>JAQPPZ010001031.1:7695196-8899621 GCA_028583015.1 Wollemia nobilis | reverse complement strand
CGCACATCCTCCTCTTCTTGGGGATTGCATGCTTTACTTTATCTACAGGTGCTACTGACTGTTTCTTATTCCTTCGAACATAGGGTCTAGACATCGGAGGAGAAGAAAGGAGTCAAGACTCATCAACATGAGTGGCGGTGATGTTTGGTCCACCCATTTTACATGTGGGCACGTGGAAGAAGGAAGGGCATCCATGGATGTAACAAGAACGTATATCTAACGCTCCTAGCCCCCGAAAAGGGAGGAAGCGCATTGTAACCGAGTTTGTGAAACATATCAATAAAAAGGGCTGTCTTCTTTACTAGATTTTGTTCAAGTTTTGATTCGTTCATGCTTTCCCTCTTTTCATGTGCTTTCAATTCCTAGGATTTAGCATTAAGTCTAAGTTTAATTTGCATCGCATCTTCGCTTTCCTTTTTGCTTCCGTATCCTCGTGATTTCAGTGACGATCATGGTGGGACCTCGTCCTATGTTTTTAAGATCAGAGATATGATCAAAACTTGGTTGTTTTTGCTTGCAAGTACCAAGTTTTTAGACGTTAGACTATTGTTCGTTCCAGCCTGAGGTGGATACAGAGCTATAATTTGTCTTACCCAGGGACAAATGGGAATCCGCTCCACCCTGTGACGAATACAGCCCTGTAATTCATTCCTCCCAGGGATGAATTTTTGTCTATGAAGTTTTAGGACAGAAACTCAGAACCGACTGTTTGGGCAGAGAAGAGGTAAGGGTCCTGAACTCATCCTGTCATTTTCTATTTTTTTTTTCTGTTTTCCTGGTTTCTTTTTGCGTGCTTAGGAAAAGTTTGTTGCATGTTTATTTTCTTTCATGCAAAATAAAAAGAACCCCACACATCACATGGCAACATAAACACCAAGGAGCTGGTCATAAAACCCTAGCCCTTGATCAAGACCAACGGTGGATTTCATCACCACCTTGGCTTGAATTTTGCATTCATAAAACCCGATCGCTGCTGTTGCTAGACATAAATCCTGACAAAAACTAACCGAGTGTAGCTGGGGTGATTCCCAGCGCACGAAGATAAGTCTTCTATGGTAGGTGTTAAAAATAGGGCAATCCCCCTTCCGTACCACCTATGTTCCATGTACCATATGCTCTCACGTACCTATATTTTCCCTCACATAAGGGTGGGTATATAGAGAGGTTGGTATATCAGTCGGGCAATGGTATATCGAAGGGGCGACCATTTTTGGGAGTCATAAGAACTGTCATATTGCATTTAAACGTTATTTACAGAAGCTTTCAAAACAAAATCAAAATACACTAAACCAGATTTAAGGCACACCTTTAATCTTTAAACGAGATAATCATTGCTTTGCGTGTGTGATCTTTTCTATTTAGTGTAGCATAAAAATTATAAAAAGAATTAAAAAAAAAATCTACACATCTTGTAGGAAAGCGCCACCATGGTGTACACTCGTAGCCAAGCCCAAGCAAGGGTGAAAGCTACGGAGAGTGTACAAGGGGGTACAAGTCGCCTCCGCTATAGTACCAAAGACTTGGTCATTCCGCCTTGGTGTCCAGGCCCATAAGAGATTCCACGTTGTGGCATCTTAGAATGGGACTATAGGGGCACCCTTTCGAGGGGCACTCCCATCCAGCATAGACCCTTTCAGGAGGAGTTCTTACACGTGGCACTCAATATAAAATGGAAAGCTCCCCTAGAAGCTCGATATGAGTGGCCACCACACGATGAAGCGCTAGAATAGCACAAGGTCCATGAATAGAGGCCATAGGATTATATCATCCCTCCATTGCCCCCTCTCATTGTCAGAAACAACAGGACAAATTCGGAGCACAAGGCTCCTCTGGCAGGGCGAGCCAACTCTGCCCGCCCCTTTCACACCTATGAAAGGGAAAATGAGGAAGACCCCTACCTTCCTCAAGAGCAATATACATCGCGAGAGAAATGCACCTCCGCACCTGCTATTTACCAAAATCATCTTTCGAGGCCAGAGCCTCGAGTGAATGCCGCCAACCTCAATAAGGGGAAGCGACCTATAGAGATCTTGGATCACCATGATCGAGATAAATGCATAGGAGAGGCATCTAGGCCTCCTAGACTCAAGATGGCAAAACAGATCGACCTGGCAGTCACCATACATGCCGCCCGACTAGCACATATTGTGCAGCTTGAGCAAGATCAACAACAGCTAGAGCATCTATACCGCCTTAGCAAGGAGCGCATCCAGCGCCAAATAGATGAGCTGCTCCATAACACGGTGCCTGAGAGGCTTCCAACCCCTTGCACCCAATGGGAGGAACCATATGAGAGGCACAACCCCTTGGTACGAGACAGGTCCCCACGACCCTACCAAGTGCTACCTCCAAGACCTCCTAGACCTAAACGGGAGGCCACTCCTCGGAACAACGATGGGTTCCCTCTGCGGGGACCCACCCATGGTCATAGGTCTCGCCCAGAGACTCCTCGAGAAGCCTATGAGGAGTATGAACAAGAAGAGGAGCGGGCCAAAACACCCTATCAAGGCGAAGGGGCTGCTATCCGACCACCCCTCCATAGGCCTCAAGTCTCCCACAACCCACAATGGGAGCAAACTAAATAGGAAATTAAATATTTTGATGCATACAAAGTGCTTCTATAGCGTTTGGAGTCTATGGAAACCAAAGCTTCTGGGCCCCAAAATCCCATGTTACGCCAAATCCGTAGTCATCCTATGCATCTGTCAGTGCCTACACCCCCTTACCCTGAACAGTTTAAGTTTTCTCAGTTGGCAATCTTCAAGGGTGAGGAGGATGCCCAAGAGCATGTGACTAGATTCCTTGGCCAATGCTTTGGCATTCAGGACAATGATGCATTGTTGCTAAGGACATTTATAACCACATTCGTGGGCCCTACCTCGAATTGGTTCACGTAGTTGCTGAAGCACAGCATCAGTAACTTGGATCAATTAGTGGAGATGTTCCTCGAACGCTTTGCCTTCAACACCAAGAAGAAGGCATCACTAAGTGACCTGGCCAGCCTCAGGTAGTATGAGGAAGCGACCATGGCGGCCTATGGGAATCGATGGAGGACTCTGCTTTCCAAGTTACCCTACCTCCCTCCTATGTTCGGCCTTACACAAATGTTCTCAAGAAGTTGTTTAAGATCGATCTCTGTGCTATTGCAGCTGCAACAATATGCCACCTTAGAGGAAGCTCTGGCGCAAGCCAGAATCATCGAAGAAATCAAGATATAGGATGGCGAGATTGCCAAACCTAAGAAGAAAGAATGAAACAAGAACACAAAAATAGGGACTACGCAACAAAAACCCGTTGTGGTAAATCAAGTTGCCATAAATGTTCCTAAGCCTGCACAAGAAATATAGCCTCAAAAGGCTAACTATTAGGTGGTGCCTCCTAATAATTATGAAAGAGAAAACTAGAAGCAAGAGCAAAATTAGCAGTGTCACCCTAGGCGACAGTACACACCTTATACGGAGTCTAGGGACTCCCTGTTTGACCGCTTGTCAGTGGTGAACTTGATCAACCTTCTAGAGATTCAAACCATAGATCCCAATGCACCGAAGCCTAAGGGATACTGGGAGGACTTGTATTGTAGGTTCCACAGGCAAAGGGGACATGACCTGAATGCATGTTGGAAGTTCAAAGGTTTGATACAAGACCTAATTGACAATAAGACGTTGGCAGTGGACAACCCCGTACCACCAAACAACCAGTAGATGGGAGTTTACAAAGACCCCTTGCCTACCCGTGAGGCACAGGAAAAACCCCTTCAAGTCAATGAGGTGCAACATAATTGCCCCATGCAAGGGTATGTAGGAATGATAAGCATAGTGACTAGGAACAAGATGTACCCAGGAGTTGCCCCCAAGGTAGCTACAAGAGAGGTTCCATTGACGTCACAACCTCAACAACACCGTATGCAACTTCCTTCGCCTAGGTCCGTGGCCATGATTCAGACCAAAATCATGCAGAGCTTGAGGACCACGTCGGCTAGGCTCTCCATATACGAGCTTATACAACAATCAACGCCCCATCATGAGGCTCTAATGGAGATATTGAAAGCCATCGAGTTGCAGCCCCATGAAGCGAATTCCTTCAACAACTTCGTGGGACATGTCAAACGATGCACGAAGCCAGTCATCACCTTTCGAGAGGATGAAGTTAAATCAATGGTTGATGACATGGCAGATCGACCCCTGCATGTTATCGTGTGGGTCAATGGGATCCCATATAAGAGGGTGTTGGTAGAAATTGGCTCATCCAGTAACATCATTACCACAATGGCATTGAAACATCTAAAGTTGCTAACCTCCCACATCACGGCTTCCACCTATACACTGCGAGAATTCAATGATATGATATGCTCGACGGTTGGCACAATTGTCCTACCCATTCAAGTAGGACAAAAGACGATACCTACATTGTGCCATATTTTGGAAGGCGAGATGGCTTATAACAACTTGTTGGGGCAGCCATGGATCAGGGACATGAAGTGTGTCCCTTCGATAGCTCATCAGTGTTTGAATTACACATTTGAAGGGGAAGTACATGTAGTCCCAACAGACTTAGAACCCTTCAAATATTGTAATGCGGTGTAGCTGATGTCGTAATCGACCCTTCCATCGATGCATTTGGATTTTTAGTTAAATCCATCTAGACATGGTACGATTTCACAAGCATCCCTGGTGATAAATCCATAAAAACCCCAACCAGGTACATCTTCATTGTCTAGTCCTTCACCAACGATGCCACCTATCATGGCTAAACCGAAGGACAAAAGGAAGAAAACCCTGGAAGAGGCGCTGCCAATAGTATCAACCATCTCTACCAAAGAGATGCCTAGCAAAATGGAAGTTGAGGCTCCTAGTTCACCCAACATGGAGTGGATTCAAGAAGATCTTTCATTCCCTCCCCATCAATCGCCAACAATCACTGTTGAAATGGCCAATACGGGCCTTGGAGAATATCTGGTGTGGAATTTTGTAGCAACACCCACACTAGAGTCCATGCAGGACATGGGGAGACCTCGCCTCCCCATCGGTACAATTGTCCCTCTAAGCTACCCGCCAAACCAAACAAACTTTGTGTATGGGGGCCTTGACCATGGTACTGAGCCATGCATGCAAGAGGACAAAGATGAAGAGCCCTTTGCAGAAGATGTCAATTATTTGTCTAACTCGAAATTTGCTCTAAGATATCTTGGCCAATGCAATTGGCATGGATATGGGCTAGGCAGGTATGAGAAAGGCATGTGTGTCCTTTGCCAGCCAAGATACAAAATGCCTTATGACAAGTTGAGCGTGGGGTTCAACCACCCCCTGCCCTTGGACATCTTGGTAGGGAACATGCAAGGCCTAGGGATAGGCAACAAGGGTGGATTGGCATCAGATCCCTATGCCAACCCAAACACAATGTATACATTGGGAGATTACCTCCCATGGTCAACAACCACCCTTGTTAACCTCAATAACCCTTGCCCTTTGCTGGAGAGAGGTGAAAGTTTAGGGACTCACTTTCAAGGAGGGTATAGATAGTGTCAAGAGGGATATTCGGAGGTTGATTTAGAGTATGAAGTAGCATCATATGACCCCTTCGAATAAGATAGTGATCACTCCCAAGTGATCCCCATGAATGACTATCAAGAGAGCCTCTTGACAATGTTCCCTCTAGAAGCTCAAATCTAGCCAGTGTCGTGTCAAGAGAATCAGGTCCCCCCACGGAGAGTGGAACAACCACAATGGGGCCAGATTAATTTGCTCAATCAGGACGAGCCTGTAATACCTCAAATAGTTGTCAAAGCCAATGAGGGCTTTTGGATCTCTGATAGTGATTATGAAGATGAAATAGAAATGGCATATCTTAATCACATGTGGCAGGTGCAGCAACCATACCCCTTGGAGATTAACGACATATTTGAACAGTTGGGCATAGTTCTAGGGCATGAGTGGTATGTAGACCCAGCGGGGTGGGACCAAGTGTTGGATCCGCCGCTCCAGGTATATGAAGAACACCTTCCACCCCGAGACCCTAGAGTGATATCAGTGCCAAGGGTAGACCCTATCCTCCTATCAGCACATAGGGCTGATCCATTCGTGCTAATCCCTACAGAGCCAGATCTGGAGCACAGGAATTGTCTAGAATGTTCAAATCACCACACCCATGGTAATGGAGACCAAAATCATTTCATCAACATGATATCCATTGACTTAACCACCCCCATCTGCAATCCGACCGATCCAGCATGGTCATTTCATCTAGACATAGATGCCATAGACTGGGATCACATCAATTCACCTCCATCCCCATCAGAGTACTGGCATTTCGATAAAATGCTTCATTTTACCCTAGGGTCAACTCAGGATATCTTACATGCTGAAGAGGAACCCAAGGTTCCCAATGCATATTTAAACTTAGCAAATGATATCCATTTGATCCCGACTCCACACCAGTCGGAGGACGGATCCCACATGTCGGTCGAGGAGACGACTGATGTAGACATCAGCTCAGATCCAATTAATCCACAAATTGTCAAGCTAGGGGTAAGCTTATCCCCCAAAGAGCAACCTGACTACATTACCCTTCTCAAAGAGAAGAAGGAGGTTTTTGCATGGTCATACAGAGACATGTTGGGGCTAGATCCATAGCTAGTCACACATAGTCTAACGCTTGATCCGACAGTCAAGCCAGTTAAGCAAAAACTACGCAAGATGCACCCAACAGTGGCCTTGATGGTCAAATATGAATTGCAAAAGTTGTTGGATGCACATTTTGTCATCTATGTGGATTATCCACCATGGCTATCCAACATGGTGCCCATCAAAAAGCCCAATGGGAGGATTCGCATATGCACTGATTTTTGAGATCTAAACAAAGCGAGTCCTAAGGATGATTTCCCCTTGTCAAGCATCGATGCATTGGTAGATGCTATAGCGGGCCACGAAATGCTATCCCTCATGGATGGTTTCTTGGGATACAATTATATTTGTATCAATCTTGAAGACCAACTAAAAATGGTGTTCACAATGCCTTGGGGGACATTTTGTTACAAGGTCATGCCTTTTGGCCTTAAAAATGCTGGAGCCACCTACCAACATGCCATGACATACATCTTCCATGATTACATGCATAAAACTTTGGAAGATTACATGGATGATTTGTTGGCCAAATCTCTTTTGCGCCCAAATCATATTGATGACTTAAGCAAGATCCTTGATCGCCTCTTGGAACATAAAGTCATACTGAATCCCAAGAAGTGCGTCTTTGGCGTCACATCTGGAAAGCTCTTGGGTTTCATAGTCTCAAAGCGAGGCATCGAGGTAGACCCAAACAAAGTCAAGGCAATCCTTGAAATGCTTCCCCCAACTACAATCAAGCAACTCAGAAGCCTGTAGGGAAAGGTCATGTCAATCAAGTGCTTCATAGCGTAGCTATCTGACAAGTGCCAACCCATGAACAAATTATTGCACAAGGGGGTAGCATTTCACTGGGATGACGAGTGCTAGTCAGCCTTTGACGATATTAAATGATACTTGGCTTTGCCGCAAGTATTGGCACCACCTAGACCATGAGTGTCGTTCTACTTATACATCTCAGCTACTGAGGTGGCACTGGGCACCATGCTAGCCCAAAAGAATGAACTTCACAAAGAGCAGGATACTTACTATCTTAGCCACACCCTGGTTAGTTATGAACTTAACTATGCATACATTGAGAAACTCTGCTTGGCAGTGGTGTTTGCCACCAAAAAGCTACACCACTACATGCTGAGCACCACTACGTATGTTGTGTCTAAGGAGAATCCATTGCGATACATGATGAGTCATACTTATCATAGTAGCCACATGGCGAAATGGATTATGTTGTTGACGAAATTTGACATAGAGTTTATTGGACAGAAATCCATCAAATGACAAGTCATAGCCGATCAACTAGCAGAGGCTCCTCTCAAAGATGATCAGCCTCTGGTCATAGAACTACCCGATGATGGGGTATTCCATGTCTCAGAATCGCCAGATTCTAATGAGCCTACGTCACAGGCCGACATAACCCTATTTTTTGATGGTTCTAAATGTGAGCAAGGAGGTGGCGCAGGAATTATACTCTTCACACCGCAAGGGGCTCCAATGCCTCTGTCATTTAAATTAGACTTCTTGTACACCAAAAATAATGCCGAATATGAATCCTTGCTCATAGGTCTTCAGACAACAATCACCATGAACATCAAGCGATTGAACATCTTTGGTGATTTGCTGTTAATTATCAACCAAGTCAAAGGGGTATTTCAATGTAAATGCCCAGTTCTGTAGGCCTACAAAGCCCTTGTGGACAAATTCTTGGCAAAGCTTGAATGGTACGACATCGAGGCACTCCCTCGGTCATCGAATCATTTTGCGGACACTATGGCCTCCTTGGGGTCACTAATCCCGCAAGACCTTTCTAGTGATATGACAACCATTCAAGTCAAAACACTATCGCAATCCGTGATGGAGTGTGCAAGCTCTAACCTGACGCCAGGAACCCACATGATCCAGATTGAACCACCTCAAGATAGGTTCTCTCGAATCCACGATCGTATGAAACATGCCAACTGGGGGTCCTTGTTCTCTTATACTCCCCTTAATAGCAACACAATGCTATTCTTACAAGTTCTTCCCCGCTCAGCATTTTCTAGGGATGAACTTCAAGAGAGATTGGTTGTTCATACCATCGAGGCTTCTGATCAGCAGGATTGGTATTCACCCATAAGGGACTACCTCAAGTTAGGTAACCTCCCACTTGGATTGACGCATGCCGCAAAATGAGCATTCAAGCAGAAAGCAACAAAGCATGTCTTGTTAGGAGATATTTTGTACCATCACAGCTATGAAGGGATCCTCCTTCGATGCTTGGACCAGAAAGAGTCCACTTGGGCGATCGCCCAAGCGCAAAATGGTACATGTGGTGGCCACTTCAGTGGTATGGCTATCGCGAAGCGCATTCTTTGCATGGGCTATTATTGGCCATCTTTAGAGCGAGATTGTTACGCATATGTAAGGAAGTGCATGAAGTGTCAACATCATGCTAATTTGATGCATGTACCTTCCCAGGCCTTGTAGCCGATCCAGTCGGCTTGGCCATTTTTGAAGTGGGGCTTAGATCTAATCGAAAATATCTCCCCTGCATCGTCAGGCCATCACACGTTCATCATAACAGCCATATAGTATTTCACCAAGTGGGTGGAAGCAGTTTCGCTTACCTCTACGACTGGAACCCGCATTGCGGAGTTCATTTTGCATAACATCATATGTCATTTTGGTATTCCATCCAAGATAATCTCGGATAATGGGACGTCATTCAAGAACAAATATGTGTGTGCTTTGACCACAAAGTACAAAATTCAGCATAGTTTTTCGACACCCTATTATCTGTAGGCAAATGGGCAAGCAGAGGCATAAAAAAAAATGCTAGTTTCTATCCTCAAAAAGATAGTCATGGACAGCCATAAGGATTGGCACATTCAGATCCCACTTGCCCTGTGGGCTTATCACACTAGCATTCAAACACCCACTGGGGCAACTCTGTTTTCGCTCGTGTATGGCTCTGAGGCTGTCATGCCTCTCGAGTTAAAGATTCCTTCCTTACACATTTCAATGCAAGAGTTCATCGATGATGACACTACGTGGAAGGCCCGGTTAGACCAGCTTACGTTGCTCGATGAACGATGTGTTAATGCTGTCGAGCATTTACGTATCTATAAAGAGCGACTAAAGAGAGCATACAACATGAAAGTTCACCTGAGGGACTTTCAGGTTGGTGACTTGGTTTTAAAAGAGAACCAAAAAAACTCTAGCTTGTCGCCCCATCTAAGGGACAAGTTCACGGAAAATTGGTTAGGTCCCTATGTAATCGACAGTAAAATAGGACCTAGAACATATCGGCTAGCCTCTCTTGGCGGAATAAAGGAACCAGAACCCTTGAACATCAGCCATTTACGACCATTCCATATCTAGAAGAGCCACAGCCCAACCAAAAAGCTCCAAGGATTCCCATAAATTGCTTGGTCATCCCAAAATGCTCCAAGGATTCCCCCAATCGCTTGGTCAACCCCAAAAAGCTCCAAGGATTCCCCTAATCACTTGGTCAACCCCAAAATGCTCCAAGGATTCTCCCAATCACTTGGTCAACCCCAAAAGGCTCCAAGGATTCCCATAATCACTTGGTCATCCCAAAAAGCTCCAAGGATTCCCATAATCGCTTGGTCATCCCCAAAATGCCCCAAAGGTGCCCATTCCCCCTTTGGTCAAACCAAAAAGCTCCAAGGATTCCATAATCGCTTGGTCAAAAACAAGAAAATTCAAAAACAACAAAATCATCAAAAATAACAAAAAAATGTGCATCTCATTTCTATGCATGCTAAAAAAAAACAAAAAAATCAAGAGCTCTTCTTGCATCTCATCTGCATACTCATAAATATCAATCCATCAAAAACACAAACATATAGTTGCATTAGGCATCGCACACATACATTGCATATTTGTGGTCATCCAAGTCAGGGCACCATAGATTGTAATTACTTGGCAAATCCATCTTGTTCCATATTTTTTCGCTCTATAAAACAATCCATCACAAATAAACTCCATTCACATCTTTTTGCCATACTATAGTCAGTTGAATTTTAATGTATCAAGAGTTTTCATCATTCAGCTGTCAATAGATTTTTAGCCAAATACTGTACAAAGTCAGATAGATTTTACGAAGGTAGAGTTCTACTTAGATCACACCTTGTTATGTAGCATCCCAACACAAATTAAAACACATAAAAATTCCCAAGTTGTGTGAACGAAAGATGAAACCTGCAAAGCAATCTAGGTCACCATAAGTGAAACGGTTATCTTGCTCATCCCCCTGTGCGAATGACCCCAAGAATGTTGAGAGTTGGCAAAAGGACAAGAATCTTCCCTACCCAATTCCCCAAGAATCCCAAAGTTCTCACACAGTTGCAAACATCTACAAATTTGCAAACATCAAAACTCCAAAAATTTGACATCATAACCGAAGTGCATACATCAAAAGGCACAAACAATAGTGATCCTCATCACTCATTATTCAAATCCCTTGCTCAAAAGAAAAAAAAAACAAAAAAAAATAGTGATTCTTATCACTATAAACGAGCAAGTATCCCAATACAATTGAAGAAAAGAAGGGAGTCGAACTTGAATCCCTAGAACTCTCAGCTTTCAAAAGGTCATGAGATAAACCTCAGTATCGATTTGGTTGATAGTCTATCGGTCACTTGTGGCAAACCTCCTGCATGACGATATATCTGTCAGATTAACTTGTGTGCAGATCAATGTTTGCATGTGGATGAACTAGCTTACGGTATCCTAGATCGCATCGTAGATTAATCTGACCAAATACAACAAAGGAGTTAGTGGGGCTAATTAGGTGATCCTCAGTACAGGTTTGGTTGACAGCCTATCTGGCACTGGCGGTATCCTGACAAATACCACATAAACGAACTCAATTGCACACACAGGGAGGATACATAAATTGGTCAAAGACAAGTCGGATTCATACCTTGTTCAAAATTCTTGTAAGATAAAAATACAGTCTTGGCTAGCTAGTCAAAACATCTGAATCTCAAAAAACCTAACTACATTCTAAACCAACTTTCAACTTTACTTCACCATCAAAAAATACAAAATACCGTACATAAAAATTCATTTACCACAGCAATCGCTTAAGATAAAAAGCCATCAATTCTGAATAGTCTATGATGCCATTGCCAAAAATCACAAATTCAATTCATTCATATTCATTTGCATATCATATACATTAAGCAACATTTGCATTCATCATAACACATGCATCCATCAATGTACATTAACATGCATACATACACATTCATCAATCATTAAGCATAACATCAAATCATGACACATGTGCAACAAAAATATAATCATCTATATATATATATATCATCAAAAATTCCCGTAGGCTACAATGACCGGTCTTCTGACCCAGCCAAAAGCTCAAAAAACCCAAGCCTAGGGCATCGGCCACCATGATCACACAGGATCGGTGCGACGGGAACTACCCCTCGTGGTGTGGGTCCTATGGGACCCCTCAGGGTGGCTATCGCTAGCCCCCACATCATGCCTACTCGACCTGCCCTCATCCAATCACCTGCGACGAGATGATGTTGACTGCTTAGTATCACTGCCCCTCGTTCGGTGTGATGAGCCATATCCAAAGGGCTCAGGTACCCGCCCCCTGAGCGGGTGATCTCTCCCTCCAAATCCATCTGATGTCGACACCACTCTGCCTCCCATTGACGGTACATCATGACTACATCGTCATGCTATGCCAGCTGCATCCGTAAGATATCCCTCTCCCGTGTAGCGTCGGTATCCCCCTCCTACTGGCGATGCGCAGCCCATGCGTGCTCCCGCTCCGCTAGCTGAGCTCACAAAATATCCCTTTCTTGTAGAGCCTCCCCCAGCTCCTTGTCTCACCTCCATAGCAGCCCCGCCAATCATGCATTCTCAGTGTGCACCCCTGCCTCCATGTCCTCTGAACCCACCTGAGGCATGGGCATCTCGATAATAGCAACTTGCTCTGGCTCCCACTGCTCCACGATGTCCAACATCTCTGGATGATTTGGAACCCCAAGATCCGCATCCACATCATCTATCTCCACCATGTCTGCATCCTCCAACAGAGCCCCCCAATCATCTCTTGATGCCTCAGCACCCTCCATGCCTGCTGCTGCTGCCTCTACGTCTCCCAGTGGCCCCTCTCCCTACCATGGCTTCAGTGTCCATGACTGGTCATACTCTACAGTAGTCCCGATGTCATCCACATTTGGGATGTCGATCATCGCATCATAATCCTTTCCAAGTGGCGTGATGACTAGCAGGTCTAGAGTCCTCTCATCCCCCTAGCATCGATAGACCACGGGTTCACCAGGAAACCCCTGGTGCATCCCAAACTAGCAAGTCACCTGGCTATAAGGGATGAGCTCATGCTCGATACCATGCCTCCCAATCAGCCATAGCCCCATACGTACCTATCGGAGCCACTCTCCAGCCTTAGGCCAGGCTGGACAGCCCTGATAGGGGCACTAGCACACCTCCCCTGGAGCAAGATGAGCGAAGGCATCGGCATAGTGCCCTACGGAACCTACCCACCGTCAACTTTGTCCCTGCTCCTCAGACCGCCACCACAGAGCCACGTATCCTATGTCCTTATCCACCATCTCTTCTTGATTCATCCATGGTAACCCTATCGACCTCTCCATCGCTATGTGCTGCCAAGCCCAGCTCTACAAGAGATAGATATAGCTAATCCCCTTTCACCTCCAGTAGCGAACCTCGTACAGCCCACCATAGAGCTATGCCATCAGCGTCTGTCCCCACCTCATGATCAACGGTGCATCCATCAGGAACTCAACTAGCTGACATACCACATCCAATAGGTTCCATGAGAACCTCGTACCTGATGAGTCAGGTAGCAACATGTTGGAAATGAGGCCCATAAGTACTGCGTGCCTCACTCCCAACACCCCCCTCTCCAACCACCATCAGACCAAAATCCTGCCAATCTGGCAGTCGCTCTCTACTATCTCCATTGGGCTCTCCACACCCATATCCTCCCCGTGCACAAAGCAGCGTGTCAACACTGTTGTCCACTGATCTCGCGACATCATCTGGATCGGTAGTCCATATATTGGAATCCGAAGAATTCGATAGACGTCCTCCAGGGTCACTGTCATCTCCCCTATTGGGAGATGGAAGGTGTTGGTCTAGGGATCCCACAGGTTGATCAGGGTCATCAGATAGGCCCGATCCCCGACCACAGGCTCCAGTCGAGTCACCTTCTTGAGCCCAAAGGCATCAAGCCACTCCTAGTCAGCCACAGTTAGTGCCTCCCGTGCTTCAGCGAAAGCAGTAGGCACGTGATACCGGCTCTTCACAACCTGCAGAAAACAACACAAAAACATTAAAATCTTGAAAATTGTATAACAAATAGCATGAATATACAGCACTGCCTAACAATGTACAACTCAAAAGCAACAACATTCACAAAAATTCAAAACAAAAACATCCTTTTAACTATAGTTTGTTAGTCTTAGGGTTCTGTACTCTAAGTTTAAAACTAACAACAACATAAAAACATAAAAACATTTTTTTAACTACATTTTGTCAGTCTTAGGGTTCTGTACTCTAAGTTTAAAACTGACAACAACATAAAAACACAAAAACATTTTTAAACTACAGTTTGTCAGTCTTAGGGTTCTGTACTCTAAGTTTAAAACTGACAACATAAAAACACAAAAACATTTTTAAACTACAGTTTGTCAGTCTTAGGGTTTTGTACTCTAAGTTTAAAACTGACAACAACATAAAAACACAAAAACATTTTTAAACTACAGTTTGTCAGTCTTAGGGTTTTGTACTCTAAGTTTAAAACTGACAATAGCATAAAAACACAAAAACATTTTTTAAACTACAATTGTCAGTCTTAGGGTTTATGTATTCTAAGTTTAAACACTGACAAAGTCTGCACAAACAAAACAAAATTAAAATAACAGTTTTTAAACCTAGGGTTTTCACCAACATTTTAAAACTGGCAAGTTCAGCCTAAAAAACTAGGGTTTACGTTCAGTTTATCCTAGGGTTTTAGTTTAGCAAAACCAATTTTTTTCCTAGGGTTTACTCTAGTGTAAAGCGAAAAGTAAATTTCTATTTCATTTTAAAAAGAAAAATAAAATTTCAACCTAGGTTTAAACTACGTCCATTCAGTTTTAAGCTAAGTCCTGGTTTGTGTTCAGCTAAGTTTTAGGGTTTCAATTTTAATTTGGAAAACAACATAACAAAGAAAAATAAACAACTAACTTGTAGTTTTAAAAATACAACAAACAAAAGCAAATAAATGAGGAGCACTTACTAGTCTCGCTTCGGCTCTGCCGCTCGATTCGGTCTATGCACTCATGATGGCGGGAGAAATTCGGCAGTGCTTCGCTTTGCAGAATTAATCTCCTCCTCCTCAGAGCTCCAAGTCGCAAGAAAATTTGAATGCAAATGAGCCCAAACCCTAGTTTTGGCATTTAAATAAGTTTTTTGAGCTTATATTCATTCCTCCCTAGGATGAGCGCTCTGGTTAGTGCTCGTCCCACCCTGGGACGAATACTAAGCTGGTATTCATCCCACCCAGGAACGAATTCAGGACAAAATTTCAAAAACAACAAAAATTGAACAAAAATGCACCAAAACAACTAATAAACTTGCCCGATGAAAGTGCTTTTGCACTTGACATCTTGATATTGCAAAACAGACGTTGGGGTCACAAATACTCACTATCCTCCTCCCTAAGAAGGCTACCATAGCTAGACCGCTCCACGAGAGGATGTATTTTCGAGAATTTCATCTCTAAACGACGTCGTCAAAACGGGTCAAAATCTAATAAAAAATAGCAATAACATTGTCGAACGAAGGCGCCTTGGCGCCTGACATTCTTGGCATCCAAAATAGACATTAGGGCCACAAATTGTCACTATCCTACTCCCTAAGAAGGCTACCATAGCCGGACCGCTCCACGGGAGAATGAATTTTTGCCAATTTCAGCTCCAAAAAGCGTCACCAAAAGGGTTAACACCCACCAAAACAGGTCTAAATGTCAAAAAACTACGCATGTGTAATGCTAAATATTTGAAGGCACCCTTGCACAAGTCATCTTGGGTCAAGCAACTCGTCGCTTTTCTCATGAAGGTCATTCCCTCATCAATTCGTCGCTTGAGGGGGTAGTCACACTTAGTCACCAATCAACAAATACACACCCAATTAAGGAAAATGACATGCATTCAAAGAATCATTGGCAAAGACAATCACGCTCCTGCTTGGGGTAGTAAACAAGCAATAATCACAAGCTATCAATCACTTGGCATTTCGTGAATCATGAATTTAAGGTTCCCACAGACAAAAGGTTGCGCCCTTTGCCTATTCATGACTGATCAATGTCCAAGGTCAAGTAACACCTCATCGAAAAAGGTTAACACTTGAAGTAAGTTCCTTCGCTCGTCAGAAGCAAGGATTCAAGAATGCATGCCATTTCCATAGTTGGGGCATCAAAAGTTGGTTAGGTTACTAAGAAACCCTAATAATTAGTGCTTTGGTTATCTATTTTTGCTCAGCACTGTGCCACGCACAGCGCATCCCAAAAAGGGGCATCTGTAGACACCAAAACAACAACAATCCGATTATGTGACTGCAAACACTGATCTCATTGACACACACAGCCCCAAGGGCAGCCCCTCTAGGTCAAAAAGTGGTCCTAACCACTCTCACAACAATTTTTGGAAGGTCAGAGATCAATTTGGAACCTTCAGGCACTTTTCTCAATATCCATTCCACCCAGGGATGAATTAAAACTAGGATTCGCCCCACCTAAGGATGAATACAGGATTCACTCCAGGGTGGGGCGAATTTCAGGTTTGACAGGCAAAAAGTCAAATCTTGACAAATGGCAGCTCAGATCCGCCACTTAACACTTCCTTCATCTCATGGGAGTATGGGTGAGCATTTTAAAGCGTTAGAGGCAATTACAGGGGCAGTCATGAAGTCCCTAATCAGGGAGGAATCTCCTTCCCCCTGGGAAGGCATGATTGCCAAGTGGTGCCTCTGCATGTCCATTTCAAGAGACCTCCAGGTCTATAAATTGGTGAGTTTCCTCACCCCAAAAAATACAGAGAAGGAGCATTTTGGAGCAACGAAGTGTTGTCATTTTACTTTCACACCCACACCCTTTTCGAGTTGTGTCTTTCACATCCTTGATCTATTTCAAAGAGGAGGTCATAGGGTGGTTATTGGAAGCACAAATTCGGAACCAAACCCGACATTTAGCCATGATATCCCACTCAATTTGTCGACAATACCCCATAAAATGGACCCATCCCAAGTGGATTGGTGCCGAAATCAGGCCCCAAATGGCGGGCGGCCCGCCTCCGAGCGCCCCCTCCTGCACTGCTACAATCCTAATCGCCCCTCTTCAGAGTGATTGGAAATCTATGGAAGATTTGCTTTATTTCATTTTTGCATTCAATTCTATGCTGCTTAGATAGGTTTCCCCTTAAATTTCATTTTGTTTCGAATAATTTTGATCATGTTTCTATCTTCATTCGTCTTTACTAACTTGCAGGTAGCACTATTAAATTCCTATTGACAGAGGCCAAATTGGAAAAATATGACCATTTGGGTCTTCCCAAAATACCCCCAATTAGCTAACCCCAAGTTTTTAGGTCATTTGGAGCTTCCTAGATAGGACATTTGGAACAGTACCTTTTCGACATTTTGTTGCAGGTGAATTCATCCCGCCTCGAAGTGAATTCAAATCGGCGAGGAATTTCCTAACTGTTCCATTTGCAGTATTTTCTTTGGGATTTCTTGATGCCCCTGTCAAATTTTTAGAGCATTTGGATTCATTTTAGTCATAGTTTAATTCATTTTTCTCATTCACTTATCGTAGGCTTGGGGATTGCATGCTTTACTTTATCTACAGGTGCTACTGACTGTTTCTTGTTCCTTCGAATGCAGGGTCTGGACATCGGAGGAGCAGCAAGGATTCAAGACTCATCAACACGAGTGACGACGTTTGGTCCGCCCATTTTACATGTGGGCACGCGGAAGAAGGAAGGGCATCCATGGATGTAACAAGAACGTATATCTAACGCTCCTAGCCCCCGAAAAGGGAGGAAGCGCATTGTAACCGAGTTTGTGAAACATATCAATAAAAAGGGTTGTCTTCTTTATTGGATTTTGTTCAAGTTTTGATTCGTTCATGCTTTCCCTCTTTTCATGTGCTTTCAATTCCTAGGATTTAGCGTTAAGTCTAAGTTTAATTTGCATCGCATCTTCGCTTTCCTTTTTGCTTTCGTATCCTCGTGCTTTCAGATGGTAATATTTCTTGCTTGATCTTTCCAAGGAAAATTATTTTTATGGTATCGCTCCTTAGAGGACAATAACATTAAGACATGGGCCAACCTAGCCAAACCTTTCATTTTTTTTTTTTTTTTTTTTTCTTTTTTTTTTTTTTTTTTTTTTTTTTTATTTTTCTCTTTTTTCTTTTTGTAAAAACAAATCATGCCCCCTTGGAATGCCAAATAGTGTAGGAATTTAGAGCTTTGATTTAGCGCTTGATTAATGAGCTCAATTTTGTGGAAGGACAAGATGCTAAAGTAGGGATTGAGGTATATCCTTGAAAAATGTCTTCTCCAAAAGACCAAGTGATGTGTAATAATGAAATCAGTGGAGGAAATGAAAGACAAGTGAAACTCCCTAGTCTGGTCATGCCTAAGTGCTCAACATTTGATAATCATTACAATGGTAACAACTTCTAGGTCTATCAACCTTATTTCTACTCAAAGGCAACTCAAGGAGCAAGTGATTTTATAGCTTTTGCAATGGATATAGAACAATGTTTCATAGAGAATAAATTTACCATAGCTAGTCCAATCAATCTAGATGTAGAATTTGACCCTATTTATTTACTAGCCCATGATCATAAGACTAAGAATCAAAGAATGGAATAAGAATAGAACAAATAATTTGTCCCTGTTTATTTTCTAGAAAAAAAATAGAACAAAGGATGTAACAAGTTAAAGAAGAAGAGCCAAAATAGATACCATGTTCACAAAGAGGACAATAGAAGAGAAGAAATCTAGAGTTATATTCTAGGATATTAAGTCCAAAAATATTATATCTAAACCAAAAAAGGAAAGATATTTACCAAAATTTATACTACCCAGCCATAACCAAAAATTAGAGGACAAAAATCATTGAATGATATAAAAAACTATTCAAGCATTCAGTCCAAGAAAACAAAGAGTTAAATTAAACCAAAAATATCATGGTGAAAAAAAGGGAAAAGCTAAAAGAAAATTTATTGATTTTAAAATAGGTGAATTTGGTTTAAGCAACTCTAAAAATCTTAAAATATGATAAAACTATTTTTTGGGATCCAAAAGAAGCACACAAGTAGTCATTGCATGGTATGGGTAAGATAAGTTTCCTAATATTTTATTTGTTCTTATTCCTATAAGGCTAGGTGTTACATAAATGTATAGTAGATCTGAGAATTGTTGTCACAATTATGCATTATGTAGTCTATGATGCCATGTGCTTAATTTATGTTGAGTTGGATTTTGGAAAACTATGTTTCAATGTAATGCAGATCGAGGCAGTTGGCATCACAAAAATAGTTCTAATATTGCTGCATAGATGCCAAGAACTTATAGTAGTACAACCATGATAGTTGTTGATTTGCCTCCATTGTTTAGGATGTGCCCATAAAATGATTTTTTGGAGCAACAAAGGGGATACTTGACCTTGGATTAGGGTCCCATGAATATCCCTTGCATCCAAAAGTTGGTCTAGATATATGTTGATATGTCTAGGCTTTGTTTTATTAAAACGTACATTGAGCAAAAATTAGATCAAATAGAGGAAGTCTTGAAAGGCAAACATATGGAGGTAGTTGATTGGCCAAGAGAAGAGAAATTTATCTAGGATGAGATCTTCTTGAGTGGTCATAGTCTCGAGATAGTAATTTTTCAAAACTAGGAGAGCATTAAAATCTGAGGGTTAGCTCATCCTAGATAAATAAAAATTTATGTAGGATGAGCTCTTCTTGAGTGGTTGTAGTCTTGAGATAGTGAGTTTTTCAAACGTAGGAGAGCATTAAAATCTGAGGGCTGGCTACAAGTAGTTTTAAGGCATGGAAAATCATAGGTTATAATAAGCATGGCTAGAAGACCAGGAGAAGCTAACAAAAAAAACCACATATAGCAAGAGAATGTTACATGTTGGATACATAATTGATGATAAAAATACTTCTAGAAACTCTAAAAATATCAGTTGTCAATCTGACACATAGACCAATGCATATGGGGAAGATATCCAATGATTCACATGCTCAAGAAAAATCAACTATGTTGATTCTCAATCCTTGATATTGAATGTCATGCAAAGTTAACCTAATGCTAGTACCTCACTAAAAAAAGCTATACACTTTAAAAAGTGTATTAGAGAGAAGCTCAAATTTTACATCATATGGTTAGGCCAATGCAAATTTTGATAAGAAAATAAATATCAGCTCCATCAGTATGAAGAGGCAGACCACAATGTTGTGTAAATAGTTGATAGATAAATAAATCCAATAGATAGGCATATACATATAAGAATAAGGCTACTGTCCAAATAAGTAGCTAATTTGTAGAAGTTACACCTTGAAAAGAACACTAGACATATCACATATATGGGATTCTAAAGCCCAAGGTGGATCTTTTGGGGTGATGATTTAATCACATTTGGAATGCCCTTTCTTGAAAATGGGTAAGCTCTAGTTCAAAGAAAGGAAGGATGAACCCGATGCTAGATTAGTGGACTCTCCAAATAGAGGAACCTATTTAAGGTAGTCTCCCTTCCTTCAACATTGCAACATTGATTGTAATTTTGCCAAATACTGTACTCTTTTTGCATAATTATGATAAGTGCTTCAACCTACAATGAGGGATAGTAGAGGTAGCCATACTTCTCTAATATTACATTTTTTTTTCTTTTTCCAATCCATTAATTTTTTCATATTTCTAGGGAATTAGAATTATGCCAAAGAAATAGAGTCCAAGATAAAAAGAAAGAAGAGAGAATCTGAAAGACCAACTAGGGATGGTTGAATGATCAAAAGACCCTATTGGATATCTTTTAACCTCTACATGGGATCAAGTAATGGTTGGATGGACATCATGGATATGTGTATGCATGGTCAATGTATTATGCTATATACCCCAGATAAAAGATATTGCATCAATGCAAGTGACTCTGGTACAAAACATGATGCTATATGAAATGTATAATGCAAGACTAGATGTATGTAAATATGGTGAACAAAATGCGTAATGCAGTTGAACCAAACATACAACTAGATAAAACTATGATTAATATTAAATGCAATATATTATGTATGATGGTATATAATGCAATTATGATGTTAAATACAAAACTGTTTTTGTCCTTTTCGTAATTTTATATTGTTTTATGGTTTTAGATGTTTTTAATGCATAAAATATCCGTAGGAGGAGAATATTGAGTGTTTTAGGTTCCTCAACACCCTCAAGTGAAGCTAACCGATAGGTTCTTGAAGAAATACACTCTTATACTGAGAAGGGGGTGAACAGTATAAGATAAAAAATTTGTCTTTCAAAATAATAACTAGAATTATATGAATAAAATAATAAATGCACATAAAACCACACACATAAGAGATGGATTTTACGTGGAAACACCCTTTCGAGAGAAAACCATGGTAAAATATTGCTTTTATTTCTTCAATAAATTTTTAGGCACCAACCCACAGGAGACACCAATCCCCTTGTAAAAATACATAGGAACCAACCTATGAGAGACACCAATATCTTTGTTACAATAACGTAGGCACAAACCTACAGGAGACACCAATATCCATGAGGCACCAACCTCACGTCTGAAGGCACCAACCTTCTACTCACAAATCTGATCAAAAACTTCTCTCAAGTCTATTCCAAACTCTATGTGTTGAATTTGGAGACGATGATACCTTGCTTTTCCACTCTTTTAAATTAGCGCTCTAATAGCTCACTTAATATTGTGTGGTTTGCCTTCTCATGATGCTTCTCCTTCAAAGAGTTTGCGGTAATTTCAACTTCACTATGTTGAAACTCCCATAAAATGCCCTGTATACCAATAACTTATCTTGGTCTTCCTTACTTTTACTCTGGCTAGTTCTCTAGTCAAACTCCTTAGAAAGATAAATCTTATTCTATGAATTATACCACAAAATAGAATTGCTCTGCCTCATAAATCAAAGACATGACTGATGCTATGGATAGTATCACAACTGAAATGCTGGTGTGAATCATCTCACTATGAGCGCATAGCATCGTGCACAATTAATATCATTTGTACATCACTTTCACAAAGTGTGAATCCTACCACTAGAGTGGAAAACATCGATATGTCCGTATCGCCTTTCATTAGCAATCTTAAAAACATTGAAAATTTCCTTGTCTCCATTTGTTAAATTGTAAAATAAGACACCTCCATTGCTTCTTTCTTCATCATCTCTCTTAAATTATCATCTCACAATACATATCCCACTCAGATCTCGCTTAGATCCTGCTCCTCTACTCATATCCCACTCAAATCCTACTCCTCTACTCAGAACCCACCTAAATTTCACTCCTCTACTCAGATTCCATTTAGATCCTACTCAGATCTCGCTTAGATATGCTCATATCCTACTTAGATCCTACTCGTATGGTCAAATCCCCTAAGATTATTTTTAAGTGAGAAAACTTTTGTACTTTTTTAAGTTTTTGATTTTTTCATAAGAAAGTTGATTCAACGAAAAAATATTGAAAATTTAGTGATATTTAGCCACTCAAGAAAAAATACATGAAACTCAAAGCACAAAATTCAACATCTTGTGTGTTGTATTTTGGTCATTTTTTTTATAATAATAAAAAGTAATTTAAATTAAAAAAATTATTAAAAACCAATCATCCAAAAATATATTCTAAACCAACAAAATTATATTCTAGGATATTAAGTCCAAAAATATTATATCTAAACCAACAAAGGAAAGAGATTTACCAAAATTTATACTACCCAGCCTTAACCAAAAATTAGAGGACAAAAATCATTGAATGATATAAAAAACTATTCAAGCGTTCAGTCCAAGAAAACAAAGAGTTAAATTAAACCAAAAATATCATGGTGAAAAAAAGGGAAAAGCTAAAAGAAAATTTATTGATTTTAAAATAGGTGAATTTGGTTTAAGCAACTCTAAAAAGCTTAAAACATGATAAAACTATTTTTTGGGATCCAAAAGCAGCACACAAGTAGTCATTGCATGGTATGGGTAAGATCAGTTTCCTAATATTTTATTTGTTCTTATTCCTATAAGGCTAGGTGTTACATTAATGTATAGTAGATCTGAGAATTGTTGTCACAATTATGCATTATGCAGTCTATGATGCCATGTGCTTAATTTATGTTGAGTTGGATTTTGGATAACTATGTTTTAATGTAATGCAAATCGATGCAGTTGGCATCACAAAAATAGTTCCAATATTGCTGCATAGATGCCAAGACCTTATAGTAGTACAACCATGGTAGTTGTTGATCTGCTTCCATTGTTTGGGATGTGCCCATAAAATGAGTTTTTAGAGCAATAGAGGGGATACTTGACCTTGCATTAGGGTCCCATGACTATCCCTCGCATCCAAAATTTGGTCTAGATATATGTTGAGATGTCTAGGCTTTGTTTTATTAAAAGGTACATTGAGCAAAAATTAGATCGAATAGAGGAAGTCTTGAAAGTAAAACAGATGGAGGTAGTTGATTGGTCAAGAGAAGAGAAATTTATCTAGGATGAGATCTTCTTGAGTGGTCATAGTCTCGAGATAGTAATTTTTTAAAACTAGGAGAGCATTCAAATATGAGGGTTAGCTCATCCTAGATAAACAAAAAATTATCTAGGATGAGCTCTTCTTGAGTGGTCGTAGTCTTGAGATAGTGAGTTTTTCAAACCTAGGAGAGCATTAAAATCTGAGGGCTAGCTACAAGTAGTTTTAAGGCATGGAAAATCATAGGTTGTAATAAGCATGGCTAGAAGACCAGGAGAAGCTAACAACAAAAACCACATATAGCAAGAGAATGTTACATGTTGGATACATAATTGATGATAAAAATACTTCTAGAAACTCTAAAAATATTAGTTGTCAATCTGACACATAGACCAATGCATATGAGGAAGATATCCAATGATTCAGATGCTCAAGAAAAATCAACTATGTTGATTCTCAATCCTTGATATTGAATGTCATGCAAAGTTAACCTAATGCTAGTACCTCACTAAAAAAAGCTATACACTTTAACAAGTGTATTAGAGAGAAGCTCAAATTTTACATCATATGGTTAGGCCAATGCAAATTTTGATAAGAAAATAAATATCAGCTCCATCATTATGAAGAGGCGGACCACAATGTTGTGTAAATAGTTGATAGGTAAATAAAGCCAATAGATAGGCATATACATATAAGAATCAGACTACTGGCCAAATAAGTAGCTAATTTGTAGAAGTGACACCTTGAAAAGAACACTAGACATATCACATATATGGGATTCTAAAGCCCAAGGTGGATCTTGAGGGGTGATGATTTAATCACATTTGGAATGCCCTTTCTTGAAAATGGGTAAGCTCTAGTTCAAATAAAGGAAGGATGAACTCGATGCTAGATTAGTGGACTCTCCAAATAGAGGAACCTATTTAAGGTAGTCTCCCTTCCTTCAACATTGCAACATTGATTGTAATTTTGCCAAATACTGTACTCTTTTTGCATAATTATGATAAGTGCTTCAACATACAATGAGGGATAGTAGAGGTAGCCATACTTCTCTAATATTACATTTTCTTTTCTTTTTCCAATCCATTAATTTTTTCATATTTCTAGGGAATTAGAATTATGCCAAAGAAATAGAGTCCAAGATAAAAAGAAAGAAGAGAGAATCTGAAAGACGAACTAGGGATGGTTGAATGATCAAAAGACCCTATTGGGTATATTTTAACCTCTAAATGGGATCAAGTAATGGTTGGATGGACATCATGGATATGTGTATGTATGGTCAATGTATTATGGTGTATAGTCCAGATAAAATATATTACATCAAGGCAAGTGACTCTGGTACAAAACATGATGCTATATGAAATGTATAATCCAAGACTAGATGTATGTATATATGGTGAACAAAATGTGTAATGCAGTTGAACCAAACATACAACTAGATAAAACTATGATTAATATTAAATGCAATATATTATGTATGATGGTATATAATGCAATGATGATGCTAAATGCAAAACTGTTTTTGTCCTTTTCGTAATTTTATATTGTTTTATGGTTTTAGATGTTTTTAATGCATAAAATATCCATAGGTGGAGAATATTGAGTGTTTTAGGTTCCTCAAAACCCTCAAGTGAAGCTAACCGATAGGTTCTTGAAGAAATACACACTTATACTGAGAGGGGGGTGAACAGTATAAGATAAAAATTTTATCTTTCAAAATAATAACTACAATTATATGAATGCAATAATAAATACACATAAAACAACACACATAAGAGATATGGATTTTACGTGGAAACACCCTTTCGAGAGAAAACCATGGTAAAATATTGCTTTTATTTCTTCAATAAATTTGTAGGCACCAACCCACAGGAGACACCAATCCCCTTGTAAAAATACATAGGAACCAACCTATGAGAGACACCAATATCCTTGTTACAATAACGTAAGCACCAACGTACGGGAGACACCAATCTCCGTGAGGCACCAACCTCACGTCTGAAGGCACCAACCTTCTACTCACAAATCTGATCAAAAACTTCTCTCAAGTCTATTCCAAACTCTACGTGTTGAATTTGGAGACGATGATACCTTGCTTTTCCACTCTTTTAAATTAGTGCTCCAATAGCTCACTTAATATTGTGTGGTCTGCCTTCTCATGATGCTTCTCCTTCAAAGAGTTTGCGGTAATTTCAACTTCACTATGTTGAAACTCCCATAAAATTCCTAATATACCAGTCACTTATCTTGGTCTTCCTTACTTTTACTCTAGCTAGTTCTTTAGTCAAACTCCTTAGAAAGATAAATCATATTCTATGAATTTTACCACAAAATAGAATTGCCTTGCCTCATAAATCAAAGACATGACTGCTGCCATGGAGAGTATCACAACTGAAATGCGGGTGCGAAGCATCTCACTAAGAGCGCATAGCATCGTGCACAATTAATATCGTCAGTACATCACTTTCGTAAAGTGTGAATCCTCCCACTAGAGTGGAAAACATCGATCTGTCCGTATCTCCCTTCATCAGCAATCTTAAAAAAATTGAAAATTTCCTCTTGTCTCCATTTGTTAAATTGTAAAATAAGCCATCTCCATTGCTTCTTTCTTCATCATCTCTCTTAAATTATCATCTCACCATATAGATCCTACTTAGATCTCGCTTAGTTCGTGCTCCTCTACTCATATCCCACTTAGATCCTACTCCTCTACTCAGAACCCACCTAAATTTCACTCCTCTACTCAGATTCCATTTAGATCATACTCAGATCTTGCTTAGATATGCTCATATCCTACTTAGATCCTACTCGTATGGTCAGATCCCCTAAGATTATTTTTAAGTGAGAAAACTTTTGTACTTTTTTAAGTTTTTGATTTGTTCGTAAGAAAGTTGATTCAACGAAAAAATATTGAAAATTTAGCGATATTTAGCCACTCAAGAAAAAATACATGAAACTCAAAGCACAAAATTCAACATCTTGTGTGTTGTATTTTGGTCATTTTTTTTATAATAATAAAAAGTAATTTAAATTAAAAAAATTATCAAAAACCAACTTAGATTTTAATCCTCTACTTAGATCTTGCTCAGACCCCACTCCTCTACTCAGAACCCACCCAAATCTCACTTCCTCTAATCAGATCCCATTCAGATCTGCTCAGATCTCGCTTAGATATGCTCATATCCTACTTAGATCTTACTCGTATACTCAAATCCTCTAATATTGTTTTTAAGTGATAAAAAACTTTTGTATTTTTTTAAGTTTTTGATTTGTTCATAAGAAAGTTGATTCAACTAAAAAAATATTGAAAACCAAAATTTAGCCACTCAAAAAAAACACATGAAACTCAAACCACAAAATTCAACATCTTGTGTGTTGTATTTTGTTAGTTTTTTTTATAATAATAAAAAGTAATTTAACTTAAAAATAATTAAAAACCAAACTTTCTGACTTTCTAATTCTTTGTTAAAAGTAGCAATCGCCTTCCTCGCCTTTGTATGCTGTTTCTCTTGGTTAATCAGAAACAAGTAAGCATGGGAAATGTTTCCATGGCCTTAATAAATATATAGGTGGGAATTGGGTGCATCCATAAGAAAGCATATGCAATAGGAAACAAGGTTGGACAGAAGACATTCCCAGTATACGCGTCTCCTCAGCCAAGTACATTCTGATTGATTGTTTTGTATAATAGCAATTTCGTCGTCAATGGGAAACCAAAGTCAAAATGCAAGGATTAAACGAATCCATATTTTCTATGTCGTATGCATGAGATGCTGAAGACCGCATCTGGTCAAACACAGGAGTACTCTTTTTGTAAGAATGATTGAGACCAAACTTTATATTGCTGTGACTGCTCGCTTTTATTCCCTTCGAATCCACAAATATTGTCATTCAAACATTTTAACAATTATAATTATATGGACTTTCAAAGTTTTGACCATTAGTCCACCTCAATTATACATACTAGGAGTAGAATACACAAAAGAATATATTTAACTTATGTTATTTCCTATTTTATTTATGCACATAAAAAATGAAGTTGCTTGACCTTATACATACCATGAAATAATTTTTAAAGAATTGGTCTTTAAACAACAAACCCTTGAATTTGATTTTTATTGCTAGCTACTTTAAATATAATAAATTATTTATGTTATTAATATAGAAAATTTATAGAAACTACTTAAGAAACAAAAAATAAAAATAAAATCTTTTCATGTGGGGGAGTTGGAGAGCAAGCGGGTAGTTAAAACTCTCAAGTTGAAAAAGAGAGGTCCTAAGTTCAAATCTCTCCTCCTCACATGCTGTCGATATGTTGAGTCTAGTCGATGGTTCGTTAGGCTTATGGTTATTGTGAATTTTTTTACATTATACACGTATGTTACGCATTTCATTTACATTTGTATTATTTGAAAGAAATATTTCTACTTATTTGCATACTTTTAAAATTTACTATATCATGTAATATGTAGACTATATCATGATTTTTTCCATGAATTTGAAGAATAGTTTTAGCATCACATGCTAAGATGGGGTTTTTCCTCTACATGACCATCCTAGGCCTTGCAGTGTGCATCAATTGATACCAATGCATCATATCTGACTTCTATTTATTATTATTTAAAGTCTTATTTTCATTTTTTTTGTAGTGATTCTTGATAGAGTATACGCTTCAACATATTCCACCATTAAATGTTCTTATATACATGCATGTGCTACCATAATAAATGCGTCACAATAAGTTTTATGCTTGAGTACCGTTAAGAATGCCCTACTCACACATAAATAAACCAGACACAAAAGTTATTTTCAATAGAGACTAATCCAAAGAAGTTAAAAACTCGTTTGAGAAGTCATGGATAAACAAAGGAATGCTCTATTTGGGTATTTCTTGTATCTCACAATCAACATGTGAGCATCGTCTATTAGCACTAACTTTGTGTCTTTCTAGGGCCATAGTCTACTTAAGATTTAAATCAACATAAATATTTTAGTATTCACAACTCAAATCAAGTACTAAAATGTTGAATACCTAGATCTATTAGTTAAATGACTATTTTCTTGCAAATCGATTCTCAAGCATAGATAATATTGTATTCATAGTCTTGAATATTTTCAAATTAATTAATTATTTTTAGAATTCCAATACTAAATAGATTCTAAATAATACTAAATCTATCGAGTCTTAGACAATATTCATAAAAAAAATTATGCTTGCTTCTAAATATTTTAATATCTACCTCCATTATTTAATTGCTTATTTCTCTACTAATTGATTCTCAAGAAAAAATACTATCGTTGGCAAAACGTATTTAAGTATTTTACTATGTGTTTGCAGTAGCACAAATAAGCTAGCAAAGGTGTAAATTCATCAATCTAGAGTAGAGTTTTAAAATAGTCAAAGCATTTTTCAATAGGCCCAAAATCATGGAAACATGATGAAGCACAGTGCATTTTTTTAGAAGAAAAAATGGCTAAGTCCTAAAAGACTCCAACAATACGTAAACCTAGGATTAATCAATCCTAGACTTTTCCAAGGATGACATCATCCAAAGCTCTCATAATGTATAGGATCAAGGAAACTAGGATGATGCAGAAACAACATTTATGAAGTTGAGGCATTCCTAAAACACGAAGCTAGGACAAACACATATCTAATATTTCCAAGCACTTAAGTCAACATAAGCTTTATGGAATCCCGAATATGCGTAAGTGCAAAATATTAAGGCATAGCCCAAAAAGGTCAAAATTCATGCTTTTGAAGGAATTATGTCAACCAAACCTTCCTAAAAGCCTAAATTTGGCTCAAAAGGACTTTAAAGCAATTAAAAGAAGTTTATGTTGCCACAAAATTTGACACCGATTAACAACTACCCAAGGACATCTCTTTCATTATAGATCACTCCCATTGAAAGATATAATTACCCAAAGATTTTTAGCCACTCAAGCAAAGGCCATTGAGGCAAAAAGTGATTTGTTTGATAGACCGTTGTAGTAGCCAAGCAAACTATAGAGGATAAAAATTGAAGATCAATGGACCTACTAAATACATGCATAACTAACAACTAGAAGAAGGAATTCATACCAATCATAGTAGTTAAACCTAAATGTAGATAATTGATTAGTGTGAAATATAAAAAATACTTATGTGCACTTCTTTATAGGTTGTTTCTAGTAGACCTATAACTAACTTTTTAAAAAAACTTGAGTTGCAAGATTCATGTAGCAACTTATAAATCACTCAATGCATATCATAATGAGGATCAACTCGGTAGCAATTGCTTGATTATGTACTATATGATGACTACTACCAAGTGATGTTGTTTGATCTCCATTGTGATTACAATCTTAGATATTTTACAATTGAATGTCATGCTTTAATACATTTGTGTTTGCACTTTGTGAATAGTGAATTTTGCTAAAGCAACTTCTGTATACTAATTGGATTACTTTTCATAAAAAAATTATAATAATTAAGGTATATAACCAGTGTTTAATGAATTATGTAAGGCTATCATTAATGGTTGGTTTATGAGGTTCAATTTGAAGTTAATTGTGTAAGACTCTTATGCAAAATATCTTCATTGTTGTTATGCTATATTTTATCTGCTTTTAAGTAATTTTTTTAACCCTATATCCTTCTAAACATTCCATTTCTCCCTTTAGTATTAAACCTTTATTTAAAAATTTCAAACATTTTAAGGAGCTGACCTTCTCTAGAGGTTGAACTTGGAAAAAGTCCTTGTCATCCAATCTAGTCTATATTCTTGGGTGCATTTCATAAACTAGGCATATTTTAGACCATGAGTTTTAGCACAGATAGTGCTATGGATTTCATCAAGCTACCCTTGCAAAGAGTATACTAAAAATCTCAAAGAGAACACCCACCATGCTAAACCAAGATTTTTGGCATGCCCAATGGGACATATTTCATCAATTCATTTCATTCACCCATAGGACTCAATATTTTGATGAATAGTCTTGATCTCTTGAGTAGAGAACACATATTCACCTAGAAAACTCCACTGATATAAGAACCAGAGATATTGGTAGCTATGTTGATGGTAAAGCCCATAGCTACATAGTGATAGAGATAGATATTGATATCATTAGCTTCAAAATTCTTATCCATAAATCCATGGTTGGACAAATTTTCCAACTTAGAATAATGTCAGATCTCTCAACATTTCAAATTTGCATGACATTCCCCAAGTCACTTTGAAAGTGAAAGCATGAGGATACGAAAATAAGAAAGGAAAGACTCCAAGCACGATGCAAAAATGAAAGTAAGCTTAACGCTAAACCCTACAAATTAAAAATGCATGAAATAGAGAAAGCATGAATTGGAACCCAAATGAAATAATAGCTCTTCTCTTTTATTGATGTATTTCACAACTTGGTTACAATTCGCAGCCTCCCTTTTCAGGGATGAGGAGCGTTAAATCCATCTCTTGGTTACATCCATGGATAGCCTTCCTTCTTTCGCGTGCCCACATATAAGATGGGCGGACCAAAATGTCACCATCGCTTGTGTCTGCAAAAGTTGATTCCTTTCTGCTCCTCCGATGTTCCGATCCTATGCTCAAAGAAACAAAAGATAATCAATAGCACCTACGGATAAAACAAAGCATGCAATCCCCAAGCCTACGATAAATGAATGAGAAAAATGAATTAAACTATGACTAAAATGAATCCAAATGTTCTAAAAATTTGACAGTGGCATCAGGACATCACTAGAAGGGCACTGTAAAAAGAACAGTCAGGAAATTCCTCACCGATTTGAATTCGCTCCGAGGCGGGACGAATTCACCTACAACAAAATGCCAAAAAGGTATTGTCCCAAATGTTCAGCCTAGAGAGCTCCAAAAGACCTGGAAACTTGGGGTTAACTAATTGGGGGCATTTTGGGAAGACCCAGATGGTCGGATTTTCCCAATTTTACCTTCATCAATAGGAATTTGACAATGCTACCTATAGGTTAGTAGAAGCGAGCAAAGATAGAAATATGGTCAAAATTGTTCAAAACGAGACGAAATTTAAATGACAACCTATCTAAGCATCATAGAATAGAATGCAAAAAACAAAAATGGTAGAAAGAAAAATCTGCCATAAATTCCCAATCGTTCTTAAAATGGACGATTAGGCCTGCAGTAGTGTGGGGGCGCCCAGGCAGGCCGCCCGCCGTTTGGGGCCTGATTTCGACACCAATCCACTTGGGATGGGTCAAAAATCTCTTACAAGGTGTTGTCGACAGATTGGGTGGTATTATATGGCCAAATGTCATGTTTTGGGCTCAAGATTCGACCTTTCAATAGTCACCCAATGACCTCCTCTCTAAAAGAGATCAAGGATGTAGAAGGCACAAATCGCACAAGGATGTATGGGGAAATAAAACGGCAGCACTTCGTTGCTCCAAATTGCTCTTACTCTGTATATCTTGGGATGATGAAACTCATCAATTTATAGACCTGGAGGTCTCTTGGGATGAGCATGCAGAGGCGCCACATGGCAGCCATGCCCTTCCAGGGGAGGGAATATTCCTCCCTGATTAGGGGCTCCATGACTGCCCCTGTAACAACCTCTAATGCTCAAAAATGCTCACCCATGCTCCCATGAACTGAAGGAGGCGTTAGGTGGTGGATCCGAGCTGCCATTTGTCAAGATTTGACTTTTTTCCCATCAAACCTGTAATTTGCCGCACCCTAGAGCAAATTATGAATTCGTCCTTGGGAGGAGCGAATCCCAATTAGAATTTGTCCCTAGGTGGAATGGATATTGAGCAAAGTGCCTGAAGGTGCCAAAATGATTTATGACCTTCCAAAACTATTGTGAGAGTGGTTAGGACCACTGTTTAACCTCTAGGGGCTGCCCTTGGGGCTGTGTGTGCCAATGTGATCAGTGTTTGCAGTCACATAATCGGATTGGTGTTGTTTTGGTGTCTACAGATGCCCCTTTTTGGGATGCGTTGTGCAAGGCATAGCGCCAAGAAAAAATAGATAACCAAAGCACTAATGATTAGGGTTTCTTAGTAACCTAACCAACTCTTGATGCCCCAAGTATGAAAAGGGCATGCATTCTTGAATCCTTGCTTCTGACGAGTGAAGGAACTCAGTTCAAGTGTTAACCTTTTTCGGTGAGGTGTTACTTGAGCTTGGACATTGATCAGTCATGAATAGGCAAATGGCGCAACCTTTTGTCTGTGGGAACCTTGAGTTCAAGATTCACGAATGCCAAGTGATCGATCAGCTTGTGATTATTGCTTTTTTACTGCCCCAAGCAGGAGTGTGATTGTCTTTGTGAATGATTCTTCAAGTGCATGCCATTTCCATGATTGGGTGTGTATTTGTTGATTGGTGACTAAGTGTGACTACCCCCTCAAGCGACGAATCGATGAGGGAATGACCAACATGAGAAAAGCGACGAGTCGCTTGACCCAAGATGACTTAGGTAAGGGTGCCTTCAGAGATTTATCTTTGAATGTGTGTGCAGTTTTTTGACTTTTAGACCTGTTTTTGGTGGGTGTTAACCCTTTTGGTGACGCCTTTCTGGAGCTGAAATTGTCAAAAATCCATCTTCCCGTGGAGCGGTCCAGCAATGGTGGACTTCTTAGGGTGTAGGATGGTGACAATTTATAACCCCAATGTCTATTTTGGATGCCAAGAATGTCAGGCACGAAGGCGCCTTCTTTCGACAATGTTATTGCTAGTTTTGGGTGGGTTTTGACCCTTTTGGCGACACCGTTTGGGGATAAAATTCTCGAAGATCCATCCTCCCATGGAGCGGTCCAGCTATGGTAGCCTTCTTAAGGAGTAGGATAGTGAGGATTTGTGACATCGACATCTATTTTGCATTCTCGGAATGTCAAGTGCAAAAGCACTCTCATTGGACAGGTTTATTACTGATTTTGGTGTATTTTTGTGTATTTTTTGCTGTTTTGTGAAATGTTATCTCTGGATTCATTTCGGGGTGGGACAAATTCCTGTTGAGCATTCATTTCAGGGTGGTACGAGCGCTAACCAGAGTGCTCATCCTAGGGAGGAATGATTACAGGCTCAAAAAGCCTATTTAAAGGCCAAAACTAGGGTTTGGGCTCATTTGCACTTGTTTTTCTGGCGATTTGGAGCTCTGAGGAGGAGGTCAATTCTATGAAGCAAAGCACTACCAAATTTTTCTGCCACCATGAGTGCACGAACTGGATCGAGCGGTGGAGCCGAAGTGAGACCAGTAAGTGAACTCCCTCTTTATTATTTTCTTGTATTAAATTTTGTTATGTTTGATTTTTTTGTTTGTTGTAATTTATCGAATTAAGAGTATAAACCCTAGGTTTGACAAATTAACTATTGTTTTTCATTTATGTGGTGTGTAGCTGTACACTATTTTTCATGATTCTAATGTGCTTATTTTGTTGTCTATTGCAGGTTGTGAAGATCCGGTATCGCGTGTCAACTATTTTTGCTGAAGCGCGGGAGGCGCTAGCTGTGGCTGACTAGGAGTGGCTTGACACCCTTGGGCTCAAGAAAGTGACTCGGCTAGAGCCGGTGATTGGGGATCGGGCCTACCTGATGGCCCTAATCAACTTGTGGGATCATCAGACTAATACTTTCCATCTCCCAATAGGGGAGATGACAGTCACTTTGGAGGATATCTATCGGATTCTTAGGATTCCAATAGACGAACTGCCGATCAAGACGACGTCGCGGGATCAACGGATAGTGGTGCTGACCCGCTACTTCGGGTATGGGGAGGATTTGGGGGTGGATGGTCCAATGGAGATGGTAGAGGTTGACTGCTAGATGGGCGAGATTCTGGTTCGATGGTGGTTTGAGAGAGGGGTGTTGGGAGTGAGGTACGTATTGCTTATGGGCCTCATTTCCAACATGCTGCTACCTAACTCGTCAGGTGCGAGGTTCCCATGGAACCTACTGGATGTGGTCTATCGACTGGTGGAGTGTTCGATGCAGGAGCCTTTGGTCCTGAGATGGGGACAGACATTGTTGGCGTAGCTCTATGGGGAGCTATATGAGGTCCTCTATCAAAGGCAAAATGGGATCAGTTGTAGCTATCTGCTGCAGAGCTGGGGTTGGCAGCACATAGCGATGGAGAGGCCAGGGGGGTTACCATGGATGATGCGGGCAGAGATGGCAGATAAGGATATAGGGTACGTGGCTCTGTGGCGATGGTCTAATTAGCAAGGACAGAGTCGATGTTGGGCAAGTGATGTTAGGCACTATGCCAATGCCTTCGCTCGACTTACTTCGGGAGAGGTGTTCTGGCGACCCTATCAGGACTGTCCAGCCTGGACGAAGGCTGGAGAGTGACTTTGATGGGTACATAGGGAGTGGTGGCTGATCGGGCAGCATGGGACCGAGCAGGAGTTCTTCCTATATAGTCGGGTGACACGATAGTTTGGGGTGCGCTAGGGGTTGCCTGGTGAGCCCGTGGTCTATTGGCATCGGGGGGATGAGAGGACTCTGGATCGGCTGGTCATCGTGCCATTAGGTGAGGATTCAGACATGGTGATCGATGTCCTAGATGTGGATGACATCGGGACTACTATAGAGTACGATCAGTGGTGGATACTATGGCGATGGCAGGAAGAAGGACCTCTGGGAGGTGCAAAGACAACAATAGTAGGGGATGATGGTGCGGAGGCACCAGGCGAGGGTTTGGGAGCTCCACTCGAGGAGGTGGACATGGTGGAGGTGGATGACTTGGGCATGGATTTTGGGGCTTCGGACCAGCCAAAGATGCAGGATGTCCCGGAGCAGTGGGAGCCAGAGCAGGCTGTTGTTCCAGAGGTGCCTATGCATCCAGTCATGGTAGAGGACACAGAGGTAGGGGGCATGCTGAGACTGCACGATTGGTGGAGCTGCTATGGAGGCAAGATGAGGAGTTGGGGTAGGCCCTGTAAGAAATGGATCTCTTGCGGGCTCAACTAGCAGAGCAGGATAACACGTTTACTGCACACCACCGGGGGGATGGGGACACCAGCGCTGCACAGGAGAGGGATCTCCTATGGATGCAGCTGGCACAGCGTGACGATGCAGTAGCTTACTACCATTGACAGGAGGTAGAGTGGTTGCAGTGGGAGATAGATTGGTCTCGAAATCGAATGGATTTGGAGGGAGAGATTATCCACCTCGGTGGGCGGTTACCTAATCCCCCTGGAGGTGGTTCTTCATGCCAGATGAGGGATAGTGGTACTGAGTAGTCGGCATCATCTCGTCGTAGGTGATTGGATGAGGGAGGTGGTAGCAGGCGTGATGCGGGGGCTAGCAGCAGCCGCCCTAAGGGGTCCCATAGGACCCACACCATGGGGGGTAGTTCTCGTCGCACCGATCCTGTGTGATCATGGTGGCCGACGCCTTAGGCTTGGGGGTTTTGATATTTTGGATTTTGTTGCGGGGTCAGAGGACCAGCTCTTTGTAGCCTGTAGGCATTTTTGATGATATATATAGATGAGTTTATTTTGTTTATGCGCATGTGATGATTTGATTTTATGCACGATGATTGATGAATATGGATGTATGCATGTTAAGTTATAGTGATGAATGCATATGTTGTTGATGAATGCAAATGTTTCTAATTTATATGATATGCAAATGGAATGGATGGATTGAATTTGTGATGTTTGGTAGTCGCACCATAGACTGTGTAGAACATTATGGATTTTTGTCCTAGGCGATGGCTACGATGAATAGCTTTTTATGTATACATGTTTTTTTTTTTTTTTTTGGTATGGCGAGAATAAAATATAGCAAGTTGGTTTCAAATGTAGTTAAGGTTTTTTGAGACTCAGAGGTTTTAACTAACTAGCCATGACTGTACTTTATCTCACAAGACAAAGTTATTTCACATCCCTATGTGTGCAATTGAGTTCATTTATGTGGTGTTTGGTCAGGATACCGCCAGTGCCAGAAAGGCTGTCAACCAAACCTATACTGAGGATCACCTAATTAGATCCACTAAATCCTTTGTTGTGTTTAGTCAGATTAATATGCGGTGCTATCGTAGGATACCATAAGCTAGCTCATCCACATGCAAACATTGATCTGCGCACAAGTTAATGTGACAGATATATCGTCATGCGGGAGTTTAATCACCAGTGACCAATAGGCTATCAACCAAACCGGTACTGAGGTTTGCCTCATGACCTATCGGAATGCTGAGAGTTCTAGGGATTCAAGTTCGACTCCCTTATTTTCTTCAATTGTATTGGGATACTTGCTCTTTTGTAGTGATAAAAATCACTGTTTATTTTTGTATTATATTTTTCTTTTGAGCAAGGGATTAGGATATGGAGTGATGAAAATCACTATTTTATGTGCTTTTCTTGATGTATGCACTTTGGTTGTGATATCAATTTTTTTTTTGGAGTTTTGACATTTGCAAATTGTTGATGTTTTGCAACTTTTGAGAACTTGGGATTCTTGGGGAATTGGGTAGGGAGGATGCTTGTCCTTTTGCCAACTCTCAGCATTCTTGGGGTCATTCGCACAGGGGGATGATCAAGATAACCGTTTCGCTTATGGTGACTTGGATTGCTTTGCAGGGTTCATCTTTCGTTCATACAACTTGGGAATTTTGTTATATGTTTTAACTTGTGTCGGGATGCTACGTAACAAGGTGTGATCCAAGTAGAACTCTACCTGCATAAAATTTGTCTAACTTGGTACAGTACGTGGCTAGAAAGCTAATGACGACTGAATGACATAAACTCTCGATACACAAAAAAACAACTGACTATGATGTGGGGGAATAACGTGAATGGCGGTTATAGGTGATGAGCTATTGATAAAGCAAAAAAATGTAGAAGATAATGGTTTTTCCAAGTAATGACAATCTATGGCGCTTTGAACTTTATGACCACAAATATGCAATGTGTGGGTGTGATGTGTAATGCAGCTATACGTTTTTGTGTTTTTGATGGATTGATTTGTGTGAATATGAAGATGATATGCAAAATAGAGCTCTTTATTTTTGTGATGATTTTGAGCATGTATGGAAATGAGATGCAAATTTTGTTATTTTTGATGATTTTATTGTTTTTGAATTTTCTTGTTTTTGGCCAAGCAATTGTAGGAATCTTTGGAGTATTTTGGGAATTGACCAAGCGATTGGTGGAATCCTTGGAGCATTTTGGGGATTGACCAAGCGATTATGGAAATCCTTGGAGCATTTTAGGGATTGACCAAGTGATTACGGGAATCCTTGGAGCGTTTTGGGGATTGACCAAGCGATTACAAAAATCCTTGGAGCATTTTGGGGATTGACCAAGTGATTACAGGAATCCTTGGAGCATTTTAGGGATTGACCAAGCGATTACGGGAATCCTTGGAGCATTTTTAGGATTGACCAAGTGATTACAAAAATCCTTGGAGCATTTTGGGGATTGACCAAGCGATTACGGAATTCCTTGGAGCATTTTGGGGATTGACCAAGCGATTACGGAAATCCTTGGAGCATTTTGGGTTATGGATCTTCTAAGAATGGAATGGCCGCAAATGACTGATGTTCAAGGGCTCTAGTTCCTTGATTCCGTCAAGAGAGGTTAGCCGGTATGTTCCAGGTCCTATTTTGCTATCAATTACATAGGGACCTAACCAGTTTGCTATGAATTTGTACCTTAAATGGGATGGCAAACTAGAGTTCTGTTGGTTTTCTTTCAAGACCAAGTCACCGACCTGAAAGTCCCTCAAGTGAACTTTCATGTTGTATGCTTTCTTAAGTCGCTCTTGATAGATACGTAAATGCTCGAGGGCATTAACGTGTCATTCATCAAGCAACGTAAGCTGGTCTAATCGGGCCTACCACGCAGTATCATCATCGATGAACTCTTGCATTGATATGTGCAGGGAAGGAATCTCCAACTCGTGGGGCATGACAGCCTTGGAGCCATACATGAGCGAAAATGGAGTTACCCTAGTGGGTGTTCGAATGCTAGTGTGATAGGCCCATAGGGCAAGTGGGATTTGAATGTGCCAATCCTTATGACTGTTCGTGACTGTCTTTTTAAGGATGGCGACTAGCATTTTATTTAACGCCTCTACTTGCCCATTTGCCTACGGATAATAGGGGGTCAAAAAATTGTGCTAAATTTTGTACTTTATGGTCATAGCACGCACATATTTGTTCTTAAATTACGTCCCATTATCCGAGATTATCTTGGATGGAATACCAAAATGACATATGATGTAGAGTTTCTCAACGTATGCATAGTTAAGTTCATAGCTGACCAGGGTGCGGCTAAGATAGTAAGTAGCCTGTTCTCTATGAAGTTCATTCTTCTGGGCTAACATGGCTCCCAATGCCACCTCAGTAGCTGAGATGTATAAGTAGAACGGAACTCCTAGTCTAGGTGGTTCCAATACTGGAGACGAAGCCAAGTATTGTTTAATGTCATCGAAGGCTGACTGGCACTCGTCATCCCAACGAAATACTACCCCCTTGTGCAACAACTTGTTCATTGGTCAGCACTTGTCAGATAGCTACGCTATGAAGCGCTTGATCGATGCGACCTTTCCCTACAGGCTTCTGAGTCGCTTGATGGTAGTTGGGGGAAGCATTTCAAGGATTGCATTGACTTTGTTTGGGTCCACCTCGATGCCCCGTTTTGAGACTATGAAACCCAAGAGTTTTCCAGATGTGATGCCAAAAATGCACTTCTTGGGGTTCAGTCTGACTCTATGCTCCATGAGGCGATCGAGGATCTTGCTTACGTCACCGAGATGATTCGGGCGCAAAAGAGATTTGGCCAACAAATCATCCATGTAATCTTCCAAAGTCTTGTGCATGTAATAATGGAAGATGTATGTCATGGCATGTTGGTAGGTGGCGCCAGTGTTCTTAAGGCCAAAAGGCATGACCTTATAACAAAATGTCCCCCAAAGTATTGTGAACGTTGTTTTTAGTTGGTCCTCAGGATTGATACAAATTTGATTGTATCCCGAGAAACCATCCATGAGGGAAAGCATTTCGTGACCCACTGTAGCATCTGCCAATGCATCGATGCTCGGCAAGGGGAAATCATCTTTAGGACTCGCTTTGTTTAGATCTCAAAAATCAGTGCATATGCGAATCCTACTGTTAGGATTCTTGATGGGCACCATGTTGGATAGCCATGGTGGGTAATCCATGCAGATGACAAACTATGCATCCAATAGCTTTTGCAATTCATATTTGACCATTAAGGCCACTGTTGGGTGCATCTTGCATAGTTTCTACTTAACTGGCTTGACTATCGGATCAAGCGTTAGTTTATGCGTGACTAGCTGTAGGTCTAGCCCCGACATGTCTCTATATGACCATGCAAAAACCTCCTTCTTCTCTTTGAGAAGGGCAATGTAGTCGACTTGCTCCTCGAGGGATAAACTTACCCCAAGCTTGATGATCTATGGATTAATTGGATCTGAGCTGATGTCTACGTCAGTCATCTCCTCGACCGACATGTGGGATCCGTCTTCCAACTGATGTGGAGTTGGGATCAAGTGGATATCATTTGCTAAGTTTAGATCATTGTTAGGAACCTCAGGTCCTTCAGCATGGCAGATATCCTGAGTTGGCCTAGGGGTAAAATGGAGCATTTCACTAAAATTCCAGTACTCGAATGGGGATGGATGGGAATTGACGCGATCCCAGTCTATGGCATCTATGTCTAGATACAATGACTATGCCGAATCGGCCGGATTGTGGATGGGGGTTGTTAAGTCAATGGAGATCATGTTGATGAAATGATTTTGGTCTCCATTACCGCGGGTGTGGTTACTCGGACATCCTAGATGTTCTTTATGCTTTGGATTTGGCTCTAAAGGGACGGGCACGAATGTATCGGCCCTATGTGTAGATAGGAAGACAGGGTCTACCCTCGACACTGATGTCACTATAGGGTCTCTAGGTGGAAGGTGCTCTTCGTATGTCCAGAGTAGAGAATCCAACACTTTGTCCCACTGTGTTGGGTCTACGTACCACTCATGCCCTGGCACTATGTTTAATTGTTTGAATATGTCATTAATCTCCAAGGGGCACCGATGCTGCATCTATCACATGTGATTAAGATATGCCATCTCAGTTTCATATTCATAATCACCATCGGAGATCCAAAGGCCCTCGTTGGCTCTGACAACTGTTTAAGGTATGACAGGCTCGTCCTGCTCGAGCAAATTGATCTGGCTCCACCTAGGTTGTTCCGCCCTCTACGGGGGAACTCGATTTCCTTGGAGTGGCTCTTGCTTGATGGGAGCATCTAGGGGGAACATTGTCAAGAGGCTTTCTTGATAATCATCCATAGGGATCACTTAAGAGTGATTACTATCTGATTCGAAGGGGTCATATGACGCTGGTTCATACTCTGACTCGTCCTTCGAGGACCCTTCTTGACATTGTCTAGACCCTCCTTGAAAATGAGCTTTCGAGCTTTCTCCTCTCTTGAGAAAAGGTAAGGGATGGCTATGGCCAACAAGGTTGATTGCTGTTAATGGGAGATAATCCCTCAACGTATATATGGTATTAGGGTTGGCATATGGATCTGATGCCAATCCCCCCTTGTTGCCTATCCCTAGGCCTTGCATGTCCTCTACCAAGATGTCCAAGGGTAGGGGGTGGTTGAACCCTACTCATGACTTGTCATATGGTATTTGGTATCTTGGTTGGCAAAGAGCACGTACCCCCTGCTCATATCTGCCTAACCCATATCCATGCCAATTGCATTGGCCAAGGTATCTCAAAGCAAAGTCTGGGTTAGACAAATAATTGACATTTTCAGCAAAAGGCTCTTCATCTTCGTTCTCTTGCGTGCATGGTGCAATGCCATGATCAAGGCCCCCATACACAAATTTTGTCCGATTCGGTGGGTAGCCTAGGAGAATAATAGTGCCAATGGGGATTCGAGGTCTCCCCATGTCCTGCATGGATTCTAGTGTGGGTGTTGCTACAATATTTCGCACCAGATACTCCCCCAGGCCCGTATTGGCCATTTCAACGGTGATCATTGGTGGTTGAGGGGGAGGGAATGGAAGCTCTCCTTGAGTCCACTCCATGTCGGGTGGACTAGGAGTCTCGACTTCCATCCGGCTAGGCATCTCCTTAGTAGAGATAGTTGATACTGATGGTAGTGTCTCTTCCAAAGGTTTTGCCTCTTCTAGGGGTTCCTTCCCTTTGTCTTTCTACTTGGCCCCCAAGATGGTGTCGTTGGTGGAGGACCAGATCATGAAGATGAACTTGACTAGGATTTTGAAGAACTTTTTAACAGGGATGCCCATGAAATCAGACCCTGTTTATATGGATTTAACTGGAAATCCAAATGCGTTGATGGTAGGGTCGATTGCAGCATCAGCTACACCTCATTACAATACTTGAAGGGTTCCAAATCTATCGGGACTACATGCACCTCCCCTTCAAATGTATACTTTAAACATTGGTGAGCTATCGAAGGGACACACTTCATGTCCTTGATCCACGATCGGCCCAACAAGATGTTGTAGGCCATATCACCCTCCAATACGTGGCACAATGTGGGTATGGTCTTTTGTCCCACTTGGATTGGTAGGACTATTGTGCCGACTGTCGAGAAAATTGCGTCATTGAATGCTCGCAGAGTGTAGGTGGAGGCTATGATGTGAGATGCAAGAAAATTTAGATGTTTGAGAGCCGTAGTTGTGATGATGTTGCTGGACGAGCTAGTGTCTATCAACACCCTCTTGTATGGGATCTCGTTGACCCACACGATAACGTGCAGGGGTGGATCCGCCATGTCATCAGTCATTGATCTCAATTCATCTTCTTGAAATGTGATGATCGGCTCAGTGCATCGTTTTACATACCCCACAAAGTTGTTGAAAGAATTTGTCTCATGGGGCTGCAACTCGATGGCTTTCAAAATCTCCATTAGAGCTTCTCGATGGGGCGTAGATTGTTGTATAAGCTCGTATATGGAGAGCCTAGCCGAGATGGTCCTCAAACTATGAGTTAGTTTGGTCTGAAGTGTGTCCACCAGCTTAGGCAGAGGAGGTTATGCAAGGTGTTGTTGTGGTTGTGAAGTTGTTGGCACCTCTCCTGCTGCTGCCACAGGAGCATTCATGCTCGGATACCTCCTGTTCCGAGTCACTATACTGATCATCCCTACATATCCCTACATGGGGCAGTTCTATGTGACCTCGTTAACTTGTAGGGTTTTTGCCTGTGAAACATGAGTGAGCAAGGGGTCTTTGAAGACCTCCATTTGTTGATTGCTTGGTGCGACAGGATTATCCACCACTAGTGTCTTATTATCAATCAGGTCTTGCACCAAGCCCTTAAATTTCCAACAAGCATTTAAGTCATGTCCCTGTCACCTATGGAACCTGCAGTACAAGTCCTCTCTATACCCCTTAGGATTGGGCGTGTTGGGGTCTATGGTTTGAACCTCTGGCAGGTTGATCAAATTTGTCGCTAACAAGCGGTCAAACAGGGAGTCTCTAGACTTTGTGTAGGGTGTGAATTGTCACCTAGGGCGACGCTGCTGACCCTATTCTTGCCTCTGATTTTATTTGTCATAGTTTTTAGGAGGCACTACCTGATAGTTAGCCTTTTGAGGATGTGTTGCTTGTGCAGGCTTAGGGAAATTGATAGCAACTTGGTTAACCGTAGTGGGTTTTTGTTGCATGGTCCTAGCTTTAGTGTTTTTAGTCCACTCTTTTTTCTTAGGTTTGGCTATCTTGCCATCCTGTATTTTGATCTCTTCAATGATCTTGGCTTGCGCCAGAGCTTCTTCTAAGGTGGCATATTACTACAGCTGCAATAGCACAGAGATTGATCTCAGACAACTCTTGGAGAACATCTAAGTGAGGTCAAACATAGAAGGGAGGTAGGGCAGCTTCGAAAGCAATGTCCTCCACTAATTCCCATAGACCACCATGGTCTCCTCCTCATACTGCCTGAGGCTGGCTAAGTCACTTAGTGATGCCTTCTTCTTGGTATTGAATGCAAAGCGTTCGAGGAATGCATCCACTAACTGATCTAAGTTGTTAATGTTGTGCGTAAACCAATCCGAGGTCGGGCCTACGAATGTGGTTATAAATGTTCTCAATAAAAAAACATCATTGTCCTAAATGCCGAAGCATTGGCTCAAGAACCTCGTCACATGCTCTTGAGCATCCTCCTCACCTCTAAAGGTTGCCAACTAAGGCAGCTTAAAGTGTTCAGGGTAAGGGGGTTCTGGCACGGACGGATGCATAGGATGACTATAGAGTTGGCGTAAAGTGGGCTTTTGGGGCCCAGAAGTTTTGGTCTCCATAGACTCCAAACGCTCTAGCAACGCTTTATATGCATCTGAGGATTTGATTTCTTCCTCTTTAGTTTGCTCCCGTTGTGGGTTGTGGGAGACTTGAGGCCTCTGAAGGGGTGGCCAGATGGCAACTCCTCTGCCTAGGTAGGGCATTTCGGCCCGGTCTTCTTCTTGCTCATATTCCTCATAAGCTTCCTGAGGAGTCTCTAGGTGAGACCTATGACCCTGGGTGGGTCCCCACGAAGGGTACCCATTGTTGTTCCGGGGAGTGGCCTCCCGCTCAGGTCTAGGAGGTCTAGGAGGTCGCACTTGGTAAGGTCATGGAGACCTATCTCGCACCAAGGGGTTGTGCCTCTCATATGGTTCTGCTCTTTGGGTGCACGAGGTTGGAACCCTCTCAGGTACCGGGTTATGCAATAGCTCATCTATTTGACACCTAATGTGCTCTTTGCTAAGGTGATATAGATGCTCTAGCTACTACTGATATTGCTCAAACCGCATGATCTACTCTTGGTGGGTGGCATGTCTGGTGAATGCCAGGTCGATTTGTTTCACCATCTTGAGCCTAGGAGGCCTAGATGCCTCTCCTATGCACTTACCTTGATCGTGATGATTCGAGATCTCAATAGGTCACTTCCATCTATCGAGGTTGGTGGCATTTACCCGAGGCTTTGGCCTTAGTGGGTGATCATGGTATCTAGCTGGTGTGGAGGTGCATGGCCCCTGCACTGTATATTGCTCTTGAGGAATGTAATCATCTTCCTCATGCTCCCTTTCATATGTGTGAAAGGGGCGGGCAGAGTTAGCTCACCCAGTTTGAAGAGCCTTGCACTCTGGATTTTGTCTATTGGTTCTAACAGTGATGGGGGCAAAGGAGGGATGCCATAATTATGTGGCCTCTCCTCATGGACACTATGCCGCTCTAGCACTTCATTGCGTGGTGGCCACTCATATCGAGCTTCTAAGGGAGCCTTCTTATCTATGTTGAGTGCCACGTGTAAGGACTCCTCCTGAAAGGGGCTATGATGAACGGGCATGTCCCTCAAAGGGGTGTCCCTATAATTCCATCTTGACATGGACTAATTCGGACTCTCTTGCAGGTCAATCCGCCAAGGCGGTATGACTAAGTCCTTAGGGCTATAGCGAAGGTGACTTGTGCCCCCTTGTACACTTTTCGTAGCTTCCACCCTTGATTGGGCTTGGCTACGTGTGTACACCATGGTGGTAACTCTCTACAAGCTATGTAGGTTTTTATCTCTTTTATGATTTTTTATGCTACACCAAACTAAAAAAAAAACAAACACACACAAGCAGTGATTATCTCGTTTAAAGATTGAACGTGTGTCCTAGACCTGGTTTAGTGTGTTTTTTTTTTGTTTTTTTTTTTTGAAGGTTTTAAAGAACGTTTAAATGCAAAATGATGGCTCTTATGACTCCCAAGAGATGGTCACACCTTCGATATACCATTTCCAGGCCGATATACCAAACTCTCTATATACCTGCCCTTACGTGAGGGAAACTATAGGTACGTGAGAGAAGATGGTACGTGGAACGTAGGCGGTACGAAAGGGGAATCACCCTGTTTATGACACCTACCATAGAATACTTATCCTCGTGCATTGGGAATCACCCCAGCTACACTTGATCAACTTTCGTCAGGATTTATGTCTAGCAACAGTTGCGATCGAGGTAATGGATGCAAAAATCAAGCCAAGGTGGTGAGGAAATCCACCATTGGTCTTGATAAAGGGCTGGGGTTTTATGACCAACGCCTTGGTTTTAATTTTCTACGTGGTGTGTGGGGTTATTTTTATTTTGCAAAATGGAAACAAGCAAGTGGTAAAGGAAAACTACTTTCCCTAAGCAAGCAAGTACCCTAAAACAGAAAAACTAAAGATAGAAATAGACAAGAAAAATTCAGAATCCTTACCTCTTCTTTGCCCAAATCTGTCGGTTCTGAGTTTTTGCCTGAAGACTGCACAGACAGAAATTCATCCCCATGGAGAATGAATTACAAGACTGTATTCGTCACAGGGTGGGGCGAATTCCCATTCATCCCTGGGTAAGATGAATTACAGCTCTGCATCCGCCTCCTGATGGAACGAACAACAGTCAGTGTGTGAAACTCGGCACCTGCAAGAAAAAAACAAACAAGTTTGGATCAGATATCTGATCTTAGAAACAAAGGACAAGGTCCCACCGTGATTGCCACTGAAAGCACGAGGATACAAAAACAAGAAAGGAAAGACTCCAAGCACGATGCAAAAATGAAACTAAGCTTAATGCTAAACCCTACGAATTAAAAATGCATGAAATAGAGAAAGCATGAATTGGAACCCAAATGAAATAACAGCCCTTCTATTTTATTTATATATTTCACAACTCGGTTACAATTCACATCCTCCCTTTTCAGGGGCGAGGAGCGTTAAATCCATCTCTTGGTTACATCTATGGATAGCCTTCCTTATTTCGCATGCCCACATATAAGATAGGCGGACCAAAATGTCACCGCTACTTGTGTCTGTGAATGTTGATTCCTTGCTGCTCCTTCGATGTTCCAATCCTACGCTCAAAGAAACAAAAGATAATCAATAGCACCTGCGGATAAAACAAAGCATGCGATCCCCAAGCCTGTGATAAATGAATGAGAAAAATGAATTAAACTATGACTAAAATGAATCCAAATGTTCTCAAAATTTTACAGGGGCATCAAGACATCACCATAAAGGCATTGCAAAAATAACAGTAAGGAAATTCCTCATCGATTTGAATTCGCTCCGGGGCGGGATGAATTCACCTGCAACAAAATGCCAAAAAGGTACTGTCCCAAATGTATAGCCTAGAGAGCTCTAAAAGACTTAAAAACTTGGGGTTATCTAATTGGGGACATCTTGGGAAGACCCAGATGGTTGGATTTTCCCAATTTGACCTCCGTCAATGGGAATTTTATGATGCTACCTGTAGGTTAGTAGAAGCGAGCAAAGATAGAAATATGGTCAAAATTGTTCAAAACAAGACGAAATTTAAATGACAACCTATCTAAGCATCATAGAATAGAATGCACAAAAAAAAAATGGTAGAAAGAAAAATCTGCCACAAATTCCCAATCATTCCTAAAAGGGACGATTAGGCCTACAACAATGTGGGGGCGCCCGAGCGGGCCGTCCGCCGTTTGGGGCCTGATTTCAGCACCAATCCACTTGGTATGGGTCAAAAATATCTTAAAAGGTGTTTTCGATATATTGGGTGGTATTCTATGGCCAAATTTTGGGTTTTGGGCTCAAGATTTGACCTTCCAATAGTCACCCAATGACCTCCTCTCTAAAAGAGATCAAGGATGTAGAAGGCACAAATTGCACAAGGATGTATGGGGAAATAAAATGGTAGCACTTCATTGCTCCAAATTGCTCTTACTCTGTATGTCTTGGGATGAGGAAACTCATCAATTTATAGACCTGGAGGTCTCTTGGGATGAGCATGCAGAGGCGCCACATGGCAGCCATGCCCTTCCAGGGGAGGGAAGATTCCTCCCTGATTAGGGGCTCCATGACTACCCTTGTAACAGCCTCTAATGCTCAAAAAATCTCACCCATGCTCCCATGAACTAAAGGAGGTGTTAGGTGGTGGATTCGAACTACCATTTATCAATATTTGACTTTTTTCCCATTAAACCTGCAATTCGCCCCACACAAGAGCGAATTAGGAATTCATCCATGGGAGGAGCGAATCCCAATTAGAATTCATCCCTGGGTGGAACGGATATTAAGCAAGGTGCCTGAAGGTGCAAAAATGATTTCTGACCTTCCAAAACTACTGTGAGAGTGGTTAGGACCACTGTTTAACCTCTCGTGAGGCTACCCTTGGGGCTGTGTGTGCCAATGTGATCCGTGCTTGCAGTCACATAATCAGATTGGGGCTGTTTTGGTGTCTACAAAAAGCATTACTCATTTATGATAGTAGTAGGAAGATGACTTATTAGCACTATCAAGATGTTTCTACTCTAGCTACCATTAATAATATTACCTTCAAAGATGTGATGGTAATATTTCCTGCTTGATCTTTCCAAGGAAAATTATTTTTATGGTATCGCTCCTTAGAGGACAATAACATTAAGGCATGGGCCAACCTAGCCAAACCATTCATATTAGAAATAGACGAGCCATGATACCCATTCTTACTATTCACCACGTTTTCCTTTACCCAAATATGTCCTTATGAGAGCATTATCGATTGTAATATTTTATTTAGAACCTAGAGAAGGATTCCCTAGGAAATATGATCATTGCATTCCAAAGCCTACTTGTATTACATTTATGCTCTTACGCTAGACCTAGGACTTCTGATCTAGTAGTACTAAGAAAAATATTCTCAAAAATATTCCAAGTGGCCATCATAGTAGAAAACATGCTCATTTTAGTTGCCAAAATCTCTCCCAGAAACACCATGTGGGATATCCCTTAGGTCCCTCAAATGAACCCAAAATATTTTTTCCAACCCTACCTTCTCCACCTCATGATATTTTTCCCAAACTGTATTCATCTTATCCATGTCTAAAAAAAATACACCTATCATGCCCCCTTGGAATGCCAAATAGTGTAGGAATTTAGAGCTTTGATTTAGTGCTTTATTAATGAGCTCAATGTTGTGGAAGGACAAGATGCTAAATTGGGGATTGAGGTATATCCTTGAAAAATGTCTTCTCCAAAAGACCAAGTGATGTGTAATAATGAAATCAGTGGAGGAAATGAAAGACAAGTGAAACTCCCTAGTATGGTCATGCCTAAGTGCTCAACATTTGATAATCATTACAATGGTAACAACTTCTAGGTCTATCAACCTTATTTCTACTCAAAGGCAACTCAAGGAGCAAGTGATTGTATAGCTTTTGCAATGGATATAGAACAATGTTTCATAGAGAAGAAATTTACCATAGCTATTCCAATCGATCTAGATGTAGGATTTGACCCTATTTATCTACTAGCCCATGATCATAAGACTAAGAATCAAAGGATGGAATAAGAATAGAATAAAGAATTTGTCCCTGTTTATTTTCTAGAAAAAAAATAGAACAAAGGATGTAACAAGTTAAAGAAGAAGAGCCAAAATAGATACCATATTCACAAAGAGGACCATAGAAGAGAAGGAATCTAGAGTTATATTCTAGGATATTAAGTCCAAAAAATATTATATCTAAACCAAAAAAGGAAGGAGATTTACCAAAATTTATACAACCCAGCCATAACCAAAAATTAGAGGACAAAAATCATTGAATGATATAAAAAACTATTCAAGCATTCAGTCCAAGAAAACAAAGAGTTAAATTAAACCAAAAATATCATGATGAAAAAAATGGAAAAGCTAAAAGAAAATTTATTGATTTTAAAATAGGTGTGTAGACACCAAAATAGCACCAATCCGATTATGTGACTGCAAACACTGATCGCATTGACACACACAACCCCCAGGGCAGCCCCCAGAGGTTAAACAGTGGTCCTAACCACTCACACAACAGTTTTGGAAGGTCAAAGGTCAATTTGGCACCTTTAGGCACTCTGCCCCTTATTCGTTCCACCCAAGGATGATTACAAACTGGTACTCGCCCCACCTAGGGATGATTAGCAGTATTCGCTCCAGGGTGGGGCGAATAGCAAGTTTGACGGGCAAAAAGTCAAATCTTGACAAATGGTAGCTCAGATCCACCACTTAACTCTTCCTTCATTGCATGGTAGTGTGAGTGAGCGTTTTCGAGCGTTAGAGGCTATTACAAGGGCAGTCATGGAGCCCCTAATCAAGGAGGAATCTTCTCCCCCCTGGGAAGGCATGATTGCCAAGTGGCGCCTCTGCATGCTCATCCAAAGATACCGTCAGGTCTATAAAATGGTGAGTCTTCTCACCCCAAAAATATATAGAGAAGGAGAATTTTGAGCAATGAAGCGATGTTGTTTTACTTCCACACACACCTTTTGATTTGTGCCTTTCACATCCTTGATCTCTTTTGGAAGAGAGGTCATAGGGTGGTTATTGGAAGCGCAAATCCGAAACCAAACCCCGACATTTGGCCACAACATCCCACCAAATTTATTGAAAACACCCCACAAGAGGTTTTGGACCCATCCCAAGTGGATTGGTGCCGAAATCGGGCCCCAAACGGTGGGCGTCCTGCCCTCGGGTTCCCCCCACACTGTTGCAGTCCTAATCGCCCTGCCCCAGAGCGATTAGAAATCTGTGGTATATTTCCTTTGTATTATTTTTGAATCTGATTATATACTACTTAGATAGGTTGTCATTTAAATTTCACATCGCTTTGAGCATTTTTGATCATATTTTTATCATTTCTTGCCTTTACTAACATGCATGTAGCATCACCAAATTCCCGATGATAGAGGCCAAATTGGGAAAATCTGACCTTATGGGTCTTCCCAAAATACCCCCATTTAGCTAACCCCCAACTTTGCAGGTGATTTAGAGCTTCCCAGATGTGACATTTGGGACAGTGCTATCTGATATTTTGTTGCAAGTCTATTCGTCCCGCCCTGGAGCGAATATGAATATATGGAAAATTTCCTGACTATTCCATTTTTAGTGCCTTCCTGGTGATGTTTTTATGCCCCTATAAAAATTTCAGCTCATTTGGATCTATTTCAGTTATCGTTTTGTTTATATTTTGCATGTGCTAATTGAAGGCATGGGGATTGCATGTTTCATTTTATCTACAGGTTCTACTGACTATTTTTTGTTTCTTTGAACATAAGATATGGACATTATAGGAGTAGCAAAGATTCAATATTCATCAACACAAGTTGCGGTGACGTTTGGTCCGCCCATTTTACATGTGGGCACGCGGAAGAAGGAATAGCATCCATGGGTGTGACAAGAACACATTTAACGCTCCTAGCCCCTAAAAAGGGAGGAGACAGACTATAACCGAGATCTGAAACATATTAATAAAAATGGATGTCTTCCAAATTGGCTTTTATTTTGTTTTGATTCATTCATGCCTCTTTTCTTTCATGCACTTTCAATTCATAGGATTTAGCATTATCTTTTGTTCCTTTACATCGCATTTGGGTTTTTCCTTTTTGTTTCTGTATCCTCATGATTTTAGTGGTGATCACAGTGGGATGCTTGTCCTATAATTTTAAGATCATAAATTTGATTGTTTTTGCTTGCAGGTACCAAGTTTTCAAACGCTGGACTGCTGTTCGTTCCAGCCTGTGGTGAATACAGAGCTGGAATTCGTCTTACCCAGGGACAAATGGGCATTTGCCCCACCCTGTGATGAATACAGTTCTGTTATTCGTCCCACCCAGGACGAATAGCTCTCTGTGTAGTTTTAGGACAAAAACTTAGAACCAACAGATTTGGGCAGAGAAGAGGTAGGGGTCCTGAACTCCTGTCATTTTCTGTTTCTTGTTTTTTGTTTTCTGGTTATTTACTTGCTTAGGGAAAGTTTTTTTTTTTATGCAAGCTTGCTTCCTTTTATGCAAAATAAAAATAACCCCACACACCACATGGTAATTTAAACACTAATGAGTTGGTCGTAAAACCCAGCCCTTGATCAAGACCAACGGTGGATTTTATCACCACCTTGGCTTGAAGTTTTGCATCCATAAACCTCGATCGCTACTTTTTCTAGACATAAATCTTGATGAAATTTGACCAAGTGTAGCTGGGGTGATTCCCAGTGCATGAGGATAAGTCTTCTATGGAATATGTCAAAAATAGGGTGATTCCCATTCCGTACCGTCTACGTTCCACGTATCATCTGCTCTCACGTACCAACAGTTTCCCTCACGTAAGGGCGGGTATATAGAGAGGTTCGTATATTGGCCTGGCAATGGTATATCGAAGGGGCGACCATTTTTGGGAGTCATAAGAGCCATCATATTGTATTTAAATGTTCTTTACAAAAATTTCAAAACAAAATTCAAAACATACTAAACCAGGTTTAGGGCACACCTTTAATATTTAAACGAGATAATCATTGTTTTGTGTGTGTGATATTTTCTGTTTAGTATAAGCATAAAAATCATAAAAAGAAACAAAAATCTATGCGTCTTGTAGGAAAACACCACCATGGTGTACACCCGTAGCCAAGCCCAATCATGGGTAGGAGCTGCAGAGAGTGTACAATGGGGCACAAGTCGCCTCCGCTATAGCCCCAAGGACTTGGTCATACCACCTTGGCAGCCCGACCCACAAGAGAGTCCTCATCGTGCCATTTCAGAATGGGACTATAGGGGAACCCCTTTGAGGGGCACTCCTGTACAACATAGACCCTTTCAAGAGGAGTCCTTACACATGGCAATCAATATAAATGGGAAGGCTCCTGTTGAGAAGCAACACACCCCCACTAAAAAAATGAATTTCCATCCTTTAAAAATATTTAGCTTTCATTTTACAGTAGGGTCCCTCTTGATGTTTTCTCAGGTTTTTATTTCAAATTTTGCTTGCCTACTTCTTCTTCAAGTTTTGCATATATCAAAGTATCTAAGTAGCCTTGCATATGCTTTAATTTCAATTTGGAATTCACTTTTTTAATGTTAGAATCTTTCTAAATAAAAGGGATCTTTCACTAATATGTAAAAATGCAGAATACAGATGAATGAATTCATTTAAGTCAACCTACAATTTTTGGAAAAATTTCTAAGTAATGAAAACGTCGCGATTTCGCGACATTTTCATTTTTGGAAACGTCACGATATCGCGACATTCCCATTTTTGGAAACGTCACGATATCGTGACATTTTTGTTTTTGAAAACGTCGCGATATCGTGACATTTTCGTTTTTAGAAACATCACGATATCGTGACATTTTCATTTTTAGAAACGTCGTGATATCGCGACATATTTTGGTTGAAAGCAAAGCTTGTAGAAAATGTCGCGATATCGTGACATATTTGGACTAAAAGAACCAAGTGAAGAAAATGTCGCGATATCGCGACATATTCGGACTAAAAGAAACAAGTCTTAAGAGCGTTGCGAAATTGCGACAGGTTTTGGAAGAGAGAGCAAGTGCGAAGGAAGGTCACGATTTCGCGACATGTCGCGAAATCGTGACATGTCACGATTTCGTGGCAAAAGGGGCAAGAAGAAGCTAAGGCAAGGACGTGTCATGAAATCATGACGTCGCGATTTCGTGATGTCACGAAATTGTGACGTCGTGATTTCGTGATGTCACGAAATCGCGACACGGTCCAGAGGAAAGAGCGCCAAGGCAAAGGATGTGTCGCGAAATCGTGATGTCATGATTTCGCGACGTCACAAAATCACGACACAGCAAGAAAAAAAGAGCCCAAGGTGGATAGGCATCGCGAAATCATGACACGGTCCAAAGAAAAGGCACCAAGGCAGGGACATGTCACGAAATCGTGACACGGTCCAAAGAAAAGGCACCAAGGCAGGGACGTGTCGCGAAATCGCGACACGATCCAAAGAAAAGGCACCAAGGGAGGGACGTGTTGCGAAATTGTGACATCGCAATTTTGTGACATCGCAAAATCATGACACGATCCAAAAGAAAAGGCACCAAGGCAGGGACGTGTCATGAAATCGCGACGTCACGATTTCGTGACGTCGCAAAATCGCGACACGGTCCAGGGAAAAAGCTCCAAGGCACAAGTGCGTCGCGAAATCGCGACGTCGCGAAATCACGATGCATTTCAGAGAGAAGCACTAAGTGCAGAAACATGTCGTGATTTCGTGACATGTCATGAAATCGTGACATGTCGTGGTTTCGCGGCCAAGAAGGAAAATGGAAGCAAGTGCGGAGGATGTCGTGATTTCGTGACATGTCACGTTTTTGCGACATATGTCAAAAGAAAGCAAGTCGACGTATGGTAAACATTAGGGTTTTAATTTAATAGTATTAAAATACTAATCCTTGTTTGTATTTTGTAGAAAGTGAGTTGGTAGTTGCATACTAGCGGAAGTAATGGCGAAAAAGGACAAAATAAGCACGGATTAAATGAAGGCCGTCAGATGGAAATTTGAGATGCCGAGAATTGCTGGTTCATCCAAAATTTTCAGATCTGGCCGCAAAGAGACTTTACGATGACTAAGCAGCTGCCCATTTAATAGAATATGTCAGCAATTGATCGAAAAATGAAAATATCTACACATAGTTACCGAAATTTGCTGATGGACGCATTTAACAGGAGAATTTATGGTGAAAGTAATGGCGTGCAGAGAATTTTAACTTAGAAGCGGCTTTGCAAAGATAAAATGTCAGAGAAACCAGTGACTCATTCCAAATTTTTTTGAGGAATTAATGAGGCACTCCCGGCAAGTGCACTAGAAAGATGAAGATATTTACTTACGCAGTGCCCATTTATGGAATATATCGGCAACCGACCAAAAAACGAAGATATTTACTTGCAGTTACAGATGGATGAGAATAATATCAGATCATGCCTTCTCCATTTATGGCAAGTAACTACACTAAGATTTGTAGAGTGGTTAGGGTTTATTCAAAACTCTATTTTTAAAGGGGCTTATATTGTAAAACCGAGAGAGTAAGGTTTAGAGGATAAGATTTAGGGTTTTAGAAGAAGATATTTTTGAAAATATCAGGGTCTGTCCTGAGTCTATAAATACTTCTTTTGAATGTAAATTCAGGGGCGAAAACTTAAAAATACAAGCTATTGGAGCAATTTCCTGCAAATCTTGTTTGAATGCTTTGTTCTAGACTTAGAGTTGGTGTGACTTTCATTTTTTGTGATAGCGTGGCCAAGAGCCTAATCTCTTTTAGATTGTGATAAGTTCATCTTCTTTTGTTTCCGTTTCATTAAGGTTTATTTAATTTATGTTGTAGATCTGTGTTACCAGGATTGGATATGCTGTTAGGCTTCATTTTCTTTATTGTATGTTAGGGAAAATTACAGATTTAAGGTTCAGGCCTGTTCTAATTGCTCTATCCTCACTGTGCGAGCTAGGTTGCTGGTGAATGATACCAATTTTAACCAACTTCCCTTCTATTTGTGATTTTCTTTTAGATCTGTTGTTGTTTCTATCTTATGCTCTTAGTGGAAGGTGATCTTAGAAAGCTGGACACTTTCCTCTTTGATTTGTTCTATTGTGAGGCTAACCGGTATAACTAAAATTGGTAATTTTGGTTTTGCAGCTAAGTTATATAAATTTCTATTTCTGCCCTACCCTACTCTCTTTGTTCCACCGATTGAATGATCCATTTTTATTTTCTTTTATATTTGTCTTTTATTTAAATCTGCTAACACATAAAGAGCTAGATAAGAGAACTGATTGTAAATCTGAGTGTCTACCAAGATAACCAATTCCAAAAACATTATTAAACAAGTTCAGAACCCGTTGTAAGGTAACAGACAGTCCACTTGAAACTATTCTAGAAGTGGAAAAGAGTGAATAGACATTCAACCCAACTCTATAACTCACACCTTGGATATCCAGCAAGATCCTAAAGTGAGTGGGATTTATTTTGTATAAGTGTTGTCGGTATTTTATGCTCATTCTTCACAGGGTGTGTATAAAACTCGAACCAACATTTAAAATTGGCGCTAGAAGGAGGGCCCAGAACTTTGTTCAGTATTGTAAGTTGTTTGTGTAGAGTCTGGTATTTTATCTTTTGAATCCTTCTCCCTCCTCTTTAGCTCTTTTTAAAATTTGTTTTTTGAGTTTTTTCCTAAACAGCAGAACTCAACACCAACATTTAAAATTGGTGCTAAAAGGAGGGCTGAAGTTCAGTAGTTGTTAAAGATTGTTTTATCACCACTTGTAGTTACTCCAACTACAACTGAGAATATCATCGCTAATCAAGTAGTAATGGCAAACTGGTTGGGTTCCATTGCCTTAAATATCCCTGGTGCAGCCCATGATCTACCCAGGAATCCTGAGACATATCTTCCCAGATACAAGCATGATGGAACTAGAACAATAGAAGAACACCTGATGGCATATAAAAATGCTCTAAAATTGTTAAATATATAGCATGAAGATGTGGCTTGCAGATTATTCCCGTTCACTCTCCAAGAGGGAGCATATGATTGGTTTTTGAATCTCACTAACGATTCTATTACTAGTTGGGATGACTTAGAGAAAGTTTTTGTATCACAATTTGGGGAAGTGATTGACCCCAGTGTGTTATATCAATAATTCTCCAGAATTAAGAGAGAGTCTGGTGAAGCTATCAGGTCGTTCAATATGAGGTTCCAAAGATCTTATGGTATAATGACTAGTCATTACATCCCAAATGCAAATCTAGCCTTAGAAATCTATAAGAATGCATTGGACTCGATGACCTCTATTTTCCTCAAGAGAGACATCAATATCAAAACCCTGGAAGGAGCTTATAAGGAAGCTTTAATTCTTGAAAGACAGTTAGGACCTCAAATTTTGAGCAGTCCTTTGGTATCCTATGTTACATAAAACATGCCTATTTTGAATCCCATTCCACATCATGAGTTAGTGCCAACATGTCACGCTCTACCTAAGGAAACTCCGTTAACCGTGACACACACTCAACATGTGCAAAATATAGAGAAAGATTCTAACAAGTTCAAGTTGGAAGTGCCTGAAGTAAACATGTGTGACCTAGCATTACCCAACTTTGAAGCTTTTCCTGGTGAGTTAAATTTTCTTGAAAATCAGAGAAATATTGGTGGTTCTGGTTCATCAAAAAATAGTACGACTATGGTTTCAGATTCATTCACTTTTCTCAAAGAGTCAGAAAATGTTGTAGAAATTCCTATGGACGAAATACAAGATTTTCAACATTTCCAAAGGGACAGTTATAATTTGAGATGTGAAAATCCAGAACCTACTCTTGATGATGATCCTCCCTCACCAAAGGATGATGAAAATAAGATTCAATATCACTATGCAGAAGTAACTAGGAAGGAGTATAACATCATTGAGGATATGGAGAAAATTAAAGCTAACATCACCCTCCATGAGCTAGCTCAGATTGTTGAACAAAAGGATAACTTGATTAAAACTTACTCTGGACCACCTATTGAATTTCAAGGAAAGGAGAAAAAGATAGTAAATGTGGATGTGGTCAACCAACTCGGAATAGATAAAGAGTCTTAGTATAAGCCTGTGATTACTAAACATAATATCAAAGAAAAGGTTGTAAACCGTGTTGATGCAGATATTGGAGTTTATAATTTGACAACTGAGAAGGTGAGACCAGTTACAGCTCTAACCAATCACAACAATGATATTTGGACATTACACATTGATGGGGTTAAATCTAAGCAAGGGTCAGGTAAAAGAGCAAATTATGAAAATTCTACTAGAAGGATAAAAATTGAAGTCTTAGATATTGAAGCAGTGGGGCAACCACAAAATGTTCGAGTTATTAAGAACTATGACATAGAAATAAAATGTGATCTCTTTGAGTTATTACATAAGTCTGAAGATGTGATGATCTGGGTCTATGAAGGCTTTAAGGTATTTGATCCTAGGGGGTTTTTACTTTTCGTCCCTTTGAAAGGATTCTGCAAGCCCCTCAAGTAGAAGCATAAACATGTTAATGCCTTGATTTTGAAGGAGGCATATAAAATTGTATGTATACGGGTTGATAGAATGAGACATTAAGCAAGGGTTGAAAACTTCACATATTATTATATGATTTGACTAATTTACAGGGTGAAGGACTTGCAAATTTGTTTTTTCAGTGGGACAAGATCCATATCAAAAAAAAAGAGAGCGGTAAGACGGTAAACACAAGTCTTTCCCAAGTAGCAAAAAAAAAAAAAAAAAATTTGGAAGCATAATCTAGAGTGCATTTCATCAACAGGACCTGGAAGGTATATTTTTAAAGTTACCTGCAAATGGTCAATAATTTTTAAAGGCACTATTTCTTTGCTTTTTCATTTGCTACATTTTTTGAGTAATTGAAGGGACTTTGTGCATATGTATATATTGTAAATAAAGTTTGAAGTAGTGTGTTCTTATTTGGTTTTATTTAAAGTTTGAAGTTTTGTTTTTTATATTTGGGGTCTGTACAAATTTCTCTTTAGCTTTTAAATTTGATTTCTCTTTAGCTTTTAAATTTTGTTTGTTTAAGTTTTTGCCTGGGCAGCAAAGCACAAATCAACATTTTAAAATTGGCCTAATGTGTTTTCATTTTTGTTTCCTTTTATTTAACATTTGAGATAGTCTGCTTAAAACTGAACAGTGGAACTATTTTGTTATTCAGAACAACAGTAGAAAGATGATTGGATTTTGTGTCTTGCTTGCCACAATTATTTTAATTATAAAGAAACTGCTATACTGTTTGGCTGGAGAAACTCCCAGGGAATCCAAGAAAAGTTGATCGTAAGAGGGGACTCTGACTCGTGAAATTATTTAAGTGTCCAAAGAGGCTATTGGTACCCAGAGGAAGTTTCAAGGCAAAAGGGGCAAGAAGAAGCTAAGGCAAGGACGTGTCGTGAAATCATGACATGGTCCAGAGGAAAGAGCGCCAATGCAAAGGAGGTGTCATGAAATCATGACATCGCGATTACGTGACGTTGCAAAATCGCGACACGACAGGAACAAAAGAGCCCAAGGCGGATATGCATCGCGAAATCATGACACGGTCTAAAGAAAAGGCACCAAGGCAGGGACGTGTCACAAAATCGTGACACGTTCCAAAGAAAAGGCACCAAGGTAGGGACGTGTCACGAAATCGCGACACGGTCCAGAAGAAAAGGCACCAAGGCAAGGACGTGTCGCGAAATCACGACGTCGCGAAATTGCAACACGATCAAGGGAAAAAGGTCCAAGGCACAAGTGCGTCGTGAAATCGTGACATTGCGAAATCACGACGCGTTTCAGAGAGAAGCGCTAAGTGCAAAAACATGTCATGATTTCACGACCAAGAAGGAAAATGGAAGCAAGTGCAGAGGATGTCGTGATTTCGTGACATGTCACTTTTTTGCGACACGTGTCAAAAGAAAGCAAGCCGACATGTGATAAACATTAGGGTTTTAATTTAATGATTTTAAAATACTAATCCTTGTTTGTCTTTTGTAGAAAGCGAGCTGGCAGTTGCATACTAGCGGAAGTAATGGCGAAAGAAAAATAAAGAAGGCCGTCAGATGGAAATGGGAGATGCCGAGAATTCTTTGGTCCATCCAGATTTTACAGATCTGGCCGCAAAGAGACTTTACGGTGACTAAGCAGCTGCCCATTTAATAGAATATGTCGGCAATTGACCGAAAAATGAAAATATCTACACACAGTTATCGAAATTTGTCGATGGACGCATTTAACAGGAGAATTTATGGTGAAAGTAATGGCGTGCAGAGAATTTTAACTCAGAAGCGGCTCTGCGAAGATAAAATGTCAGAGAAACCAGTGACTCATTCCAAATTTCTCTAAGGAATTAATGAGACGCTCTCGGCAAGTGCACCGAGATGGGCCGGCGAAAAACGAAGATATTTACTTGCGGTTCCGAGATGGATGAGAATAATATCAGATCATGCCTTCTCCATTTATGGCAAGTAACTGCACTAAGATTTGTAGAGTGGTTAGGGTTTATTCAAAACTCTATTTTTAAAGGGGCTTATATTGTAAAACCGAGGTAGTAAGGTTTAGAGGATAAGATTTAGGGTTTGAGAAGAAGATATTTTTGAAAATATCAGGGTCTATCTTGAGTCTATAAATACTTCTTCTGAATGTAAATTCAGGAGGCAAAAACTTAGAAATAAAAGCTATTGGAGCAATTTCCTGCAAATCTTGTTTGAATGCTTTGTTTTGGACTTAGAGTTGGTGTGACTTTCATTTTTTGTGATAGCGTGGCCAGGAGCCTAATCTCTTTTAGATTGTGATAAGTTCATCTTCTTTTGTTTTCGTTTCATTAAGGTTTATTTAATTTATGCTATAGATCTGTGTTACCAGGATTGGATATGCTGCTAGGCTTCATTTTCTTTATTGTATGTTAGGGAAAATTATAGATTTAAGGTTCAGGCCTGTTCTAATTGCTCTGTCCTCATTGTGCGAGCTAGGCTGCTGGTGAGAGATACCAATTTTAACCGACTTCCCTTCTGTTTGTGATTTTCTTTCAGATCTGTTGTTGTCTTTGTCTTATGCTCTTAGTGGAAGGTGATCTTAGAAAGTTGGACACTTTCCTCTTTGATTTGTTCTATTGTGAAGCTAACCGGTATAACTAAAATTGGTAGTTTTGGTTTTGCAGCTAAGTTAGATAAATTTCTCTTTCTGCCCTACCCTACTCTCTCTGTTCCACCGATTGAAATGATCCATTTTTATCTTTCTTTTAAATTTGTCTTTTATTTAAATCTGCTAACACATAAAGAGCTAGATCAAAGAACTGATTGTAAATCTGAGTGTCCACAAAGATAACCAACTCCAAAAACATTATTGAACAAGTCTAGAGCCCGTTGTAAGGTAACAGACAGTCCACTTGAAACTATTCCAAAAGTGGAAAAGAGTGAATAGACATTCGACCCAACTCTGTAACTCACACCTTGGATATCCAGCAAGATCCTAAAGTGAGTGGGATTTATCCCGTATAAGTGTTATCGGTATTTTATGCTCATTCTTCACAGGGTGTGTATAAAAGTCGAACCAACATTTAAAATTGGCGCTAGAAGGAGGGCCTGAACTCCGTTCAGTATTGTAAGTTGTTTGTGCAGAGTCTGGTATTTTATCTTTTGAATCCTTTTCCCTCCTCTTTAGCCTTTTAAAACTTTTTTGTTTGAGTTTTTGCCTAAACAACGAAACTCAACACCAACATTTAAAATTGGCGCTAGAAGGAGGGCTGAAGTTCAGTAGTTGTTAAGGATTGTTTTATCACCACTTGTAGTTACTCCAACTACAACTGAGAATATCATCGCTAATCAAGTAGTAATGGCAAGCTGGTTGGGTTCCACTGCCTTAAATATCTCAGGTGCAGCCCATGATCTGCCCAGAAATCCTGAGAGATATCTTCCCAGATACAAGCATGATGGAACTAGGACAGCAGAAGAACACCTGATGGCATATAAGAATGCTCTAAAATTGTTAAATATACAACATGAAGATGTGGCTTGCAGATTGTTCCCGTTCACTCTCTAGGAGGGAGCATACGACTGGTTTTTGAATCTCACTAATGATTCTATTACTAGTTGGGATGACCTAGAGAAAGTTTTTGTATCACAATTTGGGGAAGTGATTGACCCCAGTGTGTTATATCAACAATTTTCCAAGCATTAAGAGAGAGTCGAATGAAAGTATCGGGTCTTTCAATATGAGGTTCCAAAGAGCTTATGGTAGAATGATTGGTCATTACATCCCAAATGCAAATCTAGCCTTAGAAATCTATAAGAATGCATTGGATTCGGTGACCTCTATTTTCCTCAAGAGAGACATCAATATCACAACCCTGGCAGGAGCTTATAAGGAAGCTTTAATTCTTGAAAGACAGTTAGGACCTCAAATTTTGAGCAGTCCTTTGATATCCTATGTTACACAGAACATGCCTATTTTGAATCCCATTCCACATCATGAGTTAGTGCCAACATGTCACGCTCTACCCAAGGAAACTCCGTTAACTGTGACACACACTCAACATGTGCAAAATATAGAGAAAGATTCTGACAAGTTCAAGGTGGAAGTGCTTGAAGTAAACATTTGTGACCTAGCATTACCCAACTTTGAAGCTTTTCCTGGTGAGTTAAATTTTCCTGAAAATCAGAGAAATATTGATAGTTCTGGTTCATCCAAAAATAGTACGACTATGGTTTCAGATTCATTCACTTTTCCCGAAGAGTCAGAAAATGTTGTAGAAATTCCTATGGATGAAATGCAAGATTTTCAACAGTTCCAAAGGGACAGTTATAATTTGAGATGTGAAAATCCAGAACCTACTCCTAATAATGATCCTCCCTCACCAAAGGATGATGAAAATAAGATTCAATATCACTATGCAGAAGTAACTAGGAAGGAGTATAACATCATTGAGGATATGAAGAAAATTAAAGCTAACATCACCCTCCATGAACTGGCTCGGATTGTTGAACAAAAGGATAACTTGATTGAAACTTACTCTGGACCACCTATTGAATTTCAAGAAAAGGAGAAAAAGATAATAAATATAAATGTGGTCAACCAACTCGGAATAGATAAAGAGTCTCAGTATAAGCCTGTGATTACCGAACATAATATCAAAGAAAAGGTTGTAAACCGTGTTGATGCGGATATTGGAGTTTATAATTTGACAACCGAGAAGGTGAGACCGATTACAACTCTAACCAATCACAACAATGATATTTGGACATTACACATTGATGGGGTTAAATCTAAGCAAGGCTCAGGTGAAAGAGCAAATTATGAAAATTCTACTAGAGGGATAAAAATTGAAATCTTGGATATTGGAGCAGTGGAGCAACCACAAAATGCTCAAGTTATTAAGAACTATGACATACAAATAAAATATGATCTCTTTGAGTTGTTACATAAATCTGAAGATGTGATGATCTGGGTCTATGAAGGCTTTAAGGTATTTGATCCTGGGGGGTTTTACATTCCGTCCCTTTGAAAGAATTCTGCAAACCCTTCAAGTAGAAGCATAAACATGTTATTATATGATTTGATTAATTTGGAGGGTGAAGGAGTTGCAGATTTGTTTTTCAATGGGACAAGATCCATATAAAAAAAAAAAAAAGAGAGGGAAGACGGTAAACACAAGTCTTTCCCAGGTAGCAAAAAAATTTTTGGGAAGCATAGTCTAGAGTGCATTTCGTCAACAGGACCTAAAAGGTAATTTTTCTAAATTTACCTGCAAATGGTCAATTTTTTTAAAGGCACTATTTCTCTGCTTTTCCATTTGCTACATTTTTTGAGTGATTGAAGGGACTTTGTGCATATGTATATATTGTAAATAAAGTTTGAAGTAGTGTGTTGTTATTTGGTTTTGTTTAATTTTTAAAGTTCTGTGTTTTATCCTTTGGGGTCTGTACAAATTTCTTTTAGCTTTTAAATTTTATTTCTTTTAGCTTTTAATTTTTGTTTGTTTAAGTTTTGCCTGGGCAGAAAGAAAGAATCAACCTTTAAAAATTGTTTTATTCGTGTTCAAAATCCCGTGTTCATTTTGTTTTGCCCTAATTAAGAGATAGTCTGCTTAAAACTGAACAGTGGAACTATTTTGTTATTCAGAACAACAGTAGAAAGATAATTGGATTTTGTGTCTTGCTTGCCACAATTATTTTAATTATAAAGAAACTACTATACTTGTTTGGTTGGAGAAACTCCCAGGGAATCCAAGAAAAGTTGGTCGTAAGAGGGGACTCGACTTCGTGAAATTATTTGAGTATCCATAGAGGCTATCGGTACCTGAGGAGTTCCGGATCGATGAAATATTAAAAAAAAAAATTGTTTTTAGCAAGGCTTTCCGGATTTTGGTATATTTCAAAGGAGAGAGAGAGAGAGAAGGTGAAAGTTGAGCAAGACAACATAAAGCGGCACTCGTTATTTCCCACACAAAAAAAAAAAAAGGAAGGAAGAAGTTATGTAATGAAAGAGATAGCCAAGGCTTCAGAAGATGTTTTCTTTTACCAAGTTGTAGATACCACCTCACGGTTGTGGATCAGGGTCATGAAAATCTAAAGAGTAACTCTGTCGGGGCTGTAAAAGGCTAAACTAGTAAACAGAGCCCTACTCGGTTTCCCCTTTCACAATCTAGAAAAGCTGATCAATCCAGAGTACAACATTCGAAGGCCCAGTCATTCTTGAAGAAAGTTTTATATGCTTATAATTGCACATCAAAAATCTTCCTTAAGTGATTCAACCTAGTATGTCCTTGGGAAATTTTGACAACTATCAGGTAGTAGTTAAATTATTTTGAAGAATATTTGTGGCAAAGCATGGTACATGGTCTATATTGTTTTGAAACTAGAGTCCTGGATTCTAAAATAGTGCTACTATTTTCCCCGTAGATATCGCCATTTGTTGAGAAGCAACACACCCCCACTAAAAAAATGAAATTCCATCCTTTGAAAATATTTAGCTTTCATTTTGCAGTAGGGACCCTCTTGATGTTTTTCAGGTTTTAATTCCAAATTTTGCTTGCCTCCTTCTTCTTCAAGTTTTGCATATACCAAAGTATCTAAGTAGGCTTGCATATGGCTTTGAATTTCAATTTATTTAGAATTCACTTCTTTAATGTTAGAATCTTTCTGAGTAAAAAGGATCTTTCACTGATATGTAAAAATGCAGAATACAAGATGAATGAATTCATTGGAGTCAACCTACAATTTTTGAAAAATTTGCTAAGTAATGAAAACGTCGCGATTTCACGACATTTCCATTTTTGGAAATGTCGCGATATCGCGACATTTTCCATTTTTGGAAACGTCGCGATATCGTGACATTTTCGTTTTTGGAAACGTCGCGATATCGCGACATATTTTTTGAAAGCAAAGCTTGTAGAATACGTCGCGATATCGCGACATATTTGGACTAAGAAGTTCTGAGTGTATGAAAATGTCGCGATATCGTGACATATTTGGAAAAAGAACAAGTCTTAAGAGCGTCACAATATTGCGACAGGTTTTGAAAGAGAGAGCAAGTCGAAAAAGGTCGCGATTTCGTGACATGTTGAAAATCATGACATGTCAGTTTTGGAAAAAGGAGAAGAAGCTAAGCGGAGTTCATGATATCATGACATGAGGAAAGAGGCCAAGGAAAGGAGTGCGAAATCGTGACGTCGTGATTTTGCGACGTCGTGAAATTGCGACACGAAGGAAAAAAATAGCCCAAGGCGGATAGGCATCACGAAATCGCGACACGGTCCAAAGAAAAGGCACCAAGGCAGGGACGTGTCATGAAATTGTGATGTAACTTCGCGACGTCGCGAAATCGTGACACGTTCCAAAGAAAAGGCACCAAGGTAGGGATGTGTCAAGAAATCGTGACACGGTCCAGAAGAAAAGGCACCAAGGCAGGGACGTGTCACGAAATTGTGACGTCATGAAATCGTGACACAGTCCAGGGAAAAAGCTCCAAGGCACAAGTGCATCACGAAATCGCAATGTTGCAAAATCACGACGCGTTTCAGAGAGAAGTGCTAAGTGCAAAAACATGTCATGATTTCGTGACCAAGAAGGAAAATGGAAGCAAGTGCGAAGGATGTCACGATTTCATGACATGTCACGTTTTCGCGACACGTGTCAAAAGAAATCAAGCCGACATATAATGAACATTAGGGTTTTAATTTAATAATATTAAAATACTAATCCTTGTTTGTCTTTTGTAGAAAGCGAGCTGGCAGTTGCATACTAGCGGAAGTAATGGCGAAAAAGACAAAATAAGCACGGATTAAATGAAGGCCGTCAGATGGAAATGGGAGATGCCGAGAATTTTTGGTCCATCCAGATTTTATAGATCTGGCCGCAAAGAGACTTTACGGTGACTAAGCAGCTGCCTCATTTAATGGAATATGTCGGCAATTGACCGAAAAATGAAAATATCTACACACAGTTATCGAAATTTGCCGATGGACGCATTTAACAGGAGAATTTATGGTGAAAGTAATGGCATGCAGAGAATTTCAACTCAGAGGCGGCTCTGCGAAGATAAAATGTCAAAGAAACTAGTGACTCATTCGAATTTCTCCCGAGGAATTAATGAGACACTCTCGGAGATGCACGAGGGGGGAAAATGAAGATATTTACTTGCAGTTCTGGATGGATGAGAATAATATCAGATCATGCCTTCTCCATTTATGGCAAGTAACTGCACTAAGATTTGCAGAGTGGTTAGGGTTTATCAAAACTCTATTTTTAAAGGGCCTTATATTGTAAAACCGAGGTAGTAAGGTTTAGAGGATAAGATTTAGGGTTTGAGAAGAAGATATTTTTAAAAAGATCAGGGTCTGTCCTGAGTCTATAAATACTTCTTTTGAATGTAAATTCAGGAGGCGAAAACTTAGAAATAAAAGCTATTGGAGCAATTTCCTGCAAATCTTGTTTGAATGCTTTGTTCTGGACTTAGAGTTGGTGTGATTTTCATTTTCTGTGATAGCATGGCCAGGAGCCTAATCTCTTTCAGATTGTGATAAGTTCATCTTCTTTTGTTTTCGTTTCATTAAGGTTTATTTAATTTATGTTGTAGATCTGTGTTACCAGGATTGGATATGCTGCTAGGCTTCATTTTCTTTATTGTATGTTAGGGAAAATTATAGATTTAAGGTTCAGGCCTGTTCTAATTGCTCTGTCCTCACTGTGCGAGCTAGGCTGCTAGTGAGAGATACCAATTTTAACCGACTTCCCTTCTGTTTGTGATTTTCTTTCAGATCTATTGTTGTCTCTGTCTTATGCTCTTAGTGGAAGGTGATCTTAGAAAGTCTGGACACTTTCCTCTTTGATTTGTTCTATTGTGAAGCTAACCGGTATAACTAAAATTGGTAGTTTTGGTTTTGCGACTAAGTTAGATAAACTTCTCTTTCCGCCCTACCCTACTCTCTCTGTTCCACCGATTGAAATGATCCATTTTTATCTTTCTTTAAATTTGTCTTTTATTTAAATCTGCTAACGCATAAAGAGCTAGATCAAAGAACTGATTGTAAATCCGAGTGTCCACAAAGATAACCAATTCCAAAAACATTACTGAACCAAGTCCAGGACCCGTTGTAAGGTAACAGACAGTCCACTTGAAACTATTCCGGAAGCGAAAAAGAGTGAATAGACATTCGACCCAACTCTGTAACTCACACCTTGGATATCCAACAAGATCCTAAAGTGAGTGGGATTTATCCCGTATAAGTGTTATCGGTATTTTATGCTCATTCTTCACAGGGTGTGTATAAAAGTCGAACCAACATTTAAAATTGGCGCTAGAAGGAGGGCTGAACTTACGTTCTTTGATTGTAAGATTGTTTGTGCGTAGTACTAGTATTTTATCTTTTGAATCCTTTTCCCTCCTCTTTAGCTCTTTTAAAACTTGTTTGTTTGAGTTTTTGCCTAAACAATGAAACTCAACACCAACATTTAAAATTGGCGCTAGAAGGAGGGCTAGAAGTTCGATAGTATCGTTAAGGATTGTGGATTTATCACCACTTGTAGTTACTCCAACTACAACTGAGAATATCATCGTTAATCAAGTAGTAATGGCAAGCTGGTTGGGTTCCACTGCCTTAAATATCCCTGGTGCAGCCCATGATCTGCCCAAAAATCCTGAGAGGTATCTTCCTAGATACAAGCATGATGGAACTAGAACAGCAGAAGAACACCTGATGGCATATAAGAATGCTCTAAAATTGTTAAATATACAGCATGAAGATGTGGCTTGCAGATTGTTCCCGTTCACTCTCTAGGAGGGAGCATACGACTGGTTTTTGAATCTCACTAATGATTCTATTACTAGTTGGGATGACCTAGAGAAAGTTTTTGTATCACAATTTGGGGAAGTGATTGACCCCAGTGTGTTATACCAACAATTTTCCAGCATTAAGAGAGAGTCGGGAGAAGCTGTCAGGTCTTTCAATATGAGGTTCCAAAGAGCTTATGGTAGAATGACTGGTCATTACATCCCAAATGCAAATCTAGCCTTAGAAATCTATAAGAATGCATTGGATTCGGTGACCTCTATTTTCCTCAAGAGAGACATCAATATCACAACCCTGGCAGGAGCTTATAAGGAAGCTTTAATTCTTGAAAGACAGTTAGGACCTCAAATTTTGAGCAGTCCTTTGATATCCTATGTTACACAAAACATGCCTATTTTGAATCCCATTCCACATCATGAGTTAGTGCCAACATGTCACGCTCTACCCAAGGAAACTCCGTTAACTGTGACACCCACTCAACATGTGCAAAATATAGAGAAAGATTCGAACAAGTTCAAGGTGGAAGTGCCTGAAGTAAACATTTGTGACCTAGCATTACCCAACTTTGAAGCTTTTCCTGGTGAGTTAAATTTTCTTGAAAATCAAAGAAATATTGATAGTTCTGGTTCATCCAAAAATAGTACGACTATGGTTTCAGATTCATTCACTTTTCCCGAAGAGTCAGAAAATGTTGTAGAAATTCCTATGGATGAAATGCAAGATTTTCAACAGTTCCAAAGGGACAGTTATAATTTGAGATGTGAAAATCCAGAACCTACTCCTAATAATGATCCTCCCTCACCAAAGGATGATGAAAATAAGATTCAATATCACTATGCAGAAGTAACTAGGAAGGAGTATAACATCATTGAGGATATGAAGAAAATTAAAGCTAACATCACCCTCCATGAGTTGGCTCAGATTGTTGAACAAAAGGATAACTTGATTGAAACTTACTCTGGACCACCTATTGAATTTCAAGAAAAGGAGAAAAAGATAGTAAATGTGAATGTGGTCAACCAACTCGGAATAGATAAAGAGTCTCAGTATAAGCCTGTGATTACTGAACATAATATCAAAAAAGAGGTTGTAAACCGTGTTGATGCAGATATTGGAGTTTATAATTTGACAATTGAGAAGGTGAGACCAGTTACAACTCTAACCAATCACAACAATGATATTTGGACATTACACATTGATGGGGTTAAATCTAAGCAAGGCTCAGGTGAAAGAGCAAATTATGAAAATTCTACTAGAGGGATAAAAATTGAAATCTTGGATATTGAAGCAGTAGAGCAACCACAAAATGTTCAAGTTATTAAGAACTATGACATACAAATAAAATATGATCTCTTTGAGTTGTTACATAAATCTGAAGATGTGATGATCTGGGTCTATGAAGGCTTTAAGGTATTTGATCCTGGGGGTTTTTACATTCCGTCCCTTTGAAAGAATTCTGCAAACCCTTCAAGTAGAAGCATAAACATGTTATTATATGATTTGATTAATTTGGAGGGTGAAGGAGTTGCAGATTTGGTTTTCTGTGGGACAAGATCCATATAAAAAAAAAAAAAGAGAGGGAAGACGGTAAACACAAGTCTTTCCCAGGTAGCAAAAATTTTTGGAAGCATAGTCTGGAGTGCATTTCGTCAACAGGACCTGAAAGGTAATTTTTCTAAATTTACTTGCAAATGGTCAATTTTTTTTTAAGGCACTATTTCTCTGCTTTTCCATCTGCTACATTTTTTGAGTGATTGAAGGGACTTTGTAACATGTGTATATATTGTAAATAAGGTTTGAAGTAGTGTGTTGTTATTTGGTTTTGTTTAATTTTTAAAGTTCTGTGTTTTATCCTTTGGGGTCTGTACAAATTTCTTTTAGCTTTTAAATATTTTTTTTTTTAAATTTTGTTTTTTAAGTTTTTGCTCGGGCAAGAAAGAAAGAATCAACCTTTTAAAATTGTTTTTATCGTAGTTCAAAATCCTATGTTCATTTTTGTTTTTTTCTATTTAAGAGATAGTCTGCTTAAAGCTGAACAGTGGAACTATTTTGTTATTCAGAACAACAGTAGAAAGATAATTGGATTTTGTGTCTTGCTTACCACAATTATTTTAATTATAAAGAAATTGCTATATTGTTTGGCTGGAGAAACTCCCAGGGAATCCAAGAAAAGTTGGTCATAAGAGGGGACTCTGATTCATGAAATTATTTGAGTATCCATAGAGGCTATCAGTACCCATGATTTCCAGATCGATGAAATATTAAAAAAAAAAAATTGTTTTTAGCAAGGCTTTCCAGATTTCGGTATATTTCAAAGGAGAGAGAGAGAGAAGGTGAAAGTTGAGCAAGACAACATAAAACTGGCACTCTGTTATTTCCCATATAAAAAAAAAAAAGGAAGGAAGAAGTTATGTAATGAAAGAGATAGCCAAGGCTTCAGAAGATGTTTTCTTTTACCAAGTTGTAGATACTACCTCACAGTTGTGGATCAGGGTCATGAAAATCTAAAGAGTAACTCTGTCGGGGCTGTAAAAGGCTAAACTAGTAAACAGAGCCCTACTCGGTTTCCCCTTTCACAATCTAGAAAAGCTGATCAATCCAGAGTACAACATTCGAAGGCCCAGTCATTCTTGAAGAAAGTTTTATACGCTTATAATTGCACATCAAAAATCTTCCTTAAGTGATTCAACCTAGTATGTCCTTGGGAAATTTTAACAACTATCAGGTAGTAGTTAAATTATTTTGAAGAATATTTGTGGCAAAGCATGGTACATGGTCTATATTGTTTTGAAACTAGAGTCCTGGATTCTAAAATAGTGCTACTATTTTACCCCGCAGATATCGCCATTTGTTGAGAAGCAACACACCCCCACTAAAAAAATGAAATTCCATCCTTTGAAAATATTTAGCTTTCATTTTACCATAGGGACCCTCTTGATGTTTTCCAGGTTTTAATTCCAAATTTTGCTTGCCTCCTTCTTCTTCAAGTTTTGCATATACCAAAGTATCTAAGTAGGCTTGCATATGGCTTTGATTTCAATTTAGAATTCACTTCTTTAATGTTAGAATCTTTCTGAATAAAAGGGATCTTTCACTGATATGTAAAAATGTAGAATACAGATGAATGAATTCATTGGAGTCAACCTACAATTTTTGGAAAATTTGCTAAGTAATGAAAACGTCGCGATTTCGCGACATTTCCATTTTTGGAAGCGTCGCGATATCGCGACATTTCTGTTTTTGGAAACGTCGCGATATCGCGACATTTCCATTTTTGGAAACGTCGCGATATCGCGACATTTTCGTTTTTGGAAACGTCGCGATATCGCGACATTTTCGTTTTTGGAAACGTCGTGATATCGCGACATATTTTGGTTGAAAGAAAGGCTTGTAGAAAATGTCGCGATATCGCGATATATTTGGATGAAAGAAAAGTGAAGAAAGCGTCGCGATATCGTGACAGTTTTGGATAAAAGTAGCAAGTCTTAAGAGCGTCGCGAAATCGTGACGAGTTTTGGGAGAGAGAGCAAGTGCGAAGGAAGGTCGCGATTTCGTGACATGTCATGAAATCGTGACATGTCACGGTTTCACAGAAAAAGGGGCAAGAAGAAGCTAAGGCAAGGATGTGTCGTGAAATCATGACACAGTCCAGAGGAAAGAGCGCCAAGGCAAAGGAGGTGTCGCGAAATCGCGACATCACAATTTTGTGACGTTGCGAAATCGTGACACGACAGGAACAAAAGAGCCAAAGGTGGATAGGCATCATGAAATCGTGACACGGTCTAAAGAAAAGGCACCAAGGGAGGGACATGTCATGAAATCATGACACGTTCCAAAGAAAATGCACCAAGGCAGGGACGTGTCACGAAATCGTGACACGGTCCAGAAGAAAAAGCACGAAGGCAGGGACGTGTTGCAAAATCACGACGTCGCGAAATTGCGACACGGTCTAGGGAAAAATCTCCAAGGCACAAGTGCGTCTCAAAATCACGACGTTGCAAAATCACGACGCGTTTCAAAGAGAAGCTCTAAGTGCAAAAACTTGTCGCGATTTCACGGCAAAGAAGGAAAATGGAAGCAAGTGAGGAGGATGTCGCGATTTCACGACATGTCGCATTTTCGTGACACGTGTCAAAAGAAATCAAGCCGACATATAATGAACATTAGGGTTTTAATTTAATAATATTAAAATACTAATCCTTGTTTGTCTTTTGTAGAAAGCGATTCGGCAGTTGCATACTAGCGAAAGTAATGGCGAAAAAGACAAAATAAGCACGGATCAAATGAAGGCCGTCAGATGGAAATGTGAGATGCCGAGAATTTTTGGTCCATCCAGATTTTATGGATCTGGCCGCAAAGAGACTTTACGATGACTAAGCAACTACCTCATTTAATGGAATATGTCGAAAATTGACTGAAAAATGAAAATATCTACACATGGTTATCGAAATTTGTCGATGGACGCATTTAACAGGAGAATTTATGGTGAAAGTAATGGCGTGTGGGAGAATTTCAACTCAGAAGCGGATCTACGAAGATAAAATGTCAGAGAAACCAGTGACTCATTCCAAATTTCTCTAAGGAATTAATGAGACCCTCTCGACAGATGCACCATAAAATGAAGATATTTACTTGCAGTTATAGATGGATGAGAATAATATCAGATCATACCTTCTCCATTTATGGCAAGTAATCGCACTAAGATTTGCAGAGTGGTTAGGGTTTATTCAAAACTCTATTTTTAAAGGGCCTTATATTGTAAAACCGAGGTAGTAAGGTTTAGAGGATAAGATTTAGGGTTTGAGAAGAAGATATTTTTAAAAATATCAGGGTCTGTCTTGAGTCTATAAATACTTCTTTCGGATGTAAATTCAGGAGGCGAAAACTTAGAAATAAAAGCTATTGGAGCAATTTCTTGCAAATCTTGTTTGAATGCTTTGTTCTGGACTTAGAGTTGGTGTGATTTTCATTTTCTGTGATAGCGTGGCCAGGAGCCTAATCTCTTTCAGATTGTGATAAGTTCATCTTCTTTTGTTTTCGTTTCATTAAGGTTTATTTAATTTATGCTGTAGATCTGTGTTACCAGGATTGGATATGCTGCTAGGCTTCATTTTCTTTATTGTATGTTAGGGAAAATTATAGATTTAAGGTTCAAGCCTGTTCTAATTGCTCTGTCCTCACTCTGTGAGCTAGGTCGCTGGTGAGAGATACCAATTTTAACCGACTTCCCTTCGTTTGTGATTTTCTTTCAGATCTGTTGTTGTCTCTGTCTTATGCTCTTAGTGGAAGGTGATCTTAGAAAGTTGGACACTTTCCTCTTTGATTTGTTCTATTGTGAAGCTAACCGGTATAACTAAAATTGGTAGTTTTGGTTTTGCAGCTAAGTTAGATAAACTTCTCTTTCTGCCCTACCCTACTCTCTCTGTTCCACCGATTGAATGATCCATTTTTATCTTTCTTTAAATTTGTCTTTTATTTAAATCTGCTAAAGCATAAAGAGCTAGATCAAAGAACTGATTGTAAATCTGATTGTCCACAAAGATAACCAACTCCAAAAACATTATTGAACTGAAGTCCCGAGCCCGTTGTAAGGTAACAGACAGTCCACTTGAAACTATTCCAGAAGCGGAAAAGAGTGAATAGACATTCGACCCAACTCTGTAACTCACACCTTGGATATCCAGCAAGATCCTAAAGTGAGTGGGATTTATCCCGTATAAGTGTTATCGGTATTTTATGCTCATTCTTCATAGGGTGTGTATAAAAGTCGAACCAACATTTAAAATTGGCGCTAGAAGGAGGGCCAGAACTTACGTTCAGTATTGTAAGTTGTTTGTGCAGAGTCTGGTATTTTATCTTTTGAATCCTTTTCCCTCCTCTTTAGCTCTTTTTAAACTTGTTTGTTTGAGTTTTTGCCTAAACAGCGAAACTCAACACCAACATTTAAAATTGGCGCTAGAAGGAGGGCTAGAAGTTCAGTAGTTGTTAAGGATTGTTTTATCACCACTTGTAGTTACTCCAACTACAACTGAGAATATCATCGTTAATCAAGTAGTAATGGCAAGCTGGTTGGGTTCCACTGCCTTAAATATCCCTGGTGCAGCCCATGATCTGCCTAAAAATCCTGAGAGGTATCTTCCTAGATACAAGCATGATGGAACTAGGACAGCAGAAGAACACTCGATGGCATTTAAGAATGCTCTAAAATTGTTAAATATACAGACATGAAGATGTGGCTTGCAGATTGTTCCCGTTCACTCTCTAGGAGGGAGCATACGACTGGTTTTTGAATCTCACTAATGATTCTATTACTAGTTGGAATGACCTAGAGAAAGTTTTTGTATCACAATTTGGGGAAGTGATTGACCCCAGTGTGTTATATCAACAATTTTCCAGCATTAAGAGAGAGTCGGGTGAAGCTATCAGGTCTTTCAATATGAGGTTCCAAAGAGCTTATGGTAGAATGATTGGTCATTACATCCCAAATGCAAATCTAGCCTTAGAAATCTATAAGAATGCATTGGATTCGGTGACCTCTATTTTCCTCAAGAGAGACATCAATATCACAACCCTGGCAGGAGCTTATAAGGAAGCTTTAATTCTTGAAAGATAGTTAGGACCTCAAATTTTGAGCAGTCCTTTGATATCCTATGTTACACAGAACATGCCTATTTTGAATCCCATTCCACATCATGAGTTAGTGCCAACATGTCACGCTCTACCCAAGGAAACTCCGTTAACTGTGACACACACTCAGCATGTGCAAAATATAGAGAAAGATTCTGACAAGTTCAAGGTGGAAGTGCTTGAAGTAAACATTTGTGACCTAGCATTACCCAACTTTGAAGCTTTTCCTGGTGAGTTAAATTTTCCTGAAAATCAGAGAAATATTGATAGTTCTGGTTCATCCAAAAATAGTACGACTATGGTTTCAGATTCATTCACTTTTCCCGAAGAGTCAGAAAATGTTGTAGAAATTCCTATGGATGAAATGCAAGATTTTCAACAGTTCCAAAGGGACAGTTATAATTTGAGATGTGAAAATCCAGAACCTACTCCTAATAATGATCCTCCCTCACCAAAGGATGATGAAAATAAGATTCAATATCACTATGCAGAAGTAACTAGGAAGGAGTATAACATCATTGAGGATATGAAGAAAATTAAAGCTAACATCACCCTCCATGAGCTGGCTCAGATTGTTGAACAAAAGGATAACTTGATTGAAACTTACTCTGGACCACCTATTGAATTTCAAGAAAAGGAGAAAAAGATAGTAAATGTGAATGTGGTCAACCAACTCGGAATAGATAAAGAGTCTCAGTATAAGCCTGTGATTACTGAACATAATATCAAAAAAGAGGTTGTAAACCGTGTTGATGCAGATATTGGAGTTTATAATTTGACAAATGAGAAGGTGAGACCAGATTACTGACTCTAACCAATCACAACAATGATATTTGGACATTACACATTGATGGGGTTAAATCTAAGCAAGGCTCAGGTGAAAGAGCAAATTATGAAAATTCTACTAGAGGGATAAAAATTGAAATCTTGGATATTGGAGCAGTAGAGCAACCACAAAATGTTCAAGTTATTAAGAACTATGACATACAAATAAAATATGATCTCTTTGAGTTGTTACATAAATCTGAAGATGTGATGATCTCGGGTCTATAAAGGCTTTAAGGTATTTGATCCTGGGGGTTTTTACATATCGTACCTTTGAAAGAATTCTGCAAACCCTTCAAGTAGAAGCATAAACATGTTATTATATGATTTGATTAATTTGGAGGGTGAAGGAGTTGCAGATTTGTTTTTTCAATGGGACAAGATCCATATAAAAAAAAAAAAAAAAGAGAGGGAAGACGGTAAACACAAGTCTTTCCCAGGTAGCAAAAAAAATTTGGGAAGCATAATCTGGAGTGCATTTCATCAACAGGACCTGAAAGGTATTTTTCTAAATTTACCTGCAAATGGTCAATATTTTTAAAGGCACTATTTCTCTGCTTTTCCATCTGCTACATTTTTTTGAGTGATTGAAGGGACTTTGTGCATATGTATATATTGTAAATAAAGTTTGAAGTAGTGTGTTTTTATTTTGTTTTATTTAATTTTAAAGTTCTGTGTTTTATCCTTTGGGGTCCGTACAAATTTCTTTTAGCTTTTAAAATTTTTTTTTTTAAATTTTGTTTTTTAAATTTTTGCGGGCAGCAAAGAAAGAATCAACCTTTAAAAATTGTTTTAATCCGCGTCAACCTGTGTTCATTTTGTTTTATTCTAATTAAGAGATAGTCTGCTTAAACTAAATAGTGGAACTATTTTGTTATTCAGAACAACAGTAGAAAGATAATTGGATTTTGTGTCTTGCTTGCCACAATTATTTTAATTATAAAGAAACTGCTATACTGTTTGGCTGGAGAAACTCCCAGGGAATCCAAGAAAAGTTGGTCGTAAGAGGGGACTCTGACTCGTGAAATTATTTGAGTATCCATAGAGGCTATCAGTACCCAGGCTTTCTAGATCGATGAAATATAAAAAAAAAAATTAGCAAGGCTTTTCAGATTTCGGTATATTTCAATGGAGAGAAAGAGAAGGTGAAAGTTGAGCAAGACAACATAAAACCGGCACTCTGTTATTTCCCACACAAAAAAAAAAAAAAAGGAAGGAAGAAGTTATGTAATGAAAGAGATAGCCAAGGCTTCAGAAGATGTTTTCTTTTACCAAGTTGTAGATACCACCTCACAAGGTTGTGGATCAGGGTCATGAAAATCTAAAGAGTAACTCTGTCGGGGCTATAAAAGGCTAAACTAGTAAACAGAGCCCTACTCGGTTTCCCCTTTCACAATCTAGAAAAGCTGATCAATCCAGAGTACAACATTCGAAGGCCCAGTCATTCTTGAAGAAAGTTTTATACGCTTATAATTGCACATCGGAAATCTTCCTTAAGTGATTCAACCTAGTATGTCCTTGGGAAATTTTGACAACTATCAAGTAGTAGTTAAATTATTTTGAAGAATATTTGTGGCAAAGCATGGTACATGGTCTATATTGTTTTGAAACTAGAGTCCTGGATTCTAAAATAGTGCTACTATTTTCCCCGCAGATATCGCCATTTGTTGAGAAGCAACACACCCCCACTAAAAAAATGAAATTCCATCCTTTGAAAATATTTAGCTTTCATTTTGCCAGTAGGGACCCTCTTGATGTTTTTCCGGTTTAATTCCAAATTTTGCTTGCCTCCTTCTTCTTCAAGTTTTGCATATACCAAAGTATCTAAGTAGGCTTGCATATGGCTTTAATTTCAATTTAGAATTCACTTCTTTAATGTTAGAATCATTTTCGAGTAAAAAGGATCTTTCACAGATATGTAAAAATGCAGAATACAGATGAATGAATTCATTGGAGTCAACCTACAATTTCTGAAAAATTTGCTAAGTAATGAAAACGTCGCGATTTCACGACATTTCCATTTTTGGAAACGTCGCGATTTCGTGACATTTCCATTTTTGGAAACGTCGCGATTTCGCGACATTTTCGTTTTTGGAAACGTCGCGATATCGTGACATTTTCATTTTTGGAAACGTCGCGATATCGCGACATATTTTGGTTGAAAGCAAGGCTTGTAGAAAACGTCGCGATATCGCGACATATTTGGACTAAAAGAACCAAGTGAAGAAAATGTCGCGATATCGTGACATATTTGGACTAAAAGAAGCAAGTCTTAAGAGCATCGTGATATCGCGATATGTTTTGAAAGAGAGAAGTCGAAAAGGGTCATGATTTCGTGACATGTCACAAAATCATGACATGTCGCGATTTTGTGCAAAGGGAAAGAAGAGTAAGGAAGAGTGTCATGAAATCATGATTAAAGAGGCCAAGGCAAAGGACGTGTCGAATCAGATGTCATGATTTTGGAATCACTTGACAGAAACAAAAGAGCCAAGGCGGATAGGCGTCGCAAAATCATGACACGGTTTAAAGAAAAGGCCCAAGGAGGGAGTGTATGAAATCGGATGTCACGATTTGTGACGTCGTGAAATCGTGACACGAAAGAAAAGAGCACAAGGTAGGGAGTGTCGCGATTTCGTGACATGTCAAGAAAATGCAAAGGGAGGACATGTCATGATATCACGACATGCATCGTGACACGGGGAAAAGAAGGCAAAGGTGAAATTCAATGTGGAACATGTCGGTTTAAGAATGGTGACATGTCGTGAGTTTCGCGGCCAAGAAGGAAAATGGAAGCAAGTGCGGAGGATGTCACGATTTTGCGACATGTCACGTTTTCGCGACACGTGTCAAAAGAAATCAAGCCGACATATGATGAACATTAGGGTTTTAATTTAATAATATTAAAATACTAATCCTTGTTTGTCTTTTGCAGAAAGCGAGCTGGTAGTTGCATACTAGCGGAAGTAATGGCGAAAAAGGACAAAATAAGCACGGATCAAATGAAGGTCATCAGATGGAAATGGGGGATGCCGAGAATTTTTGGTCCATCCAGATTTTATAGATCTGGCCGCAAAGAGACTTTACGGTGACTAAGCAGCTGCCCATTTAATGGAATATGTCAAAAATTGACCGAAAAATGAAAATATCTACACACAGTTATCGAAATTTGCCGATGGACGCATTTAACAGGAGAATTTATGGTGAAAGTAATGGCATGCAGAGAATTTCAACTCAGAAGCGGCTTTGCGAAGATAAAATGTCAGAGAAACTAGTGACTCATTCCAAATTTCTCTGAGGAATTAATGAGACGTTCCCGAAAGATGCACAGCCGACTAGAAAACGAAGATATTTACTTGCAGTTACAGATGGATGAGAATAATATCGGATCATGCCTTCTCCATTTATGGCAAGTAATCGCACTAAGATTTGTAGAGTGGTTAGGGTTTATCAAAACTCTATTTTTAAAGGGCCTTATATTGTAAAACCTAGGTAGTAAGGTTTAGAGGATAAGATTTAGGGTTTGAGAAGAAGATATTTCTAAAAAGATCAGGGTCTGTCCTGAGTCTATAAATACTTCTTTTGAATGTAAATTCCAGAGGCGAAAACTTAGAAATAAAAGCTATTGGAGCAATTTCCTGCAAATCTTGTTTGAATGCTTTGTTCTGGACTTAGAGTTGGTGTGACTTTCATTTTCTGTGATAGCGTGGCCAGGAGCCTAATCTCTTTCAGATTGTGATAAGTTCATCTTCTTTTGTTTCCGTTTCATTAAGGTTTATTTAATTTATGTTGTAGATCTGTGTTACCAAGATTGGATATGCTGTTAGGCTTCATTTTCTTTATTGTATGTTAGGGAAAATTACAGATTTAAGGTTCAGGCCTATTCTAATTGCTCTGTCCTCACTGTGCGAGCTAGGCTACTGGTGAGAGATACCAATTTTAACCGACTTCCCTTCTGTTTGTGATTTTCTTTCAGATCTGTTGTTGTCTCTGTCTTATGCTCTTAGTGGAAGGTGATCTTAGAAAGCTGGACACTTTCCTCTTTGATTTGTTCTATTGTGAAGCTAACCGGTATAACTAAAATTGGTAGTTTTGGTTTTGCAACTAAGTTAGATAAACTTCTCTTTCTGCCCTACCCTACTCTCTCTGTTCCATCGTGAAATGATCCATTTTTATCTTTCTTTTAAATTTGTCTTTTATTTAAATCTGCTAACACATAAAGAGCTAGATCAAAGAACTGATTGTAAATCTGATTGTCCACAAAGATAACCAACTCCAAAAACATTACTGAACAAGTCCCGAGCCCGTTGTAAGGTAAATGAGACAGTCCACTTGAAACTATTCCAGAAGCGGAAAAGAGTGAATAGACATTCGACCCAACTCTGTAACTCACACCTTGGATATCCAACAAGATCCTAAAGTGAGTGGGATTTATCCCGTATAAGTGTTATCGATATTTTATGCTCATTCTTCACAGGGTGTGTATAAAAGTCGAACCAACATTTAAAATTGGCGCTAGAAGGAGGTCCCGAACTTTGTTCAGTATTGTAAGTTGTTTGTGCAGAGTCCTGTATTTTATCTTTTGAATCCTTTTCCCTCCTCTTTAGCTCTTTTAAACTTGTTTGTTTGAGTTTTTGCCTAAACAGTGGAACTCAACACCAACATTTAAAATTGGCGCTAGAAGGAGGGCTAGAAGTTTAGTATCTGTTAAGGATTGTTTTATCACCACTTGTAGTTACTCCAACTACAACTGAGAATATCATCGCTAATCAAGTAGTAATGGCAAGCTGGTTGGGTTCCACTGCCTTAAATATCCCTGGTGCAGCCCATGATCTGCCCAAAAATCCCGAGAGATATCTTCCCAGATACAAGCATGATGGAACTAGGACAGCAGAAGAACACTCGAGTGGCATATAAGAATGCTCTAAAATTGTTAAATATACAGCATGAAGATGTGGCTTGCAGATTGTTCCCGTTCACTCTCCAGGAGGGAGCATACGACTGGTTTTTGAATCTCACTAACGATTCTATTACTAGTTGGGATGACCTAGAGAAAGTTTTTGTATCACAATTTGGGGAAGTGATTGACCCCAGTGTGTTATATCAACAATTTTCCAGCATTAAGAGAGAGTCGGGTGAAGCTATCAGGTCTTTCAATATGAGGTTCCAAAGAGCTTATGGTAGAATGACTGGTCATTACATCCCAAATGCAAATCTAGCCTTAGAAATCTATAAGAATGCATTGGATTCGGTGACCTCTATTTTCCTCAAGAGAGACATCAATATCACAACCCTGGCAAGAGCTTATAAGGAAGCTTTAATTCTTGAAAGACAGTTAGGACCTCAAATTTTGAGCAGTCCTTTGATATCCTATGTTACACAGAACATGCCTATTTTGAATCCCATTCCACATCATGAGTTAGTGCCAACATGTCACGCTCTACCCAAGGAAACTCCGTTAACTGTGACACCCACTCAGCATGTGCAAAATATAGAGAAAGATTCTGACAAGTTCAAGGTGGAAGTGCTTGAAGTAAACATTTGTGACCTAGCATTACCCAACTTTGAAGCTTTTCCTGGTGAGTTAAATTTTCTTGAAAATCAAAGAAATATTGATAGTTCTGGTTCATCCAAAAATAGTACGACTATGGTTTCAGATTCATTCACTTTTCCCGAAGAGTCAAAAAATGTTGTAGAAATTCCTATGGATGAAATGCAAGATTTTCAACAGTTCCAAAGGGACAGTTATAATTTGAGATGTGAAAATCCAGAACCTACTCCTAATAATGATCCTCCCTCACCAAAGGATGATGAAAATAAGATTCAATATCACTATGCAGAAGTAACTAGGAAGGAGTATAACATCATTGAGGATATGAAGAAAATTAAAGCTGACATCACCCTCCATGAGATGGCTCAGATTGTTGAACAAAAGGATAACTTGATTAAAACTTACTCTGGACCACCTATTGAATTTCAAGAAAAGGAGAAAAAGATAGTAAATGTGAATGTGGTCAACCAACTCGGAATAGATAAAGAGTCTCAGTATAAGCATGTGATCACTGAACATAATATCAAAAAAGAGGTTGTAAACCGTGTTGATGCAGATATTGGAGTTTATAATTTGACAACTGAGAAGGTGAGACCAGTCATAACTCTAACCAATCACAACAATGATATTTGGACATTACACATTGATGGGGTTAAATCTAAGCAAGGCTCAGGTGAAAGAGCAAATTATGAAAATTCTGGTAGAGGGATAAAAATTGAAGTATTGGATATTGAAGCAGTGGAGCAACCACAAAATGCTCAAGTTATTAAGAACTATGACATACAAATAAAATATGATCTCTTTGAGTTGTTACATAAATCTGAAGATGTGATGATCTGGGTTTATGAAGGCTTTAAGGTATTTGATCCTGGGGGTTTTTACATTTCGTCCCTTTGAAAGAATTCTGCAAACCCTTCAAGTAGAAGCATAAACATGTTATTATATGATTTGATTAATTTGGAGGGTGAAAGAGTTGCAGATTTGTTTTTCAATGGGACAAGATCCATAAAAAAAAAAAAAAAAGAGAGGGAAGACGGTAAACACAAGTCTTTCCCAGGTAGCAAAAAAAAAAATTTTGGAAGCATAGTCTGGAGTGCATTTCGTCAACAGGACTCGAAAGGTATATTTTTCTAAATTTACCTGCAAATGGTCAATTTTTTTAAGGGCACTATTTCTCTGCTTTTCCATTTGCTACATTTTTTTGAGTGATCACAAAGACGTTGTAACATGTGTATATATTGTAAATAAAGTTTGAAGTAGTGTGTTTTTATTTTGTTTTATTTAAATTTTGAAGTTCTGTGTTTTATCCTTTGGGGTCTGTACAAATTTCTTTTAGCTTTTAAATTTATTTCTTTTAGCTTTTATTTTGTTTGTTTAAGTTTTTGCTCGGGCAAGAAAGAAAGAATCAACCTTTAAAAATTGTTTTTTGTTCCTTCAATCCTGTGTTCATTTTTGTTTCCTTCTAATTAAGAGATAGTATGCTTAAAGCTGAACAGTGGAACTATTTTGTTATTCAGAACAACAGTAGAAAGATAATTGGATTTTGTGTCTTGCTTGCCACAATTATTTTAATTATAAAGAAACTGCTATACTGTTTGGCTGGAGAAACTCCCAGGGAATCCAAGAAAAGTTGATCGTAAGAGGGGACTCTGACTCGTGAAATTATTTGAGTATCCATAGAGGCTATCAGTACCTAGGCTTTTCGGATCGATGAAATATAAAAAAAAAAAATTGTTTTTTAGCAAGGCTTTTCAGATTTCGGTATATTTCAAAGGAGAGAGAGAGAGAAGGTGAAAGTTGAGCAAGACAACATAAAACTGGCACTCTGTTATTTCCCACACAAAAAAAAAAAAGGGAAGGAAGAAGTTATGTAATGAAAGAGATAGCCAAGGCTTCAGAAGATGTTTTCTTTTACCAAGTTGTAGATACCACCTCACAGTTGTGGATCAGGGTCGTGAAAATCTAAAGAGTAACTCTGTCGGGGCTGTAAAAGGCTAAACTAGTAAACAGAGCCCTACTCGGTTTCCCCTTTCACAATCTAGAAAAGCTGATCAATCCAGAGTACAACATTCGAAGGCCCGGTCATTCTTGAAGAAAGTTTTATACGCTTATAATTGCACATCAAAAATCTTCCTTAAGTGATTCAACCTAGTATGTCCTTGGGAAATTTTGACAACTATCAAGTAGTAGTTAAATTATTTTGAAGAATATTTGTGGCAAAGCATGGTACATGGTCTATATTGTTTTGAAACTAGAGTCCTGGATTCTAAAATAGTGCTACTATTTTCCCCGTAGATATCGCCATTTGTTGAGAAGCAACACACCCCCACTAAAAAAATGAAATTCCATCCTTTGAAAATATTTAGCTTTCATTTTGCCGTAGGGACCCTCTTGATGTTTTTCCGGGTTTTAATTCCAAATTTTGCTTGCCTCCTTTTTCTTCAAGTTTTGCATATACCAAAGTATCTAAGTAGGCTTGCATATGCTTTAATTTCAATTTGGAATTCACTTCTTTAATGTTAGAATCTTTCTGAGTAAAAAGGATCTTTCACTGATATGTAAAAATGCAGAATACAGATGAATAAATTCATTAGAGTCAACCTACAATTTCTGGAAAATTTGCTAAGTAATGAAAACGTCGCGATTTCGTGACATTTTCATTTTTGGAAACGTCGCGATATCGCGACATTTCCATTTTTGGAAACATCGTGATTTCGCGACATTTCCATTTTTGGAAACGTCGCGATATCGCGACATTTTCTATTTTTGGAAACGTCGCGATATCGTGACATATTTTGGTTGAAAGCAAGGCTTGTAGAAAACGTCGCGATATCGTGACATATTTGGACTAAAAGAACCAAGTGAAGAAAACGTCGCGATATCGCGACATATTTGGACTAAAAGAAGCAAGTCTTGAGAGCGTCACGAAATCGTGACAGGTTTTGGAAGAGAGAGCAAGTGCAAAGGAAGGTCACGATTTCGCGACATGTCGCGAAATCGTGACATGTCACGGTTTCACGGCAAAAGGGGCAAGAAGAATCTAAGGCAAGGACGTGTCGTTAAATCAAGACATGGTCCAGAGGAAAGAGCGCCAAGGTAAAGGACGTGTCGCGAAATCGTGACGTCGCGATTTCACGACGTTGCAAAATTGTGACACGACAGGAACAAAAGAGCCCAAGGTGGATAGGCATCACGAAATCATGACACGGTCCAAAGAAAAGGCACCAAGGCAGGGACGTGTCACGAAATCATGACACGGTCCAAAGAAAAGGCACCAAGGCAGGGACATGTCACGAAATCGTGACACGGTCCAAAGAAAAGGCACCAAGGCAGGGACATGTCACGAAATCACGACGTCATGATTTCACGACGTCATGAAATCACGACGTCGCAATTTTGTGACGTCACAAAATCATGACACGATCCAGAAGAAAAGGCACCAAGGCAGAGACGTGTCACGAAATCGCGATGTCGCGATTTTGTGACGTCGCAAAATTGCGACATAGTCTAGGGAAAAAGCTCCAAGGCACAAGTGCGTCATGAAATCACAACATCACAAAATCACGACGTGTTTCAGAGAGAAGCGCTAAGTGCAAAAACATGTCACGATTTCGTGACATGTCGCGAAATCGTGAAATTTCGTGGTTTCGCGGCCAAGAAGGAAAATGGAAGCAAGTGCGGAGGATGTCACAATTTCGTGACATGTCGCATTTTGTGACACGTGTCAAAAGAAATCAAGCCGACGTGTGATGAACATTAAGGTTTTAATTTAATAATATTAAAATACTAATCCTTGTTTGTCTTTTGCAGAAAGCGAGCTGGCAGTTGCATACTAGCGGAAGTAATGACAAAAAAGGACAAAATAAGCACAGATTAAATGAAGGCCGTCGGATGGAAATGGGGGATGCTGAGAATTTTCTGGTCCATCCAGATTTTACAGATCTGGCCGCAAAGAGACTTTACGGTGACTAAGCAACTGCCTCATTTAATGGAATATGTCGGAAATTGACCGAAAAATGAAAATATCTACACACAGTTACCGAAATTTGCCGATGGACGCATTTAACGGGAGAATTTATGGTGAAAGTAATGGCGTGCAGAGAATTTCAACTCAAAAGCGACTCTGCGAAGATAAAATGTCAGAGAAACCAGTGACTCATTCTGAATTTCTCTGAGGAATTAATGAGACGCTCTCGGCAAGATGCACCGTAAAGATGAAGATATTTACTTCGCAGTGCCCATTTATGGAATATATTGGCAACTGGCCAAAAAACGAAGATATTTACTTATATTTTCAGATGGATTTGAATAATATCAGATCATGCCTTCTCCATTTATGGCAAGTAACTGCACTAAGATTTGCAGAGTGGTTAGGGTTTATTCAAAACTCTATTTTTAAAGGGCCTTATATTGTAAAACCGAGGTAGTAAGGTTTAGAGGATAAGATTTAGGGTTTGAGAAGAAGATATTTCTAAAAAGATCAAGGTCTGTCCTGAGTCTATAAATACTTCTTCTGAATGTAAATTCAGGGGCAAAAACTTAGAAATAAAAGCTATTGGAGCAATTTCCTGCAAATCTTGTTTGAATGCTTTGTTCTGGACTTAGAGTTGGTGTGACTTTCATTTTCTGTGATAGCGTGGCCAGGAGCCTAATCTCTTTCATATTGTGATAAGTTCATCTTCTTTTGTTTTCGTTTCATTAAGGTTTATTTAATTTATGCTGTAGATCTGTGTTACCAGGATTGGATATGCTGCTAGGCTTCATTTTCTTTATTGTATGTTAGGGAAAATTATAGATTTAAGGTTCAGGCCTATTCTAATTGCTCTGTCCTCACTGTGCGAGCTAGGCTGCTAGTGAGAGATACCAATTTTAACCGACTTCCCTTCTGTTTGTGATTTTCTTTCAGATCTGTTGTTGTCTCTGTCTTATGCTCTTAGTGGAAGGTGATCTTAGAAAGTTGGACACTTTCCTCTTTGATTTGTTCTATTGTGAAGCTAACTCGGTATAACTAAAATTGGTAGTTTTGGTTTTGCAGCTAAGTTAGATAAATTTCTCTTTCTGCCCTACCCTACTCTCTCTGTTCCACCGATTGAATGATCCATTTTTATTTTCTTTTAAATTTGTCTTTTATTTAAATATGCTAACACATAAAGAGCTAGATCAAAGAACTGATTGTAAATCTGAGTGTCCACAAAGATAACCAATTCCAAAAACATTACTGAACCAAGTCCAGGACCCGTTGTAAGGTAACAAATAGTCCACTTGAAACTATTCCAGAAGCGGAAAAGAGTGAATAGACATTCGACCCAACTCTATAACTCACACCTTGGATATCCAGCAAGATCCTAAAGTGAGTGGGATTTATCCCGTATAAGTGTTATCGGTATTTTATGCTCATTCTTCATAGGGTGTGTATAAAACTCGAACCAACAACTCCCTTAGAAGCTCGGTATGAGTGGCTACCATGCGATGAAGCGCTAGAACAGCATAGGGTCCATGAGGAGAGGCCACATGAGTATGTGATCCCTCCTTTACCCCCCATCACTGTTAGAAACAATATGCAAAATCCAGAGCACAAGGCTCTTCAAATAGGGCGAGCCAACTCTGCTCGCCCATTTCACATTTACAAAAGGGAGCACAAGGAAGACCATTACATTCCTCAAGAGCAATACACAGTGTGGGAGCAATGCATCTCCGCACTTGCTATCTACCAGACTCACCTATTGAGGCTAGAGCCTCGAGTGAATGCCACTAACCTCGATAGAGAGAAGCGACCTATAGAGATATTGGATCATCGTGATCGATATAAATGCATAGGAGAGGCATCTAAGCCTCCTAGACTCAATATGGTGGAACAAATTAACCTGGCAGTCACCAGACATGTCGCCTACCAAGCATAGATAATGCAGCTTGAGCAAGACCAATAGCAGCTAGAGCATCTATATCGCCTTAGCAAAGAGTGCATTCGATGCCAAACAGATGAGCTGCTCCATAACCCTATGCCTGAGAGGGTTCCAACCCCTTGCACCCAAAGAGTAGAACCATATGAGAGGCGCAACCCCTTGGTATGAGATAGGTATCCATGACCTTACCAAGTGCTACCTCTGAGACCTCCTAGAACTGAGCAGGAGGCCACTCCCAGGAAAAATGATGGGTACCCTCCGTGGGGACCCACCCATGGTCATAGGTCTCATCCAAAAACTCCTCAAGAAGCCTATGAGGATTATGATCAAGAAGAAGAGTGGGCCGAAACGCCCTACCAAGGAAGAGGGGTTGCTATCCGGCCACCCCTCTATAAGCCTCAAGTTCCCCCCAACCCACAACGAGAGCTAACTAATGAGGAAGAGATTAAATCTTTCGATGCATATAAAGTGCTGCTAGAGCGCTTGGAGTCTATGGAGACAAAGAATTTTGGGCCCCAAAAGCCCACTTTACACCAACTTTGCAGTCATCCTATGCATCCGTCAGTGCCTGCACCCCCTTACCCTGAACACTTTAAACTGTCTCAGTTGGCAATCTTTAGAGGTGAGGAGGATGCCCAAGATCACGTGACTAGATTCTTGAGCCAATGCTTCGGCATTCAGGACAATGATGCTTTGCTATTAAGAACTCATCACCATGTTCGCAGGCCCTGCCTCGGATTGGTTCACTCAATTGCCAAAGCACAACATTAGTAACTTAGATCAACTAGTGGATGCATCCTCGAACGCTTTGCCTTCAACACTAAGAAGAAGGCATCAATAATCGACCTAGCTAGCCTCAGGTAGTATGAGGAAGAAACCATGGTGGCCTATGGGAACCGGTGGAGGACTTTGCTTTCAAAGCTGCTCTACCTCCCTCCTATGTTCGACCTCACCCAAATATTCTCAAAGATTTGTTTGAGATCGATCTCCATGCTATTGCAGCTACAACAATATGCCACATTAGAAGAAGCTCTGGTGTAAGCCAAAATCATTGAGGATATCAAGATTCAGGATGGCGAGATAGCCAAGCCAAAGAAGAAAGAATGGTCTAAGAACACAAAAATAGGGACCATGTAATAGAAACCCGTTGCGGTCAATCAGGTTGCTATAAACATCCCTAAGCCTGCACAAGTAACACAGCCCCAAAAGGCTAACTATCAGGCGGTGCCTCTTAATAGTTATGACCGAGAAAATTAGAGGCAAGAACGAAATCAGCAGCGTCACCCTAGGTGATAATTCACACTTTACACAGAGTCCAAAGACTCCCTGTTTGACCGCTTGTCGGCGACAAACTTGATCAACCTACCCGAGATTCAACCCATAGACCCCAATGCACAAAAACCTAAGGGCTATAGGGAATATTTGTACTGTAGGTTCCACAGATGAAAGGGACATGACCTTAATGCATGTTGGAAGTTTAAAAGCTTGGTGCAAGACCTAATAGATAACAAGACATTAGCGGTGGATAACCCTGTGGCACCTAGAAACCAACAAATGGAGGTCTTTAAGGACCCCTTACCTACCCATGGTGTGCAGGAAAAGACTCTACAAGTCAATGAGGTAACACAGAACTGCCCCATGCAGGGGTATGCAGGGATGATCAGTATAGTGACTCGAAACAAGAGGTACCCAAGCACAGCTACCCCTACGGTAGCTACAAGAGAGGTGCCAACAACATCACAACCGTAACAACACCTTGCACAACCTCCTCCACCTAGACTAGTGGCCACAATTCAGACCAAACTCACCCAGAGTTTGAGGACCACGTCGGCTAGGCTCTCCATCTATGAGCTTATACAACAATCAATGCCCCATTGGGAGGCTCTAATGGAGATACTAAAAGGCATCGAGTTACAGCCCCATGAAGCAAAATATTTCAACAACTTTGTGGGACATGTCAAATGATGCACTGAGCTAGTCATCACATTTCGAGAGGACGAAGTGAAATCAGTGGCTGGAGACATGGAAGATCCACCCTTGCATGTCATCGTGAGGATCAATGGGATTCCATACAAGAGAGTATTGGTGGACACCGGCTCGTCTAGTAATATCATTACAATAGTTGCCTTGAAGCACCTGAAGTTGCCCGCCTCTCACATAGTGGCCTCCACCTATACACTATGAGCATTCAATGATGCAATATGCTCGACAGTTGGCACAATTGTCCTACCCATCCAAGTGGGGCAAAAGACAATACCTATGTTGTGCCACATCTTGGAGGGTGAGATGGCCTATAACATCTTGTTGGGTCGGCCATGGATCAGGGACATGAAGTGTGTCCCTTCGATAGCTCATCAGTGCTTAAAGTATACATTCAAAGGGTAGGTGCATGTAGTCCCGACGGACTTGGAACCCTTCAAGTATTGCAATGCGGTGTAGCTAATGCCGTAATCGACCCTTCCATCAATGCATTTGGATTTCCAGTTGAATCCATCTAAATAGGGTCTGATTCCCTCAGCATCCCCATTGACAAGCCCATAAAATCCTCAACCGGGTCCATCTTCATCATCTGGTCCTTCACCAACGATGCCACCTATGGTGGCCACACAGAAGGACAAAGGGAAGAAACCTCTGGAAGATGTGCAACCTCTGGAAGAGGCACCACCATCAGTCTCAACCATCTCTACTAAGGAGATGCCTAGTAGAATGGAAGTCGAGGCTCCTAGTTTACCCGACATAGAGTGGACTCAGGAAGAACTTTCGTTCCCTCCCCCTCAACCATCGACAATCACTGTTGAGATGGCCAATACGGGCCTGGGGGAGTATCTGGTGTAGAATATTGTAGCAACACCCACACTGGAGTCCATGTAGGACATGGGGAGACCTCATCTCCCCATCGATACTATTGTTCCTCTAGGCTACCCATCGAACCAGACAAACTTTGTGTATGGGGGCCTTGATCATGGTATTGAACCATACATGCAAGAGGACAAAGATGAAGAGCCCTTTGCAGAAGATGTCAACTATTTGTCCAACCCAGATTTAACTTTGAGATACCTTGGCCAATGCAATTGGCATGGATATGGGTTAGGCAGATATGAGCAAGGAGTGCGTGTTCTTTGCCAACCAAGATACCAAATTCCATATGACAAGTCAAGAGTAGGGTTCAACCATCCCCTGCCCTTGGACATCTTGGTAGAGAACATGCAAGGCCTAGGGATAGGCAACAAGGGTGGATTGGCATTAGATCCATATGCCAATCCTAACACGATGTACACATTGGGGGATTATCTCCCATTGTGGACAACCAACCTTGTTGACCTCGACAACCCTTTCCCTTCGCTTGAGAGAGGAGAAAGTTCGAGAACTTACATACAAGAGGGGTATAGACAAGGCCAAGAAGGATCTTCAAAAGACGAGTCAAAATATGAATTAGCACCATGAGACCCCTTCGAATTAGATAGCAATCACTCACAAGTGACCCCCATGGATGACTACCAAGAAATCCTCTTGGCAATGTTCCCTTTGGATGCTCCAATCGAGCAAGGACCACCCCAAGGAAATCAGGTCCCCCCGTAGAGAGCGGAACATCCCCAATGGGGCTAGATCAATTTTCTCATGCAAGATGAGCCTCTAATGTTGCCAATAGTTGTTGGAACCAACGAAGGCCTTTGGATCTCCGACAGTGATTATGAAGATGAAACCGAGATGGCATATCTCGAGCACATGCAATAGATGTAGCAACAATACCCCCTAGATATTGAAGACATATTTGAACAACTAAACATAATGCCAGGGCATGAGTGGCACTTAAAGCCAGCACAGTGGGACCAAGCATTGAATCCACCACTTTGGGCATACAGAGAACACCTTCCACCCAGAGACCCTATAGAGATATCAATGTCGAGGGCAGATCCTATCCTCCTATCCGCACATAGGGCCGATCCATTCATGCCAATACCTCCAGAGCCAGATCCAGAGCACAAATATCATCCACAATGTTTGAGTCATCACACCCACGGTAATGGAGACCAAAATCATTTCATCAACATGATCTCCATTGACTTAACCGCCCCCATCCACAATCCAGCCAATCCCACACAGTCATTGTATCTAGACATAGACGCCATAGACTGGGATTGCGTCAATTCACAACTATCCCCATCAGAGTACTGGCCTTTTAGTGAAATGCTTCATTTCACCCCAGGGCCAACTCAGGATATTTTCCATGCTAAAGAGGAACTCGAGGTTCCCAACGTAGATTTAAACTCAACAAATGATATCCATTTGATCCCAACTCCACACCAGTTGGAGGATGGATCCCACATGCCGGTCAAGGAGACAACTGACGTAGACATCGGCTCGGATCCAATGAATCCATAGATAATCAAGCTGGGGGTAAGTCTATCCCCCGAAGAGCAAGCCGACTACATTGCCCTTATCAAAGAGAAGAAGGAGGTTTTTGCATGGTCCTACAAAGACATGTTGGGGCTAGATCCATAGTTAGTAATGCATAATCTAACACTTGATCCGACAGTCAAGACAGTTAAGAAAAAACTATGTAAGATGCACCCAACAGTGGCATTAATGGTCAAAGACGAATTACAAAAGCTGTTGGATGCATAGTTTGTCATCTGCATGGATTACCCACCATGGTTGTCCAACATGGTGCCCGTCAAAAATCCTAACGGGAGGATTCACATATGCACTAATTTTTGAGATCTAAACAAAGTGAGTCCTAAGGAAGATTTCCCCTTGTCGAGCATCAAGGCATTGGTAGACGCTATAGCGGGTCACAAAATTCTTTCCCTCATGGATGGTTTCTCGAGATACAATCAGATTCGTATTAATCCCGAGGACCAACTAAAAATGATGTTCACAATGCCTTGGGGGACATTTTGTTATAAGGTCATGCCCTTTGGCCTTAAAAATGTTGGTGCCACCTACCAATGTGCCATGACGTACATCTTCCATGATCACATGCATAAAACTTTGGAAGATTACATGGATGATTTGTTGGCAAAATCTCTTTTGCACCTAGATCATCTCGATGACTTAAGCAAGATCCTCGATCGCCTCATGGAACATAAAGTCAGACTGAATCCCAAGAAGTGCATATTTGGCGTCACATATAGAAAAATCTTGGGTTTCATAGTCTAAAAATGAGGCATCGAGGTGGACCCAAACAAAGTCTAGAAAATCCTTGAAATGCTTCCCCCAAATACCATCAAGCAGCTCAAAAGCCTGTAGGGAAAGGTCTCATCGATCAAGTGCTTCATAGCGTAGCTATCTGACAAGTGTCGACCCATGAATACATTATTGCACAAGGGGGTAGCATTTCACTGGGATGATGAGTGCCAATCAACCTTTGATGACATTAAACAATACTTGGCTTCACCGCTAGTATTGGCACCACCTAGACCAAGAGTGTCGTTCTACTTATACATCTCAGCTACTGAAGTGGCACTGGGCACCATGTTAGCCTAGAAGGATGAACTTCACAAAGAGCAGGCTACTTATTATCTTAGCCACACCCTGGTCAGTTATGAACTTAACTATGCATACGTTGAGAAGCTCTGCTTAGTAGTGGTGTTTACTACCAAAAATCTACGCCACTACATGCTCAACAATATGACGTATGTTGTGTCTATGGATAATCCATTGCGATACATGATGAGTCATACTTATCATAGTAGCCTCATGGTGAAATGGATCATGTTGTTGATGAAGTTTGACATAGAATTCATTGGACAAAAATCCATAAAAGGTCAAGTCATCATCGATCAACTAGCAGAGGCTCCTCTTGAAGATGATAAGCCTCTGACTATAGAACTATCGGATGATGGGGTCTTCCATGTTTTAGAATCGCCAGATTCTAATGAGCCTGAGTCACAGGCCGACATGACCCTATTCTTTGATGGTTCTAAATGTGAGTAAGGAGGTGGCACAAGAATTGTATTCTTCACACCACAAGGGGCTCCAATGCCTCTATCATTTAAATTAGACTTCCTGTGCACCAACAACAATGCAGAATACAAAGCCTTGCTCATAGGTCTTCAAATAGCAGTCACATGAACATTAAATTTTTAAACATCTTTGGTGATTCATTGTTAATTGTCAATCAAGTCAAAGGGGTATTCCAATGTAAATGCCCAGTTCTACAGGCCTACAAAGCCCTTGTGGACAAATTCTTGGTAAAGCTTGAATGGTATGACATTGAGGCACTCCCTCAATCATCAAATCATTTTGCGGATACTATGGCCTCCTTGGGGTCACTAATCCCACAATACCCTTCCAGTGAGATGACACCCATTCAGGTCAAAACATTATCGCAATCCATGATGGAGTGTGCAAGCTCTGACCTAATGCCAAGAATCCACTTGATCCAGATTGAACCATCTTAGGATAGTTTCTCTCGAATCCATGATTGTCTGACTTAGGCCAACTGGGGGTCCTTGTTCTCCCAGACCCCTCTTAATAGCAACACAACATTTTTTTACAAGTCCTTTCCTGCTCAAATTTTGCTAGGGATGAACTTCAAGAGGGATTGGTCGTTCTTACCATCGAGGTTTCTGATCAGTAGGATTGGTACACACCCATCAGGGATTACCTCAAGTTAGGTAACCTCCCACTTGGATTGACAAAAGCCACAAAAATATCATTTAAATAGAAAGCAACAAAACATGTCTTGCTAGGAGACATTTTGTATCATCAAAGATATGAAGGAATCCTCCTCCATTGCTTGGACCAGCAGGAGTCCGCTTGGGCGATCACCCAAGCCCATGATGGTACATGCAGTGGTCACTTCAGCAATATGGCCATCGTAAAGCGCATTCTCTGCATTGGCTATTATTGGCCATCTTTAGAGCGATATTGTTGCGCATATGTAAGGAAGTGCATGAAGTGTCAACACCATGAAAATTTGACACACGTACCTTCTCAGGCCTTGCAACCGATCCAATCGGCTTGGCTATTTTTGTAGTGGGGCTTAGATCTAATCAAAAATATCTCCCTTGCGTCGTCAGGCCGTCACACGTTTATCATAACGACCACAGAGTACTTCACCAAGTGGGTGGAAGCAATTTCACTTACCTCTATGACTGGAACCCGCATTTCGGAGTTTATTTTACATAATATCATATGTCATTTTGGTATTCCATCCAAGATAATCTCGGATAATGGGACATCATTCAAGAATAAAGACGTGTGTGCTCTGACCACAAAGTACAAAATTCAGCATAGTTTTTTGACACCCTATTATCCGCAGGCAAATGGGCAAGCAGAGGCATCAAACAAAATGCTAGTTGCCATGCTCAAAAAGACAATCACAGACAGTCATAAGGATTGGCACATTCATATCCCACTTGCCCTGTGGGCTTATCGCACTAGCGTTTAGACGCCCATTGGGGAAACTCTGTTTTTGCTCGTGTATGGCTCCAAGGCTGTCATGCCTCTCAAGTTGGAAATTCCTTCCTTGCACATATCAATGCAAGAGTTCATCAATGATGACACTGCACGGTAGGCCCGATTAGACCAGATTACATTTCTCGACGAACGACGGGTTAATGCTCTCGAGAATTTACGTATCTATCAAGAGCGACTTAAGAAGGCATACAACATGAAGGTTCACCTGAGGGACTTTTAGGTTGGTTACTTGGTCTTAAAAGAGAACCAACAAAATTCTAACTTGTCGCCCCATCTAAGGGACAAGTTCGCGACAAATTGGTTAGGTCCTTATGTCATCCACAGTAAAATAGGACCTGGAACATACCGGCTCACTTCTCTTGACGTAATCAAGGAACTCAAACCCTTGAACATCAGTCATTTGAGGCCATTCCATATTTAAAAGAGCCATAGCCCAAACCAAAAGCTCCAAGGATTCTCATAATCGCTTGGTCAAACTAAAAGCTCCAAGGATTCCAATAATCGCTTGGTCAAACCCAAAATCTCCAAGGATTCTCATAATCGCTTGGTCAAACCCAAAAGCTCCAAGGATTCTCATAATCACTTGGTCAAACCCAAAATCTCCAAGGATTCTCGTAATTGCTTGGTCAAACCAAAAGCTCCAAGGATTCTCATAATTGCTTGGTCAAACCAAAAGCTCCAAGGATTCCAATAATCGTCTGGTCAAACCAAAAGCTCCAAGGATTTCGATAATTGCTTTGTCAATCCTAAAAGCTCCAAGGATCCCCATAATCGCTTGGTCAATCCCAAACGCCCCAAAGGTACCCATCATCCCTTTGGTCAAACCAAAATCTCCAAGGGTTCCCACAATTGCTTGGCTAAAAATAAGAAAATTCAAAACAATAAAATCATCAAAAATAACAAAAATTTGCATCTCAGTTCCATGCATGCTCAAAATCATCACAATAATAAAGAGCTCTTTTCGCATTTCATCTTCATACTCACAAAAACCAATCCATCAAAAACACAAAAATATATATGCATTAGGCATCACATACATACATTGCATATTTGTGGTCATACAAGCCAAGGCATCATAGACTGTAATTACTTGGAAAAACAATCATTTTGCATTTTTCCCCATTCTATAAATAGTCTGTCAACAAATAAACGCCATTCACATATTTTTTGCCATATCATAGTCATTTGTCTTCTAATGTATCAAGAGTTTTCGTCATTCAGATGTCATTAGCTTTCTAGCCACGTACTGTACAAAGTCAAATAGATTTTACAGAGGTAGAGTTCTACTTGGATCACACCTTGTTACGTAGCATTCCAACACAAATTAAAACACATAAAAAATTCCCAAGTTGTGTGAACGAAGGATGAAATCTGTAAAGTAATCCAGGTCACCATAAGTGAAACCTTTATCTTTCTCATCCCCCTGTGCGAATGACCCCCAAGAATGCTGAGAGTTGGCAAAAGGACAAGCATCTTCCCTACCCAATTCCCCAAGAATCCCAAGTTCTCAAAAAGTTGCAAAACATCACAAATTTGCAAAAGTCAAAACTCCAAAAAAAAATTGACATCACAACCAAAGTGCATACATAAAAAAGTACATATAATGGTGATTCTCATCACTCAATATTCAAATCCCTTGCTCAAAAGAAAAAAACAAAAATAAACAATGATTTTTATCACTATAGAAGAGCAAGTATCCCAATACAATTGAATAAAATAAGGGAGTCAGACTTGAATCCCTGGAACTCTCAGCATTCATAAGGTCATGAGGTAAACCTCAGTACCGATTTGGTGGATAGCCTATCGGTCACTGGTGGTAAACCTCCAGCATGACGATATATCTATCACATTAACTTATGTACAAATCAATGTTTGCATGTGGATGAGCTAGCTTATGGTATCCTACATAACACCACAAACTAATCTAACTAAATACAATAAAGGAGTTAGTGGAGCTAATTAGGTGATCCTCAATACAGGTTTGGTTGACAGCCTATCTGGCACTGGTGGTATCCAGACATATACCACATAAAAGAACTCAATTACACACACAGGGATGTGAAATAACTTGGTCAAAGACAAGTCCGATTCATACCTTGTCTAAAAGTATTGTAAGATAAAAATCTAGTCGTGGCTAGTTAGTTAAAACATTTGAGTCTCAGAAAACCTTAACTACATTATAAACCAACTGTGTTATCTTTAATCCTCGCATTGCCATAAGAAAATACAACAAATAACATGTATACATAAAAAGTCATTTACCACAGCAATCACCTAGGACAAAAAGCCATAAGTTCTAAACAGTCTATGGTGCCACCGCCAAAAATCACAAATTCAATTCATTCATTCCATTTGCATATCATATACATTAGAAACATTAGCATTCATCACAACATATGCATCCATCAATGTAAATTAACATGCATACATACGCATTCATCAATCATTGTGCATAACATCAAATCATGACACGTGCATAAATAAAATAAAGTCATCTGTATATATATCATCAAAAATACCCATAGGCTACAATAACCGGTCCTCTGACCCTGCAAAAAAAAAGGCAAAAACAACAAAAAATGTACCCAAACAAGCAATAAAATTGTCCAATAAGAGTGCTTTTGCACTTGACATTTCGGGCATGCAAAACAGACGTCGGGGTCACAAATTCTCACTATCCTACTCCCTAAGAAGGCTACCATAGCCTGAATGCTCCACGGGAGGATGGATTGCAAATAATTTCATCCCAAAACGGCATCCCAAAAAGGGTCCAAACCCACCCAAAAATAGCAATAAAATTTTCGAACAAAGGCGCCTATGCGCCCAAAATTCTTGGCATGCAAAACCGACGTTGGGGTCACAAATTATCACTATCCTACTCCCTAAGAAGGCTACCATAGCTGGACCGCTCCACGGGAAGACAGATTTTTGACAATTTTAGCTCCAAAAAGCGTCACAAAAAGGGTTAACACCCACCAAAAATAGGTCTAAATATCAGAAAACTGCACACACATTCAAAGATAAACATTTGAAAGGTACCCTTACCTAAGTCATCTTGGGTCAAGCGACTTGTCATTTTTCTCATGTCGGTCATTCCCTCATCGATTCGTCACTTGAGGGGGTAGTCACACTTAGTCACCAATAAACAAATACACACCCAACCAAGGAAATGGCATGCATTCAAAGAATCATTGACAAAGACAATCATACCCCCGCTTGGGGCAGCAAACAAGCAATAATCACAAGTTGATCAAACACTTGGCATTCGTGAATCATGAACTCAAGGTTCCCATAGACAAAAGGTTGCGCCCTTTGTTTATTCATGACTGATCAATGTCCAAGATCAAGTAACACCTCACCGAAAAAGGTTAACATTTGAATTGAGTTCCTTCGCTCGTCAGAAGCAAGGATTCAAGAATGCATGCCCTTTCCATACTTGGGGCATCAAAAGTTGGTTAGGTTACTGAGAAACCCTAATCATTAGTGCTTTGGTTATCTATTTTTTCTCAGCACTACGCCACGCACATCGCATCCCAAAAAGGGGAATCTATAAACACCAAAATAGCACCAATCCGATTATGTGACTACAAACACTGATCGCATTGACACACACAACCCCCAGGGCAGCCCCCAGAGGTTAAACAATGGTCCTAAACACTCACAAAATAGTTTTGGAAGGTTAGATGTCAATTTGACACCTTAAGGCACTCTTCCCCTTAATCGTTCCACCCAGAGATGATTACAAACTGGTACTCATCCCACCCAGAGACGATTAGCAGTATTCGCTGCAGGGTGGGGTGAATAGCAGGTTTGATAGGAAAAAAGTCAAATCTTGACAAATGGCAGCTCAGATTTGCAACTTAATTCTTCCTTCATTTCATGGGAGTGTGAGTGAGAATTTTCAAGCATTAGAGGCAGTTAAAGGGACAGTCATGGAGCCCCTAATCAGGGAGGAATCTTCTCCCCCCTGGGAAGGCATGATTACCAAGTGGCGCCTCTGCATGCTCATCCAAAGAGACCATCAGGTATATAAAATGGTGAGTCTTCTCACCCCAAAAATATACATAGAAGGATCATTTTGAGAAATGAAGTGCTGCCATCTTACTTCCACACACACCTTTTGATTTGTGCCTTTCACATCCTTGATCTCTTTTGGAAGGGAGGTCATAGGGTGGTTATTGGAAGCGCAAATCTGAAACCAAAACCTGAAATTTGGCCACAACATCCCACAAAATTTTCCGACAACACCCCAAAAGAGGTTTTGGACCCATCCCAAGTGGATTGGTGCCAAAATCGGGCCCCAAACAGCAGGCGTCCTACCCTCGGGCACCCCCCACACTGCTACAGGCCTAATCGCCCCGCCCCGAAGCGATTAGAAATTTGTGGCATATTTTCTTTCTGTTATTTTTGCATCTGATTCTATACTGCTTAGATAGGTTTTCATTTAAATTTCACATCGCTTTGAGCATTTTTTATCATGTTTTTATCATTTCCCGCCTTTACTAACATGTAGGTAGCATCATAAAATTCCCGATGATAGAGGCCAAATTGGGAAAATCTGACCTTCTGGGTCTTCCTAAAATACCCCCATTTAGCTAACCCCCAACTTTTTAGGTGATTTGGAGCTTCCCAGATGTGACATTTGGGACAGTGATATCTGGCATTTTGTTCCAAGTCTATTCATCCCGCCCCGGAGTGAATACGAATTTGTGGTGAATTTCTTGACTGTTCCATTTGCAGTGCCTTCCCGATGATGTTTTTATGCCCCTGTCAAATTATCAATTCATTTGGATCTATTTCAGTTATCATTTTATTTATATTTTGCATGTGTTAATTGAAGGCGTGGGGATTGCATGTTTCATTTTATCTACAAGTGCTACTGACTATTTTCTATTTCTTTGAACATAGGATATGGATATTAGAGGAGCATCAAAGAGTCAATATTCATCAACGCAAGCGGCGATGACGTTTGGTCCGCCCATTTTACATGTGGGCACGCGGAAGAAGGAATAGCATCCATGGGTGTGACAAGAACACATTTAATGCTCCTAGCCCCTGAAAAGGGAGGAGACGGATTGTAATCGAGATCTAAAACATATTAATAAAAATGGATGTCTTCCACATTGGATTTTATTTGGTTTTTATTCGTTCATGCCTCTTTCCTTTCATGCACTTTCAATTCATAGGATTTAGCGTTATCTTTTGTTCCTTTACATCGCATTTGGGTTTTTCCTTTTTGTTTTTGTATCCTCGTGCTTTCAAGGTGAATTTTGTTTAAGAAACTCTAAAAATCTTAAAATATGATAAAACTATTTTTTGGGATCCAAAAGCAGCACACAAGTAGTCATTGCATGGTATGGGTAAGATCAGTTTCCTAATATTTTATTTTTTCTTATTCCTATAAGGCTAGGTGTTACATAAATGTATAGCAGATCTGAAAATTTTTGTCACAATTATGCATTATGCAGCCTATGATGCCATGCGCTTAATTTATGTTGAGTTGGATTTTGGAAAACTATGTTTCAATGTAATGCAAATCGAGGCAGTTGGCATCACAAAAATAGTTCCAATATTGCTTCATAAATGCCAAGACCTTATAGTAGTACAACCATGATAGTTGTTGATCTGCCTCCATTGTTTGGGATGTGCCCATCAAATGAGTTTCTGGAGCAACAAATGGGATACTTGACCTTGTATTAGGGTCCATGACTATCCCTTGCATCCAAAAGTTGGTCTAGATATATGTTGAGATGTCTAGGATTTGTTTTATTAAAAGGTACATTGAGCAAAAATTAGATCAAATAGAGGAAGTATTGAAAGGAAAACAGATGGAGGTAGTTGATTGGCCAAGAGAAGAGAAAATTATCTAGGATGAGATCTTCTTGAGTGGTCATAGTCTCAAGATAGTAATTTTTCAAAACTAGGAGAGCATTAAAATCTGAGGGTTAGCTCATCCTAGATAAATAAAAAATTATGTAGGATGAGCTCTTCTGGAGTGGTTGTAGTCTTGAGATAGTGAGTTTTTCAAACCTAGGAGAGCATTAAAATCTGAGGGCTAGCTACAAGTAGTTTTAAGGCATGGAAAATCATAGGTTATAATAAGCATGGCTAGAAGACTATGAGAAGATAACAACAAAAACCACATATAGCAAGAGAATGTTACATGTTGGATACATAATTGATGATAAAAATACTTCTAGAAACTCTAAAAATATCAGTTGTCAATCTGACACATAGACCAATGCATATGGGGAAGATATCCAATGATTCACATGCTCAATAAAAATCAACTATGTTGATTCTCCATCCTTGATATTGAATGTCATGCAAAGTTAACCTAATGCTAGTACCTCACTAAAAAAATCTATACACTTTAAAAAGTGTATTAAAGAGAAGCTCAAATTTTACATCATATGGTTAGGCCAATGCAAATTTTGATAAGAAAATAAATATCAGCTCTATCAGTATGAAGAGGCAGACCACAATATTGTGTAAATAGTTGATAGGTAAATAAAGCCAATAGATAGGCATATACATATAAGAATAAGGCTACTGGCCAAATAAGTAACTAATTTGTAGAAGTGACACCTTGAAAAGAACACTAGACATATCACATATATGGGATTCTAAAGCCCAAGGTGGATCTTGAGGGGTGATGATTTAATCACATTTGGAATTCCCTTTCTTGAAGATGGGTAAGCTCTAGTTCAAATAAAGGAAGGATGAACCCGATGCTAGATTAGTGGACTCTCCAAATAGAGGAACCTATTTAAGGTAGTCTCCCCTCCTTCAACAGTGCAACATTGATTGTAATTTTGCCAAATACTGTACTCTTTTTGCATAATTATGATAATTTTTCAACCTACAATGAAGGATAGTAGAGGTAGCCATACTTCTCTAATATTACATTTTCTTTTCTTTTTCCAATCCATTAATTTTTTCATATTTCTAGGGAATTAGAATTATGCCAAAGAAATAGAGTCCAAGATAAAAAGAAAGAAGAGAGAATCTGAAAGACCGAATAGGGATGGTTGAATGATCAAAAGACCCTATTGGATATCTTTTAACCTCTACATGGGATCATGTAATGGTTGGATGGACATCATGGATATGTGTATGTATGGTCAATGTATTATGGTGTATACCCTAGATAAAAGATATTGCATCAAGGCAAGTGACTCTGGTACAAAACATGATGCTATATAAAATGTATAATGCAAGACTAGATGTATGTATATATGGTGAACAAAATGCGTAATGCAGTTGAACCAAACATACAACTAGATAAAACTATGATTAATATTAAATGCAATATATTATGTATGATGGTATATAATGCAATTATGATGCTAAATGCAAAACTGTTTTTGTCCTTTTCGTAATTTTATATTGTTTTATGGTTTTATATGTTTTTAATGCATAAAATATTTGTAGAAGGAGAATATTGAGTGTTTTAGGTTCCTCAACACCCTCAAGTGAAGCTAACCGATAGGTTCTTGAAGAAATACAGGCTTATACTGAGAGGGGGGTGAACAGTTTAAGATAAAAAATTTGTCTTTCAAAATAATAACTACAATTATATGAATGCAATAATAAATGCACATAATACCACACACATAAGAGATATGGATTTTATGTGGAAACACCCTTTCGAGAGAAAACCATGGTAAAATATTGCTTTTATTTCTTCAATAAATTTGTAGGCACCAACCCACAGGAGACACCAATCCCCTTGTAAAAATACATAGGCACCAACCTATGAGAGACACCAATCTCCTTGTTACAATAACGTAGGCACCAACCTACGGGAGACACCAATCTCCTTGAGGCACCAACCTCACGTTTGAAGGTACCAACCTTCTACTCACAAATTTGATCAAAAACTTCTCTCAAGTCTATTCCAAACTCTACGTGTTGAATTTGGAGACGATGATACCTTGCTTTTCCATTCTTTTAAATTAGCGCTCCAATAGCTCACTTAATATCGTGTGGTCTGCCTTCTCATGATGCTTCTCCTTGAAAGATTTTGCGGTAATTTCAACTTCACTATGTTGAAACTCCCACAAAATGCCTAGTATACCAGTCACTTATCTTGGTCTTCCTTACTTTTACTTCAGCTAGTTCTCTAGTCAAACTCCTTAGAAAGATAAATCTTATTCTATGAATTCTACCACAAAATAGAATCGCCCTGCCTCATAAATCAAAGACATGACTGCTTCCATGGAGAGTATCACAATTAAAATGCGGGTGCAAAGCATCTCACTATGAGCGCATAGCATCGTGCACAATTAACATCATCGGTACATCACTTTCGCAAAGTGCGAATCCTCCCACTAGAGTGGAAAACATCGATCTGTCCCTATCTCCCTTCATCAGCAATCTTAAAAACATTGAAAATTTCCTCTTGTCTCCATTTCTTAAATTGTAAAATAAGACACCTCCATTGCTTCTTTCTTCATCATCTCTCTTAAATTATCATCTCACAATACAGATCCCACTCAGATCTCGCTTAGATCCTGCTCCTCTACTCATATCCCACTCAGATCCTACTCCTCTACTCAGAACCCACCTAAATTTCACTCCTCTACTGAGATTCCATTTAGATCCTACTCAGATCTTGCTTAGATATGCTCATAGCCTTCTTAGATCCTACTCGTATGGTCAGATCCCCTAAGATTATTTTTAAGTCAGAAAACTTTTGTACTTTTTTAAGTTTTTGATTTGTTCATAAGAAAGTTGATTCAACGAAAAAATATTGAAAATTTAGCGATAGTTAGCCACTCAAGAAAAAATACATGAAACTCAAAGCACAAAATTCAACATATTGTGTGTTGTATTTTGGTAATTTTTTTTTATAATAATAAAAAGTAATTTAACTTAAAAAAATTATTAGAAACCAACTTAGATCCTAATCCTCTACTTAGATCTTGCTCAGACCCCACTCCTCTAATCATAACCCACCCAAATCTCACTTCTCTAATCAGATCCCATTCAGATTTGCTCAGATCTCGCTTAGATATACTCATATCCTACTTAGATCTTACTCGTATACTCAAATCCTCTAATATTGTTTTTAAGTGATAGAAAACTTTTGTATTTTTTAAGTTTTTGATTTGTTCATAAGAAAGTTGATTCAACTAAAAAAATATTGAAAACCAAAATTTAGCCACTGAATAAAAAACACATGAAACTCAAACCACAAAATTCAACATCTTGTGTGTTGTATTTTGTTAGTTTTTTTTATAATAATAAAAAGTAATTTAACTTAAAAATAATTAAAAACCAAACTTTCTAGAGTTTCCAATTTTTATATTAAACATATATCTTTTAAAACTAAAAATTATTATTATTTTTTCTATAAAACTAAATGGTTAGTTTTTGCCAAGCTAAGAGTTTCTTCCCATTATGTTTTTTCGTCTGGCACAGTACAAAATTTGGTACAGTTGTTACCATAAATTCTAGATGGATTCAATTACGCCTTCAAAGTGCATATCCTAATAGATGGGTTCAATTGCGCCTTGAAAGTGCATATGGCCAGGTATTATCTATGGTTTCTTCTTGGTAGTGTTTCCTCTTTTTTCTTGGACGCTACTTTGAGAATATAATTTGGCATTTCTTATTTTTATATATATTTAGAAAAATATTTGTTCGTGATTTTAGATTCATAGATATCCTTGTGAATTAATAGTATTATAGATCAGGAAGCCCATAAATAAGGAACATAATGTAATGTGACAACAATCATGCGCAATGATAGGCTAATTTTGCCTGAAATAGGATGAAAAGACTCCATTTATTTTTAACCCAAATCCTTTCATAAGCTCTGCATTCAGACATGTGGAAAATTTGGTAAAGCCAAGCAAAAAGTGAGATGATAAACTATCGTTGGCCATGCTTTACAGAAGAAGATGATTTCAGCAGCGTTCGTCGGTTGCGTAGCTCGCTACATTCAAAAGTAGAACGAGAAATAGAACTATTTGTTAATGAAAGACTCGCACTCGCATCCTCCTCCACATCCCCCGAAAGTGTTAGTGCATGCCATTTCTAATTCTTTGTGTAAGTGTGGCAATCGCCTTCCTCGCCTTTGTATGCTGTTTCTCTTGGTTAATCAGAAACAAGTGAGCATGGGAAATGTTTCCATGGCCTTAATAAATATATAGGTGGGAATTGGGTGCATCCATAAGAAAGCATATGCAATAGGAAACAAGGTTGGACAGAAGACATTCCCAGTATACGCGTCTCCTCAGCCAAGTACATTCTGATTGATTGTTTTGAATAATAGCAATTTCGCTGTCAATGGGAAACCAAAGTCAAAATGCAAGGATTAAACGAATCCATATTTTCTAGAGAATCAAAATGCAAGGATCAAGGAAACAACATTTATGAAGTTGAGGCATTCCTAAAACACGAAGCTAGGACAAACACATATCTAATATTTCCAAGCATTTAAGTCAACATAAGCTTTATGGAATCCTGAATATGCGTAATTGCAAAATATTAAGGCATAGCCCAAAAAGGTTAAAATCCATGCTTTTGAAGGAATTATGTCAACCAAACCTTCCTAAAAGCTTAAATTTGGCTCAAAAGGACTTTAAAGCAATTAAAAGAAGTTTATGTTGCCACAAAATTTGACATCGATTAACAACTACCCAAGGACATCTCTTTCATTCTAGATCACTCCCATTGAAAGATATAATTACCCAAAGATTTTTAGCCACTCAAGCAAAGGCTATTGAGGCGAAAAGTGATTTGTTTGATAGACCGTTGTAGTAGCCAAGCAAACTATAGAGGATAAAAATTGAAGATCAATGGACCTACTAAATACATGCATAACTAACAACTAGAAGAAGGAATTCATACCAATCATAGTAATTAAACCTAAATGTAGATAATTGATTAGTGTGAAATATAAAAAATACTTATGTGCACTTCTTTATAGGTTGTTTCTAGTAGACCTATAACTAACTTTTTAAAAAAACTTGAGTTGCAAGATTCATGTAGCAACTTATAAATCACTCAATGCATATCATAATGAGGATCGACTCAGTAGCAATTGCTTGATTATGTACTATATGATGACTACTACCAAGTGATGTTGTTTGATCTCCATTGTGATTACAATCTTAGATTTTTTACAATTGAATGTCATGCTTTAATACATTTGTGTTTGCACTTTGTGAATAGTGAATTTTGCTAAAGCAACTTCTGTATACTAATTGGATTACTTTTCATAAAAAAATTATAATAATTAAGGTATATAACCAATGTTTAATGAATTATGTAAGGCTATCATTAATGGTTGGTTTATGAGGTTCCATTTGAAGTTAATTGTGTAAGACTCTTATGCAAAATATCTTCATTGTTGTTATGCTATATTTTATCTGCTTTTAAGTAATTTTTTTAACCCTATATCCTTCTAAACATTCCATTTCTCCCTTTAGTATTAAACCTTTATTTAAAATTTTCAAACATTTTAAGGAGCCGACCTTCTCTAGAGGTTGAACTTGGAAGAAGTCCTTGTCATCCAATCTAGTCTATATTCTTGGGTGCATTTCATAAACTAGGCATATTTTAGACCATGATTTTTAGCACACATAGTGGTATGTATTTCATCAAGATACCCTTGCAAAGAGTATACTAAAAATCTCAAAGAGAACACCCACCATGCTAAACCAAGATTTTTGGCATGCCCAATGGGACATATTTCATCAATTCATTTCACTCACCCGTAGGACTCAATATTTTGATGAATAGTCTTGATATCTTGAGTAGAGAACACATATTCACCTAGAAAACTCCACTGATATAAGAACCAGAGATATTGGTAACTATGTTGATGGTAGAGCCCATAGCTACATAGTGATAGAGATAGATATTTATATCATTAGCTTCAAAATTCTTATCCATAAATCCATGGTTGGAAAAAATTTTCCAACTTAGAATAATGTCAGATCTCTCAACATTTCAAATTTGCATGACATTCCCCAAGTCACTTTGAAAGCATTACCCATTTATGATAGTAGTAGGAAGATGACTTATTAGCACTATCAATATGTTTCTACTCTAGCTACCATCTATAATATTACCTTCAAAGATGTGATGGTATAGACACCAAAACATCACCAATCCGATTATGTGACTGCAAACACTGATTGCATTGACACACACAGCCCCAAGGGCAGCCCCTAGAGGTGAAACAGTGGTCCTAACCACTCTCACAACAGTTTTTAAAAGGTCAAATATCAATTTGGCACCTTCAAGCACTTTTCTCAATATCCGTTCCATCCAGGGATGAATTCAAACTGGGATTCACCCCACCCAGGGATGAATTCAGGATTCGCTCTAGGGTGGGGCAAATTTCAGGTTTGAGGGGCAAAAAGTCAAATCTTGACAAATGGCAGCTCAGATCCGCAACTTAATGCTTCCTTCATTGCATGGGAGTATGGGTGAGCATTTTCAAGAATTAGAGGCAATTATAGGGGCATTCATGAAGTCCCTAATCAAGGAGGAATCTCCTTCCCCTTGGGAAGGCATGATTTCCAAGTGGTGCCTCTGCATGCCCATTTCAAGAGACCTCCAGGTCTATAAATTGGTGAGTTTCCTCACCCTAAAAAATACAGAGAAGGAGCATTTTGGAGCAATGAAGTGCTATCATTTTACTTTCACACCCACACCATTTTTGAGTTGTGTCTTTCACATCCTTGATCTCTTTCGGAGAGGAGGTCATAGGGTGGTTATTGGAAGCACAAATCCGAAACCAAACCCGAAATTTGGCCATGATATCCCACCCAATTTTCTAACAATACCCACAAGATATTTTGGACCCATCCCAAGTGGATTGGTGCCAAAATCAGGCCCCAAATGACGGGCGGCCCGTCTATGGGAGCCCCCTCCTGCACTACTACAGTCCTAATCGCCCCTCTTTGGAGTGATTGGAAATTTGTGGTAGATTTGCTTTATTTAATTTTTGCATTCAATTATATGCTGCTTAGATAGGTTTCCCCTTAAATTTCATTTCGTTTTGAATAATTTTGATCATGTTTCTATCTTCGTTCGTCTTTACTAACTTGCAGGTAGCACCATCAAATTCCTATTTATGGATGCCAAATTGGGAAAATATGACCATCTGGGTCTTCCCAAAATACCCCCAATTAGCTAACCCCAAGTTTGTGGGTCATTTGGAGCTTCCTAGATAGGACATTTGGAACAGTACCTTTTCGACGTTTTGTTGCAGGTGAATTCGTCCTGCCCCAGAGCGAATTCAAATCGGGGAGGAATTTCCTGACTGTTCCATTTGTAGTATTTTCTTTGGGATGTATTGATGCCCCTGTCAAATTTTTATACCATTTGGATTCATTTTAGTCATAGTTTAATTCATTTTTCTCATTCACTTATCATAGGCTTGGGGATTACATGCTTTACTTTATCTACAGGTGCTACTGACTATTTCTTGTTCCTTCGAACATAGGGTCTAGACATTAGAGGAGAAGCAAGGAGTCAAGACTCATCAACATGAGTGGTGGTGACATTTGGTCCGCCCATTTTACATGTGGGCACGTGGAAGAAGGAAGGGCATCCATGGATGTAACAAGAACGTATATCTAACGCTCCTAACCCCCGAAAATGGAGGAAGCGCATTGTAACCGAGTTTGAGAAACATATCAATAAAAAGGGCTGTCTTATTTATTATATTTTTTTCAAGTTTCGATTCGTTCATGCTTTCCCTCTTTTCATGCGCTTTCAATTCCTAGGATTTAGCGTTAAGTCTAAGTTTAATTTGCATCGCATCTTCGCTTTCCTTTTTGCTTCCATATCCTCGTGATTTTAGTGGCGATCATGGTGGGACCTCATCCTATGTTTTTAAGATAAGAGATCTGATCAAAACTTGATTGTTTTTGCTTGCAGGTACCGAGTTTTTAGATGTTGGACTGCTATTCGTTCCAGCCTGAGGTGGATACATAGTTGGAATTCGTCTTACCCAAGGACAAATGGGAATCCACTCCACCCTGTGACGAATACAACCCTGTAATTCATTCCTCCTCGGGATGAATTTTTGTTTGTGAAGTTTCAGGATAGAAACTTAGAACCAGCCTATTTGGGTAGAGAAGAGGTAAGGGTCTTGAACTCATCCTGTCATTTTCTATTTTTCTTTTTCTATTTTCCTGGTTTCTTTTTGCGTGCTTAGGAAAAGTTTGTTGCATGTTTATTTTATTTCATGCAAAATAAAAAGAACCCCACACATCACGTGGCAACATAAACCCCAAGGAGCTGGTCGTAAAACCCCAGCCCTTGATCAAGACCAACGATGGATTTCATCACCACCTTGGCTTGAATTTTGCATTCATAAACCCCGATCGCTACTATTGCTAGACGTAAATCCTAACAAAAATTGATCGAGTGTATCTGGGGTGATTCCCAACGCATGAGGATAAGTCTTCTATGGTAGGTGTCAAAAATAGGGCGATCCCCCTTTTGTACTGCCTACGTTCCATGTACCATTTTCTCTCACTTACCTATAGTTTCCCTCATGTAAGGGTGGGTATATAGAGAGGTTGGTATATTGGCCGGGAAATGGTATATCGAAGGGGCGACCATTTTTGGGAGTCATAAGAACCATCATATTGCATTTAAACGTTATTTACAGAAGCTTTCAAAACAAAATCAAAATACACTAAACCAGATTTAAGGCACACCTTTAATCTTTAAACGAGATAATCATTGTTTTGTATGTGTGATCTTTTCTATTTAGTGTAGCATAAAAATCATAAAAAGAAGTAAAAAAAAATCTACGCATCTTGTAGGAAAGTGCCACCATGGTGTACACCCGTAGCCAAGCCCAAGAAAGGGCAGAAGCTGTGGAGAGTGTACAAGGGGGACAAGTCGCCTCCGCTATAGTCCCAAAGACTTGGTCATTCTGCCTTCACGACCAGGCCCACAAGAGAGTCCACGTTGTGGCGTCTCAGAATGGGACTATAGGGGCACCCTTTCGAGGGGCACTCCCATCCAGCATAGACCCTTTCAAGAGGAGTCCTTACACGTGGCACTCAATATAAATGGGAAAGCTCCCCTAGAAGCTCGATATGAGTGGCCACCGCACGATGAAGTGCTAGAATAGCACAAGGTCCATGAAGAGAGGCCACAGGATTATATCATCCCTCCATTGCCCCCTCTCATTGTCAAAAACAATAGGACAAATCTGGAGCACAAGGCTCCTCTAGCAGGGCGAGCCAACTCTACCCGCCCCTTTCACACCTATGAAATGGAAAATGAGGAAGACCCCTACCTTCCTCATGAGCAATATACAGCGTGGGAGAAATGCACCTCCGCACCTGCTATTTACCAAAATCATCTTTTGAGGCTAGAGCCTCGAGTGAATGCCGCCAACCTCGATAGGGGGAAGCGACCTATAGAGATCTCGGATCACCATGACCAAGATAAATGCATAGGAGATGCATCTAGGCTTCCTATACTCAAGATGGTGAAACATATCGACCTAGCAGTCACTAGACATGTCGCCCACCAAGCACAGATTACATAGTTTGAGCAAGATCAACAGCAGCTAGAGCATCTATACCGCCTTAGCAAGGAGTGCATCCAACGCCAAACAGATGAGCTGCTCCATAACACGGTGCCTGAGAGGCTTCCAACCCCTCGCACCCAACGAGAGGAACCATACGAGAGGTGCAACCCCTTCGTATGATACAGGTCCCCATGACCCTACCAAGTGCTGCCTCCAAGATCTCCTAGACCTGAACGGGAGGCCACTCCCCGAAAAAATGATGATTTCCCTCCACGGGGACCCACCCTTGGTCATAGGTCTCGCCTAGAGACTCCTCGAGAAGCCTATGAGGAGTATGAACAAGAAGAGGAGAGGGCCGAAATGCCCTATCAAGGCGGAGGGGCTGCTATTCGGCCACCCCTCCATAGGCCTCAAGTCTCCCACAACCCACAATGGGAGCAAACTAAATAGGAAGAGATTAAATCTTCCGATGCATACAAAGTGCTTCTAGAGCATTTGGAGTCTATGGAAACCAAAGCATCTGGGCCCCAAAAGCCCACGTTACACCAAATCCATAGTCATCTTGTCCATCCGTCGATGCCTACACCCCCTTACCCTGAACACTTTAAGTTGCCTCAGTTGGCAATCTTCAAGGGTGAGGAGGATGCCCAAGAGCATGTGACTAGATTCCTTAGCCAATGCTTTGGCATTCAGGACAATGATGCGTTGTTGCTAAGGACATTTATAACCACATTCGTGGGCCCTACCTCGAATTGGTTCATGCAGTTGCCGAAGCATAGCATCAGTAACTTGGATCAATTAGTGGACGCATTCCTCGAATGCTTTGCCTTCAACATCAAGAAGAAGGCATCACTAAGTGACTTGGCCAGCCTCAGGTAGTATGAGGAAGAGACCATGGCGGCCTATGAGAATCGATGGAGGACTCTGCTTTCCAAGTTACCCTACCTCCCTCCTATGTCTGACCTTACACAAATGTTCTCAAGAAGTTGTTTAAGATCGATCTCTATGCTATTGTAGCTGTAGCAATATGCCACCTTAGAGGAAGCTCTGGCGCAAGCTAGAATCATTGAAGAGATCAAGATACAGGATGGCGAGATTGCCAAACCTAAGAAGAAATAATGGAACAAGAACACAAAAATAGGGACTATGCAACAAAAACCCATTGTGGTAAATCAAGTTGCCATAAATTTCCCTAAGCCTACACAAGAAATATAGCCTCAAAAGGCTAACTATCAGGTGGTGCCTCCTAATAATTATGAAAGAGAAAACTAGAAGCAAGAGCAAAATCAGCAGCGTCACCCTAGGTGACAATACACACCTTATACAGAGTCTAGGGACTCCCTGTTTGACCACTTGTCAGCGACGAACTTGATCAACCTTCCAGAGATTCAAACCATAGATCCCAATGTGCCAAAGCCTAAGGGATACCAGGAGGACTTGTATTGTAGGTTCCACAGGCAAAGGGGACATGACCTGAATGCATGTTGGAAGTTCAAAGGTTTGATACAAGGCTAATTGACAATAAGACGTTGGCAGTGGACAACCCCATACCACCAAACAACCAGCAGTTGGGAGTTTTCAAAGACCCCTTGCCTACCCATGAGGCATAGGCAAAACCCCTTCAAGTCAATGAGGTGCAACAGAATTGCCCCATGCAAGGGTATGTAGGAATGATAAGCATAGTGACTAGGAACAAGAGGTACCCAAGAGTTGCCCCCAAGGTAGCCACAAGAGAGGTTCCATTGATGTCACAACCTCAACAACACCCTACACAACTTCCTTCGCCTAGACCTGTGGCCATGATTCGGAGCAAAATCATGCAGAGCTTGAGGACCACATCAGCTAGGCTCTCCATATACGAGCTTATACAACAATCAAGGCCCCATCAGGAGGCTCTAATGGAGATATTGAAAGCCATCGAGTTGCAGTCCCACGAAGCGAATTCCTTCAACAACTTCGTGGGACATGTCAAACGATGCATGGAGCCAGTCATCACCTTTTGAGAGGATGAAGTTAAATCAGTGGCTGATGACATGGCAGATCGACCCCTACATGTTATCGCGCGGGTCAACGGGATCTCGAATAAGAAGGTGTTGGTAGACATTGGCTCATCCAGTAACATCATTAACACAGCGGCATTGAAACATTTGAAGTTGCCAGCCTCCCACATCACGGCTTCCACCTATACATTGCGAGCATTCAATGATATGATATGCTCGATAGTTGGCATAATTGTCCTACCCATTCAAGTAGGACAAAATACGATACCTACATTATGCCATATTTTGGAATGCAAGATGGCTTATAACAACTTGTTAGGGCAGCCATGGATCAGGGACATGAAGTGTGTCCCTTCGATAGCTCATCAGTTTTTGAAGTATACATTTTAAGGGGAAGTACATATAGTCCCGGTGGACTTAGAACCCTTTAAATATTGCAATGCGATGTAGCTGATGTCGCAATCGACCCTTCCATCGACGCATTTGGATTTTTAGTTAAATCCATCTAGACAGGGTCCGATTCTACAAGCATCCCTGGTGATAAATCCATCAAAACCCTAGCCAGGTACATCTTCATCATCTGGTCCTTCACCAATGATGCCACCTATCATGGCTAAACCGAAGGACAAAGGGAAGAAAACCTTGGAAGAGGCTCAACCCCTGGAAGAGGCACTGCCAATAGTATCAACCATCTCTACCAAAGAGATGCCTAGAAAAATGGAAGTTGAGGCTCCTAGTTCACCCAACATGGAGTGGATTCAAGAAGATATTTCTTTCCCTCCCCCTCAATCACCAACAATCATTGCTAAAATGGCCAATACGGGCCTGGGAGATATCTGGTGTGGAATGTTGTAGCAATGCCCACACTAGAGTCCATGCAGGACATGGGGAGACCTCGCCTCCCCATCGGTACAATTTTCCATCTAGGCTACCTACCAAATCAAACAAAATTTGTGTATGGGGGCCTTGACCTTGGTACTGAGCCATGCATGCAAGAGGACGAAGATGAAGAGCCCTTTGCAGAAGATGTCAATTATTTGTCTAACCCAGACTTCTCTCTGAGATATCTTGGCCAATGCAATTGGCATGGATATGGGCTAGGCAGGTATGAGCAAGGTGTGCGTGTCCTTTGCCATCCAAGATACCAAATGCATTATGACAAGTCGGGCATGGGGTTCAACCACCCCCTGCCCTTGGACATTGTTGAGTGGTATTTTCACCCGATTGTGAAAACACACTCTCCGATAGGATTTGGGTTCTAAATCCTCTGCTTGCAAAGAAATTAAACATGTAACTTCTCCAAGGTTCCTGTTATGTTAGCATTTTGCATCTATGTATTAATAATCTCAAATAAAGATATTTAATTAAAATGCTTGGAACACCTTAGTGGTTGCAAGTAACTGAAAACAAGGGGCACTGTGGTTTATTTTACTATGAAATTTAATGATTGTTCATTGAACCCTGATAAAGTAAATGTGATTTGATCTCTATATGACCATGTTGTAACTTCAAAATAAAATTTAATGAAATGCCATAACATGAATGGAATTATTTATGGATTTTGAAGTTTTTTAATTTTTTAATTTTATTTTAATGCTTGAAAATAAAATTGGAACTTCTGAAAAATAAAATACAGACAAAAGAAAATAAAATGTAAAAGAAAAGAAATTAAAAATTGCATTCAGTTTGATGCTATCCCGTCTTGGCAAAACCGAAGATGTGAGGTTTCCATGCATGCAACCTAACCTATTGAACTTGCAAACATGCACAATCCAGATAAGTTAAGTGCTGATTCCTAGGATTTGAAATGCAATTTTTAGATTTAGACATTCGCTTGAAGCAACCAAGATAAATTGCATTTAACTTTATCTATAAGCCTAGAAATCTGAAAAGAGAAAGAATAAACATTAAATCCATTAGCATGCACAAAAGATCTCCTTCTTTCTTGCCAACAAGATGCAAATTTTTGAACACTCTACATTAAAAATAAATCATGTTACAATAGCAGACTCTCTGGTTTTCTCAAAACCAGCAAAAGGAAGGAAAATAACCTCCAAAGCAGGCCCAGAATGACCCTCTGGCCTCTAGCACCGCAACTCTGCTCCAATGGTTTTCACCCCTTTTGCCAATCTGTGCCTCTGACTTTTATACTTGCTATTGAATCTGATTCTCCTTCCATGACGCTTCGCTTCATCTTCCAGATCGCTTCATTTCACCTTTCTTTGATTGTGTTTTGGATTTATGCTCGACATTAAGACGTTTGATCTTCTCTCATGTAACGCTTCGCAGCCTACACATGTACGCCACGTGTCCCACACTTTTTGCACGTTCTGTAATGGTTCCATGAAAATCATCCAAAAAATAGCATGCAGCCTTGTCCGCCTTCCTAGCCGTGAAAACGTGACATGTCGCGATATCGCGACATTTTCTCGCCAACCTTTCTGCCTTCATGCCAAAAAATGACATGTCATGTCATGAAATCGCGACATTTTTCTTTCCCTTTCTTGCCTTCCGAAATCGACTGCCCTGCTGTCATGAAATCGTGAGCTTTTCTCCTTGTCGCCCTTTGCTTTCGTCGTGAAATCGTGACGCTTTTCACTTGGGCACCTTTGTTGCATTCTGTCGCGAAATCGCGACGTTTTTTTCTTTGCCACTTTGATTGTCTCGCGATTTTGACATGTCGTGATATCGCGACTTTTCTTCATGCCCTTTGTCGTTGCGATTTCGTGACGCTTTTCGCTTTGTATTTCTCTCTCCTCTCTGGGCCGCGAAAATCAAACATGTCGCGATTTCGCGACGCTTTCTCCCACCTGTCGTTGACTGCGTTGACCACGATTTTGTGACATGTCACGATTTCGCGACACCTTTCTGCCTCCTGCCCCGTTTGACCGTTGACCGCGATTTTGCGACATGTCGCGATTTCGTGACACTTTTTCATTTTTGGCCGCGATTTTGCGACATGTCACGATTTCGCGACACTTTTCATTTTTCGACAGCGATGGCGCGACAGGTCATGATTTCGTGACATGTCGCGATTTCGCGACACTTTCTATCCTTGTGCAATTTTGCCCTTTTTCTTGATTTTTAGCATCTGGGTCACTGAGATCTTCTTTGAAAGCATGCAAAAAGGTGGGTCCCCAATTTTGGGGTGTGTTGTGGATCAGCCACAACAAATGGCGACTCTGCTATCAAATGCTCTTGAGCATTTTAGTGAGAACCCAACCTCGGAAGATATATAAACTTGAAAACATGCGTTAGCACATAAGCAATATAAACAAATGCCCAAAGATCAGAAGTACATGAATCATCGGAATCATCAAGTATTAGCTCGGTGTGTGCAATGTGTTTTCATTCCCTATCGTTTGAAATTGATCAACATTCCATTGTCAGTTTTACATGAATGCATATGTGAGATTGTGAATGATTTGTGTAACCTAATAAATATGCTAAGAGATTTTGCTTTTATAAAAAGGCATAGTCTTTCTTCTAGTATCATACACAAACATTCAAGATTATCAAACCCTCTTAGGATCAACTATATGTATAATGAATTGCTTTATTAGATCCCAAAGTTGGTTATGAGTCCCTACTATCTTGAACCCATGTGCAAGTGAATGTGAAATCAGAACTTTGGGGAATCAGACTCCCAACCTAATCGAGATGGGAGTTTAACCCTATCCTTACTATTCTGATTTAGAATTCATTACCTCACTTTGAGCAAAATAATTTAACCAATTATGGAAGAAATGGTCATGCTAGTCTAACCCTTTGGACAATCAGTGGTCTTGTTTTTTAGACAAGACATGTTGCCATGCATGGGCATACTTAACCCCATAATCCAAGACTTATCTTCATTTCTTTGGACCTTGGGGATGACTACCCATCCTTTGCTAGAGGACAAGTAGTACGATCCTTCCAATCCAATATAAATATGAGATGGGAAAAATTTATTTTTTACTTCTTGGACCTTAGGGATGACTACCCATCCTTGCTAGGGACATGTAGTACGATCCTTCCAATCCAAACTTTAGATGTAAATGGAAAATATTAATTTTATTGCTTAGACCTTGGGGATGACTACCCATCCTTTGCAGAGGACAAGTAGTACGATCCTTCCAATCCAAGATTTATTATGAAATGAGACATAGGAGCTTTGGGGAATCAGATTCTCAACCTAAGCGAGATGAGAATTTATGCCCTATCCTTACTACTCCATGTAGGTCAAATCAAAGCTTTGGGGAGTTGGATCCTCAACCTAAGTTCGATGAGGATTTAGCCCTATCCTTACTACTCTGATTTTAGGCTTTAAGCTTTATGGAAGTGGTCAAAACCACTGTTTTAAGGATCATGTTGCATAAATAGGATAGACATGAAATACTTCTTTCACCCAACCTTTTCTTCCAAGTTAGGTTTTGATCATTTTGCTCAAGATCCTTTTTAATGTGTATAAGATGTGCTTGGTTCTAGATATCTCAAGACTCAGTTCCCAACCTTAGGATTTTCTTCTTATTTATGTGATAACATAACCTTAAGAGGATTTGACACACTTTAATGATTTGTATTTGAAATGCATTTGCAACTAAGATGGCATGCATGTGCAAAGTGAGATGTAATATGAATGTATTGTCTTTTGAAATGGAGATGAAATATTGCCATATAAAACTGACTACTTCATGCATCACAAGTTTCAAACGATATTATTAAATTGTTTGTGTTACTTGTGGAGCTTTCTACAAGACAATTCCAATGTTTCATATTCTCCCGATCTAGAACATAAGTTAGCATCTCAAGGCAACTTTTTCATCATCATTTTTTTTATATATAGACAAACAAAACATGTCAAATAAACACACAACTTTAAATTAAAACTTATTCAATCCAAAACCAAACTACAATCCCAAAAATGAAAATTTGAAAACACAAACCAAAAACCAAAAACCAAAATCTATATACAAATGTACACTATAATACAAGATGATGCAAAGCTTGGATTATCACTTTCCTGGATCCCAAACATGATTAGAACATTTCAACAAAAATATAACATGATATGCATGCCAAATGTTGTGGGAATCCAACAAAAACAAGACTAGACCAAACAATGCAACAAATTTCCACTTGCCATGCTCACCATACCAATTTGATTTAGTTCCAATAATACTCCCATAGGTGAGCATCAAATTACTAGAATGATTAGACAATAAATGATTTTCAATTTTATCATGTCTATTCTTTAAAATGTAAACTTCATAATTCCCTCCTTGATTTAGAATTAGGCTATCCTTTTCAAATATGCAATTTTGTAAGTAGGAGCCTATTTCTACAAATTTCAAAGCCAAATCATTTTCCAAATTTGTAGGCCAATCAAATTTGTGTAACAATTTACAAGCATCTAGGATATTTACTAAATTAGGATCATTAAAAGTTTTTATCCTAGATTCAATTAGTAATTGTTGATGAATTTGATTTAACAATTCAAGTGCATCAACTTCTTTTCCATTCATTAAAACAATGTTATTAAAGGTGTGATTAAAAATTATACCTTGTTTTTCATTTACCTTTAATGACATTTCATCATAAACATTATTTAAATTCAAAATATGGTCATCCATTTTCAATCCTCAAACATTCTTGGTCAAAGTGTATGTCCCATGACTCATCTTGATGATCCTTCATTTGAGTTGCTTCCAATTGATCAATCTCTTTATCATTTGGTTCTAATTCTTTGTTCACTATCCATGGTATCTCTTCATTTGAATCCTCAAAATCATCATGCAAACTTGCATCCACACTTTCAATGAATTTATATTCAACATGATCAAATTTTGTCACCTTTTCAAATCTTGTGAATATGAGATCTTCGTATGATGTAGAAGGTTCAACATCCCGCATATCAAGTGAAATATGAGTTTCATCTATAGGGATGTGAGAAAAGAATGCATTATCATATCTCCCCCAACCATTGTAAAAATCGTCATCCAAATCCATAGAATGAAACTCCATGATGTTTGTGACATGATCTCTTGATTCATTCATAAATTCTTTTTCTTCTTTGTCCTTGGCAATAGGATCATTATAATCTTCCAAAATTTGATGAGATTTGAAACCCTCTTCCAAAACATCCTCAAATTGTACAGGAGTTGTAATATCTTCCTTTGAGTAGGCAATTATGTTGTCCCGTATATCAATTGGCACACAAGTTTCATTAGTAGTTTTGGAATGAGTGAAGTCTTCCCACTTCTTCCAAGCATCATAATAATCATCTTTCAAAATCAAGTGGTGACGTTCAACTACTTCTTCAACATCTTCCAATTCATCAATGTGCTTCTCATCAAATTCATCTTCACCTTCCTTAGATGGTTCAATTATTTCCAAAAGTGGGTTATTTCTTGAATTCAAATTTATAAGGCTATCATTGTCCAAATTAGTAACCCATGATTCATTATCATAATTTGGAGGGTGAAGAATTTCTTGATCCTTAATTTTACACATCTCATCAATAGTATCTTCCAAGAACAAGTGGTGAAATTCTATCATATCTTCAAATTCATTTATTGATTTTCTTCCAATTTCACTTTCAACCACTTCATTCAATTCTATGGTGGGTTCCATCCTATCACATATATCAAACATTGTTGAATTTAGAACCCCTTCATCTAGATAATCATGTATCTCTACATGATCCTCACTAGTGGATGTTGTCTTAGCAATTTGCACCTCCTCTTGGACTACATCTAAGGTGGTTGTAAGATTTGGATATTCAAATTCATCCCCTTGATCATTTACCTTAGGTATCATTGGAGTGGAGGGTGCTATGTTTGATGGTTGGTGTAGGTTGGCATCAAAAGAACAATCTCTCATGTGAACATGTTGTGCCTTTTCTTCTTCAAGACCTTGTCGTTCTATCTCTTCTAAGACCTCATGGATTTTCTCTAGGGACAAACCACTCACTTTTTCCTCAATGAGTGAAGCAAGTGTGGGGTGTATGGCTCCTAGGTATACTTCCATGGCTTCCTCTTCTAATGTGTTAAAATTTTCCCACATTTGGGAGTGCAACTCACGAAATCTTCCATTGAATTGACTCAAGGATTCATTAGGCTCTTTACATATGGAGGTAAACTGATTTTTCAAGATTTCTAAGTCAACTTGATTACCAAAATGATAAAGATAGGCTGCTTCTAGTTGTATCCAAGAAGTCCTAACCTCCATGGGTAGTTGGCTATACCAAAAGAATGGTCTATCATCCAAAATGTATGCAAATAACTTACAAGCCACCTCCTCATAGAAAATCTGGAATTTACATAATGTATCCTTGTAGACATGCAGTTTTTGCAAGTATCCTAGTGGCACCTCTTGATTAAAACACCGTAAAAAATCCAATAACATTGTAGGAATTTGATAGGGTACCACCGGTATAGATAAACCCTCATAATGATCCTCTATCATAGATACCATTCTCTCTCTTAGAGACATTATTTCAGCTCTCAGGGATACCATTTGCTCCTCAAGTGTTGCCATTAGTGAAACTTAAAATGTAATTTTAGAACCAAATCTGTTGAATATTCAACCTGCAATATAAAAAAAATCAAGTTAGCATCAACTAAGAGATGTATTCATTAAAATCAAATGAAAAGTAATTGCATGAGACCAAAATTTTGAAAAATTAAATCAAATCACATATTTCTATATGAACAATCAAAAAGAATATATACAACATACCTGAATTGCTTAAAATAGAACAAGTAAATAAATTCGAGCCGTCCTTTTTACAATCTGTTGAGTGTTAGAGGACTAAAGCATAAAAAATTTAAATTTAAATAACACTAAAATAAACCCGTTCGGCCCTCCTAGCACCAATCCGTTGAGTGGTGTTAGAGGTCGAAGATGCTAATCAAATGGACTTGAAATATTTAGCAATGTAAAGCTCTTAAACAATTAAAAACCCGTAGCATCTAAAATCATGATAAAATAAACCTCTTCATGCCCTCCTTCTAGCGCCAATCTGTTGAGTGGTATTTTCACCCGATTGTGAAAACACACTCTCCGATAGGATTTGGGTTCTAAATCCTCTGCTTGCAAAGAAATTAAACATGTAACTTCTCCAAGGTTCTTGTTATGTTAGCATTTTGCATCTATGTATTAATAATCTCAAATAAAGATATTTAATTAAAATGCTTGGAACACCTTAGTGGTTGCAAGTAACTGAAAACAAGGGGCACTGTGGTTTATTTTACTGTGAAATTTAATGATTGTTCATTGAACCCTGATAAAGTAAATGTGATTTGATCTTTATATGACCATGCTGTAACTTCAAAATGAAATTTAATGAAATGCCATAACATGAATGGAATTATTTTTGGATTTTGAAGTTTTTTAATTTTTTAATTTTATTTTAATGCTTGAAAATAAAATTGGAGTTTCTGAAAAATAAAATACAACAAAAGAAAATAAAATGTAAAAGAAAAGAAATTAAAAATTGCATTCAGTTTGATGCTATCCCGTCCTGGAAAAACCGAAGATGTGAGGTTTCCATGCATGCAACCTAACCTATTGAACCTGCAAACATGCACAATCCAGATAAGTTAAGTGCTGATTCCTAGGGTTTGAAATAAAATTTCAGATTTAAACATTCGCCTGATGCAACCCAAGAGAAGTTGCATTTAACATTCATCTATAAATCTAGAAATCTGAAAAAGGGAAAGAATAAACATTAAATCCATGCATGCAGGAAGATACTCCTTCTTTCTTGCCAACAAGATGCAAATTTCTGAACACTCTGCATTAAAAATATATCATGTTACAATAATGACCCCCGGGTCTTTCTCAAAACCAGAAAAGGAAGAAAACACACTCAAAGTAGGCCCAGAATGGCCCTCTCGCCTCTAGCACTCAACTCTGCTCCAGCGGTTTCACACCCTTGTACCATCTGTGCCTCTACTTTATACTTCTTGAATTGCTCTCTCCTTCCACGACGGTTCGTTTCATCTTCTAGTTCTTCGTTTCACCTTCCCTTTTCTTTTTTGGATTTATGCTCGACATTGAGACGTTTGATCTTCTCTGTAACGCTTCTCACATGTATGCCACGTGTTCCACACTTTTCTGCATGTTTCGTAATGGCTCCCTGTAAATCGTGACCAAAAATAGCATGCAGCTTTGTCCGCCTTCCTCGTAAAACGCGACATGTCGCGAAATCGTGACATGTCGTGATATCGCGACGTTTTCTCGCCATGCCCTTTCTTGCCATCATGCCCGCAAAATTGTGACATGTTGTAATTCGTGACATGTCACGAAATCGTGACGCTTTTCTTTTTCGTACGCCTCATTGCTTTCTGTCGTGAAATCGTGACGTTTTTTCACTTTGAGCACCTTCGTTGCAACCTGTCGCGAAATCGTGATGTTTTTTGCTTTGCCCTTTTGACGGGTTTGACTCGCGATTTTGCGACATGTCGCGATATCGCGACGTTTTTCTCTTCATGCTCCTTTGCCGTTTCTTGTCGCAATTTCACGACGCTTTTTCTGCTTCATCTTTCTCTCTCCTCTTTGGGCTACGAAAATCAAACACATCGTGATTTCACTACGCTTTTCTCCCTGTCGTCGTTGACCCGTTGACCATGATTTTGTGACATGTCGCGATTTCGCGACACTTTTCATTCTTCTCCCTTTGCCATTGATCGCGATTTTGCGACATGTCGCGATTTCGTGACACTTTTTCATTTTCGACCATGATGCAACATGTCATGATTTCGTGACACTTTTCATTTTTGCATCGGAGTGACATGTCGCGATTTCGTGACATGTCGCGATTTCGCGACACTTTTTATCCTTGTGCAATTTTGCCCTTTTTCTTGATTTTTAGCATCTGGGTCACTGAGATCTTCTTTGAAAGCATGCAAAAAGGTGGGTCCCCAATTTTGGGGTGTGTTGTGGATCAGCCACAACAAATGGCGACTCTGCTGTCAAATGCTCTTGAGCATTTGGTGAGAACCCAACCTGGAAGATATATAAACTTGAAAACATGCATTAGCACATAAGCAATATAAACAAATGCCCATAGATCAGAAGTACATGAATCATCAGAATCATCAAGTATTAGCTCGGTGTGTGCAATGTGTTTCATTCCCTATCATTTGAAATTGATCAACATTCCATTGTCAGTTTTACATGAATGCATATGTGAGATTGTGAATGATTTGTGTAACCTAATAAATATGCTAAGAGATTTTGCTTTTATAAAAGGCATAGTCTTTCTTCTAGTATCATACACAAACATTCAAGATTATCAAACCCTCTTAGGATCAACTATATGTATTGCTTTATTATATCCCAAAGTTGGTTATGAGTCCCTACTATCTTGAACCCATGTGCAAGTGAATGTGAAATCAGAACTTTGGGGAATCAGACTCCCAACCTAATCGAGATGGGAGTTTAACCCTATCCTTACTATTCTGATTTAGAATTCATTACCTCACTTTGAGCAAAATAATTTAACCAATTATGGAAGAAATGGTCATGCTAGTCTAACCCTTTGAACAATCGGTGGTCTTGTTTTTTAGACAAGACATGTTGCCATGCATGGGCATACTTAACCCCATAATCCAAGACTTATCTTCATTTCTTTGGACCTTGGGGATGACTACCCATCCTTTGCAGAGGACAAGTAGTACGATCCTTCCAATCCAATATAAATATGAGATGGGAAAAATTAATTTTTTACTTCTTGGACCTTAGGGATGACTACCCATCCTTGCTAGGGACATGTAGTACGATCCTTCCAATCCAAACTTTAGATATAAATGGAAAATATTAATTTTATTGCTTAGACCTTGGGGATGACTACCCATCCTTTGCAGAGGACAAGTAGTACGATCCTTCCAATCCAAGATTTATTATGAAATGAGACATAGGAGCTTTGGGGAATCAGATTCTCAACCTAAGCGAGATGAGAATTTATGCCCTATCCTTACTACTCCATGTAGGTCAAATCAAAGCTTTGGGGAGTTGGATCCTCAACCTAAGTTCGATGAGGATTTAACCCTATCCTTACTACTCTGATTTTAGGCTTTAAGCTTTATGGAAGTGGTCAAAACCACTGTTTTAAGGATCATGTTGCATAATAGGATAGACATGAAATACTTCTTTCGCCCAACCTTTTCTTCCAAGTTAGGTTTTGATCATTTTGCTCAAGATCCTTTTTAATGTGTATAAGATGTGCTTGGTTCTAGATATCTCAAGACTCAGTTCCCAACCTTAGGATTTTCTTCTTATTTATGTGATAGCATAACCTTAAGAGGATTTGACACACTTTAATGATTTGTATTTGAAATGCATTTGCAACTAAGATGGCATGTATGTGCAAAGTGAGATGTAATATGAATGCATTGTCTTTTGAAATGCAGATGAAATATTGCCATATAAAACTGACTACTTCATGCATCACAAGTTTCAAACGATATTATTAAATTGTTTGTGTTACTTGTGGAGCTTTCTACAACACAATTCCAATGTTCCATATTCTCCCGATCTAGAACATAAGTTAGCATCTCAAGGCAACTTTTTCATCATCATTTTTTTTTTTATAGACAAACAAAACATGTCAAATAAACACACAACTTTAAATTAAAACTTATTCAATCCAAAACCAAACTGCAATCCCAAAAATGAAAATTTGAAAACACAAACCCAAAAACCAAAAACCAAAATCTATATACAAATGTACACTATAATACAAGATGATGCAAAGCTTGGATTATCACTTTCCTGGATCCCAAACATGATTAGAACATTTCAACAAAAATATAACATGATATGCATGCCAAATGTTGTGGGAATCCAACAAAAACAAGACTAGACCAAACAATGCAACAAATTTCCACTTGCCATGCTCACCATACCAATTTGATTTAGTTCCAATAATACTCCCATAGGTGAGCATCAAATTACTAAAATGATTAGACAATAAATGATTTTCAATTTTATCATGTCTATTCTTTAAAATGTAAACTTCATAATTCCCTCCTTGATTTAGAATTAGGCTATCCTTTTCAAATATGCAATTTTGTAAGTAGGAGCCTATTTCTACAAATTTCAAAGCCAAATCATTTTCCAAATTTGTAGGCCAATCAAATTTGTGTAACAATTTACAAGCATCTAGGATATTTACTAAATTAGGATCATTAAAAGTTTTTATCCTAGATTCAATTAGTAATTGTTGATGAATTTGATTTAACAATTCAAGTGCATCAACTTCTTTTCCATTCATTAAAACAATGTTATTAAAGGTGTGATTAAAAATTATACCTTGTTTTTCATTTACCTTTAATGACATTTCATCATAAAATTATTTAAATTCAAAATATGGTCATCCAAATTTTCAATCCTCAAACATTCTTGGTCAAAGTGTATGTCCCATGACTCATCTTGATGATCCTTCATTTGAGTTGCTTCCAATTGATCAATCTCTTTATCATTTGGTTCTAATTCTTTGTTCACTATCCATGGTATCTCTTCATTTGAATCCTCAAAATCATCATGCAAACTTGCATCCACACTTTCAATGAATTTATATTCAACATGATCAAATTTTGTCACCTTTTCAAATCTTGTGAATATGAGATCTTCGTATGATGTAGAAGGTTCAACATCCTGCATATCAAGTGAAATATGAGTTTCATCTATAGGGATGTGAGAAAAGAATGCATTATCATATCTCCCCCAACCATTGTAAAAATCGTCATCCAAATCCATAGAGATGAAACTCCATGATATTTGTGACATGATCTTTTGATTCATTCATAAATTCTTTTTCTTCTTTGTCCTTGGTAATAGGATCATTATAATCTTCCAAAATTTGATGAGATTTGAAACCCTCTTCCAAAACATCCTCAAATTGTACAGGAGTTGTAATATCTTCCTTTGAGTAGGCAATTATGTTGTCCCGTATATCAATTGGCACACAAGTTTCATTAGTAGTTTTGGAATGAGTGAAGTCTTCCCACTTCTTCCAAGCATCATAATAATCATCTTTCAAAATCAAGTGGTGACGTTCAACTACTTCTTCAACATCTTCCAATTCATCAATGTGCTTCTCATCAAATTCATCTTCACCTTCCTTAGATGGTTCAATTATTTCCAAAAGTGGGTTATTTCTTGAATTCAAATTTATAAGGCTATCATTGTCCAAATTAGTAACCCATGATTCATTATCATAATTTGGAGGGTGAAGAATTTCTTGATCCTTAATTTTACACATCTCATCAATAGTATCTTCCAAGAACAAGTGGTGAAATTCTATCATATCTTCAAATTCATTTATTGATTTTCTTCCAATTTCACTTTCAACCACTTCATTCAATTCTATGGTGGGTTCCATCCTATCACATATATCAAACATTGTTGAATTTAGAACCCCTTCATCTAGATAATCGTGTATCTCTACATGATCCTCACTAGTGGATGTTGTCTTAGCAATTTGCACCTCCTCTTGGACTACATCTAAGGTGGTTGTAAGATTTGGATATTCAAATTCATCCCCTTGATCATTTACCTTAGGTATCATTGGAGTGGAGGGTGCTATGTTTGATGGTTGGTGTAGGTTGGCATCAAAAGAACAATCTCTCATGTGAACATGTTGTGCCTTTTCTTCTTCAAGACCTTGTCGTTCTATCTCTTCTAAGACCTCATGGATTTTCTCTAGGGACAAACCACTCGGTTTTTCCTCAATGAGTGAAGCAAGTGTGGGGTGTATGGCTCCTAGGTATACTTCCATGGCTTCCTCTTCTAATGTGTTAAAATTTTCCCACATTTGGGAGTGCAACTCACGAAATCTTCCATTGAATTGACTCAAGGATTCATTAGGCTCTTTACATATGGAGGTAAACTGATTTTTCAACATTTCTAAGTCAACCCGATTACCAAAATGATAAAGATAGGCTGCTTCTAGTTGTATCCAAGAAGTCCTAACCTCCATGGGTAGTTGGCTATACCAAAAGAATGGTCTATCATCCAAAATGTATGCAAATAACTTACAAGCCACCTCCTCATAGAAAATCTGGAATTTACATAATGTATCCTTGTAGACATGCAGTTTTTGCAAGTATCCTAGTGGCACCTCTTGATTAAAACACCGTAAAAAATCCAATAACATTGTAGGAATTTGATAGGGTACCACAGGTATAGATAAACCCTCATAATGATCCTCTATCATTGATACCATTCTCTCTCTTAGAGACATTATTTCAGCTCTCAGGGATACCATTTGCTCCTCAAGTGTTGCCATTAGTGAAACTTAAAATGTAATTTTAGAACCAAATCTGTTGAATATTCAACCTGCAATGTAAAAAAAAATCAAGTTAGCATCAACTAAGAGATGTATTCATTAAAATCAAATGAAAAGTAATTGCATGAGACCAAAATTTTCAAAATTAAATCAAATCACTTTAATTCTGTATGAACAATCAGAAAAATATTACAGCATACCTGAATTGCTTAAAATAGAACAAGTAAATAAATTCAGGCCGTCCTTTTTACAATCTATTGAGTGTTAGAGGACTAAAGCATAAAAAATTTAAATTTAAATAACACTAAAATAAACCCGTTCGGCCCTCCTAGCACCAATCCGTTGAGTGGTGTTAGAGGCCGAAGATGCTAATCAAATGGACTTGAAATATTTAGCAATGTAAAGCTCTTAAACAATTATAAACCCGTAGCATCTAAAATCATGATAAAATAAACCTTTTCATGCCCTCCTTCTAGCGCCAATCTGTTGAGTGGTATTTTCACCCGATTGTGAAAACACACTCTCCGATAGGATTTGGGTTCTAAATCCTCTGCTTGCAAAGAAATTAAACAAGTAATTTCTCCAAGGTTCCTGTTATGTTAGCATTTTGCATCTGTGTATAAAAGATATTTAATTAAAATGCTTGGAACACCTTAGTGGTTGCAAGTAACTGAAAACAAGGGGCACTGTGGTTTATTTTACAGTGAAATTTAATGATTGTTCATTGAACCCTTATAAAGTAAATGTGATTTGATCCTTATATGACCATGTTTGTAACTTCAAAATGAAATTTAATGAAATGCCATAAATAAATGGAATTATTTTTGGATTTTGAAGTTTTTTAATTTTTAATTTTATTTTAATGCTTGAAAATTAAAATTGGAGTTTCTGAAAAATAAAGTGCAGAAAAAAGAAAATAAAATGTAAAAGAAAAGAAATTAAAAATTGCATTCAGTTTGATGCTATCCCGTCCTGGCAAAACCGAAGATGTGAGGTTTCCATGCATGCAACCTAACTTATTGAACCTGCAAACATGCACAATCCAGATAAGTTAAGTGCTGGTCTCTAGGGTTTATATAATTTTTAGATTTAGACATTCGCATGAAGCAACCAAGAGAACTTGCATTAAACTTCATCTATAAGTCTAGAAATCTAAAAAGGGAAAGAATAAACATTAAATCCATGCATGCAGAGAAGATCTCCTTCTTTCTTGCCAACAAGATGCAAATTTCTGAACACTCTGCATTAAAAATATATCATGTTACAATAGCAGCATCTCGGTTTTCTCAAAACCAGAAAAGGAAGAAAATACCAAGAGGCCAGAATGGCCTCTCGGCCTCTAGCACTGCAACTCTGCTCCAGCGGTTTTCACACCTTGTGCCAATCTGTGCCTCTGCTTTTATACTTTTGAATTGCTTCTCCTTCCACGACGCTTCGCTTCATCTTCCAGATGCTTCGTTTCACCTTTCTTTTTTTTTTGAATTTATGCTCGACATTAAGACATTTGATCTTCTCTGTAATGCTTTACACCTTTATGCCACGTGTCCCGCACCTTTCTGCATGTTCTGTAATGGTTCCATGAAAATCGTGACCAAAAATAGCATGCAGCTTTGTCCCCTTCTTCTGAAACGTGACATGTCATGAAATCGTGACATGTCGCGATATCGCGACGTTTTCCTGCCAGCATCCTTTCTCGCCATTGCGCCCACCAAAAATGTGACATGTCATGATTTCGTGACATGTCGTGAAATCATGATGCTTTTCTCTTTCGTATGCCTTTGCTGCTTCCTATCGTGAAATCGTGACGCTTTTCACTTTGGGCACCTTTGCTGCATGCTGTCGTGATATCGTGATGTTTTTCATTGCCCTTTTGATTTGACCCGCGATTTTGCGACATGTCGCGATATCGTGACATTTTTCTCTTCATGCTCCTTTGCCATTCCTTGTCGTGATTTCGTGACGCTTTTTTGCTTTGTCTTTCTCTCTCCTCTTTGGGCTGCGAAAATCAAACACGTCACGATTTCACGACGCTTTTCTCCCACCTATTGTCGTTGACTGCGTTGACCGTGATTTTGTGACATGTCACGATTTCGTGACACTTTTCATTTCGCCCCGCGTTTGCCATTTGATCGTGATTTTGCAACATGTCGCGATTTCGTGACACTTTTCATTTTCGGCCGTGATGAGCAACATGTCACGATATCGCGACACTTTTCATTTTTCGGCGTGATGGCGCGACTTTATTTCGCGACATGTCGCGATATCGCGACACTTTTTATCCTTGTGCAATTTTGCCCTTTTTCTTGATTTTTAGCATCTGGGTCACTGAGATCTTCTTTGAAAGCATGCAAAAAAGGTGGGTCCCCAATTTTGGGGTGTGTTGTGGATCAGCCACAACAAATGGCGACTCTGCTGTCAAATGCTCTTGAGCATTTTAGTGAGAACCCAACCTGGAAGTATATAAACTTGAAAACATGCGTTAGCACATAAGAAATATAAACAAATGCCCAAAGATCAGAAATACATGAATCATCAGAATCATCAAGTATCAGCTCGGTGTGTGCAATGTGTTTCATTCCCTATCGTTTGAAATTGATCAACATTCCATTGTCAGTTTTACATGAATGCATATGTGAGATTGTGAATGATTTGTGTAACCTAATAAATATGCTAAGAGATTTTGCTTTTATAAAAGGCATAGTCTTTCTTCTAGTATCATACACAAACATTCAAGATTATCAAACCCTCTTAGGATCAACTATATGTATAATGAATTGCTTTATTAGATCCCAAAGTTGGTTATGAGTCCCTACTATCTTGAACCCATGTGCAAGTGAATGTGAAATCAGAGCTTTGGGGAATCAGACTCCCAACCTAATCGAGATGGGAGTTTAACCCTATCCTTACTATTCTGATTTAGAATTCATTACCTCACTTTGAGCAAAATAATTTAACCAATTATGGAAGAAATGGTCATGCTAGTCTAACCCTTTGAACAATCGGTGGTCTTGTTTTTTAGACAAGACATGTTGCCATGCATGGGCATACTTAACCCCATAATCCAAGACTTATCTTCATTTCTTTGGACCTTGGGGATGACTACCCATCCTTTGCAGAGGACAAGTAGTACGATCCTTCCAATCCAATATAAATATGAGATGGGAAAAATTTATTTTTTACTTCTTGGACCTTAGGGATGACTACCCATCCTTGCTAGGGACATGTAGTACGATCCTTCCAATCCAAGCTTTAGATGAAAATGGAAAATATTAATTTTATTGCTTAGACCTTGGGGATGACTACCCATCCTTTGTAGAGGACAAGTAGTACGATCCTTCCAATCCAAGATTTATTATGAAATGAGACATAGGAGCTTTGGGGAATCAGATTCTCAACCTAAGCGAGATGAGAATTTATGCCCTATCCTTACTACTCCATGTAGGTCAAATCAAAGCTTTGGGGAGTTGGATCCTCAACCTAAGTTCGATGAGGATTTAGCCCTATCCTTACTACTCTGATTTTAGGCTTTAAGCTTTATGGAAGTGGTCAAAACCATTGTTTTAAGGATCATGTTGCATAAATAGGATAGACATGAAATACTTCTTTCGCCCAACCTTTTCTTCCAAGTAAGGTTTTGATCATTTTGCTCAAGATCCTTTTTAATGTGTATAAGATGTGCTTGGTTCTAGATATCTCAAGACTCAGTTCCCAACCTTAGGATTTTCTTCTTATTTATGTGATAGCATAACCTTAAGAGGATTTGACACACTTTAATGATTTGTATTTGAAATGCATTTGCAACTAAGATGGCATGCATGTGCAAAGTGAGATGTAATATGAATGCATTGTCTTTTGAAATGCGAGATGAAATATTGCCATATAAAACTGACTACTTCATGCATCACAAGTTTCAAACGATATTATTAAATTGTTTGTGTTACTTGTGGAGCTTTCTACAAGACAATTCCAATGTTCCATATTTCCCCGATCTAGAACATAAGTTAGCATCTCAAGGCAACTTTTTCATCATCATTTTTTTTTATATATAGACAAACAAAACATGTCAAATAAACACACAACTTTAAATTAAAACTTATTCAATCCAAAACCAAACTACAATCCCAAAAATGAAAATTTGAAAACACAAACCAAAAAACCAAAAACCAAAATCTATATACAAATGTACAATATAATACAAGATGATGCAAAGCTTGGATTATCACTTTCCTGGATCCCAAACATGATTAGAACATTTCAACAAAAATATAACATGATATGCATGCCAAATGTTGTGGGAATCCAACAAAAACAAGACTAGACCAAACAATGCAACAAATTTCCACTTGCCATGCTCACCATACCAATTTGATTTAGTTCCAATAATACTCCCATAGGTGAGCATCAAATTACTAAAATGATTAGACAATAAATGATTTTCAATTTTATCATGTCTATTCTTTAAAATGTAAACTTCATAATTCCCTCCTTGATTTAGAATTAGGCTATCCTTTTCAAATATGCAATTTTGTAAGTAGGAGCCTATTTCTACAAATTTCAAAGCCAAATCATTTTCCAAATTTGTAGGCCAATCAAATTTGTGTAACAATTTACAAGCATCTAGGATATTTACTAAATTAGGATCATTAAAAGTTTTTATCCTAGATTCAATTAGTAATTGTTGATGAATTTGATTTAACAATTCAAGTGCATCAACTTCTTTTCCATTCATTAAAACAATGTTATTAAAGGTGTGATTAAAAATTATACCTTGTTTTTCATTTACTTTTAATGACATTTCACCATAAACATTATTTAAATTCAAAATATGGTCATGCAAATTTTCAATCCTCAAACATTCTTGGTCAAAGTGTATGTCCCATGACTCATCTTGATGATCCTTCATTTGAGTTGCTTCCAATTGATCCATCTCTTTGTCATTTGGTTCTAATTCTTTGTTCACTATCCATGGTATCTCTTCATTTGAATCCTCAAAATCATCATGCAAACTTGCATCCACACCTTCAATGAATTTATATTCAACATGATCAAATTTTGTCCCCTTTTCAAATCTTGTGAATATGAGATCTTCGTATGATGTAGAAAATTCAACATCCCGCATATCAAGTGAAATATGAGTTTCATCTATAGGGATGTGAGAAAAGAATGCATTATCATATCTCCCCCAACCATTGTAAAAATCGTCATCCAAATCCATAGAATGAAACTCCATGATGTTTGTGACATGATCTCTTGATTCATTCATAAATTCTTTTTCTTCTTTGTCCTTGGCAATAGGATCATTATAATCTTCCAAAATTTGATGAGATTTGAAACCCTCTTCCAAAACATCCTCAAATTGTACAGGAGTTGTAATATCTTCCTTTGAGTAGGCGATTATGTTGTCCTCGTATATCAATGGGCACACAAGTTTCATTAGTAGTTTTGGAATGAGTGAAGTCTTCCCACTTCTTCCAAGCATCATAATAATCATCTTTCAAAATCAAGTGGTGACGTTCAACTACTTCTTCAACATCTTCCAATTCATCAATGTGTTTCTCATCAAATTCATCTTCACCTTCCTTAGATGGTTCAATTATTTCCAAAAGTGGGTTATTTCTTGAATTCAAATTTATAAGGCTATCATTGTCCAAATTAGTAACCCATGATTCATTATCATAATTTGGAGGGTGAAGAATTTCTTGATCTTTAATTTTACACATCTCATCAATAGTATCTTCCAAGAACAAGTGGTGAAATTCTATCATATCTTCAAATTCATTTATTGGTTTTCTTCCAATTTCACTTTCAACCACTTCATTCAATTCTATGGTGGGTTCCATCCTATCACATATATCAAACATTGTTGAATTTAGAACCCCTTCATCTAGATAATCGTGTATCTCTATGAATGAGATTACTTCTGCATAATCCTCACTAGTGGATGTTGTCTTAGCAATTTGCACCTCCTCTTGGACTACATCTAAGGTGGTTGTAAGATTTGGATATTCAAATTCATCCCCTTGATCATTTACCTTAGGTATCATTGGAGTGGAGGGTGCTATGTTTGATGGTTGGTGTAGGTTGGCATCAAAAGAACAATCTCTCATGTGAACATGTTGTGCCTTTTCTTCTTCAAGACCTTGTCGTTCTATCTCTTCTAAGATCTCATGGATTTTCTCTAGGGACAAACCACTCAGTTTTTCCTCAATGAGTGAAGCAAGTGTGGGGTGTATGGCTCCTAGGTATACTTCCATGGCTTCCTCTTCTAATGTGTTAAAATTTTCCCACATTTGGGAGTGCAACTCATGAAATCTTCCATTGAATTGACTCAAGGATTCATTAGGCTCTTTACATATGGAGGTAAACTGATTTTTCAAGATTTCTAAGTCAACTTGATTACCAAAATGATGAAGATAGGCTGCTTCTAGTTGTATCCAAGAAGTCCTAACCTCCATGGGTAGTTGGCTATACCAAAAGAATGGTTTATCATCCAAAATGTATGCAAATAACTTACAAGCCACCTCCTCATAGAAAATCTGGAATTTACATAATGTATCCTTGTAGACATGCAGTTTTTGCAAGTATCCTAGTGGCACCTCTTGATTAAAACACCGTAAAAAATCCAATAACATTGTAGGAATTTGATAGGGTACCACAGGTATAGATAAACCCTCATAATGATCCTCTATCATAGATACCATTCTTTCTCTTAGAGATGTTATTTCAGCTCTCAGGGATACCATTTGCTCCTCAAGTGTTGCCATTAGTGAAACTTAAAATGTAATTTTAGAACCAAATCTATTGAATATTCAACCTGCAATGTATAAAAAAAAATCAAGTTAGCATCAACTAAGAGATGTATTCATTAAAATCAAATGAAAAGTAATTGCATGAGACCAAAATTTTCAAAAATTAAATCAAATCACCTAATTCTGTATGAACAATCAGAAAAATATACAGCATACCTGAATTGCTTAAAATAGAATAAAATAAACCAAGATTTATTATGAAATGAGACATAGGAACTTTGGGGAATTAGATTCTCAACCTAAGCGAGATGAGAATTTATGCCCTATCCTTAATACTCCATGTAGGTCAAATCAAAGCTTTGGGGAATTGGATCCTCAACCTAAGTTCGATGAGGATTTAGCCCTATCCTTACTACTTTGATTTTAGGCTTTAAGATTAATGGAAGTGGTCAAAACCACTGTTTAAGGATCATGCTGCATAAATAGGATAGACATGAAATACTTCTTTCGCCCAACCCTTTTCTTCCAAGTTAGGTTTTGATCATTTTACTCAAGATCCTTTTTAATGTATAAGACGTGCTTGGTTCTAGATATCTCAAGACTCAGTTTCCAACCTTAGGATTTTCTTCTTATTTATGTGATAGCATAACCTTAAGAGGATTTGACACACTTTAATGATTTGTATGCATATGCAACTAAGATGACATGCATGTGCAAAGTGAGATGTAATATGAATGCATTTTCCTTGAAATGCAGATGAAATATTGCCATATAAAACTGACTACTTCATGCATCACAAGCTTCAAACGATATTATTAAATTGTTTGTGTTACTTGTGGAGCTTTCTACAAGACAATTCCAATGTTCCATATTTTCCCGATCTAGAACATAAGTTAGCATCTCAAGACAACTTTTTCATCTCCTTTTTTTTTATATATAAATAAATACAAAATTTCAAACACACCACTTTAAATTAAAACTTATTCAATCCAAAACCAAACTGCAATCCCAAAAATGAAAATTTGAAAACACAAACCAAAAACCAAAAACCAAAAAGATTTGAAAATGCAAACAAAACCAAAAACCAAAATCTATATACAAATGTACACTATAATACAAGATGATGCAAAGCTTGGATTATCACTTTCCTGGATCCCACACATGATTAGAACATTTCAACAAAAATATGACATGATATGCATGCCAAATGTTGTGGGAATCCAACACAAACAAGACTAGACCAAACAATGCAACAAATTTCCACTTGCCATGCTCACCATACCAATTTGATTTAGTTCCAATAATACTCCCATAGGTGAGCATCAAATTACTAGAATGATTAGACAATAAATGATTTTCAATTTTATCATGTCTATTCTTTAAAATGTAATCTTCATAATTCCCTCCTTGATTTAGAATTAGGCTATCCTTTTCAAATATGCAATTTTGTAAGTAGTAGCCTATTTCTACAAATTTCTTAGCCAAATCATTTTCCAAATTTGTAGGCCAATCAAATTTGTGTAACAATTTACAAGCATCTAGGATATTTACTAAATTAGGATCATTAAAAGTTTTTATCCTAGATTCAATTAGTAATTGTTGATGAATTTGGTTTAACAATTCAAGTGCATCAACTTCTTTTCCATTCATTAAAACAATGTTATTAAAGGTGTGATTAAAAATTATACCTTGTTTTTTATTTACCCTTAATGACATTTCACCATAAACATTATTTAAATTCAAAATATGGTCATCATTTTCAATCCTCAAACATTCTTGGTCAAAGCGTATGTCCCATGACTCATCTTGATGATCCTTCATTTGAGTTGCTTCCAATTGATCAATCTCTCTGTCATTTGGTTCTAATTCTTTGTTCACTATCCATGGTATCTCTTCATTTGAATCCTCAAAATCATCATGCAAACTTGCATCCACACTTTCAATGAATTTATATTCAACATGATCAAATTTTGTCACCTTTTCAAATCTTGTGAATATGAGATCTTCGTATGATGTAGAAGGCTCAACATCCTGCATATCAAGTGAAATATGAGTTTCATCTATAGGGATGTGAGAAAAGAATGCATCATCATATCTCCCCCAACCATTGTAAAAATCGTCATCCAAATCCATAGAATGAAAATCCATGATGTTTGTGACATGATCTCTTGATTCATTCATAAATTCTTTTTCTTCTTTGTCCTTGGCGATAGGATCATTATAATCTTCCAAAATTTGATGAGATTTGAAACCCTCTTCCAAAACATCCTCAAATTGTACAGGAGTTGTAATATCTTCCTTTGAGTAGGCGATTATATTGTCCTCGCATATCAATTGGCACACAAGTTTCATTAGTAGCTTTGGAAAGAGTGAAGTCTTCCCACTTCTTCCAAGCATCATAATAATCATCTTTCAAAATCAAGTGGTGACGTTCAACTATTTCTTCAACATCTTCCAATTCATCAATGTGCTTCTCATCAAATTCATCTTCACCTTCCTTAGATGGTTCAATTATTTCCAAAAGTGGGTTATTTCTTGAATTCAAATTTATAAGGCTATCATTGTCCAAATTAGTAACCCATGATTCATTATCACAATTTGGAGGGTGAAGAATTTCTTGATCCTTAATTTTACACATCTCATCAATAGTATCTTCCAAGAACAAGTGGTGAAATCCTATCATGTTTTCAAATTCATTTATTGGTTTACTCCCAATTTCACTTTCAACCACTTTATTTAATTCCATGGTGGGTTCCGTCATATCACATATATCAAACATTGTTGAATTTAGAACCCCTTCATCTAGATAATCATGTATCTCTACATGATCCTCACTAGTGGATGTTGTCTTAGCAATTTGCACCTCCTCTTGGACTACATCTAAGGTGGTCGTAAAATTTGGGTATTCAAATTCATCCCCTTGATCATTCACCTTAGGTATCATTGGAGTGGAGGGTGCTATGTTTGATGGTTGGTGTAGGTTGGCATCAAAAGAACAATTTCTCATGTGAACATGTTGTGCCTTTTCTTCTTCAAGACCTTGTCGTTCTATCTCTTCTAAGACCTCATGGATTTTCTCTAGGGACAAACCACTCAGCTTTTCCTCAATGAGTGAAGCAAGTGTGGGGTGTATGGCTCCTAGGTATACTTCCATGGCTTCCCCTTCTAATGTGTTAAAATTTTCCCACATTTGGGAGTGCAACTCACGAAATCTTCCATTGAATTGACTCAAGGATTCATTAGGCTCTTTACATATGGAGGTAAACTGATTTTTCAATATTTCTAAGTCAACCTGATTACCAAAATGATTAAGATAGGCTGCTTCTAGTTGTATCCAAGAAGTCCTAACCTCCATGGGTAGTTGGCTATACCAAAAGAATGGTCTATCATCCAAAATGTATGCAAATAACTTACAAGCTACCTCCTCATAAAAAATCTAGAATTTACATAATGCATCCTTGTAGACATGCAGTTTTTGCAAGTATCCTAGTGGCACCTCTTGATTAAAACATCGTAAAAAATCCAATAACATTGTAGGAATATGATAGGGTATCACATAGGTAAACCCTCATAATAATCCTCCATTATTAATACCATTCTCTCTCTTAGAGATGTTATTTCAGCTCTTAGGGATACCATTTGTTCCTCAAGTGTTGCCATTAGTGAAACTTGAAATGTAATTTTAGAACCAAATCTGTTGAATATTCAACCTGCAATATAAAAAAAAATCAAGTTAGCATCAACTAAGAGATGTATTCATTAAAATCAAATGAAAAGTAATTGCATGAAACCAAAATTCTAAAAAATTAAATCAAATCACCCTAATTCTGTATGAACAATCAGAAAAATATTACAGCATACCTGAATTGCTTAAAATAGAATAAAATAAACCAATTTAGGTCGTCCTTTTTACAATTCGTTGAGTGTTAGAGGATTAAAGCATAAAAATTTTAAATTTAAATAACACTAAAATAAACCCGTTCGGCCCTCCTAGCACCAATCCGTTGAGTGGTGTTAGAGGCCGAAGATGCTAATCAAATGGACTTGAAATATTTAGCAATTTAAAATTCTTAAATAATTAAAAACCTGTAGCATCTAAAATCACGATAAAATAAACCTTTTCATGCCCTCCTTCTAGCGCCAATCTGTTGAGTGGTATTTTCACCCGATTGTGAAAACACACTCTCCGATAGGATTTGGGTTCTAAATCCTCTGCTTGCAAAGAAATTAAACAATTTCTCCAAGGTTCTTATTATGTTAGCATTTTGCATCTGTGTATTAATAATCTCAAATGAAGATATTTAATTAAAATGCTTGGAACACCTTAGTGGTTGCAAGTAACTGAAAACAAGGGGCACTGTGGTTTATTTTACAGTGAAATTTAATGATTGTTCATTGAACCCTGATAAAGTAAATGTGATTTGATCCTCAAATGACCATGTTGTAACTTCAAAATGTAAATTTAATGAAATGCCATAACATGAATGGAATTATTTTTGGGTTTTGAAGTTTTTTAATTTTTAAATTTTATTTTAATGCTTGAAAATAAAATTGGAGCTTCTGAAAAATAAAATACAAGCAAAAGAAAATAAAATGTGAAAGAAAAGAAATTAAAAATTGCATCCAGTCTGATGCTATCCCGTCCTGGCAAAACCGAAACTGTGAGGTTTCCATGCATGCAACCTAACTTATTGGACCTGCAAACATGCACAATCCCGATAAGCTAAGTGCTGATTCCTAGGGTTTGAAATAAAATTTCAGATTTCAAATATTCGCCTAATGCAACCCACAAAAGTGGCATTTAACATTATCTATAAATCAGAAATCTGAAAACAAAAGAATAAACATTAAATCCATTAGCATGCACGGAAGATCTCCTTCTTTCTTGCCAACAAGATGCAAATTTTTGAACACTCTGCATTAATAATATGTCAAGTTACAATGGCAGCATCTCTGGTTTTCTCAAAACCAGCAAAAGGAAGGAAAATAGCCTCAAAGCAGGCCCAGAATGACCCTCTGGCCTCTAGCACTGCAACTCTGCTCCAGCGGTTTCCCCCTTTTGCACCAATCTGTGCCTCTGCTTTTAAACTTGCTGTTGAATTGATTCTCCTTCCACGACGGTTCGTTTCATCTTCCAGTGGCTGCTCGTTTCACCTTTCTTTGACTATGTGTGTTTTGGCTTTATGCTCGACATTAAGACGTTTGATCTTCTCTGTAACGCTTCTGCAGCCTGTACGCCACGTGTCCCGCACTTTTCTGCACGTTCTGTAACGGCTCCATGAAAATCATGACCAAAAAATAGCATGCAGCCTTGTCCGCCTTCCTGGTCGCGAAAACGCGACATGTCATGAAATCGTGACATGTCGCGATATCGCGACGTTTTCCTGCCAGCAGCCTTTCTCGCCATCGTGCCTAGTGAAACGTGACATGTCATGAAATCATGACGCTTTTCTCCTCCGTATGCCCTCGCTGCTTTCCTGTCACGAAATCGTGATGCTTTCTCACTTTGGGCACCTTTGCTGCATGCTGTCGCGATATCGCGACGTTTTTCTACTTTGCCCTGTTTGATTGGTTTGACCTACGATTTTGAGACATGGTGCAATATCGCGACACTTTTCTCTTCATGCTCCTTTGCCGTTTCTTGTCGTGATTTCGTGACGCTTTTCTACTTCATCTTTCTCTCTCCTATTTGGGCCGCGAAAATCAAACACGTCACGATTTCGCTACGCTTTTCTCCCACCTTTGCCGTTGCTGCGTTGACCACGATTTTGTGACATGTCACGATTTCGCTGAACCTTTCTGCTTCCCGTTTGACCGGTTTGACCGCGATTTTGCGACATGTCGCGATTTTGCGACACTTTTCATTTTCGGCCGTGATTTTGCAACATGTCACGATTTCGTGACACTTTTCATTTTTCGCAGCGATGGCGCGACATGTCGTGATTTCGCGACATGTCGCGATTTCGCGACACTTTTCATCCTTGTGCAATTTTGCCCCTTTTTCTTGATTTTTAGCATCTGGGTCACTGAGATCTTCTTTGAAAGCATGCAAAAAATGTGGGTCCCCAATTTTGGGGTGTGTTGTGGATCAGCCACAACAAATGGCGACTCTGCTATCAAATGCTCCCGAGCATTTGGTGAGAACCCAACCTGGAAACATATATAAACTCGAAAAAACATGCGTTAGCACATAAGCAAATATAAACAAATGCCCAAAGATCAGAAGTACATGAATCATCAGAATCATCAAGTATTAGCTCGGTGTGTGCAATGTATTTCATTCCCTATCGTTTGAAATTGATCAACATTCCATTGTCAGTTTTACATGAATGCATATGTGAGATTGTGAATGATTTGTGTAACCTAATAAATATGCTAAGAGATTTTGCTTTTATAAAAGGCATAGTCTTTCTTCTAGTATCATACACAAACATTCAAGATTATCAAACCCTCTTAGGATCAACTATATGTATAATGAATTGCTTTATTATATCCCAAAGTTGGTTATGAGTCCCTACTATCTTGAACCCATGTGCAAGTGAATGTGAAATCAGAACTTTGGGGAATCAGACTCCCAACCTAACCGAGATGGGAGTTTAACCCTATCCTTACTATTCTGATTTAGAATTCATTACCTCACTTTGAGCAAAATAATTTAACCAATTATGGAAGAAATGGTCATGCTAGTCTAACCCTTTGGACAATCAAGTGGTCTTGTTTTTTAGACAAGACATGTTGCCATGCATGGGCATACCTAACCCCACAATCCAAAACTTATCTTCATTTCTTTGGACCTTGGGGATGACTACCCATCCTTTGCAGAGGACAAGTAGTACGATCCTTCCAATCCAATATAAATATGAGATGGGAAAAATTTATTTTTTACTTCTTGGACCTTAGGGATGACTACCCATCCTTGCTAGGGACATGTAGTACGATCCTTCCAATCCAAACTTTAGATGTAAATGGAAAATATTAATTTTATTGCTTAGACCTTGGGGATGACTACCCATCCTTTGCAGAGGACAAGTAGTACGATCCTTCCAATCCAAGATTTATTATGAAATGAGACATAGGAGCTTTGGGGAATCAGATTCTCAACCTAAGCGAGATGAGAATTTATGCCCTATCCTTACTACTCCATGTAGGTCAAATCAAAGCTTTGGGGAATTGGATCCTCAACCTAAGTTCGATGAGGATTTAGCCCTATCCTTACTACTCCGATTTTAGGCTTTAAGCTTTATGGAAGTGGTCAAAACCACTGTTTTAAGGATCATGCTGCATAAATAGGATAGACATGAAATACTTCTTTCGCCCAACCCTTTTCTTCCAAGTTAGGTTTTGATCATTTTGCTCAAGATCCTTTTTAATGTATAAGACGTGCTTGGTTCTAGATATCTCAAGACTCAGTTTCCAACCTTAGGATTTTCTTCTTATTTATGTGATAGCATAACCTTAAGAGGATTTGACACACTTTAATGATTTGTATTTGAAATGCATATGCAACTAAGATGGCATGTATGTGCAAAGTGAGATGTAATATGAATGCATTGTCCTTTGAAATGCAGATGAAATATTGCCATATAAAACTGACTACTTCATGCATCACAAGTTTCAAACGATATTATTAAATTGTTTGTGTTACTTGTGGAGCTTTTACAAGACAATTCCAATGTTCCATATTCTCCCGATCTAGAACATAAGTTAGCATCTCAAGGCAACTTTTTCATCATCATTTTTTTTTTATATAAACAAACAAAAAATGTCAAATAAACACACAACTTTAAATTAAAACTTATTCAATCCAAAACCAAACTGCAATCCCAAAAATGAAAATTTGAAAACACAAACCAAAAACCAAAAACCAAAATCTATATACAAATGTACACTATAATACAAGATGATGCAAAGCTTGGATTATCACTTTCCTGGATCCCACACATGATTAGAACATTTCAACAAAAATATAACATGATATGCATGCCAAATGTTGTGGGAATCCCACAAAAACAAGACTAGACCAAACAATGCAACAAATTTCCACTTGCCATGCTCACCATACCAATTTGATTTAGTTCCAATAATACTCCCATAGGTGAGCATCAAATTACTAAAATGATTAGACAATAAATGATTTTCAATTTTATCATGTCTATTCTTTAAAATGTAAATCTTCATAATTCCCTCCTTGATTTAGAATTAGGCTATCCTTTTCAAATATGCAATTTTGTAAGTAGGAGCCTATTTCTACAAATTTAAAGCCAAATCATTTTCCAAATTTGTAGGCCAATCAAATTTGTGTAACAATTTACAAGCATCTAGGATATTTACTAAATTAGGATCATTAAAAGTTTTTATCCTAGATTCAATTAGTAATTGTTGATGAATTTGGTTTAACAATTCAAGTGCATCAACTTCTTTTCCATTCATTAAAACAATGTTATTAAAGGTGTGATTAAAAATTATACCTTGTTTTTCATTTACCTTTAATGACATTTCATCATAAACATTATTTAAATTCAAAATATGGTCATCATTTTCAATCCTCAAACATTCTTGGTCAAAGTGTATGTCCCATGACTCATCTTGATGATCCTTCATTTGAGTTGCTTCCAATTGATCAATCTCTCTGTCATTTGGTTCCAATTCTTTGTTCACTATCCATGGTATCTCTTCATTTGAATCCTCCAAATCATCATGCAAACTTGCATCCACACTTTCAATGAATTTATATTCAACATGATCAAATTTTGTCACCTTTTCAAATCTTGTGAATATGAGATCTTCGTATGATGTAGAAGGTTCAACATCCCGCATATCAAGTGAAATATGAGTTTCATCTATAGGGATGTGAGAAAAGAATGCATTATCATATCTCCCCCAACCATTGTAAAAATCGTCATCCAAATCCATAGAATGAAACTCCATGATATTTGTGACATGATCTTTTGATTCATTCATAAATTCTTTTTCTTCTTTGTCCTTGGCAATAGGATCATTATAATCTTCCAAAATTTGATGAGATTTGAAACCCTCTTCCAAAACATCCTCAAATTGTACAGGAGTTGTAATATCTTCCTTTGAGTAGGCAATTATGTCGTCCTGCATATCAATTGGCACACAAGTTTCATTAGTAGCTTTGGAAAGAGTGAAGTCTTCCCACTTCTTCCAAGCATCATAATAATCATCTTTCAAAATCAAGTGGTGACGTTCAACTATTTCTTCAACATCTTCCAATTCATCAATGTGCTTCTCATCAAATTCATCTTCACCTTCCTTAGATGGTTCAATTATTTCCAAAAGTGGGTTATTTCTTGAATTCAAATTTATAAGGCTATCATTGTCCAAATTAGTAACCCATGATTCATTATCATAATTTGGAGGGTGAAGAATTTCTTGATCCTTAATTTTACACATCTCATCAATAGTATCTTCCAAGAACAAGTGGTGAAATTCTATCATGTCTTCAAATTCATTTATTGATTTTCTCCCAATTTCACTTTCAACCACTTCATTTAATTCCATGGTGGGTTCCATCTTATCACATATATCAAACATTGTTGAATTTAGAACCCCTTCATCTAGATAATCATGTATCTCTACATGATCCTCACTAGTGGATGTTGTCTTAGCAATTTGCACCTCCTCTTGGACTACATCTAAGGTGGTCGTAAAATTTGGGTATTCAAATTCATCCCCTTGATCATTTACCTTAGGTATCATTGGAGTGGAGGGTGCTATGTTTGATGGTTGGTGTAGGTTGGCATCAAAAGAACAATCTCTCATATGAACATGTTGTGCCTTTTCTTCTTCAAGACCTTGTCGTTCTATCTCTTCTAAGACCTCATGGATTTTCTCTAGGGACAAACCACTCACTTTTTCCTCAATGAGTGAAGCAAGTGTGGGGTGTATGGCTCCTAGGTATACTTCCATGGCTTCCTCTTCTAATGTGTTAAAATTTTCCCACATTTGGGAGTGCAACTCACGAAATCTTCCATTGAATTGACTCAAGGATTCATTAGGCTCTTTACATATGGAGGTAAACTGATTTTTCAATATTTCTAAGTCAGCCTGATTACCAAAATGATGAAGATAGGCTGCTTCTAGTTGTATCCAAGAAGTCCTAACCTCCATGGGTAGTTGGCTATACCAAAAGAATGGTCTATCATCCAAAATGTATGCAAATAACTTACAAGCTACCTCCTCATAAAAAATCTGGAATTTACATAATGCATCCTTGTAGACATGCAGTTTTTGCAAGTATCCTAGTGGCACCTCTTGATTAAAACACCGTAAAAAATCCAATAACATTGTAGGAATATGATAGGGTATCACATGTATAGATAAACCCTCATAATGATCCTCCATTATTAATACCATTCTCTCTCTTAGAGATGTTATTTCAGCTCTCAGGGATACCATTTGCTCCTCAAGTGTTGCCATTAGTGAAACTTAAAATGTAATTTTAGAACCAAATCTATTGAATATTCAACCTGCAATATAAAACAAAAATCAAGTTAGCATCAACTAAGAGATGTATTCATTAAAATCAAATGAAAAGTAATTGCATGAGACCAAAATTCTGAAAAATTAAATCAAATCACTTTAATTTTGTATGAACAATCAAAAAAATATTACAGCATACCTGAATTGCTTAAAATAGAATAAAATAAACCAATTCAGGCCGTCCTTTTTACAATCTGCTGAGTGTTAGAGGACTAATGCATACAAAAATTTAAATTTATATTACACTAAAAATAAACCCGTACGGCCCTCCTAGCACCAAACCGTTGAGTGGTGTTAGAGGCCGAAGATGCTAATCAAATGGACTTGAAATATTTAGCAATTTAAAATTCTTAAACAATTATAAACCCGTAGCATCTAAAATCACGATAAAATAAACCTCTTCATGCCCTCCTTCTAGCGCCAATCTGTTGAGTGGTATTTTCACCCGATTGTGAAAACACACTCTCCGATAGGATTTGGGTTCTAAATCCTCTGCTTGCAAAGAAATTAAACAATTTCTCCAAGGTTCTCGTTATGTTAGCATTCTGCATCTGTGTATTAATAATCTTAAATAAAGATATTTAACTAAAATGCTTGGAACACCTTAGTGGTTGCAAGTAACTCGAAAACAAGGGGCACTGTGGTTTATTTTACTATGAAATTTAATGATTGTTCATTGAACCCTGATAAAGTAAATGTGATTTGATCCTTAAATGACCATGCTGTAACTTCAAAATGAAATTTAATGAAATGCCATAACATGAATGGAATTATTTTTGGGTTTTGAAGTTTTTTAATTTTTAATTTTATTTTAATGCTTGAAAATAAAATTGGAGCTTCTGAAAAATAAAATACAACAAAAAGAAAATAAAATGTGAAGAAAAGAAATTAAAAATTGCATCCAGTTTGATGCTATCCCGTCCTGGCAAAACCGAAGATGTGAGGTTTCCATGCATGCAACCTAACTTACTGGACCTGCAAACATGCACAATCCCGATAAGCTAAGTGCTGATTCCTAGGGTTTGAAATAAAAATTCAGATTTCAAATATTCGCCTAATGCAACCCACAAAAGTGGCATTTAACATTATCTATAAATCTGAAATCTGAAAACAAAAGAATAAACATTAAATCCATTAGCATGCACAGAAGATCTCCTTCTTTCTTGCCAACAAGATGCAAATTTCTGAACACTCTGCATTAAAAATATGTCATGTTACAATGGCAGCATCTCTGGTTTTCTCAAAACCAGCAAAAGGAAGGAAAACAACCTCCAAAGTAGGCCCAGAATGACCCTTTGGCCTCTAGCACTGCAACTCTGCTCCAGCGGTTTTCCCCCCCTTTTTGCACCAATCTGTGCCTCTGCTTTTATACTTGCTGTTGAATTGATTCCCCTTCCACGACGGTTCGTTTCATCTTCCAGTGGCTGCTCGTTTCACCTTTCTTTGACTGCATGTGTTTTGGCTTTATGCTCGACATTAAGACGTTTGATCTTCTCTGTAACGCTTCTGCAGCCTGTACGCCACGTGTCCCACACTTTTCTGCATGTTCTGTAACGGCTCCATGAAAATCGCATCCAAAAAATAGCATGCAGCCTTGTCCGCCTTCCTGGCCGCGAAAACGTGACATGTCATGAAATTGCGACATGTCGCGATATCGCGACGTTTTCCTGCCAGCAGCCTTTCTTGCCATCACGCCCAGTAAAAACGTGACATGTCACGATTTTGCGACATGTCGCGAAATCGCGACGCTTTTCTCCTCCGTACGCCCTCGCTACTTTCCTGTCATGAAATCGCGACGCTTTCTCACTTCGGGCACCTTTGCTGCATGCTGTCGCAATATCACGATGTTTTTCTGCTTTGCCCTGTTTGACTGGTTTGACCCACGATTTTGTGACATGTCACGATATCGCGACACTTTTCTCTTCATGCTCCTTTACCGTTTCTTGTCGCGATTTCACGATGCTTTTCTGCTTCGTCTTTCTCTCTCTTCTCTGGGCCGCGAAAATCAAACACGTCACGATTTCGCTATGCTTTTCTCCCACCTGCTGTCGTTGACTGCGTTGACCATGATTTTGCGACATGTCACGATTTCGTGACACCTTTCTACCTCCTGCCCCGTTTGACCGATTTGACCGCGATTTTACGACATGTCGCGATTTCACGACACTTTTTCATTTTCAATCGCGATTTTGCGACATGTCGCGATTTCGCGACACTTTTTCATTTTTCGGCAGTGATGGCGCGACAAGTCACGATTTCGTGACATGTCGCGATTTCGCGACACTTTCTATCCTTGTGCAATTTTGCCCCTTTTTCTTGATTTTTAGCATCTGGGTCACTGAGATCTTCTTTGAAAGCATGCAAAAAAGGTGGGTCCCCAATTTTGGGGTGTGTTGTGGATCAGCCACAATAGACATCTTGGTAGAGAAAATGCAAGGCCTAGGGATAGGCAACAAGGGTGGATTGGCATCAGATACCTATGCCAACCCAAACACAACATATACATTGGGAGATTACCTCCCATGGTCAACAACCACCCTTGTTAACCTCAATAACCCTTGCCTTTTGCTAGAGAGAGGTGAAAGTTCAGGGACTCACTTTCAAGGAGGGTATAGACAGTGTCAAGAGGGATCTTCGAAGGATGAGTCAGAGTATGAACCAGCATCATATGACCCCTTCGAATCAGATAGTCATCACTCCCAAGTGATCCCCATGAATGACTATCAAGAGATCCTCTTGATAATGTTTCCTCTAGAAGCTCCAATCGAGCCAGTGTCACGTCAAGAGAATCAGGTCCCCCCACGGAGAGTGGAACAACCACAATGGGGCCAGATTAATTTGCTCGATCAAGATGATCCTATAATACCTCAAACAGTTGTCGAAGCCAACGAGGGCTTTTGGATCTTCGATAGTGATTATGAAGATGACATAGAAATGGCATATCTTAATCACATGCGATAGGTGCAGCAACCATACCCCTTGGAGATTAATGACATATTTACAGTTGGGCATAGTTCCAGGGCATAAGTGGTATGTAGACCTAGCGGGGTGGGACCAAGTGTTAGATCCACCACTCCAGATATATGAAGAGCACCTTCCACCCTGAGACCCTAGAGTGATATCAGTGCCAAGGGCAGACCCTATCCTCCTATCAGCACATAGGGTCGATCCATTCATGCCAATCCCTACAGAGCCAGATCCGGAGCACAGGAATCGTCTAGAATGTTCAAATCACCACACCCACGGTAATGGAGACCAAAATCATTTCATCAACATGATCTCCATTGAATTAAATGCCACCATCCATAATTCGATCGATCCAGCATGGTCATTGCATCTAGACATAGATGCCATAGACTGGGATTGCATCAATTCACCTCCATCCCCATCAGAGTACTGGCCTTTCGATAAAATGCTTCATTTTACCCCAGGGTCAACTCAAGATATCTTCCATGCTGAAGAGGAACCTGAGATTCCCAATGCATATTTAAACTTAGAAAATGATATCCATTTGATCTCGACTCCACACCAGTCAAAGGATGAATCCCACATGTCGATCAAGGAGACGACTGACGTAGACATCGGCTCAGATCCAATGAATCCACAGATTGTCAAGCTAGGGGTAAGCTTATCCCTCGAAGAGCAAGCCGACTACATTACCCTTCTCAAAGAGAAGAAGGAGGTTTTTGCATGGTCATACAGAGACATGTCGGGGCTAGATTCGTAGCTAGTCACACATAGTCTAACGCTTGATCCGACAGTCAAGCCAGTTAAGCAAAAACTATGCAAGATGCACCCAACAGTTGCCTTGATGGTCAAAGATGAATTACAAAAGTTGTTGGATGCACATTTTGTCATCTACATGGATTATCCACCATGGCTATCCAACATGGTGCCCGTCAAAAAGCCCAATGGGAGGATTCGCATATGCACTAATTTTTGAGATCTAAACAAAGCGAGTCCTAAGGATGATTTCCCCTTGCCGAGCATCGATGCATTGGTAGACGCTATAGTGGGCCAGGAAATGCTATCCCTCATGGATGGTTTCTCGGGATACAATCAGATTCGTATCAATCTCGAAGACCAACTAAAAATGGTGTTCACAATGCCTTGGGGGACATTTTGTTACAAGGTCATGCCTTTTGGCCTTAAAAATGTTGGCACCACCTACCAACGTGCCATGACATACATCTTCCATGATTACATGCATAAAACTTTGGAAGATTACATGGATGATTTGTTGGCCAAATCTCTTTTGTACCCAGATCATATTGATGACTTAAGAAAGATCCTTGATCGCCTCATGGAACATAAAGTTAGACTGAATCCCAAGAAGTGCGTCTTTGGCATCACATCTAGAAAGCTCTTGGGTTTCATAGTCTCAAAGTGAGGCATCGAGGTAGACCCAAACAAAGTCAAGGCAATCCTTGAAATGCTTCCCCCAACTACCATCAAGAAGCTCAGAAGCCTGTAAGGAAAGGTCACGTCAATCAAGTGCTTCATAGCGTAGCTATCTGACAAGTGTCGACCCATGAACAAATTATTGCACAAGGGAGTAGCATTTCACTGGGATGACGAGTGCCAGTCAGCCTTTGATGATATTAAATGATACTTGGCTTTGTCGCCAGTATTGGCACCACCTAGACCATGAGTGTCATTCTAATTATACATCTCAGCTACTGAGGTGGCACTGGGCGCCATGCTAGCTCAAAAGAATGAACTTCACAAAGAACAGGATTCTTACTATCTTAGCCGCACCCTAGTCAGTTATGAACTTAACTATGCATACGTTGAGAAACTCTGCTTGGCAGTGGTGTTTGCTACCAAAAAGGTATGCCACTACATGCTGAGCAACACTACGTATGTTGTGTCTAAGGAGAATCCATTGTGATACATGATGAGTCATACTTATCATAGTAGCCACATGGTGAAATGGATTATGTTGTTGACAAAATTTGACATAGAGTTTATTGGACAGAAATCCATCAAAGGACAAGTCATAGCCGATCAACTAGTAGAGGCTCCTCTCGAAGAAGATCAGCCTTTGGTCATAGAACTACCCGATGATGGAGTCTTCCATGTCTCAGAATCGCCAGATTCTGATGAGCCTGAGTCACAGTCGACATAACCCTATTTTTTGATGGTTCTAAATGTGAGCAAGGAGGTGGCATAGGAATTGTATTCTTCACATCGCAATGGGCTCCAATGCCTCTATCATTTAAATTAGACTTCCCGTGCACCAACAATAATGCCAAATATGAATCCTTGTTCATAGGTCTTCAGAAAGAAATCACCATGAACATCAAGCAATTGAACATCTTTGGCGATTCGCTGTTAATTATCAACCAAGTCAAAGGGGTATTTTGATGTAAATTCCCAGTTCTACAGGCCTACAAAGCCCTTGTGGACAAATTCTTGGCAAAGATTGAATGGTACGACATCGAGGCACTCCCTCGGTCATTGAATCATTTTGTGGACACTATGGCCTCCTTGGGGTCACTAATCCCGCAAGACCTTTCTGGTGATATGACAACCATTCAAGTCAAAACACTATCACAATCCGTGATGGAGCATGCAAGATCTAACCTGATGCCAGGAACCCACATGATCCAGATTGAACCACCTCAGGATAGGTTCTCTCAAATCCATGATTGTATGAAACACACCAACTGGGGGTCCTTGTTCTCTCCTACTCCCCTTAATAGCAACACAACACTATTCTTACAAGTTCTTCCCCACTCAACATTTTCTAGGGATGAACTTCAAGAGGGATTGGCTGTTCATACCATCGAGGCTTCTGATCAGTAGGATTGGTATTCACCCATAAAGGACTACCTCAAGTTAGGTAACATCCCACTTGGATTGACGCATGCCGCAAAATGAACATTCAAGCAGAAAGTAGCAAAGCATGTCTTGTTAGGAGATATTTTGTACCATCATAGCTATGAAGGGATCCTCATTCAATGCTTGGACTAGAAAGAGTCCACTTGGGCGATCTCCCAAGCGCACAATGGTACATGTGGTGGCCACTTCAGTGGTATGGCTATCGCCAAGCTCATTCTTCACATGGGCTATTATTGGCCATCTTTAGAGCGAGATTGTTGTGCATATGTAAGGAAGTGCATGAAGTGTCAACATCATGCTAATTTGATGCATGTACCTTCCCAAGCCTTGTAGCTGATCCAGTCGGCTTGGCCATTTTCAAAGTGGGGCTTAGATCTAATTGGAAATATCTCCCCTATGTCGTCAGGCCATCACACGTTCATCATAACAGCCATAGAGTATTTCACCAAGTGGGTGGAAGCAGTTTTGCTTACCTCTACGACTGGAACCCGCATTGCGGAGTTCATTTTGCATAACATCATATGTCATTTTGGTATTCCATCAAGATAGTCTTGGATAATGGGACGTCATTCAAGAACAAAGATGTGCATGCTTTGACCACAAAGTACAAAATTCAGCATAGTTTTTCGACACCCTATTATCTGCAGGCAAATAGGCAAGCAGAGGCATAAAAAAAAACACTAGTTTCTATCCTCAAAAAGATAGTCATGGACAATCATAAGGATTGGCACATTTAGATCCCACTTGCCCTATGGCCTTATTGCACTAGCATTCAGACACCCCCTAGGGCAACTCTGTTTTTGCTCGTGTATGGCTCTGAGGCTGTCATGCCTCTCGAGTTAGAGATTCCTTCCCTGCGCATTTCAATGCAAGAGTTCATCGATGATGACACTGCATGGAAGGCCCAGTTAGACCAACTTACGTTGCTCGATGAATGACGTGTTAATGCTGTCGAGCATTTACGTATCTGTCAAGAGAGACTAAAGAGAGCATACAACATGAAAGTTCACCTAAGGGACTTTCAGGTTGGTGACTTGGTTTTAAAAGAGAACCAATAGAACTCTAGCTTGCCACCCCATCTAAGGGACAAGTTCACGGAAAATTGGTTAGGTCCCTATGTAATTGACAGTAAAATAGGACCTGGAACATATCGGCTAGCCTCTCTTGACAGAATCAAGGAACTAGAACCCTTGAACATCAGCCATTTGCGGCCATTCCATATCTAGAAGAGCCACAGCCCAACCAAAAAGCTCCAAGGATTCCCATAAATCGCTTGGTCATCCCAAAATGCTCCAAGGATTCCCCCAATCACTTGGTCAACCCCAAAAAGCTCCAAGGATTCCCCTAATCGCTTGGTCAACCCCAAAATGCTCCAAGGATTCCCCCAATCGCTTGGTCAACCCCAAAAGGCTCCAAGGATTCCCATAATCACTTGGTCATCCCAAAAAGCTCCAAGGATTCCCATAATCGCTTGGTCATCCCCAAAATGCCCCAAAGGTGCCCATTACCCCTTTGGTCAAACCAAAAAGCTCCAAGGATTCCCATAATCGCTTGGTCAAAAATAAGAAAATTCAAAAACAACAAAATCATCAAAAATAACAAAAAATGTGCATCTCATTTCTATGTATGCTCAAAAACAAAAAAAATCAAGAGCTCTTCTTGCATCTCATATGCATACTCATAAATATCAATCCATGAAAAACACAAACATATAGTTGCATTAGGCATCGCACACATACATTGCATATTTGTGGTCATCCAAGTCAGGGCACCATAGACTGTAATTACTTGGCAAATCCATCTTGTTCCATATTTTTCCGCTTTATAAAACAATCCATCACAAATAAACGCCATTCACATATTTTTGCCATACTATAGTCAGTTGAATTTTAATGTATCAAGAGTTTTCATCATTCAGCTGTCAATAGCTTTTTAGCCAAATACTATACAAAGTCAGATAGATTTTATGAAGGTAGAGTTCTACTTAGATCACACCTTGTTACGTAGCATCCCAACACAAATTAAAACACATAAAAATTCCCAAATTGAGTGAATGAAATATGAAACCTACAAAGCAATCCAGGTCACCATAAGCAAAACGGTTATCTTGCTCATCCCCCTGTGCGAATGACCCCAAGAATGCTGAGAGTTGGAAAAATGACAAGAATCTTCCATACCCAATTCCCCAAGAATCCCAAAGTTCTCACACAGTTGCAAACATCTACAAATTTGCAAATGTCAAAATTCCAAAAATTTGACATCATAACCGAAGTGCATACATCAAAAGGCACAAACAATAGTGATCCTCATCCCTCATTATTCAAATCCCTTGCTCAAAAGAAAAAAAAAAAAAAAATAAACAGTGATTCTTATCACTATAAATGAGCAAGTATCCCAATACAATTGAAGAAAAGAAGGGAGTCAAACTTGAATCCCTAGAACTCTCAGCATTTCGAAGGTCATGAGATAAACCTCAGTATCGGTTTGGTTGATAGCCTATCGGTCACTTGTGGCAAACCTCCCGCATGACGATATATCTGTCACATTAACTTGTGTGCAGATCAATGTTTGCATGTGGATGAGCTAGCTTACGGTATCCTAGATCGCATCATAGATTAATCTGACCAAATACAACGAAGGAGTTAGTGGGGCTAATTAGGTGATCCTCAGTAAAGGTTTGGTTGACAGCCTATCTGGAACTGGCGGTATCCTGACAAATACCACATAAACAAAATCAATTGCACACACAGGGAGGATACATAACTTGGTCAAAGACAAGTCGGATTCATACCTTGTTCAAAAGTCTTGTAAGATAAAAATACAGTCTTGGCTAGCTAGTTAAAACATCTGAATCTCAGAAAACCTAACTACATTCTAAACCAACTTTCAACTTTACTTCACCATCAGAAAATACAAAATACCGTACATAAAAATTCATTTACCACAGCAATCGCTTAAGATAAAAAGCCATCAGTTCTAAACAGTTTATGGTGCCATCGCCAAAAATCACAAATTCAATTCATTCATATTCATTTGCATATCATATACATTAAGCAACATTTGCATTCATCATAACACATGCATCCATCAATGTAAATTAACATGCATACATACACATTCATCAATCATTAAGCATAACATCAAATCACGACACATGTGCAACAAAAATATAATCATCTATATATATCATCAAAAATGCCCGTAGGCTACAATGACCGGTCATCTGACCCAGCCAAAAGCTCAAAAACCCCAAGCCTAGGGCATCGGCCACCATGATCACATAGGATCGATGCGACGGGAACTACCCCCCATGGTGTGGGTCCTATGGGACCCCTCAGGGTGGCCACCGCTAGCCCTTGCATCATGCCTACTCGACCCCCCCTCGTCCAATCGCCTGCGATAAGATGATGTTGATTGCTTAGTATCACTGCCCCTTGTCCGGTGCGATGAGCCATCTCTAGAGGGCTCAAGTACCAACCCCTCGAGCAGATGATCTCTCCCTCCAAATCCATCTGATGCCGACACCACTACACCTCCCATTGATGGTACATCATGACTACATCATCACGCTATGCCAGCTACATCCGTAAGAGATCCCTCTCCCATGTAGTGTCGGTATCCCCCTCCTGCTAGCGATGCGCAGCCCATGCATGCTCCCGCTCTGCTAGCTGAGCCTGCAAGAGATCCCTTTCTTGCAGAGCCTCCCCCAGCTCCTCGTCTCACCTCCGTAGTAGCCTCGCCAATCATGCATTCTCAATGTGCACCCCTTCCTCCATGTCCTTCGAACCCACCTGAGGCGTGGGCATCTCGAGAACAGTAGCCTGCTCTGGCTCCCACTACTCCGTGATGTCCTGCATCTTTGGCTGATTTGGAACCCCAAGATCCGCATCCACATCATCTACCTCCACCATGTCCGCATCCTCCAAAGGAGCCCCCCAATCATCTCTTGGTGCCTCAGCACCCTCCCCGCCTATTACTTCTGCCTTCGCATCTCCCAGTGGCCCCTCTCTCTGCCATTGCTTCAGTGTCCACCACTGGTCATACTCTGCAGTAGTCCCAACGTCATCCACATCCAGGATGTCGATCACCAGTCTTGAGTCCTCTCGTCCCCCCGGTGTCGATAGACCACGAGTTCACCAAGCAACCCCTGGTGCACCCCAAACTGGCATGTCACCTGATTGTAAGGGAAGAGCTCATGCTCGGTCCCATGCCTCCCAATCAACCATCACCCCCTACATACCTATCAGAGCCACTCTATAGCCTCAGGACAGGCTGGATAGACTCGATAGGGGCGCTAGCACACCTCCCCTAGAGCAATATAAGCGAAGGCATCGGCATAGTGCCCTACGGCACCTGCCCACTGCCGACTCTGTCCCTACTCCTTAGACTGCTGCCATAGAGCTGTGTACCCTATGTCCTTATCCACCATCTCTGCTCGATTCATCCATGGTAACCCTGTCGACCTCTCCACCGCTATGTGTTGCCAAGCCCAGCTCTGCAACAGATAGCTGCAGCTAATCCCCTTTCACCTTCGACAACGAACCTCGTATAGCCCACCATAGAGCTGTGCCAGCAACGTCTGTCCCCACCTCATGATCAATGATGCCTCCATCAGGCACTCAACTAGCCAACATACCACATCCAACAGGTTCCATGGGAACCTCGTACCTGACGAGTCAGGTAGCAGCATGTTGGAAATGAGGCCCATAAGTACTGCGTGCCTCACTCCCAACACCCCCCTCTCCAACCACCATCAGACCAAAATATTTCCAATCTGGTAGTTACTCTCTGCCCTCTCCATTGGGCTCTCCACACTTAGCTCTTCCCCATGCCCGAAGCAGCGTGTCAACACTATTGTCCACTGATATCGCAGCATTGTTCGGATTGGCAGTCCGTTTATTGGAATCCAAAGAATTCGATAGACATCCTCTAGGGTCACTGTCATCTCCCCTGTTGGGAGATGGAAGGTGTTGGTCCGAGGATCCCACAAGTTGATCAGGGCCGTCAAATAGGCCCGATCCCCGACCACAGGCTCCAGTCGAGTCACTCGCTTGAGCCCAAGGGCATCAAGCCACTCCCGATCAACCACGCTTAGTGCCTCCCACGCTTCGAGCAAAGCGATGAGGCACGCGATACTGGCTCTTCACAACCTGCAGAAGAAAACAACACAAAAACATTAAAATCCTAAAAATTGTACAACAAATAGCATGAATATACAACACTTCCTAACAATGTACAGCTCAAAAGCAACAACATTCACAAAAATTCAAAACAAAAACATCCTTTTAACTATAGTTTGTCAGTCTTAGGGTTTTGTACTCTAAGTTTAAAATTGACAACATAAAAACACAAAAACATTTTTTTAACTACAGTTTGTCAGTCTTAGGGTTCTGTACTCTAAGTTTAAAACTGACAACAACATAAAAACACAAAAACATTTTTTAACTACAGTTTGTCAGTCTTAGGGTTCTGTACTCTAAGTTTAAAACTGACAACAACATAAAAACACAAAAATATTTTTAAACTACAGTTTGTCAGTCTTAGGGTTCTGTACTCTAAGTTTAAAACTGACAACAACATGAAAACAAAAAAACATTTTTAAACTACATTTTGTCAGTCTTAGGGTTCTGTACTCTAAGTTTAAAACTAACAACAGCATAAAAACACAAAAACATTTTTTAAACTACAGTTGTCAGTCTTAGGGTTTCTGTATTCTAAGTTTAAACACTGACAAAGTCTGCACAAACAAAACAAAATTAAAATAACAGTTTTTAAACCTAGGGTTTTCACCTACATTTTAAAACTGGCAAGTTCAGCCTAAAAAACTAGGGTTTACATTCAGTTTATCCTAGGGTTTTAGTTTAGCAAAAGCAATTTTTTTCCTAGGGTTTACTCTAGTGTAAAGCGAAAAGTAAATTTCTATTCCGTTTTAAAAAGAAAAATAAAATTTCAACCTAGGTTTAAACTACGTTTTTCGTTCAATTTTAAGCTAAGTCTTGGTTTGTGTTCAGCTAAGTTTTAGGGTTTCAATTTTAATTTGGAAAACAAAATAACAAAGAAAAATAAACAACTAACTTGCAGTTTTAAAAATACAACAAACAAAAGCAAATAAACGAGGAGGAGCACTTACTGGTCTCGCTTTGGCTCCACCGCTCGATTTGGTCTGTGCACTCATGATGGTGGGAGAAATTTGGCAGTGCTTCGCTTTGTAGAATTAACCTCCTCCTCCTCAGAGCTCCAAGTTGCAAGAAAATTTGAATGCAAATGAGCCCAAACCCTAGTTTTGGCATTTAAATAAGTTTTTTGAGCTTATATTCATTCCTCCCTAGGATGATCACTTTGGTTAGCACTCATATTGCCCTGGGACGAATACTAAGCTGGTATTTGTCCCACCCAGGAATGAATTCAGGACAAAAATTTCAAAAACAACAAAAATTGAACAAAAATGCACCAAAACAGCTAATAAACTTGCCCGATGAAAGTGCTTTTGCACTTGACATACCGGGCATGCAAAACAGATGTCGGGGTCACAAATCCTCACTATCCTCCTCCCTAAGAAGGCTACCATAGCCGGACCGCTCCACGGGAGGACAAATTTTTGATAATTTCATCTCTAAACGATGTCAAAATGGGTCAAAATCCAATCAAAAATAGCAATAACATTGCCGAACAAAGGCACCTTGGTGCCTGACATTCTTGGCATCCAAAATAGATGTTAGGGCCACAAATTGTCACTATCCTACTCCCTAAGAAGGCTACCATAGCCGGACCGCTCCACGGGAGAATGAATTTTTGCCAATTTTAGCTCCAAAAAGCGTCACCAAAAGGGTTAACACCCACCAAAATAGGTCTAAATGTCAGAAAAGTATGCACGTGTAATGCTAAACATCTAAATGCACCCTTGCACAAGTCATCTTGGGTCTCATTAAGGTCATTCCCTCATCGATTCGTCGCTTGAGGGGGTAGTCACACTTAGTCACCAATCAACAAATACACACCCAATTAAGGAAAACAACATGCATTCAAAGAATCATTGGCAAAGACAATCACGCTCCTGCTTAGGGCAGTAAACAAGCAATAATCACAAGCTATCAATCACTTGGCATTTTGTGAATCATGAACTCAAGGTTCCCACAGACAAAAGGTTGCGCCCTTTGCCTATTCATGACTGATCAATGTCCAAGGTCAAGTAACACCTCATCGAAAAAGGTTAACACTTGAAGTAAGTTCCTTCGCTCGTCAGAAGCAAGGATTCAAGAATGCATGCCCTTTCCATACTTGGGGCATCAAAAGTTGGTTAGGTTACTAAAAAACCCTAATCATTAGTGCTTTGGTTATCTATTTTTGCTCGGCACTGTGCCACGCATAGTGCATCCCAAAAAGGGGCATTTGTAGACACCAAAACAACACCAATCCGATTATGTGACTGCAAACATTGATTGCATTGACACACATAGCCCCAAGGGCAGCCCCTAGAGGTCAAACAGTGGTCCTAACCACTCTCACAATAGTTTTTGGAAGGTCAGAGATCAATTTGGCACATTTAGGCACTTTGCTAAATATCCATTCCACCCAGGGACGAATTCAAACGGGGATTCGCCCCACCCAGGGACGAATTCAAACGGGGATTCGCCCCACCCAGGGACGAATTCAGGATTCACTCCAGGGTGGGGTGAATTTCAGGTTTGATGGGCAAAAATTCAAATCTTGACAAATGGCAGCTCAGATCTGCCACTTAACACTTCCTTCATCCCATGGGAGTATGGGTGAGCATTTTCAAGCGTTAGAGGCAATTACAGGGGCAGTCATGAATTCCCTAATCAGGGAGGAATCTCCTTCCCCCTAGGAAGGAATGATTTCCAATTTGCGTCTGTGCATGCCCATTTCAAGAGACCTCCAGGTCTATAAATTGGTGAGTTTCCTCACCCCAAAAAATATAGAGGAGCATTTTGGAGCAACGAAGTGCTGTCATTTTACTTTCACACCCACACCCTTTTCGAGTTGTGTCTTTCACATCCTTGATCTATTTCAAAGAGGAGGTCATAGGTTGGTTATTGGAAGCACAAATTGGGAACCAAACCTGAAATTTAGCCATGATATCCCACCCAATTTTCCAACAATACCCCATAAGATATTTTGGACCCATCCCAAGTGGATTGGTGCCGAAATCAGGCCCCAAACAGCGGGTGGCCTGCCTCCGGGTGCCCCCTCCCGCACTGCTACAGTCCTAATCACCCCTCTTCGGAGCAATTGGAAATATGTGGAAGATTTCCTTTCTTTCATTTTTTCATTCAATTCTATGCTGCTTAGATAGGTTTCCCCTTGAATTTCATTTTGTTTCGAATAATTTTGATCATGTTTCTATCTTCGTTCGTCTTTACTAACTTGCAGGTAGCACCATCAAATTCCTATTGACAGAGGCCAAATTGGAAAAATCTAACCATCTGGGTCTTCCCAAAATACCCCCAATTAGCTAACCCCAAGTTTGCAAGTCATTTGGAGCTTCCTAGACAGGACATTTGGAACAGTACCTTTTCGGCATTTTGATGGAGGTGAATTCATCCCGCCCCGAAGCGAATTAAAATTGGCGAGGAATTTCCTGACTGTTCCATTTGCAGTATTTTCTTTGGGATGTCTTGATGTCCCTGTCAAATTTTTAGAGCATTTGGATTCATTTTAGTCATAGTTTAATTTATTTTTCTCATTCACTTATCATAGGCTTGGGGATTGCATGCTTTACTTTATCTACAGGTGCTACTGATTGTTTTTTGTTCCTTCGAATGTAGGGTCTAGACATCAAAGGAGTATAAAGGAGTCAAGACTCATCAACACTAGTGGCGACGACGTTTGGTCTACCCATTTTACATGTGGGCACGCGGAAGAAGGAAGGGCATCCATGGATGTAACAAGAACGTATATCTTACGCTCCTAGCCCCCGAAAAGGGAGGAAGTGCATTGTAACCAAGTTTGTGAAACATATCAATAAAAAGGGCTGTCTTCTTTATTGGATTTTGTTCAAGTTTTGATTCGTTCATGCTTTCCCTCTTTTCATGTGCTTTCAATTCCTAGGATTTAGCGTTAAGTCTAAGTTTAATTTGCATCGCATCTTCGCTTTCCTTTTTTCTTTCGTATCCTCGTGCTTTCAGATGGTAATATTTCTTGATTGATCTTTCCAAGGAAAATTATTTTTATGGTATCGCTCCTTAGAGGACAATAACATTAAGGCATGGGCCAACCTAGCCAAACCTTTCATATTAGAAATAGACGAGCCATGATACCCATTCTTACTATTCACCAAGTTTTCCTTTACCCAAATATGTCCTTATGAGAGCATTATCGATTGTAATATTTTATTTAGAAGAACATAGAGAAGGATTCCCTAGGAAATATGATCATTGCATTCCAAAGCCTACTTGTATTACATTTATGCTCTTACGCTAGACCTAGGACTTCTGATCTAGTAGTGCTAAGAAAAATATTCTCAAAAATATTCCAAGTGGCCATCATATGCTCATTTTAGTTGCCAAAATCCCTCCCAGAAACACCATGTGGGATATCCCTTAGGTCCCTCAAATGAACCCAAAATATTTTTTCCAACCCTACCTTCTCCACCTCATGATATTTTTCCCAAACTGTATTCATCTTATCCATGTCTAAAAACAAATACACCTATCATGCCCCCTTGGAATGCCAAATAGTGTAGGAATTTAGAGCTTTGATTTAGCGCTTGATTAATGAGCTCAATGTTGTGGAAGGACAAGATGCTAAAGTAGGGATTGAGGTATATCCTTGAAAAATGTCTTCTCCAAAAGACCAAGTGATGTGTAATAATGAAATCAGTGGAGGAAATGAAAGACAAGTGAAAATCCCTAGTCTAGTCATGCCTAGGTGCTCAAAATTTGATAATCATTACAATGGTAACAACTTCTAGGTCTATCAACCTTATTTCTACTCAAAGGCAACTCAAGGAATAAGTTATTTTATAGCTTTTGCAATGGATATAGAACAATGTTTCATAGAGAAGAAATTTACCATAGCCAGTCCAATCAATCTAGATGTAGGATTTGACCTTGTTTATTTACTAGCACATGATCATAAGACTAAGAATCAAAGGATGGAATAAGAATAGAACAAAGAATTTGGCCCTGTTTATTTTCTAGAAAAAAAATAGAACAAAGGATGTAACAAGTTAAAGAAGAAGAGCCAAAATAGATACCACGTTCACAAACAGGACAATAGAAGAGAAGAAATATAGAGTTATATTCTAGGATATTAAGTCCAAAAATATTATATCTAAACCAATAAAGGAAAGATATTTACCAAAATTTATACTACCCAGCCATAACCAAAATTTAGAGGAAAAAAATCGTTGAATGATATAAAAAACTATTCAAGCATTCAGTCCAAGAAAAAAAAGAGTTAAATTAAACCAAAAATATCATGGTGAAAAAAAGGGAAAAGCTAAAAGAAAATTTATTGATTTTAAAATAGGTGAATATGGTTGAAGCAACTCTAAAAAGCTTAAAATATGATAAAACTATTTTTTGAGATCCAAAAGAAGCACACAAGGAGTCATTGCATGGTATGGGTAAGATCAGTTTCCTAATATTTTATTTGTTCTTATTCCTATAAGGCTAGGTGTTATATAAATGTATAGTAGATCTGAGAATTGTTGTCACAATTATGCATTATGCAGTCTATGATGCCATGTGCTTAATTTATGTTGAGTTGGATTTTGGAAAACTATGTTTCAATGTAATGCAAATCGAGGTAGTTGGCATCACAAAAATAGTTCCAATATTGTTGCATAGATGCCAAGACCTTATAGTAGTACAACCATGACAGTTGTTGATCTGCCTCCATTGTTTGGGATGTGCCCATCAAATGAGTTTTTAGAGCAATAAAGGGGATACTTGACCTTGTATTAGGGTCTCATGACTATCCCTTGCATCCAAAATTTGGTCTAGATATATGTTGACATGTCTAAGCTTTGTTTTATTAAAAGGTACATTGAGCAAAAATTAGATCGAATAGAGGAAGTCTTGAAAGTAAAACAGATGGAGGTAGTTGATTGGTTATCTAGGATGAGATCTTCTTGAGTGGTCATAGTCTCGAGATAGTAATTTTTCAAAATTAGGAGAGCATTCAAATATGAGGGTTAGCTCATCCTAGATAAACAAAAAATTATCTAGGATGAGCTCTTCTTGAGTGGTCGTAGTCTTGAGATAGTGAGTTTTTCAAACCTAGGAGAGCATTAAAATCTGAGGGCTAGCTACAAGTAGTTTTAAGGCATGGAAAATCATAGGTTGTAATAAGCATGGCTAGAAGACCAGGAGAAGCTAACAACAAAAACCACATATAGCAAGAGAATGTTACATGTTGGATACATAATTGATGATAAAAATACTTCTAGAAACTCTAAAAATATCAATTGTCAATCTGACACATAGACCAATGCATATGGGGAAGATATCCAATGATTCACATGCTCAAGAAATGTCAACTATGTTGATTCTCAATCCTTGATATTGAATGTCATGCAAAGTTAACCTAATGCTAGTACCTCACTAAAAAAAGCTATACACTTTAAAAAGTGTATTAGAGAGAAGCTCAAATTTTACATCATATGGTTAGGCCAATGCAAATTTTGATAAGAAAATAAATATCAGCTCCATCATTATGAAGAGGCAGACCACAATGTTGTGTAAATAGTTGATAGGTAAATAAATCCAATAGATAGGCATATACATATAAGAATCAGACTACTGGCCAAATAAATAGCTAATTTGTAGAAGTGACACCTTGAAAAGAACACTAGACATATCACATATATGGGATTCTAAAGCCCAAGGTGGATCTTAAGGGGTGATGATTTAATCACATTTGGAATGCCCTTTCTTGAAAATGGGTAAGCTCTAGTTCAAATAAAGGAAGAATGAACCCGATGCTAGATTAGTGGACTCTCCAAATAGAGGAACCTATTTAAGGTAGTATCCCTTCCTTCAACATTGCAACATTGATTGTAATTTTGCCAAATACTGTACTCTTTTTGCATAATTATGATGAGTGCTTCAACCTACAATGAGGGATAGTAGAGGTAGCCATACTTCTCTAATATTACATTTTCTTTTCTTTTTCCAATCCATTTATTTTTTCATATTTCTAGGAAATTAGAATTATGCCAAAGAAATAGAGTCCAAGATAAAAAGAAAGAAGAGAGAATCTGAAAGACGAACTAGGGATGGTTGAATGATCAAAAGACCCTATTGGATATCTTTTAACCTCTACATGGGATCAAGTAATGGTTGGATGGACATCATGGATATGTGTATGTATGGTCAATGTATTATGGTGTATACCCTAGATAAAAGATATTACATCAAGGCAAGTGACTCTGGTACAAAACATGATGCTATATGAAATGTATAATGCAAGACTAGATGTATGTATATATGGTGAAAAAAATGCGTAATGCAGTTGAACCAAACATACAACTAGATAAAACTATGATTAATATTAAATGCAATATATTATGTATGATGGTATATAATGCAATTATGATGCTAAATGCAAAACTGTTTTTTTCCTTTTCGTAATTTTATATTGTTTTATGGTTTTAGATGTTTTTAATGCATAAAATATCTATAGGTGGAGAATATTGAGTGTTTTAGGTTCCTCAACACCCTTAAGTGAAGCTAACCGATAGGTTCTTGAAGAAATACATGCTTATACTGAGAGGGGGGTGAACAGTTTAAGATAAAAAATTTGTCTTTCAAAATAATAACTAGAATTATATGAATGCAATAATAAATGCACATAAAACCACACACATAAGAGATATGGATTTTACGTGGAAATACCCTTTCGAGAGAAAACCATGGTAAAATATTGCTTTTATTTCTTCAATCAATTTGTAGGCACCAACCCACAGGAGACACCAATCCCCTTGTAAAAATACATAGGAACCAACCTATGAGAGACACCAATCTCCTTGTTACAATAACGTAGGCACCAACCTATGGGAGACACCAATCTCCTTGAGGCACCAACCTCAGGTCTGAAGGCACCAACCTTCTACTCACAAATATGATCAAAAACTTCTCTCAAGTCTATTCCAAACTCTACGTGTTGAATTTGGAGACGATGATACCTTGATTTTCCACTCTTTTAAATTAGCACTCCAATAGCTCACTTAATATTGTGTGGTTTGCATTCTCATGATTCTTCTCCTTCAGCAAGTTTGCGGTAATTTCAACTTCACTATGTTGAAACTCCCATAAAATGCCTAGTATACTAGTCACTTATCTTGGTCTTCCTTACTTTTACTCCAGCTAGTTCTTTAGTCAAACTCCTTAGAAAGATAAATCCTATTCTATGAATTTTACCACAAAATAGAATTGCCTTGCCTCATAAATCAAAGACATGACTGCTGCCATGGAGAGTATCACAACTGAAATGCGGGTGCGAAGCATCTCACTATGAGCACATAGCATCATGCACAATTAATATTGTCGGTACATCACTTTCGCAAAGTGTGAATCCTCCCACTAGAGTGGAAAACATCGATCTGTCCGTATCTCCCTTCATCAACAATCTTAAAACATTGAAAATTTCCTCTTGTCTCCATTTGTTAAATTGTAAAATAAGACATCTCCATTGCTTCTTTCTTCATCATCTCTCTTAAATTATCATCTCACCATACAGATCCCACTCATATCTCGCTTAGATCTTGCTCCTCGACTCAGATCCTACTCATCTACTCAGAACCCACCTAAATTTCACTCCTCTACTCAGATTCCATTTAGACCCTACTCAGATCTTGCTTAGATATGCTCATATCCTACTTAGATCCTACTCGTATGGTCAGATCCCCTAAGATTATTTTTAAGTGAGAAAACTTTTGTATTTTTTTAAGTTTTTGATTTGTTCATAAGAAAGTTGATTCAACGAAAAAATATTGAAAATTTAGCGATATTTAGCCACTCAAGAAAAAATACATGAAACTCAAAGCACAAAATTCAACATCTTGTGTGTTGTATTTTGGTCATTTTTTTTATAATAATAAAAAGTAATTTAACTTAAAAAAATTATCAAAAACCAACTTAGATTTTAATCCTCTACTTAGATCTTGCTCAGACCCCACTCCTCTACTCAGAACCCACCCAAATCTCACTTCCTCTAATTAGATCCCATTCAGATTTGCTCAGATCTCGCTTAGATATGCTCATATCCTACTTAGATCTGACTCGTATACTCAAATCCTCTGATATTGTTTTTAAGTGAGAAAACTTTTGTATTTTGTTAAGTTTTTGATTTGCTCATAAGAAAGTTGATTCAACTAAAAAAAAAACACATGAAACTCAAACCACAAAATTCAACATCTTGTGTGTTGTATTTTGTTAGTTTTTTGTATAATAATAAAAAGTAATTTAACTTAAAAATAATTAAAAACCAAACTTTCTGACTTTCCAATTTTTATATTAAACATATATCTTTTAAAACTAAAAATTATTATTATTTTTTGTATAAAACTAAATGGTTAGTTTTTGCCAAGTTAAGAGTTTCTTCCCATTATGTTTTTTCGTCTGGCACAGTACAAAATTTGGTACAGTTGTTACCATAAATTCTAGATGGATTCAATTACGCCTTCAAAGTGCATATCCTAATAGATGGGTTCAATTGCGCCTTGAAAGTGCATATGGCCAGTGTTGTTTTTATGGTATTATCTATGGTATTATCTATGGTTTCTTGTTGGTAGTGTTTCCTCTTTTTTCTCGGAAATTTCGCATTTCTTATTTTTATATATATTTAGAAAAATATTTGTTCGTGATTTTAGAATCATAGATATCCTTGTAAATTAATAGTATTATAGATCAGGAAGCCCATAAATAAGGAACATAATGTAAATAAGGAACATAATGTAATGTGACAACAATCATGCGCAATGATATGCTAATTTTGGCTGAAATAGGATGAAAAGACTCCATTTATTTTTAACCCAAATCCTTTCATAAGTTCTGCATTCAGACATGTGGAAAATTTGGTAAAGCCAAGCAAAAAGTGAGATGATAACTATCGTTGGCCATGCTTTACAGAAGAAGATGATTTCAGCAGCGTTCGTCGGTTGCGTAGCTCCCTACATTCAAAAGTAGAACGAGAAATAGAACTATTTGTTAATGAAAGACTCGCACTCGTCTTGTTTTGGCTCCAAAGGCATCGTAAGGGAAAGGCAAGGCTGATAATTGGTGGAGAGCCTGAAGAAGAATGCGACGGAGCACGTCGTCGGTTGATGGCATGAATTCCGCAGTTACAGTGGCGATCGTGGTGTGCTCGTTTTCGGCACATCTGCTTCTCAGGCAAACCCGCGCATCCTCCTCCTCCACATCCCCCGAAAGTGTTAGTGCATGCCATTTCTAATTCTTTGTGTAAGTGTGGCAATCGCCTTCCTCGCCTTTGTATGCTGTTTCTCTTGGTTAATCAGAAACAAGTGAGCATGGGAAATGTTTCCATGGCCTTAATAAATATATAGGTGGGAATTGGGTGCATCCATAAGAAAGCATATGCAATAGGAAACAAGGTTGGACAGAAGACATTCCCAGTATACGCGTCTCCTCTGCCAAGTACATTCTGATTGATTGTTTTGTATAATAGCTATTTCGCTGTCAATGGGAAACCAAAGTCAAAATGCAAGGATTAAACGAATCCATATTTTCTATGTCGTATGCATGAGACCGCATCTGGTCAAACACAGGAGTACTCTTTTTGTAAGAATGATTGAGACCAAATTTTATATTGCTGTGACTGGTCGCTTTTATTCCCTTCGAATCCATAAAAAAATGTCATTCAAACATTTTAACAATTATAATTATATGGACTTTCAAAGTTTTGACCATTAGTCCACCTCAAATATACATACTAGGAGTAGAATACACACAAAAAATATATATTTAACTTATGTTATTTCCTATTTTATTTATGCACATAAAAAATGAAGTCGCTTGACCTTATACATATCGTGAAATAATTTTTAAAGAATTGGTCTTTAAACAACATACCCTTGAATTTGATTTTTATTGCGAGCTACTTTAAATATAATAAATTATTTATGTTATTAATATAAAAAATTTATAGAAACTACTTAAGAAACAAAAAATAAAAATAAAATCTGCTCATGTGGGGGGAGTTGGAGAGCAAGTGGGTAGTTAAAACTCTCAAGTTAAAAAAGAGAGGTCCTAAGTTCAAATCTCTCCTCCTCACATGCTGCGGACTAGTCGATGGTTCGTTAGGCTTATGGTTATTGTGAATTGTTTTACATTAGACACTTGTATTACGCATTTCATTTTACATTTGTATTATTTGAAAGAAATCTTTCTACTTATTTGCATACTTTCAAAATTTACTATATCATGTAAGATGTAGACTATATCATGTTTTATTCCATGAATTTGAAGAATAATTTTTAGCATCACATGCTAAGATGGGGTTTTTCCTCTACATGACCATCCTAGGCCTTGCAGTGTGCATCAATTGATATCAATGCATCATATCTGACTTCTATTTATTATTATTTAAAGTATTATTTTCATTTTTTTGTAGTGATTCTTTATAAAGTATACGCTTCAACATATTCCACCATTAAATGTTCTTATATACATGCATGTGCTACCATAATAAATGCGTCACAATAAGTTTTATGCTTAAGTACCGTTAAGAATGCCTTACTCACACATAAATATACAAGACACAAAAGTCATATTCAATAGAGACTAATCCAAAGAAGTTAAAAACTCATTTGAGAAGTCATGGATAAACAAAGGAATGCTCTATTTGGGTATTTCTTGTATCTCACAATCAACATGTGAGCATCGTCTATTAGCACTAACTTTGTGTCTTTCTAGAGCCATAGTCTACTTAAGATTTAAATAAACATAAAAATTTTAATATTCACAACTCAAATCAAGTACTAAAAATTTGAATACCTAGATCTATTAGTTAAATGACTATTTTCTTGCAAATCGATTCTCAAGCATAGATAATATTGTATTCATAGTCTTGAATATTTTCAAATTAATTAATTATTTTTAGAATTCCAATACTAAATAGATTCTAAATAATACTAAATCTATCACAAGTCTTAGACAATATTCATAAAAAAAAATTATGCTTGCTTCTAAATATTTTAATATCTACCTCCATTATTTAATTGCTTATTTCTCTACTAATTGATTCTCAAGCATAAATAATATCACATGTATAGTCCTAGACATATCCAAGCCAATAAATCATTGGTATGAATATATTAGTAAATGACTCACAAATGATTGCCCACATTTGCAAGTTTTTACAAATCAAACCAGCTTGCCATTTTTCTAAAATGTTACCCAAATTTTGTACAGGAAAATTTCTTGGAGGATAGCCGAAACATTGCAGTAGCACAAATAACATAGCAAAGGTGTAAATTCATCAATCTAGAGTACATTTTTAAAATAGTCAAAGCATTTTTCAGTAGACCCAAAATCATGGCAACGTGATGAAGCACAATGCATTTTTTTAGAAGAAAAAATGGCTAAGTCCTAAAAGACTCCAACAATACGTAAACCTAGGATTAATCAATTCTAGACTTTTCCAAGGATGACATCATCCAAAGCTCTAATAAAGTATAGGATCAAGGAAACTAGGATGATGCAGAAACAACATTTATGAAGTTGAGGCATTCCTAAAACATGAAGCTAGGACAAACACATATCTAATATTTCCAAGCACTTAAGTCAACATAAGCTTTATGGAAGCCTAAATATGCGTAAGTACAAAAGATTAAGGCATAGCCCAAGAAGGTCAAAATCCATGCTTTTGAAGGAACTATGTCAACCAAACCTTCTTAAAAGCCTAAATTTGGCTCAAAATGACTTTAAGGCAATTAAAAGAAGTTTATGTTGCCACAAACTTTGACATCAATTAACAACTACCCAAGGACATCTCTTTCATTCTAGATCACTCCCATTGAAAGATATAATTACCCAAAGATTTTTAGCCTCTCAAGCAAAGGCCATTGAGGCGAAAAGTGATTTGTTTGATAGACCGTTGTAGTAGCCAAGCAAACTATAGAGGATAAAAGTTGAAGATCAATGAACCTACTAAATACATGCATAACTAACAACTAGAAGAAGGAATTCATACCAATCATAGTAGTTAAACCTAAATGTAGATAATTGATTAGTGTGAAATATAAAAAAGACTTATGTGCATTTCTTTCTAGGTTTTTTCTAGTAGACCTATAACTAACTTTTTAAAAAAACTTGAGTTGCAAGATTCATGTAGCAACTTATAAATCACTCAATGCATATCATAATGAGGATCGACTCGGTAGCAATTGCTTGATTATGTACTATATGATGACTGCTACCAAGTGATGTTGTTTGATCTCCATTGTGATTACAATCTTAGATTTTTTACAATTGAATGTCATGCTTTAATACATTTGTGTTTGCACTTTGTGAATAGTGAATTTTTCTAAAGCAACTTCTGTATACTAATTGGATTACTTTTCATAAATCCATGGTTGGAGAAATTTTTCCAACTTAGAATAATTTCAGATCTCTCAACATTTCAAATCTGCATGACATTCCCCAAGTCACTTTGAAAGCATTACCCATTTATGATAGTAGTAGGAAGATGACTTATTAGCACTATCAAGATGTTTCTACTCTAGCTACCATCTATAATATTACCTTCAAAGATGCGATGGTGTAGACACCAAAACAGCACCAATCCGATTATGTGACTGCAAACACTGATCGCATTGACACACACAGCCCCAAGGGCAGCCCCCAGAGGTTAAACAGTGGTCCTAACCACTCTCACAATAGTTTTTGGAAGGTCAAAGATCAATTTGGCACCTTCAGGCACTTTGCTCAATATCTGTTCCACCCAGGGACGAATTCAAACTGGGATTCGCCCCACCCAGGGATGAATTCAGGATTCGCTCCAGGGTGGGGCGAATTGCAGGTTTGACGGGCAAAAAGTCAAATCTTGACAAATGGCAGCTCAGATCCACCACTTAACGCTTCCTTCATTGCATGGGAGTGTGGGTGAGCATTTTCGAGCGTTAGAGGCAATTACAAGGGCAGTCATGAAGTCCCTAATCAGGGAGGAATCTCCTTCCCCCTGGGAAGGCATGATTGCCAAGTGGCGCCTCTGCATGCCCATTTCAAGAGACCTCCAGGTCTATAAATTGGTGAGTTTCCTCACCCCAAAATATACAGAGAAGGAGCATTTTGGAGCAATGAAGTGCTGTCATTTTACTTTCACACCCACACCCTTTTGAGTTGTGTCTTTCACATCCTTGATCTCTTTTGGAGAGGAGGTCATAGGGTGGTTATTGGAAGCACAAATCCGGAACCAAACCCGACATTTGGCCACAATATCCCACCCAATTTTCTGAAAATACCCCACAAGAGGTTTTGGACCCATCCCAAGTGGATTGGTGCCGAAATCGAGCCCCAAACGACGGGCGGCCTGCCTCCGGGCGCCCCCTCCCGCACTGCTACAGTCCTAATCGCCCCTCTTCGGAGCGATTGGAAATATATGGTAGATTTGCTTTCTTTCATTTTTGCATTCAATTCTATGCTGCTTAGATAGGTTGCCATTTAAATTTCATTTCGTTTTGAACAATTTTGATCATGTTTCTATCTTCGTTCGCCTTTACTAACTTGCAGGTAGCATCATCAAATTCCCATTGATGGAGGCCAAATTGGGAAAATATGACCATCTGGGTCTTCCCAAAATACCCCCAATTAGCTAACCCCAAGTTTGCAGGTCGTTTGGAGCTTCCTAGATAGGACATTTGGGACAGTACCTTTTCGGCATTTTGTTGCAGGTGAATTCGTCCCGCCCTGGAGCGAATTCAAATCGGCGAGGAATTTCTTGACTGTTCCATTTGTAGTATTTTCTTTGGGATGTCTTGATGCCCCTGTCAAATTTTTAGAGCATTTGGATTCATTTTAGTCATAGTTTAATTCATTTTTCTCATTCACTTATCGTAGGCTTGGGGATTGCATGCTTTATTTTATCTACAGGTGCTACTGACCGTTTCTTGTTCCTTTGAACGTAGGGTCTAGACATCGGAGGAGCAGCAAGGAGTCAAGACTCATCAATGCAAGTGGCGGTGATGTTTGGTCCACCCATTTTACATGTGGGCACGCGGAAGAAGGAAGGGCATCCATGGATGTAACAAGAACGCATACCTAAACGCTCCTAGCCCTTGGAAGGGGAGGATGCGCATTGTAACCGAGTTGTGAAACATATCAATAAAAAGGGCTGTCTTCTTTATTGGCTTCTTGTTTAAGTTTTGATTCGTTCATGCTTTCCCTCTTTTCATGCACTTTCAATTCCTAGGATTTAGCGTTAAGTTTGGTTCAGTTTGCATCGCATCTTCGCTTTCCTTTTTGCTTCCGTATCCTCGTGCTTTCAGTGGCGATCATGGTGGGACCTTGTCCTCTATTTTTAAGATCAGAGATCTGATCAAAACTTGGTTGTTTTTGCTTGCAGGTACCAAGTTTTCAGACGTTGGACTGTTGTTCGTTCCATCCTGAGGCGGATACAGAGCTGGAATTCGTCTTACCCAGGGACGAATGGGAATCCGCCCCACCCTATGATGAATACAACCCTGTAATTCATTCCTCCTCGAGATGAATTTCTGTCTGTGCAGTTTCAGGACAGAAACTCAGAACCAGCTTGATTTGGGCAGAGAAGAGGTAAGGGTCCTGAACTCATCCTGTCATTTTCTGTTTTTCTTTTTCTATTTTTTTGGTTTCTTTTTGCATGCTTAGGAAAAGTTTTCTGCATGTTTATTTTCTTTCATGCAAAATAAAAAGAACCCCACACATCACGTGGCAACATAAACACCAAGGAGCTGGTCGTAAAACCCCAGCCCTTGATCAAGACCAACGGTGGATTTCATCACCACCTTGGCTTGAATTTTGCATTCATAAACCCCGATCGCTACTGTTGCTAGACGTAAATCCTGATGAAAACTGACCGAGTGTAGCTGGGGTGATTCCTAGTGCATGAGGATAAGTCTTCTATGGTAGGTGTCAAAAATAGGGTGATCCCCCTTCCGTACCGCCTACGTTCCATGTACCATCTGCTCTCACGTACCTATAGTTTCCCTCACGTAAGGGCGGGTATATAGAGAGGTTGGTATATCGGCCCGGCAATGGTATATCGAAGGGGCGACCATTTTTGGGAGTCATAAGAGCCATCATATTGCATTTAAACGTTCTTTACAAAAGCTTTCAAAACAAAATCAAAATACACTAAACCAGATTTAAGGCACACCTTTAATATTTAAACGAGATAATCATTGCTTTGCGTGTGTGATCTTTTCTGTTTAGTGTAGCATAAAAATCATAAAAAGAAAAAAAAAAATCTACGCATCTTGTAGGAAAGCACCACCATGGTGTACACCCGTAGCCAAGCCCAAGCAAGGGCGAAAGCTACGGAGAGTGTACAAGGGGGCACAAGTCACCTCCGCTATAGTCCCAAGGACTTGGTCATTCCGCCTTGGCGGCCGGGCCCACAAGAGAGTCCACATCATGGCATCTCAGAATGGGACTATAGGGGCACCCCTTCGAGGGGCACTCCCATCCAGCATAGACCCTTTCAAGATGAGTCCTTACATGTGGCACTCAATATAAATGGGAAAGCTCCCTTAGAAGCTCGATATGAGTGGCCACCGTGCGATGAAGCGCTAGAACAGCATAGGGTCCATGAGGAGAGGCCACAGGATTATGTCATCCCTCCATTGCCCCCTCTCATTGTTAGAAACAATAGGACAAATCCGGAGCACAAGGCTCCTCTGGCAGGGCGAGCCAACTCCGCCCGCCCCTTTCACACTTATGAAAGGGAAAATGAGGAAGACCCCTACCTTCCTCATGAGCAATATACAACATGGGAGCAATGCGCCTCCGCACCTGCTATTTACCAAAATCATCTTTCGAGGCCAGAGCCTCGAGTGAATGCCACCAACCTCGATAGGGGGAAGTGACCTATAGAGATCTCGGATCACCATGACCGAGATAAATGCGTAGGAGAGGCATCTAGGCCTCCTAGACTCAATATGGTAGAATAGATCGACCTGGCAGTCGCTAGACATGCCACCCACCAAGCACAGATTACGCAGCTTGAGCAAGATCAACAGCAGCTAGAGCATCTATACCGCCTTAGCAAGGAGCGCATTCAATGCCAAATAGATGAGCTGCTCCATAACACGGTGCCTGAGAGGCTTCCAACCCCTCACACCCAAAGGGCAGAACCATATGAGAGGCGCAACCCCTTGGTACGAGACAGGTCCCCATGACCTTACCAAGTGCTGCCTCCAAGACCTCCTAGACCTGAACGGGAGGCCACTCCTCGGAACAACGATGGGCTCCCTCCACGGGGACCCACCCATGGTCATAGGTCTCACCCAGAAACTCCTCGAGAAGCCTATGAGGAGTATGAACAAGAAGAAGAGCGGGCCGAAATGCCCTATCAAGGTGGAGGGGCTGCTATCCGGCCACCCCTCCATAGGCCTCAAGTCTCCCACAACCCACAATGGGAGCAAACTAAAGAGGAAGAGATTAAATCTTTCGATGCATACAAAGCGCTTCTAGAGCATTTGGAGTCTATGGAAACCAAAGCTTCTGGGCCCCAAAAGCCCATGTTACGCCAACTCCGTAGTCATCCTGTGCATCCGTCAGTGCCTGCACCCCCTTACCCTGAACACTTTAAGCTGCCTCAGTTGGCAATATTTAAGGGTGAGGAGGATGCCCAAGAGCATGTGACTAGATTCCTGAGCCAATGCTTTGGCATTCAGGACAATGATGCGTTGTTGCTAAGAACATTTATAACCACATTCATGGGCCCTGCCTCGGATTGGTTCACTCAATTGCCGAAGCACAACATCAGTAACTTGGATCAGTTAGTGGATGCGTTCCTCGAACGCTTCACCTTCAACACCAAGAAGAAGGCATCACTAAGTGACCTAGCCAGCCTCAGGCAGTATGAGGAAGAAACCATGGCGGCCTACGGGAATCGATGGAGGACTCTGCTTTCCAAGCTACCCTACCTCCCTCCTATGTCCGACCTTACACAAATGTTCTCAAGAAGTTGTTTGAGATCGATCTCTATGCTATTGCAGCTGCAACAATATGCCACCTTAGAGGAAGCTCTGGCGCAAGCCAGAATCATCGAAGAGATCAAGATACAGGATGGCGAGATTGCCAAACCTAAGAAGAAAGAATGGAACAAGAACACAAAAATAGGGACTACGCAACAAAAACCCATTGTGGTCAATCAAGTTGCTATAAATGTCCCTAAGCCTGCACAAGAAATACAGCCTCAAAAGGCTAACTATCAGGCAGTGCCTCCTAATAATTATGAAAGAGAAAACCAGAAGCAGGAGCAAAATCAGCAGCGTCACCCTAGGCGACAATACACACCTTATACGGAGTCTAGGGACTCCCTATTTGACCACTTGTCAATGGCAAACTTGATCAACCTTCCAGAGATTCAAACCATAGATCCCAATGCGCCAAAGCCTAAGGGATACCGGGAGGACTTGTATTGTAGGTTCCACAGGCGAAGGGGACATGACCTGAATGCATGTTGGAAGTTCAAAGGTTTGATACAAGACCTAATTGAAAATAAGACGTTGGTAGTGGACAACCCCGTAGCACCAAACAACCAGCAGATGGGAGTCTTTAGAGACCCCTTGCCTGCTCGTGAGGCACAGGAAAAACCCCTTCAAGTCAATGAGGTGCAACAGAATTGCCCCATGCAAGGGTATGTAGGAATGATAAGCATAGTGACTAGGAACAAGAGGTACCCAGGAGTTGCCCCCAAGGCAGCCACAAGAGAGGTTCCATCGACGTCACAACCTCAACAACACCCTACGCAACTTCCTCCGCCTAGACCCACGGCCATGATTCGGACCAAACTCACGCAGAGCTTGAGGACCACGTCGGCTAGGCTCTCCATATACGAGCTTATACAACAATCAACGCCCCATCGGGAGGCTCTAATGGAGATATTGAAAGCCATCGAGTTGCAGCCCCATGAAGCGAATTCCTTCAACAACTTCATGGGACATGTCAAATGATGCACGGAGCCAGTCATCACCTTTCGAGAAGATGAAGTGAAATCAGTGGTTGATGACATGGCAGATCCACCCCTGCACGTTATCACGTGGGTCAACGGGATCCCGTATAAGAGGGTGTTGGTAGACACTGGCTCATCCAGTAACATCATTACCACAACGGCATTGAAACATCTAAAGTTGCCAGCCTCTCACATCACGGCTTCCACCTATACACTACGAGCATTCAATGATGCGATATGCTCGATAGTTGGCACAATTGTCCTACCCATTCAAGTAGGACAAAAGATGATACCTACATTGTGCCATATTTTGGAAGGTGAGATGGCTTATAACATCTTGTTGGGGCGGCCATGGATCAGGGACATGAAGTGTGTCCCTTCGATAGCTCATCAGTGTTTGAAGTATACATTTGAAGGGGAGGTACATGTAGTCCCGATGGACTTAGAACCCTTCAAATATTGCAATGCGGTGCAGCTGATGCCGCAATCGACCCTTCCATCGACGCATTTGGATTTTTAGTTAAATCCATCTAGACAGGGTCCGATCCCGCAAGCATCCCCGATGATAAATCCATCAAAACCCCAGCCAGGTCCATCTTCATCATCTGGTCCTTCACCAATGATGCCACCTATCATGGCCAAATAGAAGGACAAAGGGAAGAAAACCCTGGAAGAGGCTCAACCCCTGGAAGAGGCACTACCAATAGTATCAACCATCTCTACTGAAGAGATGCCTAGTAAAATGGAAGTTGAGGCTCCTAGTTCACCCAACATGGAGTGGATTCAGGAAGAGCTTCCATTCCCTCCCCCTCAATCACCAACAATCACTATTGAAATGGCCAATACGGGCCTGGGGGAGTATCTGGTGTGGAATGTTGTAGCAACGCCCACACTAGAGTCCATGCAGGACATGGGGAGACCTCGCCTCCCCATCGGTACAATTGTTCCTTTAGGCTACCCGCCAAACCAGACAAACTTTGTGTATGGGGGCCTTGATCATGGTACTGAGCCATGCATGCAAGAGGACGAAGATGAAGAGCCCTTTGCAGAAGATGTCAACTATCTGTCTAACCCAGACTTCGCTCTGAGATATCTTGGCCAATGCAATTGGCATGGATATGGGTTAGGCAGGTATGAGCAAGGAGTGCGTGTCCTTTGCCAACCAAGATACCAAATGCCTTATGACAAGTCGGGCATGGGGTTCAACCACCCCCTACCCTTGGACATCTTGGTAGAGAACATGCAAGGCCTAGGGATAGGCAACAAGGGTGGATTGGCATTAGATCCCTATGCCAACCCTAACACAATGTATACATTGGGGGATTACCTCCCATGGTCAACAACCACCCTTGTTAACCTCAATAACCCTTTCCCTTTGCTAGAGAGAGGCGAAAGTTTGGGGACTCACTTTCAAGGAGGGTATAGATAGTGTCAAGAGGGATCTTCGGAGGATGAGTCAGAGTATGAACCAGCATCATATGACCCCTTCGAATCAGATAGTGATCACTCTCAAGTGATCCCCATGAATGACTATCAAGAGAGCCTCTTGACAATGTTCCCTCTAGAGGCTCCAATCGAGCCAGTGCCACGTCAAGAGAATCAGGTCCCCCCATGGAGAGTGGAACAACCACAATGGGGCCAGATTAATTTGCTCGAGCAGGATGAGCCTGTAATGCCTCAAATAGTTGTCGGAGCCAACGAGGGCTTTTGGATCTCCGATAGTGATTACGAAGATGAAACAGAAATGACATATCTTAATCACATGCGATAGATGCAGCAACCATACCCCTTGGAGATTAATGACATATTTGAATAGTTGGACATAGTGCCAGGGCATGAGTGGTACGTAGACCCAACGGGGTGGGACCAAGTGTTGGATCCGCCACTCCAAGTATATGAAGAGCACCTTCCACCCCGAGACCCTAGAGTGATATCAGTGCCAAGGGTAGACCCTATCCTCCTATCAGCACATAGGGCCGATCCATTCATGCCAATCCCTCCAGAGCCAGATCCGGAGCACAGGAATCATCTAGAATGTTCAAATCACCACACCCATGGTAATGGAGACCAAAATCATTTCATCAACATGATCTCCATTGACTTAACCGCCCCCATCCACAATCCGACCGATCCAACATGGTCATTGCATCTAGACATAGATGCCATAGACTGGGATCACATCAATTCACCTCCATCCCCATCATAGTACTGGCCTTTCGGTAAAATGCTTCATTTTACCCCAGGGTCAACTCAGGATATCTTCCATGCTGAAGAGGAACCCGAGGTTCCCAACATAGATTTAAACTCAACAAATGATATCCATTTGATCCCGACTCCACACCAGTTGGAGGATGGATCCCACATGTCGATCGAGGAGATGACTGACGTAGACATCGGCTCAGATCCAATGAATCCATAGATTATCAAGCTAGGGGTAAGCTTATCCCCCGAAGAGCAAGCCGACTACATTACCCTTCTCAAAGAGAAGAAGGAGGTTTTTGCATGGTCCTACAGAGACATGTCGGGGCTAGATCCATAGCTAGTCATGCATAATCTAACGCTTGATCCGACAATCAAGCCAATTAAGCAAAAACTATGCAAGATGCACCCAATAATGGCCTTGATGGTCAAAGATGAATTGCAAAAGCTGTTGGATGCACAGTTTGTCATCTACGTGGATTATCCGCCATGGCTGTCCAACATGGTGCCCATCAAAAATCCCGATGGGAGGATTCACATATGCACTGATTTTTGAGATCTAAACAAAGCGAGTCCTAAGGATGATTTCCCCTTGCCGAGCATCGACGCATTGGTAGATGCTACAGCGGGCCATGAAATGCTATCCCTCATGGATGGTTTCTCGGGATACAATCAGATTCGTATCAATCTCGAGGACCAACTAAAAATGGCGTTCACAATGCCTTGGGGGACATTTTGTTATAAGGTCATGCCTTTTGGCCTTAAAAATGCTGGCGCCACCTACCAACGTGCCATGACATACATCTTCCATGATTACATGCATAAAACTTTGGAAGATTACATGGATGATTTGTTGGCCAAATCTCTTTTGCGCCCAGATCATATCGATGACTTAAGCAAGATCCTCGATCACCTCATGGAACATAAAGTCAGACTCGAATCCCAAGAAGTGCGTATTTTGCGTCACATCTGGAAAACTCTTGGGTTTCATAGTCTCAAAGCGAGGCATCGAGGTGGACCCAAACAAAGTCAAGGCAATCCTTGAAATGCTTCCCCCAACTACCATCAAGCAGCTCGAAGCCTACAGGGAAAGGTCACGTCAATCAAGCGCTTCATAGCGCAGCTATCTGACAAGTGCCGACCCATGAACAAATTATTGCACAAGGGGGTAGCATTTCACTGGGATGACGAGTGCCAGTCAGCCTTTGATGACATTAAATGATACTTGGCTTCACCACTAGTATTGGCACCACCTAGACCAGGAGTGCCATTCTACTTATACATCTCAGCCTATTGAGGTGGCACTGGGCGCCATGCTAGCCCAAAAGAATGAACTTCACAAAGAACAGGCTACTTACTATCTTAGCCGCACCCTGGTCAGTTATGAACTTAACTATGCATACATTGAGAAACTCTGCTTGGCAGTGGTGTTTGCTACCAAAAAGCTATGCCACTACATGCTGAGCAACACTACGTATGTTGTGTCTAAGGAGAATCCATTGCGGTACATGATGAGTCATACTTATCATAGTAGCCGCATGGCAAAATGGATTATGTTGTTGATAGAATTTGACATAGAGTTTATTGGACAGAAATCCATCAAAGGACAAGTCATAGCCGATCAACTAGCAGAGGCTCCTCTCGAAGATGATCAGCCTCTGGTCATAGAACTACCCGATGATGGGGTCTTCCATGTCTCAGAATCGCCAGATTCTGATGAGCTTGAGTCACAGGCCGACATAACCCTATTTTTTGATGGTTCTAAATGTGAGCAAGGAGGTGGCATAGGAATTGTATTCTTCACACCACAAGGGGCTCCAATGCCTCTATCATTTAAATTAGACTTCCCATGCACCAACAATAATGCAGAATATGAAGCCTTGCTCATAGGTCTTCAGACAACAATCACCATGAACATCAAATGATTGAACATCTTTGGTGATTCGTTGTTAATTGTCAACCAAGTCAAAGGGGTATTCCAATGTAAATGCCCAGTTCTGTAGGCCTACAAAGCCCTTGTGGACAAATTCTTGGCAAATCTTGAATGGTACGACATCGAGGCACTCCCTCGATCATCGAATCATTTTGCGGACACTATGGCCTCCTTGGGGTCACTAATCCCGTAAGACATTTCTGGTGATATGACAACCATTCAAGTCAAAACACTATCGCAATCCATGATGGAGCGTGCAAGCTCTAACTTGATGCCAGGAATCCACATGATCCAGATTGAACCACCTCAGGATAGGTTCTCTCGAATCCATGATCATCTGAAACATGCCAACTAGGGGTCCTTGTTCTCCCCTACTCCCCTTAATAGCAACACAATACTATTCTTACAAGTTCTTTCCCGCTCAGCTTTTGCTAGGGATGAACTTCAAGAGGGATTGGTTGTTCATACCATCGAGGCTTCCGATCAGCAGGATTGGTATTCACCCATAAGGGACTACCTCAAGTTAGGTAACCTCCCACTTGGATTGACGCATGCCGCAAAATGAGCATTCAAGCAGAAAGCGGCAAAGCATGTCTTGTTAGGAGACATTTTGTACCATCGTAGCTATGAAGGGATCCTCCTTCGGTGCTTGGACCAGCAAGAGTCCACTTGGGCGATCGCCCAAGCGCACGATGGTACATGTGGTGGCCACTTCAGTGGTATGGCTATCGCCAAGCGCATTCTTCGCATGGGCTATTATTGGCCATCTTTAGAGCGAGATTGTAGCGCATATGTAAGGAAGTGCGTGAAGTGTCAACATCATGCTAATTTGACACACGTACCTTCCCAGGCCTTGCAGCCGATCCAGTCGGCTTGGCCATTTTCGTAGTGGGGCTTAGATCTAATCGAAAAGATCTCCCCTGCATCGTCAAGCCATCACACGTTCATCATAACGGCCACAGAGTATTTCACCAAGTGGGTGGAAGCAGTTCCGCTTACCTCTACGATTGGAACCCGCATTGCGGAGTTCATTTTGCATAACATCATATGTCATTTTGGTATTCCATCCAAGATAATCTCGGATAATGGGACGTCATTCAAGAACAAAGATGTGCATGCTTTGACCACAAAGTACAAAATTCAGCATAGTTTTTTGACACCCTATTATCCGTAGGCAAATGGGCAAGCAGAGGCATCAAACAAAATGCTAGTTGCCATCCTCAAAAAGATAGTCACGGACAAGTCATAAGGATTGGCACATTCAGATCCCACTTGCCCTGTGGGCTTATCGCACTAGCATTCGAACACCCACTGGGGCAACTCCATTTTCGCTCGTGTATGGCTCTGAGGCTGTCATGCCTCTCGAGTTGGAAATTCCTTCCCTACGCATATCAATGCAAGAGTTCATCGATGATGACACTGCATGGTAGGCCCGGTTAGACCAGCTTACGTTGCTCGATGAACGACGTGTTAATGCTCTCGAGCATTTACGTATCTATCAAGAGCGACTGAAGAAAGCATACAACATGAAAGTTCACCTGAGGGACTTTCAGGTTGGTGACTTGGTCTTAAAAGAGAACCAACAGAACTCTAGCTTGCCGCCCCATCTAAGGGACAAGTTCATGGCAAATTGGTTAGGTCCCTATGTAATTGATAGTAAAATAGGACCTGGAACATACCGGCTAGCCTCTCTTGATGGAATCAAGGAACTAGAACCCTTGAACATCAGCCATTTGCGGCCATTCCATATCTAGAAGAGCCATAACCCAACCAAAATGCTCCAAGGATTCCCATAATCGCTTGGTCAATCCCAAAATGCTCCAAGGATTCCAATAATCGCTTGGTCAACAAAATGCTCCAAGGATTCCCATAATCGCTTGGTCAATCCCAAAATGCTCCAAGGATTCCCATAATCGCTTGGTCAATCCCAAAATGCTCCAAAGGTGCCCATTACCCCTTTGGTCAAACCAAATGCTCCAAGGATTCCCATAATCGCTTGGTCAAAAATAAGAAAATTCAAAAAAAATAAAATCATCAAAAATAACAAAAATGTGCATCTCATTTCTATGCATGCTCAAAATCATCACAAAAATAAAGAGCTCTTTTTGCATCTCATCTTCATACTCATAAATATCAATCCATCCAAAAACACAAACATATAGTTGCATTAGGCATCACACACATACATTGCATATTTGTGGTCATCCAAGTCAGGGCACCATAGACTGTAATTACTTGGCAAATCCATCTTGTTCCATATTTCTCCGCTTTATAAATAGTCCATCACAAATAAATGCCATTCACATCTTTTCGCCATACTATAGTCAGTTGACTTTTAATGTATCAAGAGTTTTCGTCATTCAGTTGTCAATAGCTTTTTAGCCAAATACTGTACAAAGTCAGACAGATTTTACGAAGGTAGAGTTCTACTTGGATCACACCTTGTTACGTAGCATCCCAACACAAATTAAAACACATAAAAATTCCCAAGTTGTGTGAACGAAAGATGAAACCTGCAAAGCAATCCAGGTCACCATAAGCGAAATGGTTATCTTGCTCATCCCCCTGTGCGAATGACCCCAAGAATGCTGAGAGTTGGCAAAAGGACAAGAATCTTCCCTACCCAATTCCCCAAGAATCCCAAGTTCTCAAAAGAAGTTGCAAACATCATAAAAATTTGCAAACGTCAAAACTCCAAAAATTTGACATCACAACCAAAGTGCATACATCAAAAGGCACAAACAATAGTGATTCTCATCACTCATTATTCAAATCCCTTGCTCAAAAGAAAAAAAAAAACAAAAATAAACAGTGATTTTTATCACTATAATCGAGCAAGTATCCCAATACAATTGAAGAAAAGAAGGGAGTCGAACTTGAATCCCTGGAACTCTCAGCATTCAGAAGGTCATGAGATAAACCTCAGTACCGGTTTGGTTGATAGCCTATCGGTCACTCGTGGCAAACCTCCCGCATGACGATATATCTGTCACATTAACTTGTGTGCAGATCAATGTTTGCATGTGGATGAGCTAGCTTATGGTATCCTAGATCGCACCGCAGATTAATCTGACTAAATACAACAAAGGAGTTAGTGGGGCTAATTAGGTGATCCTCAGTACAGGTTTGGTTGACAAGCCTATCTGGCACTGGCGGTATCCCGACAAATACCACATAAACGAACTCAATTGCACACACAGGGATGTGAAATAACTTGGTCAAAGACAAGTCCGATTCATACCTTGTTCAAAAGTCTTGTAAGAAAAAATACAGTTTTGGATAGTTAGTTAAAACATCTGAGTCTCAAAAAACCTAACTACATTCTAAACCAACTTTCAACTTTACTTCACCATCAAAAAATACAAAATACCATACATAAAAAGTCATTTACCACAGCAATCGCCTAAGATAAAAAGCCATCAGTTCTGAATAGTCTATGGTGCCATCACCAAAAATCACAAATTCAATTCATTCATTTCCATTTGCATATCATATACATTAAGCAACATTTGCATTCATCATAACACATGCATCCATCAATGTAAATTAACATGCATACATACACATTCATCAATCATTAGGCATAACATCAAATCATGACACATGTGTAACAAAAAATAAAATCATCTATATATATATCATCAAAAATGCCCGTAGGCTACAATATCCGATCATCTGACCTCAAAAGCCAAAAGCTCAAAAACCCCAAGCCTAGGGCATCGGCCACCATGATCACGTAGGATCGGTGCGACGAGAACTACCCCCATGGTGTGGGTCCTATGGGACCCCTCAGGGCGGCTACCGCTAGCCCTCGCATCATGCCTACTCGACCCCCCCTCATCCAATCGCCTATGATGAGAGGATGCTGACTGCTCAGTATCATCCCCTCTTCGGTGACGATGAGCCACCTCCATGAGGGCTCGGGTACCCGCCCATCGAGTGGATAATCTCTCCCTCCAACTCCATCCGATGCCGACACCACGTCCATCTCCCATTGATGGTACATCATGCACTACATCGTCATGCGTGCCAACTACATCCGTAGGAGATCCCTCTCTCATGCAGCATCGGTATCCCCATCCTACCGGCGGTGCGTAGCCCATGCATGCTCCCGCTCCACTAGCTGAGCCCGTAAGAGATCCCTCTCTTGTAGAGCCTCCCCCAGCTCCTCATCTCGCCTCCGTAGCAGCCCCACCAATCATGCATTCTCAGTGCACCCCTGACTCCATGTCCTTCGAATCTACCTAAGGCATGGGCATCTCTAGAATAGCAGCCTTCTCTGGCTCCCACTGCTCCATGATGTCCTGCATCTCCGGCTGATCCGAAACCCCAAGATCCGCATCCATATCATCTACCTCCACCATGTCCGCATCCTCCAATGGAGCTCCCCAATCATCTCCTGGTGCCTCGGCACCCTCCCTTCTCTTCTCTACCTCTCCTCCCAGTGGCCCCTCTCCTCGCCATCACTATAGTGTCCACCACTGGTCATACTCTACGGTAGTCCCGATGTCATCCACGTCTGGGACATCAATCATCACATCTGAATCCTCGCCAAGTGGCACGATGACTAGCCGGTCCAGAGTCCTCTCGTCCCCTCGATGTCGATAGACCACGGGTTCACCAAGAAACCCCTGGTGCACCCCAAACTATCATGTCACCCGACTGTAAGGGAAGAACTCATGCTCGGTCCCATGCCTCCCAATCAGCCACCACCCCCTACGTACCCACTACAGCCACTCTCCAACCTCAAGCCAGGCTGGACAGTCCCGATAGGGGCGCCAGGACACCTCCCCTGGAGCAAGCCGAGCGAAGGCATCGACATAGTGCCCTATGACACCTACCCACCATCGACTCTGTCCCTGCTCCTCAGACCATCGCCATAGAGCCGCGTAGCCTATATCCTTATCCACCATCTCTACTCGAGTCATCCATGGTAACCCCGTCGGCCTCTCCACCGCTATGTGCTGCCAAGCCCAACTCTACAATAGATAGTTGCAGCTAATCCCCTTTCACCTCCGACAGTGGACCTCGTACAGCTCACCATAGAGCTATGCCAGCAGCGTCTGTCCCCACCTCATGATCAATGGTGCCTCCATCGGGCACTCAACCAGTCGATAGACCACATCCAACAGGTTCCATGGGAACCTCGCACTTGACGAGTCAGGTAGCAACATGTTGGAAATGAGGCCCATAAGTACTACGTGCCTCACTCCCAACACCCCCTTCTCCAACCACCATCGGACCAAAATCTTGCCAATCTGGCAGTCACCCTCTGCCCTCTCCACTGGGCTCTCCACACCCAGCTCCTCCCCATGCCCAAAGCATCGTATCAACATAGTTGTCCTCGATCTCGCGACGTCATCGCGATCGGTAGTCCATCTATCGGAAATCTATAGAATTCGATAGACATCCTCCAAGGTCATTGTCATCTCCCCTATTGGGAGATGGAAGGTGTTGGTCCGGGGATCCCATAGGTTGATCAAGGTCATCAGATAGGCCCGATCCCCGACCATAGGCTCCATCCGAGTCACCTGCTTGAGCCCAAGGGCATCAAGCCACTCCCAGTCAGCCATAATTAGTGCCTCCCGCACTTTAACAAAAGCAGTAGGCACACGATACCGGCTCTTCACAACCTACAAAAGAAAACAACACAAAAACATTAAAATCATGAAAATTGTACAAAAAATAACATGAATATACAGAACTGCCTAAAATGTACAACTCAAAAGCAACAAAATTCACAAAAATTAAACAAAAAATAGTTTGTCAGTCTTAGGGTTTTTGTACTCTAAGTTTAAAATTGAAAAATAAAAAAAGACAAAGTCTACACAAACAAAACAAAATTAAAATAATAGTTTTTAACCTAGGGTTTTCACCTACGTTTTAAAATGACAAGTTACTAAAAAACTAGGGTTTGCGTGTGATGTTATCCTAGGGTTTTAGTTTAAAAAATAAATCAAAATTTTTCCTAGGGTTTACTTTAGTGTAAAGAAAAAGTAAATTTGAGTTCTTTTAAAAAGAAAAATAAAAATTTCAACCTAGGTTTAAACTATGTTTTTCATTCAGTTTTAAGCTAAGTCTTGATTTGTGTTCAGCTAAGTTTTAGGGTTTCAATTTTAATTTGGAAAACAAAATAACAAAGAAAAATAAACAACTAACTTGCAGTTTTAAAAATACAAACAAAAGCAAATAAATGAGGAGGAGCACTTACTGGTCTCGCTTCGGCTCCGTCGCTCGATCCGGTCTGTGCACTCATGATGTCGGGAGAAATTTGGTAGTGCTTCGCTTCGTAGAATTAACCTCCTCCTCCTCAGAGCTCCAAATCGCAAGAAAATTCGAATGCAAATGAGCCCAAACCCTAGTTTTGGCCTTTAAATAGGCTTTTTGAGCTTATATTCATTCCTCCCTAGGATGAGCACTCTAGTTAGCACTCGTCCCACCCTGGGATGAATACTAAGCTGGTATTCGTCCCACCCAGGAATGAATTCAGGAAAAAATTTCAAAAACAACAAAAATTGAACAAAAATGCACCAAAACAACTAATAAACTTGCCCGATGAAAGTGCTTTTGCACTTGACATCCCGGGCATGCAAAATAGACGTCGGGGTCACAAATCCTCACTATCCTACTCCCTAAGAAGGCTACCATAGCCGGACCGCTCCACGGGAGGACGGATTTTTGAGAATTTCATCCCCAAACGGCGTCGCCAAAAGGGTCAAAATCCAACCAAAAATAGCAATAACATTGCCGAACGAAGGCGCCTTGGTGCTTGACATTCTTGGCATCCAAAATAGATGTTAGGGTCACAAATTGTCACTATCCTACTCCCTAAGAAGGCTACCATAGCTGGACCGCTCCACGGGAGAATGAATTTTTGACAATTTCAGCTCCAAAATGCGTCACCAAAAGGGTTAACACCCACCAAAAATAGGTCTAAATGTCAGAAAACTGCACACACATGTAATGCTAAACATCTGAAGGCACCCTTGCACAAGTCATCTTGGGTCAAGCGACTCGTCACTTTTCTCATGAAGGTCATTCCCTCATCGATTCGTCGCTTGAGGGGGTAGTCACACTTAGTCACCAATCAACAAATACACACCCAATTAAGGAAAATGACATGCATTCAAAGAATCATTGACAAAGACAATCACGCTCCTGCTTGGGGCAGTAAACAAGCAATAATCACAAGCTGATCAAATCACTTGGCATTTCATGAATCATGAACTCAAGGTTCCCATAGACAAAAGGTTGCGCCCTTTGCCTATTCATGACTGATCAATGTCCAAGATCAAGTAACACCTCACCGAAAAAGGTTAACACTTGAATTAAGTTCCTTCGCTCGTCAAAAGCAAGGATTCAAGAATGCATGCCCCTTTCCATACTTGGGGCATCAAAATTTGGTTAGGTTACTGAGAAACCCTAATCATTAGTGCTTTGGTTATCTATTTTTGCTCGACGCTGCGCCTTGCATAGCGCATCCCAAAAAGGGGCATCTATAGACACCAAAACAGCACCAATCCGATTATGTGACTGCAAACACTGATCGCATTGACACACACAGCCCCAAGGGCAGCCCCTAGAGGTTAAACAGTGGTCCTAACCACTCTCACAACAGTTTTGGAAGGTCAAGAGATCAATTTGGCACCTTCAGGCACTTTGCTCAATATCCGTTCCACCCAGGGACGAATTCAAACTGGGATTCGCCCCACCCAGGGACGAATTCAAGATTCGCTCCAGGGTGGGGCGAATTGCAGGTTTGATGGGCAAAAAGTCAAATCTTGACAAATGGCAGCTCAGATCCACCACTTAACGCTTCCTTCATCGCATGGGAGTGTGGGTGAGCGTTTTCGAGCGTTAGAGGCAATTACAAGGGCAGTCATGAAGTCCCTAATCAGGGAGGAATCTCCTTCCCCCTGGGAAGGCATGATTGCCAAGTGGCACCTCTGCATGCCCATTTCAAGAGACCTCCAGGTCTATAAATTGGTGAGTTTCCTCACCCCAAAATATACAGAGAAGGAGCATTTTGGAGCAACGAAGTGCTATCATTTTACTTTCACACCCACACCCTTTTGAGTTGTGTCTTTCACATCCTTGATCTCTTTTGGAGAGGAGGTCATAGGGTGGTTATTGGAAGCACAAATCCAGAACCAAACCTGAAATTTGGCCACAATATCCCACCCAATTTTTTGACAATACCCCACAAGAGGTTTTGGACCCATCCCAAGTGGATTGGTGCCGAAATCAGGCCCCAAACGACGGGCGGCCTGCCTCCGGGCGCCCCTCCTCCCACTGACTACGGTCCTAATCGCCCCTCTTCGGAGCGATTGGAAATCTATGGCAGATTTGCTTTCTTTCATTTTTGCATTCAATTCTATGCTGCTTAGATAGGTTGCCATTTAAATTTCATCTCGTTTTGAACAATTTTGATCATGTTTCTATCTTCGTTCGCCTTTACTAACTTGCAGGTAGCATCATCAAATTCCCATTGATGGAGGCCAAATTGGGAAAATCTGACCATCTGGGTCTTCCCAAAATACCCCCAATTAGCTAACCCCAAGTTTGCAGGTCGTTTGGAGCTTCCTAGATAGGACATTTGGGACAGTACCTTTTCGGCATTTTGTTGCAGGTGAATTCGTCCCGCCCCAAAGCGAATTCAAATCGGCGAGGAATTTCCTGACTGTTCCATTTGCAGTATTTTCTTTGGGATGTCTTGATGCCCCTGTCAAATTTTTAGAGCATTTGGATTCATTTTAGTCATAGTTTAATTCATTTTTCTCATTCACTTATCGTAGGCTTGGGGATTGCATGCTTTACTTTATCTACAGGTGCTACTGACTGTTTCTTGTTCCTTTGAACGTAGGGTCTGGACATCGGAGGAGCAGCAAGGAGTCAAGACTCATCAACACGAGCGGCGGCGACGTTTGGTCCGCCCATTTTACATGTGGGCACGCGGAAGAAGGAAGGGCATCCATGGATGTAACAAGAACGCATATCTAACGCTCCTAGCCCTTGGAAGGGGAGGATGCGCATTGTAACCGAGTTTGTGAAACATATCAATAAAAAGGGCTGTCTTCTTTATTGGCTTCTTGTTTAAGTTTCGATTCGTTCATGCTTTCCCTCTTTTCATGCGCTTTCAATTCCTAGGATTTAGCGTTAAGTTTGGTTCAGTTTGCATCGCATCTTTGCTTTCCTTTTTGCTTCCGTATCCTCGTGCTTTCAGATGGTAATATTTCTTGATTGATCTTTCCAAGGAAAATTATTTTTATGGTATCGATCCTTAGAGGACAATAACATTAAGGCATGGGCCAACCTAACCAAACCTTTCATATTAGAAATAGACGAGCCATGATACCCATTCTTACTATTCACCAGGTTTTCCTTTACCCAAATATGTCCTTATGAGAGCATTATCGATTGTAATATTTTATTTAGAAGAACATAGAGAAGGATTACCTAGGAAATATGATCATTGCATTCCAAAGCCTACTTGTATTACATTTATGCTCTTACACTAGACCTAGGACTTCTGATCTAGTAGTACTAAGAAAAATATTCTCAAAAATATTCCAAGTGGCCATCATAGTAGAAAATATGCTCATTTTAGTTGCCAAAATCCCTCCTAGAAACACCATGTGGGATATCCCTTAGGTCCCTCAAATGAACCCAAAACATTTTTTGCAACCCTACCTTCTCCACCTCATGATATTTTTCCCAAACTGTATTCATCTTATCCATGTCTAAAAACAAATACACCTATCATGCCCCCTTGGAATGCCAAATAGTGTAGGAATGCTTTGATTTAGTGCTTGACTAATGAGCTCAATGTTGTGGAAGGACAAGATGCTAAAGTAGGGATTGAGGTATATCCTTGAAAAATGTCTTCTCCAAAAGACCAAGTGATGTGTAATAATGAAATCAGTGGCGGAAATGAAAGACAAGTGAAACTCCCTAGTCTGGTCATGCCTAAGTGCTCAAAATTTGATAATAATTACAATGGTAACAACTTCTAGGTCTATCAACCTTATTTCTACTCAAAGGCAACTCAAGGAGCAAGTGATTTTATAGCTTTTGCAATGGATATAGAAAAATGTTTCATAGAGAAGAAATTTACCATAGCTAGTCCAATCAATCTAGATGTAGGATTTGACCCTGTTTATTTACTAGCCCATGATCATAAGACTAAGAATCAAAGGATGGAATAAGAATAGAACAAAGAATTTGTCCCTGTTTATTTTCTAGAAAAAAAATAGAACAAAGGATGTAACAAGTTAAAGAAGAAGAGCCCAAATAGATACCATGTTCACAAAGAGGACAATAGAAGAGAAGAAATCTAGAGTTATATTCTAGGATATTAATTCCAAAAATATTATATCTAAACCAACAAAGGAAAGAGATTTACCAAAATTTATACTACCTAGCCATAAGAAAAAATTAGAGGACAAAAATCATTGAAGGATATAAAAAACTATTCAAGCATTCAGTCCAAGAAAACAAAGAGTTAAATTAAACCAAAAATATCATGGTGAAAAAAAGGGAAAAGCTAAAAGAAAATTTATTGTTTTTAAAATAGGTGAATTTGGTTTAAGCAACTCTAAAAATCTTAAAATATGATAAAACTATTTTTTGAGATCCAAAAGAAGCACACAAGTAGTCATTGCATGGTATGGGTAAGATCAGTTTCCTAATATATTATTTGTTCTTATTCCTATAAGGCTAGGTGTTACATAAATGTATAGTAGATTTGAGAATTGTTGTCACAATTATGCATTATACAGTCTATGATGCCATGCGCTTAATTTATGTTGAGTTGGATTTTGGAAAACTATGTTTCAATGTAATGCAAATCGAGGCAGTTGACATCACAAAAATAGTTCTAATATTGTTGTATAGATGCCAAGAACTTATAGTAGTACAACCATGATAGTTGTTGATCTGCCTCCATTGTTTAGGATGTGCCCATAAAATGAGTTTTTGGAGCAACAAAGGGGATACTTGACCTTGGATTAGGGTCCCATGACTATCCCTTGCATCCAAAAGTTGGTCTAGATATATGTTGAGATGTCTAGGCTTTGTTTTATTAAAAGGTACATTGAGCAAAAATTAGATCGAATAGAGGAAGTCTTGAAAGGCAAACAGATGGAGGTAGTTGATTGGCCAAGAGAAGAGAAATATATCTAGGATGAGATCTTCTTGAGTGGTCATAGTCTTGAGATAGTAATTTTTCAAAACTAGGAGAGCATTAAAATTTGAGGGTTAGCTCATCCTAGATAAATAAAAATTTATGTAGGATGAGCTCTTCTTGAGTGGTCGTATTCTTGAGATAGTGAGTTTTTCAAACCTAAGAGAGCATTAAAATTTGAGGGCTAGCTACAAGTAGTTTTAAGGCATGGAAAATCATAGGTTATAATAAGCATGGCTAGAAGACCAGGAGAAGCTAACAACAAAAACCACATATAGCAAGAGAATGTTACATGTTGGATACATAATTGATGATAAAAATACTTCTAGAAACTCTAAAAATATCAGTTGTCAATCTGACACATAGACCAATGCATATTGGGAAGATATCCAATGATTCACATGCTCAAGAAAAATCAACTATGTTGATTCTCAATCCTTGATATTGAATGTCATGCAAATTTAACCTAATGCTAGTACCTCACTAAAAAAAGCTATACACTTTAAAAAGTGTATTAGAGAGAAGCTCAAATTTCACATCATATGGTTAGGCCAATGCAAATTTTGATAAGAAAATAAAGATCAGCTTCATCAGTATGAAGAGGCAGACCACAATGTTGTGTAAATAGTTGATAGGTAAATAAATCCAATAGATAGGCATATACATATAATAATAAGGCTACTGGCCAAATAAGTAGCTAATTTTTAGAAGTTACACCTTGAAAAGAACACTAGACATATCACATATATGAAATTCTAAAGCCCAAGGTGGATCTTGAGGGGTGATGATTTAATCACATTTGGAATGCCCTTTCTTGAAAATGGGTAAGCTCTAGTTCAAAGAAAGGAAGGATGAACCCGATGCTAGATTAGTGGACTCTCCAAATAGAGGAACCTATTTAAGGTAGTCTCCCCTCCTTCAACATTGCAACATTGATTGTAATTTTGCCAAATATTGTACTCTTTTTGCATAATTATGATAAGTTCTTCAACCTACACTGAGGGATAGTAGAGGTAGCCATACTTCTCTAATATTACATTTTTTTTTCTTTTTCCAATCCATTAATTTTTTCATATTTCTAGGAAATTAGAATTATGGCAAAGAAATAGAGTCCAATATAAAAGGAAAGAAGAGAGAATCTGAAAGACCAACTAGGGATGGTTGAATGATCAAAAGACCCTATTGGATATATTTTAAACTCTACATGGGATCAAGTAATGGTTGGATGGAAATCATGGATATGTGTATGCATGGTCAATGTATTATGGTGTATACCCCAGATAAAAGATATTGCATCAAGGCAAGTGACTCTGGTACAAAACATGATGCTATATGAAATGTATAATGCAAGACTAGATGTATGTAAATATGGTGAACAAAATGCGTAATGCAGTTGAACCAAACATACAACTAGATAAAACTATGATTAATATTAAATTCAATATATTATGTATGATGGTATATAATGCAATTATGATGTTAAATGCAAAACTGTTTTTGTCCTTTTCGTAATTTTATATTTTTTTATGGTTTTAGATGTTTTTAATGCATAAAATATCTGTAGGAGGAGAATATTGAGTGTTTTAGGTTCCTCAACACCCTTAAGTGAAGCTAACCGATAGGTTCTTGAAGAAATACACACTTATACTGAGAGAGGGGTGAACAGTATAAGATAAAAAAATTGTCTTTCAAAATAATTAGAATTATATGAATACAATAATAAATGCACATAAAACCACACACATAAGAGATGGATTTTACGTGGAAACACCCTTTTGAGAGAAAATCATGGTAAAATATTCCTTTTATTTCTTCAATAAATTTGTAGGCACCAACCCACAGGAGACACCAATCCCCTTGTAAAAATACATAGGAACCAACCTATGAGAGACACCAATATCCTTGTTACAATAACGTAGGCACCAACCTACAGGAGACACCAATCTCCTTGAGGCACCAACCTCAGGTCTAAAGGCACCAACCTTCTACTCACAAATCTGATCAAAAACTTCTCTCAAGTCTATTCCAAACTCTACGTGTTGAATTTGGAGACGATGATACCTTGCTTTTCCACTCTTTTAAATTAGCGCTCCAATAGCTCACTTAATATTGTGTGGTCTGCCTTCTCATGATGCTTCTCCTTCAAAGAGTTTGCAGTAATTTCAACTTCACTATGTTGAAACTCCCATAAAATGCCCAGTACACCAGTCACTTATCTTGGTCTTCCTTACTTTTACTCTAGCTAGTTCTCTAGTCAAACTCCTTAGAAAGATAAATCTTATTCTATGAATTATACCACTAAATATAATTGCCCAGCCTCATAAATCAAAGACATGACTGATGCTATGGAGAGTATCACAACTAAAATGCGGGTGTGAATCATCTCACTATGAGCGCATAGCATCGTGCACAATTAATATCATTTGTACATCACTTTCACAAAGTGTGAATCCTCCCACTAGAGTGGAAAACATCGATCTGTCCGTATCTCCCTTCATCAGAAATCTTAAAAACATTGAAAATTTCCTCTTGTCTCTATTTGTTAAATTGTAAAATAAGACACCTCCATTGCTTCTTTCTTCATCATCTTTCTTAAATTATCATCTCACAATACATATCTCACTCAGATCTCGCTTAGATCCTACTCCTCTACTCATATCCCACTCAGATCCTACTCCTCTACTCAGAACCCACCTAAATTTCACTCCTCTACTCAGATTCCATTTAGATCCTACTCAGATCTCGCTTAGATATGCTCATATCCTACTTAGATCCTACTCGTATGGTCAAATCCCCTTAGATTATTTTTAAGATCCATAAAAATTGTCATTCAAACATTTTAACAATTATAATTATATGGACTTTCAAATTTTTGACCATTAGTCCACCTCAAATATACATACTAAGAGTAGAATACACAAAAAAATATATTTAACTTATGTTATTTCCTATTTTATTTATGCACATAAAAAATGAAGTTGCTTGACCTTATACATATCATGAAATAATTTTTAAATAATTGGTCTTTAAACAAAAAACCCTTGAATTTGATTTTTATTGCTAGCTACTTTAAATATAATAAATTATTTATGTTATTAATATAGAAAATTTATAGAAACTACTTAAGAAACAAAAAATAAAAATAAAATCTGTTCATGTGGGGGAGTTGGAGAGCAAGTGGGTAGTTAAAACTCTCAAGTTGAAAAAGAGAGGTCCCAAGTTCAAATATCTCCCCCTCACATGCTGGCGATATGTTGAGTCTAGTCGATGGTTCGTTAGGCTTATGGTTATTGTGAATTGTTTTACATTATACACTTATGTTACGCATTTCATTTACATTTGTCTTATTTGAAAGAAATATTTCTACTTATTTGCATACTTTTAAAATTTACTATATCAGCAGGTGTTTCAAGATACATGGTTCCAGATTTACAATCAGCAGGCTAAACTTGACATTGAGCAGGCACACATGAAGGCACTTTTGGATGACTGGAAAAATGCACCTTGCTCAGTTAGCAGGGTTTTTCCAAACAATGCACAGCAGACATCCTGTTCCCGCTCAAGGTCTCATCAACTGCCACATCTGGTGCATGCACAGGGAGGTTGGGGACATGACATTTTTACCTACAATGATGGATGGAATGCACAGCCAATTCAATCACCATCATGTTCTCCACCCAGAGGTGCCTGGGATGAGCTGGTGGAAGTTAATGGTGGCACACAAGATCGTGCCTGGAATGCAGGGGATATAAGTGCACATAATTGCCAGCTTGATAGATCTTGAGGACAGGGCTGGGGATATTCAAATGTTCATGAGGATCAGGGACACACAGATGGATTACCGCATACCTTGGCCATTCCATGGGACTCCAACGTAGACGTGCAACCACAAACTTTCTGATTGCATGCAAGTTTCACTACCTGTTTGATTGATGTTGCCTAGTTTGTAGTGAGCTCTGGTTTGTGGTTTCCCAACCCATGGTTAGGGTTGGATTGTTTCTTCCAGGGGTGTGATCATTGCCACCTGCCACTTTTTTCATGTTAAACTTTATTATTAATATAATTTAGCTTTTCATCAAAAAAAAAAAAATTTACTATATCATGTAAGATGTAGACTATATCATGATTTCTTCCATGAATTTGAAGAATAAGTTTAGCATCACATGCTAAGATGGGGTTTTTCCTCTACATGACCATCCTAGGCCTTGCAGTGTGCATCAATTGATACCAATGCATCATATCTGACTTCTATTTATTATTATTTAAAGTCTTATTTTCATTTTTTGTAGTGATTCTTTATAGAGTATACGCTTCAACATATTCCACCATTAAATGTTCTTATATACATGCATGTGCTACCATAATAAATGCGTCACAATAAGTTTTATGCTTGAGTACCATTAAGAATGCCCTACTCACACATAAATATACCAGACACAAAATTCATATTCAATAGAGACTAATCCAAAGAAGTTAAAAACTCATTTGAGAAGTCATGGATAAACAAAGGAATGCTCTATTTGGGTATTTCTTGTATCTCACAATCAACATGTGAGCATCGTCTATTAGCACTAACTTTGTGTCTTTCCAGGGCCATAGTCTACTTAAGATTTAAATCAACATAAATATTTTAGTATTCACAACTCAAATCAAGTACTAAAATGTTGAATACCTAGATCTATTAGTTAAATGACTATTTTCTTGCAAATCGATTCTCAAGCATAGATAATATTGTATTCATAGTCTTGAATATTTTCAAATTAATTAATTATTTTTAGAATTCCAATACTAAATAGATTCTAAATAATACTAAATCTATCGAGTCTTAGAAAATATTCATAAAAAAATTTATGCTTGCTTCTAAATATTTTAATATCTACCTCCATTATTTAATTGCTTATTTCTCTACTAATTGATTCTCAAGAAAAAATACTATCGTTGGCAAAATGTATTTAAGTATTTTACTATGTGTTTGCAGTAGCACAAATAAGCTAGCAAAGGTGTAAATTCATCAATCTAGAGTAGAGTTTTAAAATAGTCAAAGCATTTTTCAATAGGCCCAAAATCATGGAAACATGATGAAGCACAGTGCATTTTTTTAGAAGAAAAAATGGCTAAGTCCTAAAAGACTCCAACAATACGTAAACCTAGGATTAATAAATCCTAGACTTTTCCAAGGATGACATCATCCAAAGATCTTATAATGTATAGGATCAAGGAAACTAGGATGATGTAGAAACAACATTTATGAAGTTGAGGCATTCCTAAAACACGAAGCTAGGACAAACACATATCTAATATTTCCAAGCATTTAAGTCAACATAAGATTTATGGAATCCTGAATATGCGTAAGTGCAAAATATTAAGGCATAGCCCAAAAAGGTCAAAATCCATGCTTTTGAAGGAATTATGTCAACCAAACCTTCCTAAAAGCCTAAATTTGGCTCAAAAGGACTTTAAAGCAATTAAAATAAGTTTATGTTGCCACAAAATTTGACATCGGTTAACAACTACCCAAGGACATCTCTTTCATTCTAGATCACTCCCATTGAAAGATATAATTATCCAAACATTTTTAGCCACTCAAGCAAAGGCCATTGAGGCGAAAAGTGATTTGTTTGATAGACCGTTGTAGTAGCCAAGCAAACTATAGAGGATAAAAATTGAAGATCAATGGACCTACTAAATACATGCATAACTAACAACTACAAGAAGGAATTCATACCAATCATAGTAGCTAAACCTAAATGTAGATAACTGATTAGTGTGAAATATAAAAAATACTTATGTGCACTTCTTTCTAGGTTGTTTCTAGTAGACCTATAACTAACTTCTTAAAAAAACTTGAGTTGCAAGATTCATGTAGCAACTTATAAATCACTCAATGCATATCATAATGAGGATCGACTCAGTAGCAATTTCTTGATTATGTACTATATGATGACTACTACCAAGTGATGTTGTTTGATCTCCATTGTGATTACAATCTTAGATTTTTTACAATTGAATGTCATGCTTTAATACATTTGTGTTTGCGCTTTGGGAATAGTGAATTTTGCTAAAGCAACTTCTATATACTAATTGGATTACTTTTCATAAAAAAATTATAATAATTAAGGTATATAACCAGTGTTTAATGAATTATGTAAGGCTATCATTAATGGTTGGTTTATGAGGTTCCATTTGAAGTTAATTGTGTAAGACTCTTATGCAAAATATCTTCATTGTTGTTATGCTATATTTTATCTGCTTTTAAGTAATTTTTTTAACCCTATATCCTTCTAAACATTCCATTTCTTCCTTTAGTATTAAACCTTTATTTAAAATTTTCAAACATTTTAAGGAGTCGACCTTCTCTAGAGGTTGAACTTGGAAGAAGTCCTTGTCATCCAATCTAGTCTATATTCTTGGGTGCATTTCATAAACTAGGCATATTTTAGACCATGAGTTTTAGCAAACATAGTGGTATGTATTTCATCAAGCTACCCTTGCAAAGAGTATACTAAAAATCTCAAAGAGAACACCCACCATGTTAAACCAAGATTTTTGGCATGCCCAATGGGACATATTTCATCAATTCATTTCACTCACCCATAGGACTCAATATTTTGATGAATAGTCTTGATCTCTTGAGTAGAGAACACATATTCACCTGGAAAACTCCACTGATATAAGAACCAGAGATATTGGTAGCTATGTTGATGGTAGAGCCCATAGCTACATAGTGATAGAGATAGATATTGATATCATTAGCTTCAAAATTCTTATCCATAAATCCATGGTTGGACAATTTTTTCCAACTTAGAATAATGTCATATCTCTCAGCATTTCAAATCTGCATGACATTCCCCAAGTCACTTTGAAAGTGAAAGCACGAGGATATGGAAACAAGAAAGGAAAGACTCCAAGCACGATGCAAAAATGAAACTAAGCTTAACGCTAAACCCTACGAATTAAAAATGCATGAAATAGAGAAAGCATGAATTGGAACCAAAATGAAATAACATCTCTTCTCTTTTATTGATGTATTTCGCAAATCGGTTACAATTCGCATCCTCCCTTTTCAAGGGCGAGGAGCATTAAATCCATCTCTTGGTTACATCCATGGATAGCCTTCCTTCTTTTGCGTGCCCACATATAATATGGGCTGACAAAAATGTCGCCGCCGATTGTGTCTATGAATTTTTATTCCTTGCTACTCCTCCGATGTGCCGATCCTGCGCTCAAAGAAACAAAAGATAATCAATAGCACCTGCGGATAAAACAAAGCATGCAATCCCCAAGCTTACGATAAATGAAGGAGAAAAATGAATTAAACGATGACTAAAATAAATCCAAATGTTCTAAAAATTTGATAGGGGCATAAATACATCATCAAAATGGCACTGTAAAAATAACAGTCAAGAAATTCCTCATCAATTTGAATTCGCTCCGGGGCGGGACGAATTCACCTGCAACAAAATGCTGAAAAGGTACTGTCCCAAATGTCCAACCTAGAGAGCTCCAAAAGACCTGTAAACTTGGGGTTAACTAATTGGGGGTATTTTTGGAAGACCCAGATGGTCGTATTTTCCCAATTTGACCTTCTTCAATGGGAATTTGATGATGCTACCTATAGGTTAGTAGAAGCGAGCAAAGATAGAAATATGGTCAAAATTGTTCAAAACAAGACGAAATTTAAATGACAACCTATCTAAGCATCATAGAATAGAATGCAAAAAACAAAAATTGTAGAAAGCAAAATCTACCACAAATTCCCAATCGTTCTTAAAAGGGACGATTAGGCCTGCAGCAGTGTGGGGGCACCCGAGCGGGCGACCCGTCGTTTGGGGCCTGATTTCGACACCAATCCACTTGGGATAGGTCCAAAATCTCTTACAAGGTGTTGTCGATAGATTGGGTGGTATTCTATGGCCAAATGTTAGGTTTTGGTCTCAATATTTGACCTTCCAATAGTCACCCAATGACCTCATCTCTAAAATATATCAAGGATGTAGAAGGCACAAATCGCACAAGGATGTATGGGGAAATAAAACGATAGCACTTCGTTGCTCCAAATTGCTCTTACTCTATATATCTTGGGATGAGGAAACTCATCAATTTATAGACCTAGAGGTCTCTTGGGATGAGCATGCAGAGGCGCCACATGGCAGCCATGCCCTTCCAAGGGAGGGAAGATTCCTCCCTGATTAGGGGCTCCATGACTGCCCCTGTAACAACCTCTAACGCTCAAAAATGCTCACCCATGCTCCCATGAACTGAAGGAGGCATTAGGTGGCAGATCGGAGCTGCAATTTGTCAAGATTTGAATTTTTGCCCGTCAAACCTGTAATTCACCCCACCCTAGAGCGAATTATGAATTTGTCCTTGGGAGGAGCAAATCCCAATTAGAATTCGTCCCTAGGTGGAACGGATATTGAGCAAGGTGCCTGAAGGTGCAAAAATGATTTTTGACCTTCCAAAACTATTGTGAGAGTGGTTAGGACCACTTTTTAACCTCTGGGGGCTGCCCTTGGGGATGTGTGTGCCAATGTGGTCCGTGCTTGCAGTCACATAATCGGATTGGTGTTGTTTTGGTGTCTACAGATGCCCCTTTTTGGGATGTGTTGTGCAAGGCACAATGCCGAGCAAAAATAGATAACCAAAGCACTAATGATTAGGGTTTCTTAGTAACCTAACCAACTCTTGATGCCCCAAGTATGAAAATGTCATGCATTCTTGAGTCCTTGCTTCTGACGAGCGAAGGAACTCAATTCAAGTGTTAACCTTTTTCGGTGAGGTGTTACTTGAGCTTGGACATTGATCAGTCATGAATAGGCAACGGGCATAACCTTTTGTCTATGGGAACCTTGAGTTCATGATTCATGAATGCCAAGTGATTGATCAACTTGTGATTATTGATTTTTTACTGCCCCAAGCAGGAGCGTGATTGTATTTATCAATGATTCTTCGAGTGCATGCCATTTCCATGATTGGGTGTGTATTTGTTGATTGGTGACTAAGTGTGACTACCCCCTCAAGTGACGAATCGATGAGGGAATGACCAACATGAGAAAAGTGACGAGTTGCTTGACCCAAGATGACTTAGGTAAGGGTGCCTTCAGAGATTTATCTTTGAATGTGTGTGCAGTTTTTTGACATTTAGACCTGTTTTTGGTGGGTGTTAACCCTTTTGGTGACGCCTTTCTAGAGCTGAAATTGTCAAAAATCCATCTTCCCATGGAGTGGTCAGGCCATGGTGGCCTTCTTAAGGCATAGGATGGTGACAATTTATAACCCCAATGTCTGTTTTGGATGCCAAGAATGTCAGGCACGAAGGCACCTTCATTCGGCAATGTTATTGCAAGTTTTGGGTGGGTTTTGACCCTATTTGCGACGTCATTTGGGGATAAAATTCTCGAAGATCCGTCCTCCCGTGTAGCGGTCTGGATATGGTAGCCTTCTTAGGAAGTAGGATAGTGAGGATTTGTGACCTCGACATATGTTTTGCATGCCCGAAATTTCAAGTGCAAAAGCACTCTCATTGGACAGGTTTATTACTGATTTTGGTGCATTTTTGTGTATTTTTTGATGTTTTGTGAAATGTTATCTCTGGATTCATTCCGGGGTGGGACGAATTCCTGTTGAGCATTTTTTTTAGGGTGGGATGAGTGCTAACCAGAGCGCTCATCCTAGGTAGGAATGATTACAGGCTCAAAAAACCTATTTAAAGGCCAAAACTAGGGTTTGGGCTCATTTGCACTTGTTTTTCTGGCGATTTGGAGCTCTGAGGAGGAGGTCAATTCTACGAAGCGAAGCACTACCAAATTTTTTTGCCACCATGATTACACAAATCAGATCGAGCGGTGGAGTTGAAGCGATACCAGTAAGTGAACTCCCTCTTTATTATTTTCTTGTATTAAATTTTGTTATGTTTGATTTTTTTTTTGTTTGTTGTAATTTATCAAATTAAGAGTATAAACCCTAGGTTGACAAATTAACTGTTGTTTTTTGTTTATGCGGTGTGTAGCTGTACACTATTTTTCATGATGCTAATGTACTTATTTTGTTGTCTATTGTAGGTTGTGAAGATCCAGTATCGCATGCCGACTATTTTTGCTGAAGCGTGGGAGGCGTTAGCTATGGCTGACTAGGAGTGGCTTGACGCCCTTGGGCTCATGCAAGTGACTCGGCTAGAGCTAGTGATTGGGGATCGGGCCTACTTGACGGCCCTGATCAACTTGTGGGATCCTTGGACTAATACTTTCCATCTCCCAACAGGGGAGATAATAGTCACTTTAGAGGATATCTATTGGATTCTTAGGATTCCAATAGACGAACTGCCGATCAGGATGACATCGCGATATCAATGAACAGCAGTGCCGACCTGTTGCTTCGGGCATGTGGAGGAGTTGGGGGTGGATGGTCCAGTAGATATGGCAGAGGTTGACTTCCAGATGGGCAGGATTCTAGTTTGATGGTGGTTTGAGAGAGGGGTGTTTGGAGTGAGGCACGCATTGCTTATGGGCCTCATTTCCAACATGCTGCTACCTGACTCATTAGGTGTGAGGTTCCCGTGGAACCTGTTGGATGTGTTTTGTCGACTGGTGGAGTGTTTGACATAGGAGCCTTTGGTCCTGAGATGGGGACATAAGCTACTGGTGCAGCTCTATGGGGAGATATATGAGGTCTGCTATCGAAGGCAAAATGGGATCAGTTGCAGCTATTTGCTGCAGAGCTGGGGTTGGCAGCACATAGTGATGGAGAGGCCAGGGGGGTTACTATGGATGACACAGGCAAAGATGGTAGATAAGGATATAGGGTACGTGGCTTTTTGGCGATGGTCTGAGGAGCAGGGAAAAATTCAGCGTTGGGCAGGTGATGTCGGGTACTATGCCAATTCCTTCGCTCAACTTAATTCGGGGGAGGTGTTCTGGCGACCCTATCGGGACTGTCCAGACTGGCTGGAGGTTGGAGAGTGGCTTCGACGGGTAGGCAGAGAGCGATGGATGATCGAGCGACATGGGACTAAGCAAGAGTTCTTCCCATATAGTCGGGTGACATGATAGTTTGGGGTGCACCAGGGGTTGCCTATTGAGTTCGTGGTCTATCAACACCGGGGGGACAAGAGGACTCTGGATCAGCTGGTCATCGCGCCATTGGGTGAGGATTCGGATGCGGTGATCAATGTCCTAGATGTGGATGATGTCGGGACTACTAAAGAGTATGATCAATGGTGGATACTATGACAATGGTAGGGAGAATGACCACTGGGATGTGCAAAGGTGACAGCAGCAGGGGATGATGGTGCAGAGGCACCAGGTGAGGGTTGGGGAGCTCCACTCGAGGAGGCAAACATGGTGGAGGTGGACAACTTGGGCATGGATTTTGGGGCTCTAGACCAGCTGAAGATGTAGGACATCTCGAAGCCATGGGAGCCAGAGCAGGCTGCTATTCTAGAGGTGCCTATGCATCTAGCCATGGTAGAGGACATAGAGGTATGGGGGCGCACTGAGACTGCATGATTGGTGGAGCTGCTATGGAGTCAAGATGAGGAGTTGGGGGAGGCCCTACAAGAAAGGGATATTTTGTGGGCTCAACTGGTGGAGTGGGATAACGTGTTTGCTACACACCATCGAGGGGATGGGGACACCAGCGTTGCACAGGAGAGGGATCTCCTATGGATGCAGTTGGCACAATGTGACGATGCAGTAGCTTACTACTGTCAACAAGAGGCAGAGTGGTTGTGATGAGAGACATATTGGTCTCGACATTGGATGGATTTGGAGGGAGATATTATCTACCTCAGTGGACGGTTACCTGAGCCCCCTAGAGGTGGTTCTTCATGCTAGACGAGGGATAGTGGTACTGAGCAGTCAGCATCATCTCGTCGCAGACGATTGGATGAGGGAGGTGGTAGTAGGCGTGATGCAGGGGCTAGCAGCAACCGCCCTGAGGGGTCCCATAGGACCCACACCATGGGGGGTAGTTCCCATCACACTGATCCTACGTGATCATGGTGGCCGATGCCTTAGGCTTGGGTGTTTTGAGATTTTGGATTTTGTTGTGGGGTCAGAGGACCAACTCTTTGTAGCCTGCAGGCATTTTTGATGATATATATAGATGAGTTTATTTTGTTTATACGCATGTGATGATTTGATTTTATGCATGATGATTGATGAATATGGATGTATGCATGTTAAGTTATAGTGATGAATGCATATGTTGTTGATGAATGCAAATGTTTCTAATTTATATGATATGCAAAGAGAATGGATGGATTGAATTTGTGATGTTTGGTAGTCACACCATAGACTATGCAGAAATTTATGGCTTTTTGTCCTATGCGATGGCTGCCGTGAATAGCTTTTTATGTATACATTTTTTTTTTTTGGTATGGCAAGAATAAAATATAGCAAGTTGGTTTCAAATGTAGTTAAGGTTTTTTGAGACTCAGAGGTTTTAACTAACTAGCCATGACTGTACTTTATCTCACAAGACTTTTTGAACAAGGTATGAATCGGACTTGTTTTGGACCAAGTTATTTCACATCCCTATGTGTGCAATTGAGTTCATTTATGTGGTGTTTGGTCAGGATACCGCCAGTTCCAGAAAGGTTGTCAACCAAACCTTTATTGAGGATCACCTGATTAGCTCCACTAACTCCTTTTTTGTGTTTAGTTAGATTAATATGCGATGCTATCGTAGGATACCATAAGCTAGCTCATCCACATGCAAACATTGATCTATGCAAAAGTTAATGTGACAGATATATCGTCATGCGAGAGGTTTACCACCAGTGATTGATAGGCTATCAACCAAACCGGTACTGAGGTTTGCCTCATGACCTATCGAAATGCTGAGAGTTCCAGGGATTCAAGTTCGACTCCCTTATTTTTTTCAATTGTATTGGGATACTTGCTCTTTTGTAGTGATAAAAATCATTGTTTATTTTTGTATTATATTTTTCTTTTGAGCAAGGGATTAGGATATGGAGTGATGAAAATCACTATTTTATGTGCTTTTCTTGATGTATGCACTTTGGTTGTGATGTCAATTTTTTTTTTGGAGTTTTGATGTTTGCAAATTGTTGATGTTTTGCAACTTTTGAGAACTTGGGATTCTTGGGGAATTGGGTAGGGAGGATGCTTGTCCTTTTGCCAACTCTCAACATTCTTGGGGTCATTCGCACAGGGGGATGAGCAAGATAACCATTTTGCTTATGGTGACTTGGATTGCTTTGCAGGGTTCATCTTTCGTTCATACAACTTGGGAATTTTGTTATATTTTTTAACTTGTGTCGGGATGCTACGTAACAAGGCGTGATCCAAGTAGAACTCTACCTGCGTAAAATCCGTCTGACTTGGTACAATACATGGCTAGAAAGCTAATGACGACTGAATTACAAAAACTCTTGATACACAAAAAAACAATTGACTATGATGTGGGGGAATAACGTGAATGGCGGTTATAGGCGATGAGCTATTGATAAAGCAGAAAAATGTAGAAGATAATGGTTTTTCCAAGTAATGACAATCTATGGCGCTTTGACCTTTATGACCACAAATATGCAATGTGTGGGTGTGATGCGTAATGCAGCTATATGTTTTTGTGTTTTTGATGGATTGATTTGTGTGAATATGAAAATGATATGCAAAAAAGAGCTCTTTATTTTTGTGATGATTTTGAGCATGTATGGAAATGAGATGCAAATTTTGTTATTTTTGATGATTTTATTGTTTTTGAATTTTCTTGTTTTTGGCCAAGCGATTGCGGGAATCTTTGGAGTATTTTGGGGATTGACCAAGCGATTGGTGGAATCCTTGGAGCATTTTGGGGATTGACCAAGCGATTACGAAAATCCTTGTAGCATTTTTGGGATTGACCAAGTGATTACGGGAATCCTTGGAGCATTTTGGGGATTGACCAAGCGATTACGAGAATCCTTAGAGCATTTTGGGGATTGACCAAGCGATTACGGAAATCCTTGGAGCATTTTGGGGATTGACCAAGCGACTACGAAATTCCTTGGAGCATTTTGGGGATTGACCAAGCGATTATGGAAATCCTTGGAGCATTTTGGGTTATGGATCTTCTAAGAATGGAATGGCCACAAATGACTGATGTTTAAGGGCTTTAGTTCCTTGATTCTATCAAGAGAGGTTAGCCGGTATGTTCCAGGTCCTATTTTGCTATCAATTACATAGGGACCTAACTAGTTTTCTGTGAATTTTTCCCTTAAATGGGACGGCAGACTAGAGTTCTGTTGGTTTTCTTTCAATACCAAGTCACTGACCTGAAAGTCCCTCAAGTGAACTTTCATGTCGTATGCTTTCTTAAGTCGCTCTTGATAGATACGTAAATGCTCGAGGGCATTAATGCATCGTTTGTATAGCAATGTAAGCTGGTCTAACCGGGCCCACCACACAGTATCATCATCAATGAACTCTTGCATTGATATGTGTAGGGAAGGAATCTCCAAATAGAGGGGCATGACAGCCTTGGAGCCATAAACGAGCAAAAATGAAGTTGCCCCAATGGATGTCTGAATGCTAGTGCGATAGGACCATAGGGCAAGTGGGATATGAATGTGCCAATCCTTATGACTATCTCGACTGTCTTTTTAAGGATAGAAACTAGCATTTTGTTTGATGCCTCTGCTTGTCCATTTGCCTACGGATAATAGGGGTCAAAAACTATGCTGAATTTTGTACTTTGTGGTCAAAGCACGCACATATTTGTTCTTAAATGACGTCCCATTATCCGAGATTATCTTGGATGAAATACCAAAATGACATATAATGCTATGCAAAATGAACTCCACAATGCGGGGTCCAGTCGTAGAGGTAAGCGAAACTACTTCCACCCACTTGGTGAAGTACTCTGTGGCCGTTATGATAAATGTGTGATGACCTGATGACGCAGGGGAGATATTTCTGATTAAATATAGGCCCCACTATGAAAAAGGCCAAGCTGACTAGATCGGCTACAAGGCCTGGGAAGTTACGTGTGTCAAATTAGCATGGTGTTGACACTTCACAAAATTCTTGACATATGCGCAACAATCTCGCTCTAAATATGGCCAATAATAGCCCATGTGAAGAATGCACTTTGCGATGGCCATACCACTGAAGTGACCACCGCATGTACCATCGTGCGCTTGGGTGATCGCCCAAGTGGACTCTTGTTGGTCCAAGCACCGAAGGAGGATCCCTTCATAGCTATGACGGTACAAAATGTCTCCTAATAAGACATGCTTTGTTGCTTTCTACTTGAATGCACATTTTGTGGCATGCATCAATCCAAGTGGAAGGTTACCTAACTTGAGGTAGTCCCTTATGGGGGAATACCAATCCTGCTAATCAGAAGCCTTGATGGTATGAACAATCAGTCCCTCTTGAAATTCATCCCTAGCAAAAGCTGAGCGGGAGAGAACTTGCAAAAATAGCATTATATTACTACTAAGGGGAGTAGGGGAGAATAAGGACCCCCAGTTTGCGTGTTTTAGATGATCGCGGATTTGAGAGAACCTGTCCGCAAATGGCTCAATTTGGATCATGTGGATTCCTGGTGTTAAATCAGAGCTTGCACACTCCATCACTGATTGCGATAGTGTTTTCACTTAAATGGTGGTTATATCACCAAAAATGTCTTGCAGGATTAGTGACCCCAAGGAGGCCATAGTGTTCGCAAAATGATTTTATGATCAAGGGAGGGCCTCGATGTCATACTATTCAAGCTTTGCCAGGAATTTGTCCACAAGGTCTTTTTAGGCCTACAGAACTGGGCATTTGCATTGGAATACCCCTTTGACTTGATTGACAATTAACAACAAATCACCGAAGATATTCAATCATTTAATGTTCATGGTGATTGTTGTCTGAAGACCTATGAGCAGGGCTTCGTACTCTGCATTGTTGTTGGTGCATGGGAAATTTAATTTAAATGACAGGGGCATTGGAGAACCCTCCGGTGTGAAGAATACTATTCTCATGCCACCACATTGCTCACATTTAGAAACATCAAAAAATAGGGTTATGTCGGCCTGTGACTCAGGCTCATCAAAATTTGATGATTCTGAGACATGGAAGACCCCATCATCGGGTAGTTCTATGACCAGAGGTTTATTGTCTTCAAGAGGAGCCTCTACTAGTTTATCAGCTATGACCTGACCTTTTATGGATTTATGTCCAATAAAATCTATGTCAAATTCCATCAACAACATGATCCATTTCGTCGTGCGACTACTATGATAAGTACGACTCATCATGTATCGCAATGGATTCTCCTTAGACACAACATACGTCTTGTTGCTCAACATGTAATGGCATAGCTTTTTGGTAGCAAACACCACTACCAAGCAAAGTTTCTCAACGTATGCATAGTTAAGTTCATAGCTGACCAGGGTGCGGCTAAGATAGTAAGTAGCCTATTCTCTATGAAGTTCGTTCTTCTGAGCTAACATGGCTCCCAGTGCCACCTTAGTAGCTGAGATGTATAAGTAGAACAACACTCCTAGTCTAGGTGGTTCCAATACTGGTGACGAAGCCAAGTATTGTTTAATGTCGTCGAAGGCTGACTGGCACTCATCATCCCAGCGAAATACTACCCCCTTGTGCAACTTGTTCATTGGTCGGCACTTGTCAGATAGTTGTGCTATGAAGCGCTTGATCGACGCGACCTTTCCCTGTAGGCTTTTGAGCTGCTTGATGGTAGTTGGGGGAAGCATTTCAAGGATTGCCTTGACTTTATTTGGGTCCACCTCGATGCCCCATTTTGAGACTATGAAACCCAAGAGTTTTCTAGATGTGACGCCAAAAATGCACTTCTTGGGGTTCAGTCTGACTCTATGCTCCATGAGGCAATCGAGGATCTTTCTTAAGTCACCGAGATGATCTAGGCACAAAAGAGATTTGTCCAACAAATCATCCATGTAATATTCCAAAGTCTTGTGCATGTAATCATGGAAGATGTATGTCATGGCACGTTGGTAGGTGGCGCCAGCATTCTTAAGGCCAAAAGGCATGACCTTATAACAAAATGTCCCCCAAAGCATTATGAACGCCATTTTTAGTTGGTCCTTAGGATTGATACAAATTTGATTGTATCCCGAGAAACCATCCATGAGGAAAAGCATTTCGTGACCCACTGTAGCATCTACCAATGCATCGATGCTCAGAAAGGGGAAATCATCTTTAGGACTTGCTTTGTTTAGATCTCAAAAATCAGTGCATATGTGAATCCTCCTATTAGGCTTCTTGATGGGCACCATGTTGGATAGCCATGGTGGGTAATCCATGCAGATGACAAACTGTGCATCCAACAGCTTTTGCAATTTGTCTTTGACCATTAAGGCCACTGTTGGGTGCATCTTGCATAGTTTCTGCTTAACTGGCTTGACTGTCGGATCAAGCGTTAGGTTATGCATGACTAGTTGTAGGTCTAGCCTCGACATGTCTCTATATGGCCATGCAAAAACCTCCTTCTTCTCTTTGAGAATGGCAATGTAGTCGGCTTGCTCCTTGGGGGATAAACTTACCCCCAGCTTGATGATCTGTGGATTAATTGGACCTGAGTTGATGTCTATGTCAGTCGTCTCCTCGACCGACATGTGGGATCCATATTCCAACTGATGTGGATTTGGGATCAAGTGGATATCATTTGCTAAGTTTAGATCATTGTTAGGAACCTCGGGTCCTTCTTTATCATGGCAGATATCCTGAGTTGGCCTAGGGGTAAAATGGAGCATTTCATCGAAATGCCAGTACTCAGATGGGGATGGATGGGAATTAACACGATCCTAGTCTATGGCATCTATGTCTAGATACAATGACTGTGCCGGATCGGCCAGATTGTGGATGGGGCGGTTAAGTCAATGGAGATCATGTTGATGAAATAATTTTGGTCTCCATTACCATGGGTGTGGTTACTCAGACATCCTAGATGTTCTTTATGCTCTGGATCTGGCTCTAGAGGGATGGGCATGAATGGATCAGCCCTATGTGCGGATAGGAAGATAGCGGCTACCCTCAGCACTGATGTCACTATAGGGTCTCTAGGTGGAAGGTGCTCTTCGTATGCCCAGAGTAGCAGATTCAACACTTGGTCTCACTGCGTTGGATCTACGTACCACTCATGCCTTGACACTATGTTTAATTGTTCGAATATGTCATTAATCTCCAAGGGGCACCGATGCTGCATCTGTCGCATGTGATTAAGATATGCCATCTCAGTTTCATCTTCATAATCACTATTGGAGATCCAAATTCCCTCGTTGGCTCTGACAACTGTTTAAGGTATGACAAGCTCATCCTGCTCGAGAAAATTGATCTGGCTCCACCTAGGTTGTTTTGCCCTCTACGGGGGAACTTGATTTCCTTTGAGTGATGCTTGCTTGATGGGAGCATCTAGGGGGAACATTGTCAAGAGGCTTTCTTGATAATCATCCATGGGGATCACTTGAGAGTGATTACTATATGATTCGAAGGGGTCATATGACGCTGGTTCATACTTTGACTCATCCTTCGAGGACCCTTCTTGACATTGTCTAGACCCTCCTTGAAAATGAGCTCTCGAGCTTTCTCCTCTCTTGAGAAAAGGGAAGGGATGGCTATGGCCAACAAGGTTGATTGCTGTTAATGGGAGATAATCCCTCAACTTATATATGGTATTAGGGTTGGCATATGGATCTAATGTCAATCCCCCCTTGTTGCATATCCCTAGGCCTTGAATGTCCTCTACCAAGATGTCCAAGGGCATGGGGTGGTTGAACCCTACTCCTGACTTGTCATATAGAATTTGGTATCTTGGTTGGCAAAGAGCACGTACCCCCTGCTCATATCTGCCTAACCCATATCCATGCCAATTGCATTGGCCAAGGTATCTCAGAGCAAAGTTTGGGTTAGACAAATAATTGACATTTTTAGCAAAAGGCTCTTCATCTTCATCCTCTTACGTGCATGGTGCCCATGATCAAGGCCCCCATACACAAATTTTGTCTGATTCGATGGGTAGCCTAAGGGAATAATAGTGCCAATGGGGAGTCGAGGTTTCCCCATGTCCTACATGGATTCTAGTGTGGGTTTTGCTACAATATTTCACACCAGATACTCCCCCAGGCCCGTATTGGCCATTTCAATGGTGATCATTGGTAGTTGAGGGGGAGGGAATGGAAGTTCTCCTTGAGTCCACTCCATGTCGAGTGGACTAGGAGTCTCGACTTCCATCCACCTAGGCATCTCCTCAGTAGAGATAGTTGATACTGATGGCAGTGTCTCTTCCAAAGGTTTTGCCTCTTCCAAGGGTTCCTTCCCTTTGTCTTTCTGCTTGGCCCCAAAGATGGTGTCGTTGGTGGAGGACCAGATGATGAAGATGAACCTGACTAGGATTTTGAAGAACTTGTTAACGGGGATGCCCGTAGAATAGGACCCTGGTTAGATGGATTTAACTGGAAATCCAAATGCATTGATGGCAGGGTCGATTGCAGTATCAGTTGCACCGCATTACAATACTTGAAGGGTTACAAATCCGTCGGGACTACATGCACCTCCCCTTCAAATGTATACTTTAAACATTGGTGAGCTATCGAAGGGACACACTTCATGTCCCTGATCCACGACTGGCCCAACAAGATGTTGTAGGCCATCTCACCCTCCAATACGTGGCACAATGTGGGTATGGTCTTTTGTCCCACTTGGATTGGTAGGACTATTATGCCGACTGTCGAGTAGATTGTGTCATTGAATGCTCACAAAGTGTAGGTGGAGGCTGTGATGTGAGATGCAGGAAACTTTAGATGTTTAAGAGTCGTAGTTGTGATGATGTTGCTGGATGAGCCAGTGTCTATCAACACCCTCTTGTATGGGATCCCGTTGACCCACGTGATAATGTGCAGGGGTGGATCCACCATGTCATCATTCACTGATCTCAATTCGTCTTCTCGAAATGTGATGATCAGCTCAATGCATCGTTTTACATGCCCCACAAAGTTGTTGAAAGAATTTGTCTCATGGGGCTGCAACTCGATGGCTTTCAAAATCTCCATTAGAGCTTCTCGATGGGGCATAGATTGTTGTATAAGCTTGTATATGGAGAGCCTAGCCAAGGTGGTCCTCAAACTTTGAGTTAGTTTGGTCCGAAGTGTGGCCACTAGCTTAGGCGAAGGAGGTTGTGCAAGGTGTTGTTGTGGTTGCAAAGTTGTTGGCACCTCTCCTACTACTACCGCAGGAGCATTCATGCTCGGATACCTCCTGTTCCAAGTCACTATACTGATCATCCCTACATATCCCTACATGGGGCAGTTTTGTGTGACCTTGTTAACTTGTAAGGTTTTTGCCTGCAGAACATGAGCGAGCAAGGGGTCTTTGAAGACCTCCATTTGTTGATTGCTTGGTGCGATCGGATTATCCACCGCTAGTGTCTTATTATCAATCAGGTCTTGCACCAAGCCCTTAAATTTCCAACAGGCATTTAAGTCATGTCCCTACCGCCTATGGAGCCTACAGTACAAGTCCTCTCTATACCCCTTAGGCTTGGGCACGTTGGGGTCTATGGTTTGAACCTCTGGCAGGTTGATCAAATTTTCCACTAACAAGAGGTGAAACAAGGAGTCTTTGGACTCTATGTAGGGTGTGAATTGTCACCTAGGGCGACGTTGCTGACCCTGTTCTTGCCTCTAATTTTCTCTGTCATAGTTGTTAGGAGGCACTGCCTGATAGTTAGCCTTTTCATGCTATGTTGCTTGTGTAGGATTAGGGAAATTGATAGCAACTTGGTTAACCGCAGTGGGTTTTTGTTGCATGGTCCCAACTTTAGTGTTTTTAGTCCACTCTTTTTTCTTAGGCTTGGCTATCTTGCCATCCTATATTTTGATGTCTTTAATGATCCTGGCTTGTGACAGAGCTTCTTCTAAGGTGGCATATTACTGTAGCTGCAATAGCATAGAGATCGATCTCAGAAAACTCTTGGAGAACATCTGAGTGAGGTCGGACATAGGAGGGAGGTAGGGTAGCTTCGAAAGCAATGTCCTCCATCGATTCCCATAGGCCACCATGGTCTCCTCCTCATACTGCCTGAGGCTGGCTAAGTCACTCAGTGATGCCTTCTTCTTGGTATTGAAGGAGAAGCATTCAAGGAATGCATCCACTAACTGATCTAAGTTGTTAATGTTGTGCTTTGGTAACTAAGTAAACCAATCCAAGGTTGGGCCTACAAATGTGGTTATAAATGTTCTCAATAAAAAAGCATCATTGTCTTGAATGCCGAAGCATTGGCTCAGGAACCTTGTAACATGCTCTTGAGCATCCTCCTAACCTCTAAAGGTTTCCAACTGAGGCAGCTTAAAGTGTTCAGGGTAAGGGGGTTTTGGTACGGACGGATGCATAGGATGACTATAGAGTTGGCGTAAAGTGGGCTTTTGGGGCCCAAAAGTTTTGGTATCCACATACTTCAAACGCTCTAGCAACACTTTATATGCATCTAAGGATTTGATTTCTTCCTCTTTAGTTTGCTCCCATTGTGGGTTGTGGGAGACTTTAGGCCTCTAAAGGGGTGGCCGGATGGCAACTTCTTCGCCTAGGTAGGGCATTTCGACCTGGTATTCTTCTTGCTCATATTCCTCATAAGCTTCTTGAGGAGTCTCTAGGTGAGACCTCTGACCCTGGGTGGGTCCCCGTGGAGGGTACCCATCGTTGTTCCAAGGAGTGGCCTCTCGCTCAGGTCTAGGAGGTCTCGGAGGTAGCACTTGGTAAGGTCACGGAGACCTATCTCACACCAAGGGGTTATGCCTCTCATATGGTTTTGCTCTTTGGGTGCACGGGGTTGGAACCCTCTTCGTCACCAGGTTATGCAATAGCTTGTCTATTTGATGCCTAATGCGCTCTTTGCTAAGGCGATATAGATGCTCTAGCTATTGCTGATATTGCTCAAACTGTGTGATCTATGCTTGGCGGGTGGCATGTCTAGCGACTTCCAAGTTGATTTGTTCCACCATATTGAGCCTAGGAGGCATAGATGCCTCTCCTATGCACTTACCTCGATCATGATGATCCGAGATCTCAATAGGTCACTTCCCTCTATCGAGGTTGGCGGCATTTACCTGAGGCTCTGGCCTTAGTGAGTGATCATGGTATCTAGCTGGTGCAGAGGTGCATGGACCCCATGCTGTATATTGCTCTTGAGGAATGTAATCATCTTCCTCGTGCTCCCTTTCATATGTGTGAAAGGGGCGACAGAGTTAGCTCACCCAATTTGAAGAGCCTTGCATTCTAGATTTTATCTATTGGTTCTAACAGTGATGGGGGGCAAAGGAGGGATGCCATAATTATGTGGCCTCTCCTCATGGACACTATGCCACTCTAGCGCTTCATTGTGTGGTGGCCACTCATATCGAGCTTCTAAGGGAGCCTTCTTATCTATGTTGAGTGCCACGTGTAAGGACTCCTCCTGAAAGGGGCTATGATGAATAGGCATGTCCCTCAAAGGGGTGTCCCTATAATTCCATATTGACATGGACTGATGCAAACTCTCTTGTGGGTTAGGCTTCCAAGGCGGTATGACTAAGTCCTTAGGGCTATAGCGGAGGTGACTTGTGCCCCCTTGTACACTTTCCACAGCTTCTGCCCTTGATTGGGCTTGGCTACGTGTGTACACCATGGTGGTAACTCTCTACAAGCTATGTAGGTTTTTCTCTTTTATGATTTTTTATGCTACACCAAACTAAAAAAAAAAACACACACACAAGCAATGATTATCTCGTTTAAATATTGAACGTGTGTCCTAGACCTGGTTTAGTGTGTTTTTAATTTTTGTTTTTTTTTGTTTTTGAAGGTTTTAAAGAACGTTTAAATGCAAAATGATGGCTCTTATGACTCCCAAGAGATGGTCGCACCTTCGATATACCATTGCCAGGCCGATATACCAACCTCTCTATATACCCGCCCTTACGTGAGGGAAACTATAGGTATGTGAGAGAAGATGGTACATGGAACGTAGGCGGTACAAAAGGGGAATCACCCTATTTATGACACCTACCATAGAAGACTTATCCTCGTGCATGGGGAATCACCCCAGCTACACTCGGTCAGCTTTCATCAGGATTTACATCTAGCAACAGTTGTGATTGGGGTAATGGATGCAAAAATCAAGCCAAGGTGGTGATGAAATCCACCGTTGGTCTTGATCAAGGTCTGGGGTTTTATGACCAGAGCCTTGGTTTTAATTTGTCGTGTGGTGTGTGGTGTTCTTTTTATTTTGCAAAATGGAAACAAGGAAGCGACAAAGGAAAACTACTTTCCCTAAGAAAGCAAGTACCCTAAAATAGAAAAACTGAAGACAAAAATAGACAAGAAAAATTCAGAATCCTTACCTCTTCTCTACCCAAATCTGTCGGTTCTGAGTTTCTACCCGAAGACTGCATAGACAGAAATTCATCCCCGAGGAGAATGAATTACAGGACTATATTCATCATAGGGTGGGGCGAATTCTCATTCATCCCTGGGTAAAACGAATTACAGCTCTGTATCTGCCTCCTGATGGAACGAACAGCAGTCAACGTGTGAAACTCGACACCTGCAAGCAAAAAAAAAAAAACACACACACAAGCAATGATTATCTCGTTTAAAGATTGAACGTGTGTCCTAGACCTGGTTTAGTGTGTTTTTATTTTTTGTTTTTTTTTATTTTTTGAAGGTTTTAAAGAACATTTAAATGCAAAATTATGACTCTTATGACTCCCAAGAGATGGTCACACCTTCGATATATCATTTCCAGGCCGATATACCAACCTCTCTATATACCCGCCCTTACGTGATGGAAACTATAGGTACATGAGAGAATATGGTACGTGGAACATAGGCGGTACAGAAGGGGAATCGTCCTGTTTATGACACCTACCATAGAAGACTTATCCTCGTGCATTGGGAATCACCCCAGCTACACTCGGTCAACTTTCTTCAGGATTTACGTCTAGCAACAGTTGCGATCGGGGTAATGGATGCAAAAATCAAGCCAAGGTGGTGATGAAATCCACCGTTGGTCTTGATCAAGGGCTGGGGTTTTACGACCAACACCTTGGTTTTAATTTGCTACGTGGTGTGTGGGGTTCTTTTTATTTTGCAAAATGGAAACAATCAAGTGGTAAAGGAAAACTACTTTCCCTAAGCAAGCAAGTACCCTAAAACAGAAAAACTGAAGACAAAAATAGACAAGAAAAATTCAGAATCCTTACCTCTTCTTTGCCCAAATCTGCCAGTTCTAAGTTTCTGCGTGAAGACTACACAGACATAAATTCATCCCAGGGGAGAATGAATTACAGGACTGTATTCGTCACAGGGTGGGGCAAATTCCCATTCATCCCTGGGTAAGATGAATTACAGCTCTGCATCCACCTCCTGATGGAACGAACAGTAGTCAGCATGTGAAACTCGGCACCTACAAGCAAAAAACAAACAAGTTTGGATCATATATCTGATATTAGAAATAAAGGACAAGGTCCCACCGTGATTTCCACTGAAAGCATGAGGATACGAAAACAATAAAGGAAAGACTCCAAGCATGATGCAAAAATGAAACTAAGCTTAACGCTAAACCCTATGAATTAAAAATGCATGAAATAGAGAAAGCATGAATTGGAACCCAAATGAAATAACAACCCTTCTTTTTTATTGATGTATTTCACCAATCGGTTACAATTCACATCCTCCCTTTTCAGGTGCGAGGAGCGTTAAATCCATCTCTTGGTTACATCTATGGATAGCCTTCCTTATTCTGCGTGCCCACATATAAGATGGACGGACCAAAACATCGCCTCTAATTGTGTCTATGAATGTTGATTCATTTTTGCTCCTCCGATGTTCTGATCCTGTGCTCAAAGAAACAAAAGATAATCAATAGCACCTGTGGATAAAACAAAGCATGCAATCCCCAAGCCTGCGATAAATGAATGAGAAAAATGAATTAAACTATGACTAAAATGAATCAAAATATTCTAAAAATTTGACAAGGGCATCAAGACATCACCATAAGGGCATTGCAAAAATAACAGTCAAGAAATTCCTCATCGATTTGAATTCGCTTCAGGGCGGGATGAATTCACCTGCAACACAACGCCAAAAAGGTACTGTCTCAAATGTCTGGCATAGAGAGCTCCAAAAGACCTACAAACTTAGGGTTAGCTAATTGGGGGAATTTTTGGAAGACCCAGATGGTCATATTTTCCAAATTTGACCTCCGTCAATGGGAATTTGATGATGCTACCTGTAGGTTAGTAGAAGTGAGCAAAGATAGAAATATGGTCAAAATTGTTCAAAACAAGACAAAATTTAAATGACAACCTATCTAAGCATCATAGAATAGAATGCAAAAAATTAAAATGGTAGAAAGAAAAATCTTCCACAAATTCCCAATCGTTCCTAAAAGGTACGATTAGGCCTGCAGCATTGTGGGGGTGCCCGGGCAGGCCGCTCACCATTTGGGGCTCGATTTTGGCACCAATCCACTTGGGATGGGTCCAAAATCTCTTACAAGGTGTTGTCGACAGATTGGGTGGTATTCTATGGCTAAATGTTGGGTTTTGGTCTCAAGATTCAACCTTCCAATAGTCACCCAATGACATCCTCTCTAAAAGATATCAAGGATGTAGAAGGCACAAATCGCACAAGGATGTATGGGGAAATAAAACGACAGCACTTCATTGCTCCAAATTGCTCTTACTCTATATATCTTGGGATGAGGAAACTCATCAATTTATAGACCTGGAGGTCTCTTGGGATGAGCATGCAGAGGTGCCACATGGTAGCCATGCCCTTCCAAGGGAGGGAAGATTCCTCCCTGAATAGGGGCTCCATGACTACCCCTGTAATAGCCTCTAACGCTGAAAAATGCTCACCCATGATCCCATGAACTGAAGGAGGCATTAGGTGGTGTATTTGAGCTACCATTTATCAGTATTTGACTTTTTGCCCGTCAAACCTGCAATTCGCCCCACACAAGAGCAAATTAGGAATTCATCCCTAGGAGGAGCGAATCCCAATTAGAATTCATCCCTGGGTGGAACGGATATTGAGCAAGGTTCCTGAAGGTGCCAAAATGATTTTTGACCTTCCAAAACTACTGTGAGAGTGGTTAGGATCACTTTTTAACCTCTGGGGTGGCCCTTGGGGTTGTGTGTGCCAATGTGATCCGTGCTTGCAGTCACATAATCGGATTGGTGTTGTTTTGGTGTCTATAGAAAGAATTACCCATTTATGATAGTAGTAGGAAGATGACTTATTAGCACTATCAAGATGTTTCTACTCTAGCTACCATCAATAATATTATCTTCAAAGATGTGATGGTAATATTTCCTACTTGATCTTTCCAAGGAAAATTATTTTTATGGTATCGCTCCTTAGAGGACAATAACATTAAGGCATGGGCCAACCTAGCCAAACCATTCATATTAGAAATATATGAGCCATGATACAAATTCTTACTATTCACCAGGTTTTCCTTTACCCAAATATGTCCTTATGAGAGCATTATCGATTGTAATATTTTATTTAGGAGAACCTAGAGAAGGATTCCCTAGGAAATATGATCATTGCATTTCGAAGCCTACTTGTATTACATTTATGCTCTTACGCTAGACCTAGGACTTCTGATCTAGTAGTACTAAGAAAAATATTCTCAAAAATATTCCAAGTGGCCATCATAGTAGAAAATATGCTCATTTTAGTTGCCAAAATCTCTCCCAGAAACACCATGTGGGATATCCCTTAGGTCCCTCAAATGAACCCAAATTTTTTTCCCAACCCTACCTTCTCCACCTCATGATATTTTTCCCAAATTGTATTCATCTTATCCATGTCTAAAAAAAAATACACCTATCATGCCCCTTGGAATGCCAAATAGTGTAGGAATTTAGAGCTTTGATTTAGCACTTGATTAATTAGCTCAATGTTGTGGAAGGACAAGATGCTAAAGTGGGGATTGAGGTATATCCTTGAAAAATGTCTTCTCCAAAAGACCAAGTGATGTGTAATAATGAAATCAGTGGAGGAAATTAAAGACAAGTGAAACTCCCTAGTCTAGTCATGCCTAAGTGCTCAACATTTGATAATCATTACAATGGTAACAACTTCTAGGTCTATCAACCTTATTTCTACTCAAAGGCAACTCAAGGAGCAAGTGATTTTATAGCTTTTGCAATGGATATAGAACAATTTTTCATAGATAAGAAATTTACCATAGCTAGTCCAATCAATCTAGATGTAGGATTTGACCCTGTTTATTTACTAGCCCATGATCATAAGACTAAGAATCAAAGGATGGAATAAGAATAGAATAAAGAATTTTTCCCTGTTTATTTTCTAGAAAAAAAATAGAACAAAGGATGTAACAAGTTAAAGAAGAGCCAAAATAGATACCATTTTCACAAAGAGGACCATAGAAGAGAAGGAATCTAAAGTTATATTCTAGGATATTAAGTCCAAAAAATATTATATCTAAACCAACAAAGGAAAGAGATTTACCAAAATTTATACAACCCAGCCATAACCAAAAATGAGAGGACAAAAATCATTGAATGATATAAAAAACTATTCAAGCATTCAGTCCAAGAAAACAAAGAGTTAAATTAAACCAAAAATATCATGATGAAAAAAATGGAAAAGCTAAAAGAAAATTTATTGATTTTAAAATAGGTGTGTAGACACCAAAATAGCACTAATCCGATTATGTGACTGTAAACACTGATTGCATTGACACACACAACCCCCAGGGCAGCCCCCAGAGGTTAAACAGTGGTCCTAACCACTCACACAACAGTTTTGGAAGTTCAAAGGTAAATTTGGCATCTTCAGGCACTCTGCCCCTTATTCGTTCCACCCAAGGACGATTACAAACTGGTACTTGCCCCACCCAGGGACGATTAGCAGTATTCGCTCCAGGGTGGGGCGAATAGTATGTTTGACGGGCAAAAAGTCAAATCTTCACAAATGGCAGCTCAGATCCACCACTTAACTCTTCCTTCATTGCATGGGAGTGTGAGTGAGAATTTTCAAGCATTAGAGGTAGTTACAGGGGTAGTCATGGAGCCTCTAATCAAGGAGGAATCTTCTCCCCCCTGGGAAGGCATGATTTCCAAGTGGCGCCTCTGCATGCTCATCCAAAGATACCATCAGGTCTACAAAATGGTGAGTCTTCTCACCCTAAAAATATACATAGAAGGAGAATTTTGAGCAACGAAGTGCTGTTGTTTTACTTCCACACACACCTTTTGATTTGTGCCTTTCACATCCTTGATCTCTTTTGGCAGGGAGGTCATAGGGTGGTTATTGGAAGCGTAAATCTGAAACCAAACCCTGAAATTTGGCCACAACATCCCACCAAATTTATTGAAAACACCCCACAAGAGGTTTTGGACCCATACCAAGTGGATTGGTGCCAAAATCGGGCCCCAAACGGTGGGCATCTTGCCCTCGGGTTCCCCCCACATTGTTGCAGTCCTAATCGCCCTGCCCTGGAGTGATTAGAAATTTATGGTAGATTTCCTTTTTGTTATTTTTGCATCTGATTATATACTACTTAGATAGGTTGTCATTTAAATTTCACATCGCTTTGAGCATTTTTTATCATGTTTTTATCATTTCCCGCCTTTACTAACATGTAGGTAGCATCACCAAATTATCGATGATAGAGGCCAAATTGGGAAAATCTGACCTTCTAGGTCTTCCCAAAATACCCCCATTTAGCTAACCCCCAACTTTGCAGGTGATTTGGAGCTTCCCAGATGTGAAATTTGGGACAGTGCTATCTAACATTTTGTTGCAGGTCTATTCGTCCCGCCCTGGAGCGAATACGAATATATGGAAAATTTCTTGACTGTTCCATTTGCAGTGCCTTCCCGGTGATGTTTTTATGCCCCTTTAAAATTTTCAGCTCATTTGGATCTATTTCAGTTATCATTTTGTTTATATTTTGCATGTGCTAATTGAAGGCGTGGGGATTGCATGTTTCATTTTATCTATAGGTGCTACTGACTATTTTTTGTTTCTTTGAATGTAGGATATGGACATTAGGGGAGAATCAGAGTCAATATTTATCAACGCAAGTGGCGGTGATGTTTGGTCCACCCATTTTACATGTGGGCACGCGGAAGAAGGAATAGCATCCATGGGTGTGACAAGAACACATTTAACGCTCCTAGCCCCTGAAAAGGGAGGAGACGAACTGTAACTGAGATCTGAAACATATTAATAAAAATGGATGTCTTCCACATTGGCTTTTATTTGGTTTTGATTCGTTCATGCCTCTTTCCTTTCATGCACTTTCAATTCATAGGATTTAGCGTTATCTTTTGTTCCTTTACATCGCATTTGGGTTTTTCCTTTTGTTTATGTATCCTCATGCTTTCAGTGGCGATCACGGTGGGATTCTTGTCCTCTATTTTTAATATCAGAAATCCAATCAAAACTTGATTGTTTTTGCTTGTAGGTACCAAGTTTTCAAACGCTGGACTGTTGTTCGTTCTAGCCTGTGGTGAATACAGAGTTGGAATTCGTCTTACCCATGGATGAATGGGCATTTGCCCCACCCTATGATGAATACTATTTTGTTATTCATCCCACCCAGGATGAATAGCTCTCTATGTAGTTTCAGGACAAAAACTCAGAACCAGCAGATTTGGGCAGAGAAGAGGTAGGGGTCTTGAACTCCTTCTGTCATTTTTTGTTTCTTGTTTTCTGTTTTCTGGTTATTTACTTGCTTAGGGAAAGTTTTTTTTTTTTTTTTTTTATCCATGCTTGCTTCCTTTTATGCAAAATAAAAATAACCCCACACACCATGTGGTAATTTAAACACCAATGAGCTAGTCGTAAAACCCAACCCTTGATCAAGACCAACGGTGGATTTTATCACCACCTTGGCTTGAAGTTTTGCATCCATAAACCTCGATCGCTACTTTTGCTAGACGTAAATCCTGATGAAATATGACCAAGTGTAGCTGGGGTGATTCCCAGTGCATGAGGATAAGTCTTCTATGGTAGATGTCAAAAATAGGGTGATTCCCCTTCCGTACCGCCTACGTTCCACGTATCATCTGCTCTCACATACCAATAGTTTCCCTCATGTAAGGGTGGGTATATAGAGAGGTTTGTATATCATCCCAGCAATGGTATATCGAAGGGGTGACAATTTTTGGGAGTCATAAGAGTCATCATATTGCATTTAAACGTTCTTTACAAAATTTTCAAAACAAAATTCAAAACACACTAAACTAGGTTTAGGGCACACCTTTAATATTTAAACAAGATAATCATTGTTTTGTGTGTGTGATATTTTCTGTTTAGTATAAGCATAAAAATCATAAAAAGAAACAAAAATCTATGCGTCTTGTAGGAAAACACCACCATGGTGTACACCCGTAGCCAAGCCCAATAATGGGTAGGAGCTACGCAGAGTGTACAAGGGGGCACAAGTCACCTCCGCTATAGCCCCAAGGACTTGGTCATACCACCTTGGAAGCCCGACCCACAAGAGAGTCCTCATCGTGCCATTTCAGAATGGGACTATAGGGGCACCCCTTCGAGGGGCACTCCTATACAACATAGACCCTTTTAGGAGTCCTTACACGTGGCACTCAATATAAATGGGAAGGCTCCCATAGAATCTTGGTATGAGTGGCCACCACGCGATGAAGTGCTAGAACAGCATAGGGTCCATGAGGAGAGGCCACATGAGTATGTGATCCCTCCTTTACACCCATCACTATTAGAAATAATAGGCAAAATCCAGAGCACAAGGCTCTTCAAACAGGGTGAGCCAACTCTGCCCGCCCCTTTCACATTTACAAAAGGGAGCACAAGGAAGACCATTACATTCCTTAAGAGCAATACACAGTGTAGGAGCAATGCATCTCCACACCTGCTATCTACCAGACTCACCTACTGAGGCCAGATCCTCGAGTGAATGTCGCTAACCTCGACAGAGGGAAGTGAAATATAGAGATCTTGGATCATCGTGACCGAGATAAATGCATAGGAGAGGCATCTAGGCCTCCTAGACTCAATATGGTGGAACAAATTGACCTGGCAGTCACTAGACATGCAGCCCGCCAAGAATAGATAACGTAGCTTAAGCAAGACCAATAGCAGCTAGAGCATCTATATCGCATTAGAAAAGAGCGCATTCGATGCCAAACAGATGAGCTACTCCATAACCCTATGCCTGAGAGGGTTCCAACCCCTTGCACCCAAAGAGCAGAACCATATGAGAGGCGCAACCCCTTGGTACAATATAGGTCTCCATGACCTTACCAAGTTCTACCTCTGAGACCTCCTAGACCTGAGTGGGAGGCCACTCCCAGGAACAACGATGGGTACCCTCCATGGGGACCCACCCATGGTCATAGGTCTCATCCAAAAAATCCTCAAGAAGCCTATGAGGATTATGATCAAGAAGAAGAGCGGGCCAAAATGCCCTACCAAGGCAAAGGGGCTGCTATCTAGCCACCCATCTATAAGCCTCAAGTTCCCCCAACCCACAATGAGAGCTAACTAAGGAGGAAGAGATTAAATCTTTCGATGCATATAAAGTGCTACTAGAGCGCTTGGAGTCTATGGAGACCAAGACTTTTGGGCCCCAAAATCCCAATTTATGCCAACTCCATAGTCATCCTATGCATCCGTCAGTGCCCGCACCCCCTTACGCTAAACACTTTAAACTACCTCAGTTGGCAATCTTTAGAGGTGAGGAGGATGCCCAAGATCATGTGACTAGATTCTTGAGCCAATGCTTCGACATTTAGGACAATGATACTTTGCTATTAAGAACTCATCACCATGTTCGCAGGCCCTGCCTCGGATTGGTTCACTCAATTGCCAAAGCACAACAATAGTAACTTAGATCAACTAGTGGATGCATCCTCGAACACTTTGCCTTCAACACTAAGAAGGCATCACTAAGCGACCTAGCCAGCCTCAGGTAGTATGAGGAAGAAACCATGGCGGCCTATGGGAACCGGTGGAGGACTTTGCTTTCAAAGCTGCTCTACCTCCCTCCTATGTTCGACCTCACCCAAATGTTCTCAAAGAGTTGTTTGAGATCGATCTCCGTGCTATTGCAGCTGCAACAATATGCCACATTAGAAGAAGCTCTGGCATAAGACAAAATCATTGAGGAGATCAAGATTTAGGATGGCGAGATAGCCAAGCCAAAGAAGAAAGAATGGTCTAAGAACACCAAAATAGGGACCACGCAACAGAAACCCGTTGCGGTCAATCAGGTTGCTATAAACATCCCTAAGCTTGCACAAGTAACACAGCCACAAAAGGCTAACTATCAGGCGGTGCCTCTTAATAATTATGACCGAGAAAATTAGAGGCAAAAACAAAATCAGTAGCATTGCCCTAGGTGATAATTCACACCTTACACAGAGTCCATAGACTCCCTATTTGACCGCTTGTCAGTGGCAAACTTGATCAACCTGCTCAAGATTCAACCCATAGACCCTAATGCACCAAAACCTAAGGGCTATAGGGAATATTTGTACTATAGGTTCCACAGATGAAAGGGACATGACCTTAATGAATGTTGGAAGTTTAAAATCTTGGTGCAAGACCTAATAGATAACAAGACATTAGCGGTGGATAACCCTGTGGCACCCATCAACCAAAAAATGGAGGTCTTTAAGGATCCCTTGCCTACCTATGGTGCGTAGGAAAATACCCTACAATTCAATGAGGTAACACAGAACTGCCCCATGCAGGGGTATGCAGGGATGATCAGTATAGTGACTCGAAACAAGAGGTACCCAAGCACAACTGCCCCCATGGTAGCTATAGGAGAGGTGCCAACAATGTCACAACCATAACAACACCTTGCACAACCTCCTCCACCTAGACCAGTGGCCACAATTTAGACCAAACTCACCCAGAGTTTGAGGACCACGTCGACTAGGCTCTCCATCTATGAGCTTATACAATAATCAATGCCCCATCGGGAGGCTCTAATGGAGATACTAAAAGCCATCGAGTTGCAGCCCCATGAAGCAAACTCTTTAAACAACTTTGTGGAACATGTCAAAAGATGCATTGAGCTAGTCATCACCTTTCAAGAGGACAAAGTGAAATCAGTGGCTGGCGACATGGTAGATCCACCCTTGCATGTCATCGTGTGGGTCAACAAGATTTCGTACAAGAGAGTATTGGTGGACACTGGCTCGTCTAGTAATATCATTACAACAGTGGCCTTGAAGCACCTGAAGTTTCCCACCTCTCACATAGTGGCCTCCATCTATACACTACGAGCATTCAATGATGCAATATGCTCAACAGTTGGTACAATTGTCCTACCCATCCAAGTGGGGAAAAATATTATACCTACGTTGTGCCACTTCTTGGAGGGTGAGATGGCCTATAACATCTTGTTGGGTCGGCCATGGATCAGGGACATGAAGTGTGTCCCTTCGATAGCTCATTAGTGCTTAAAGTATACATTCAAAGGGCAGGTGCATATAGTCCCGACGAACTTGGAATCCTTCAAGTATTGCAATGCAGTGCAACTAATGCCACAATTGACCCTTCCATCAACGCATTTGGATTTCCAGTTGAATCCATCTAAACAGGGTCTGATTCCATTGGCATCCCCATTGACAAGTCCATCAAATCCTCATCCAGGTCCATCTTCATCATCTGGTCCTTCACCAATGACGCCACCTATGGTGGCCACATAGAAGGACAAAGGGAAGAAACCTCTGGAATATGTGCAACCTCTAGAAGAGGCACCGACATCAGTCTCAACCATCTCTATTGAGGAGATGCCTAGTAGAATGGAAGTCGAGGCTCCTAGTTTACCCGACATAGAGTGGACTCAGGAAGAACTTTCATTCCCTCCCCCTCAACCGTCGACAATCACTGTTGAGATGGCCAATACGGGCCTGGGGGAGTATTTGGTGCGAAATATTGTAGCAACACCCACATTGGAGTCCATGCAGGACATGGGGAGACCTTGCCTCCCCATCGATACTATTGTTCCTCTAGGCTACCCGTCGAACCAGACAAACTTTGTGTATGGGGGCCTTGATCATGGTATTGAACCATACATGCAAGAGGACGAAGATGAAGAGCCCTTTGCAAAAGATGTCAACTATTTGTCCAACCCAAATTTCTCTTTGAGATACCTTGGCCAATGCAATTGGCATGGATATGGGTTAGGCATATATGAGCAAGGAGTGCGTGTTCTTTGCCAACCAAGATACCAAATTCCATACGACAAGTCAAGAGTAGGATTCAACCATCCCCTACCCTTGGACATCTTGGTAGAGAACATGCAAGGCCTAGGGATAGGCAACAAGGGTGGATTGGCATTAGATCCATATGCCAATCCTAACACGACGTACACATTGGGGGATTATCTCCCATTGTGGACAACCAACCTTGTTGACCTCGACAACCCTTTCCCTTCGCTCAAGAGAGGAGAAAGTTTGAGAACTTACCTACAAGAGGGGTATATACAAGGCCAAGAAGGATCTTCAAAAGACGAGTCAAAATATGAATTAGCACCATGAGACCCCTTCGAATTAGATAGCAATCACTCACAAGTGACCCCATGGATGACTACCAAGAAATCCTCTTGGCAATGTTCCCTTTGGATTCTCCAATCAAGCAAGGACCACCCCAAGGAAATCAGGTCCCCTCATAGAGAGCGAAACAACCCCGATGGGGCCAGATCAATTTGCTCATGCAAGATGAGCCTCTAATGTCGCCAACAGTTGTTGGAACCAATGAAGGCCTTTGGATCTCCGATAGTGATTATGAAGATGAAACCGAGATGGCATATCTCGAGCACATGCGATAGATGTAGCAACAATACCCCGTGGATATTGATGACATATTTGAACAACTAAACATAAGGCCAGGGCATGAGTGGCACTTAAAGCCAGCACAGTGGGACCAAGCATTGAATCCACCACTTTGGGCATACATAGAACACCTTTCGCCCAGATACCCTATAGAGATATCAGTGTCGAGGGTAGATCCTATCCTCCTATCCACACATAGGGCCGATCCATTCATGCCAATACCTCCAGAGCCATATCCGGAGCACAAATATCATCCACAATGTTTGATTCATCACACCCATGGTAATGGAGACCAAAATCATTTCATCAACATGATCTCCATTGAATTAACCACCCCCATCCACAATCCGACCGATCCCACATAGTCATTGTATCTAGACATAGACGCCATAGACTAGGATCACGTCAATTCACCACTATCCCCATCAGAGTACTGGAATTTCAGTGAGATGCTTCATTTCACCCTAGGGCCAACTCAGGATATTTTCCATGCTGAAGAGGAACTCGAGGTTCCCAACGTAGATTTAAAATCAACAAATGATATCCATTTGATCCCAACTCCACACCAGTTGGAGGATGGATCCCACATGTCGGTCAAGGAGACGACTAACGTAGACATCAGCTCGGATCCAATGAATCCACAAATAATCAAGCTGGGGGTAAGTCTATCCCCTAAAGAGCAAGCCGACTACATTGCCCTTCTCAAAGAGAAGGAGGTTTTTGCATGGTCCTACAAAGACATGCTAGGGCTAGATCCGTAGCTAGTCACGCATAATCTAATGCTTGATCCGATAGTCAAGAAAATTAAGAAAAAACTATGTAAGATGCACCCAACAATGGCCTTAATGGTCAAAGATGAATTACAAAAGTTGTTGGATGCACAGTTTGTCATCTGCGTGGATTACCCCACATGGTTGTCCAACATGGTGCCCGTAAAAAATCCTGACGGGAGGATTCACATATGCACTGATTTTTGAGATCTAAACAAAGCGATTCCTAAGGATGATTTCCCCTTGCCAAGCATCGACACATTTGTAGATGCTACAACAGGTCACAAAATTCTTTCCCTCATGGATGGTTTCTTGGGATACAATCAGATTCGTATTAATCCCGAGGACCAACTAAAAACAACGTTCACAACGCCTTGGGGGACATTTTGTTATAAGGTCATGCCCTTTGGCCTTAAAAATGTTGGTGCCACCTACCAACGTGCCATGACGTACATCTTCTATGATCACATGCATAAAACTTTGGAAGAATACATGGATGATTTGTTGGCAAAATCTCTTTTGTGCCCAGATCATCTCGATGACTTAAGCAAGATCCTTGATCGCCTCATGGAACATAAAGTCAGACTGAATCCCAAGAAGTGTGTATTTGGCATCACATCTAGAAAACTCTTGGGTTTCATAGTCTCAAAATGAGGCATCGAGGTGGACCCAAACAAAGTCAAGGCAATCCTTGAAATGCTTCCCCCAACTACCATCAAGCAGCTCAAAATCCTATAGGGAAAGGTCGCGTCGATCAAGCGCTTCATAGCGCAGCTATCTAACAAGTGCCGACCCATGAATAAATTATTGCACAAGGGGCTAGCATTTCACTGGGATGACGAGTGCCAGTCAGCCTTTGATGACATTAAACAATACTTGGCTTCACCGCCAGTATTGGCACCACCTAGACCAAGAGTGTTGTTCTACTTATACATATTAGCTACTGAGGTGGCACTGGGCACCATGTTAGCCCAGAAGAATGAACTTCACAAAGAACATGCTACTTACTATCTTAGCCGCACCCTAGTCAGTTATGAACTTAACTATGCATATGTTGAGAAGCTCTTCTTAGCAGTGGTGTTTGCTACCAAAAATATATGCCACTACATGCTCAACAATACAACATATGTTGTGTCTAAGGAGAATCCATTGCGATACATGAGTCATACTTATCATAGTAGCCTCACGGTGAAATGGATCATGTTGTTTATGAAGTTTGACATAGAATTCATTGGACAAAAATCCATAAAAGGTCAAGTCATCACCGATCAACTAGTAGAGGCTCCTCTTGAAGATGATTAGCCTCTGATCGTAGAACTACCGGATGATGGGGTCTTCCATGTTTTAGAATCGCCAGATTCTAATGAGCCTGAGTCACAGGACGACATGACCCTATTCTTTGATGGTTCTAAATGTGAGTAAGGAGGTGGCACGGGAATTGTATTCTTCACACTGCAAGGGGCTCCAATGCCTCTATCATTTAAATTAGACTTCTTGTGTACCAAAAATAATGCAGAATACAAAGCCTTGCTCATAGGTCTTCAAATAGCAGTCACCATGAACATTAAATGTTTAAACATCTTTGGTGATTCACTATTAATTGTCAATCAAGTCAAAGGGGTATTCCAATGTAAATGCCCAGTTCTACAGGCCTACAAATTCTTGGTAAAGCTTGAATGGTACGACATTGAGGCACTCCCTCGATCATCAAATCATTTTGTGGATACTATGGCCTCCTTAGGGTCACTAATCCCACAATACCCTTCCAGTGATATGACACCCATTCAGGTCAAAACATTATCGCAATCCACGATGGAGCGTGCAAGCTCTAACCTAACGCCAGGAATCCACTTGATCCATATTGAACCATCTTAGGATAGGTTCTCTCGAATCCATGATTTTTTGACTTAGGCCAACTAGGGGTCCTTGTTCTCCCCGACCCCTCTTAATAGCAACACAATGTTGTTTTTACAAGTCCTTTCCCGCTCAAATTTTGCTAGGGATGAACTTCAAGAGGGATTGGTCGTTCATACCATCGAGGTTTCTGATCAGCAAGATTGGTACACACCCATCAGGGATTACCTCAAGTTAGGTAACATCCCACTTGGATTGACACAAGCCATGAAAATATCATTTAAATAGAAAGTGGCAAAACATGTCTTACTAGGAGACATTTTGTATCATCGGAGCTATGAAGGAATCCTCCTCCATTGCTTGTACCAGCAGGAGTCCGCTTGGGCGATCATCCAAGCCCACGATGGTACATGCGGTGGTCACTTTAGTGGTATGGCCATCGTAAAATGCATTCTATACATTAGCTACTATTGGCCATCTTTAGAGCAAGATTGTTGCGCATATGTAAGGAAGTGCATGAACTGTAAACACCATGCAAACTTGACACATGTACCTTCTCAAGCCTTGCAACCGATCCAATCGGCTTGGCTATTTTTATAGTGGGGCTTAGATCTAATCGAAAATATCTCCCCTGCATCGTTAGGTCATCACACGTTTATCATAACGACCACAGAGTACTTCACCAAGTGGGTGGAAGAAATTTCACTTACCTCTATGACTGGAACCCGCATTTCAAAGTTTATTTTACATAATATCATATGTCATTTTGGTATTCCATCCAATATAATCTCAGATAATGGGACATCATTCAATAATAAAGACGTGTGTGCTCTAACCACAAAGTACAAAATTCAGCATATTTTTTTGACACCCTATTATCCACAGGCAAATGGGCAAGCAAAGGTGTCAAACAAAATGCTAGTTGCCATCCTCAAAAATACAATCATAAACAGTCATAAGTATTGGCACATTCAGATCCCACTTGCCCTATGGGCTTATCGCACTAGCATTCATACACCCATTGGGGCAACTCTATTTTTGCTCGTGTATGGCTCCGAGGCTATCATGCCTCTCGAGTTGGAAATTCCTTCCCTGCGCATATCAATGCAAGAGTTCATCGATGATGACACTGCACGGTAGGCCCGATTAGACCAGATTACATTGCTCGATGAACGACAGGTTAATTCTCTCGAGCATTTATGTATCTGTCAAGAGCGACTTAAGAAGGCATACAACATGAAGGTTCACCTGAGGGACTTTTAGGTTGGTGACTTGGTCTTAAAAGAGAACCAACAAAATTCTAACTTGTTGCCCCATCTAAGGGACAAGTTCGTGGAAAACTGGTTAGGTCCTTATGTCATCCATAGTAAACTAGGACCTGGAACATATCGGCTCGCTTCTCTTGACGTAATCAAGGAACTCGAACCCTTGAACATCAGTCATTTGAGGCCATTCCATATTTAAAAGAGCCATAGCCCAAACCAAAAGCTTCAAGGATTCTCATAATCGCTTGGTCAAACTAAAAGCTCCAAGGATTCCAATAATCGCTTGGTCAAACCCAAAAGCTCCAAGGATTCTCATAATCGCTTGGTCAAACCCAAAAGCTCCAAGGATTCTCATAATCGCTTGGTCAAACCCAAAATCTCCAAGGATTATCGTAATCGCTTGGTCAAACCAAAATCTCCAAGGATTCTCATAATTGCTTGGTCAAACCAAAAGCTCCAAGGATTCCAATAATCGTCTGGTCAAACCAAAAGCTCCAAGGATTCCAATAATTGCTTGGTCAATCCTTAAAGCTCCAAGGATCCCCATAATCGCTTGGTCAATCCCAAACGCCCCAAAGGTACCCATCATCCCTTTGGTCAAACAAAAATCTCCAAGGGTTCCCACAATCGCTTGGTCAAAAATAAGAAAATTCAAAACAATAAAATCATCAAAAATAACAAAAATTTGCATCTCAGTTCCATGCATGCTCAAAATAATTACAATAATAAAGAGCTCTTTTTGCATTTCATATTCATACTCACAAAAATCAATCCATGAAAAACACAAAAATATATGCATTAGGCATCACATCCATACATTGCATATTTGTGGTCATACAAGCCAAGGCATCATAGACTGTAATTACTTGGCAAAACAATCATTTTGCATGTTTCCCCATTCTATAATCAGTCCATCAAAAAATAAATGCCATTCACATATTTTTTGCCATATCATAGTCGGTTGTCTTCTAATGTATCAAGAGTTTTCGTCATTCAGATGTCATTATCTTTCTAGCCACGTACTATACAAAGTCAAATAGATTTTACAAAGGTAGAGTTCTACTTGGATCACACCTTGCTACGTAGCATTCCAACACAAATTAAAACACATAAAAAATTCCCAAGTTGTGTGAACGAAGGATGAAATCTGTAAAGTAATCTATGTCACCATAAGCGAAATGGTTATCTTGCTCATCCCCCTATGCGAATGACCCCCAAGAATGTTGAGAGTTGGCAAAAGGACAAGCATCTTCCCTACCCAATTCCCCAAGAACCCCAAGTTCTCAAAAAGTTGCAAAACATCACAAATTTGCAAAAGTCAAAACTCTAAAAAGAATTTGACATCACAACCAAAGTGCATACATCAAAAAGTACATATAATGGTGATTCTCATCACTCAATATTCAAATCCCTTGCTCAAAAGAAAAAATAAAAAATAAACAATGATTTTTATCACTATAGAAGAGCAAGTATCCCAATACAATTGAAGAAAAGAAGGGAGTCAGAATTGAATCCCTGGAACTCTCGAGATTCAGAAGGTCATGAGGTAAACCTCAGTATCGGTTTGGTGGATAGCCTATCGGTCACTGGTGGTAAACCTCCCGCATGACGATATATTTGTCACATTAACTTATGTACAAATCAATGTTTGCATGTAGATGAGCTAGCTTATGGTATCCTACATAGCAACGTAGACTAATCTAACTAAATACAACAGAGTTAGTGGAGCTAATTAGGTGATCCTCGGTATAGGTTTGGTTGACAGCCTATCTGGCACTGGCGGTATCCGGACAGATACCACATAAAAGAACTCAATTACACACACAGGGATGTGAAATAACTTGGTCAAAGACAAGTCCGATTCATACCTTGTCTAAAAGTCTTGTAAGATAAAAATCTAGTTGTGGCTAGTTAGTTAAAACATTTGAGTCTCAGAAAACCTTAACTACATTATAAACCAACTGTGTTATCTTTAATCCTTGCATTGCCATAAGAAAATACAACAAATAACATGTATACATAAAAAGTCATTTACCACAACAATCACCTAGGACAAAAATCCATAAGTTCTAAATAGTCTATGGTGCCACCGCCAAAAATCACAAATTCAATTCATTTATTCCATTTGCATATCATATACATTAGAAACATTAGCATTCATCACAACATATGCATCCATCAATGTAAATTAACATGCATACATACACATTCATCAATAATTGTGCATAACATCAAATCACGACACGTGCATAAATAAAATAAAGTCATATGTATATATATCATCAAAAATACCCGCAGGCTACAATAACCGGTCCTCTGACCCCGTAAAAAAAGGCAAAAACAACAAAAAATGTACCCAAACAAGCAATAAAATTGTCCAATAAGAGTGCTTTTGCACTTGAAATTTCGGGCATGCAAAATAGACGTCGGGGTCACAAATTCTCACTATCCTACTCCCTAAGAAGGCTACCATAGCCTGACCGCTCCACGGGAGGACGGATTGTCGAGAATTTCATCCCAAAAAGGTGTCCCAAAAAGGGTCCAAACCCACCCAAAAATAGCAATAAAATTGCCGAACAAAGGTGCCTATGCGCCCGAAATTCTTGGCATGCAAAACTGACGTTGGGGTCACAAATTGTCACTATCCTACTCCCTAAGAAGGCTACCATAGCTGGACCGCTCCACGGGAAGATGAATTTTTGACAATTTTAGCTCCAAAAAGCGTCACAAAAAGGGTTAACACCCACCAAAAATAGGTCTAAATATCGAAAAACTGCACACACATTCAAAGATAAACATCTGAAAGGTACCCTTACCTAAGTCATCTTGGGTCAAGCGACTCGTCATTTTTCTCATGTCGGTCATTCCCTCATCGATTCGTCACTTGAAGGGGTAGTCACACTTAGTCACCAATCAACAAATACACACCCAACCAAGGAAATGGCATGCATTCAAAGAATCATTGACAAAGACAATCATGCCCCTGCTTGGGGCAGCAAACAAGCAATAATCACAAGCTGATCAAACACTTGGCATTCATGAATCATGAACTCAAGGTTCCCATAGACAAAAGGTTGCGCCCTTTGCCTATTCATGACTGATCAATGTCCAAGATCAAGTAACACCTCACCAAAAAAGGTTAACATTTGAATTGAGTTCCTTCACTCGTCAGAAGCAAGGATTCAAGAATGCATGCCCTTTCCATACTTGGGGCATCAAAAGTTGGTTAGGTTACTAAGAAACCCTAATAATTAGTGCTTTGGTTATCTATTTTTTCTTAGCACTGTGCCATGCACATCGCATCCCAAAAAGGGGCATCTATAGACACCAAAACAATACCAATCCGATTATGTGACTGCAAACACTGATCGCATTGACACACACAACCCCCAGGGCAGCCCCCAGAGGTTAAACAATGGTCCTAACCACTCACAAAATAGTTTTGGAAGGTCAGATGTCAATTTGACACCTTAAGGCACTCTTCCCCTTATTCGTTCCACCCAGAGATGATTACAAACTGGTACTCATCCCACCTAGGGACGATTAGTAGTATTCGCTCCAGGGTGGGGCGAATAGCAGGTTTGATAGGAAAAAAGTCAAATCTTGACAAATGGTAGCTCAGATACACCACTTAACTCTTCCTTCATTTCATGGGAGCGTGAATGAGCGTTTTCGAGCATTAGAGGCAGTTAAATGGGTAGTCATGGAGCCCCTAATAAGGGAGGAATCTTCTCCCCCCTGGGAAGGCATGATTACCAAGTGGCACCTCTGCATGCTCATCCAAAGAGACCGTCAGGTCTATAAAATGGTGATTTTTCTCACCCCAAAAATATATATAGAAGGAGAATTTTGAGCAATGAAGTGCTGCCATTTTACTTCCACACACACCTTTTGATTTGTGCCTTTCACATCCTTGATCTCTTTTGGAAGGGAGGTCATAGGGTGGTTATTGGAAGCACAAATCTGAAACCAAAACCTAACATTTGGCCACAAAATCCCACCAAATTTGTCTACAACACCCCACAAGAGGTTTTGGACCCATCCCAAGTGGATTGGTGCCAAAATCGGGCCCCAAACGGTGGGCGTCCTGCCCTCGGGCGCCCCCCACATTGCTGTAGTCCTAATCGCCCCACCCCGGAGTGATTAGAAATCTATGGTAGATTTTCTTTCTGTTATTTTTGCATCTGATTCTATACTGCTTAGATAGGTTGTGATTTAAATTTCACATCGCTTTGAGCATTTTTTATCATGTTTTTATCATTTCCCGCCTTTCCTAACATGCAGGTAGCATCATAAAATTCTCGATGATAGAGGCCAAATTCAGAAAATCTGACCTTCTGGGTCTTCCTAAAATACCCCCATTTAGCTAACCCCAAACTTTTTAGGTGATTTGGAGCTTCCCAGATGTGACATTTGGGATAGTGATATCTGGCATTTTGTTGCAGGTCTATTCATCCTGCCCCGGAGTGAATACGAATTTGTGGTGAAATTCCTAACTATTCCATTTACAGTGCCTTCACGATGATGTTTTTATACCCCTGTCAAATTTTCAATTCATTTGGATCTATTTCAGTTATCGTTTTATTTATATTTTGCATGTGTTAATTGAAGGCGTGGGGATTGCATGTTTCATTTTATCTACAAGTGCTACTGACTGTTTTCTATTTCTTTGAACGTAGGATCTAGACATTAGAGGAGCATCAAAGATTCAATATTCATCAACGCAAGTGGTGACGACATTTGGTCCGCCCATTTTACATGTGGGCACGCGGAAGAAGGAATAGCATCCATGGGTGTGACAAGAACACATTTAATGCTCCTAGCCCCTGAAAATGAAGGAGATGGATTGTAATCGAGATCTGAAATATATTAATAAAAATGGATGTCTTCCACATTGGATTTTATCTGGTTTTGATTCGTTCATGCCTCTTTCCTTTCATGCACTTTCAATTCATAGGATTTAGCGTTATCTTTTGTTCCTTTACATCGCATTTGGGTTTTTCCTTTTTGTTTCCGTATCCTCGTGCTTTCAAGGTGAATTTGGTTTAAGAAACTCTAAAAATTTTAAAATATGATAAAACTATTTTTTGGGATCCAAAAGTAGCACACAAGTAGTCATTGCATGGTATGGGTAAGATCAGTTTCCTAATATTTTATTTTTTCTTATTCCTATAAGGCTAGGTGTTACATAAATGTATAGTAGATCTGAGAATTGTTGTCACAATTATGCATTATGCAGTCTATGATGCCATGCACTTAATTTATGTTGAGTTGAATTTTGGAAAACTATGTTTCAATGTAATACAAATCGAGGCAGTTGGCATCACAAAAATAGTTCCAATATTGCTGCATAGATGCCAAGACCTTATAGTAGTACAACCATGATAGTTGTTGATCTACCTCCATTGTTTGGGATGTGCCCATAAAATGAGTTTTTTGAGCAACAAAGGGGATAATTGACCTTGTATTAGGGTCCATGACTATCCCTTGCATCCAAAAGTTGGTCTAGATATATGTTGAGATGTCTAGGCTTTGTTTTATTAAAAGGTACATTGAGCAAAAATTAGATCGAATAGAGGAAGTCTTGAAAGGCAAACAAATGGAGGTAGTTGATTGGCCAAGAGAAGAGAAATTTATCTAGGATGAGATCTTCTTGAGTGGTCATAGTCTCGATATAGTAATTTTTCAAAACTAGGAGAGCACTAAAATCTGAGGGTTAGCTCATCCTAGATAAATAAAAATTTATGTAGGATGAGCTCTTCTTGAGTGGTCATAGTCTTGAGATAGTGAGTTTTTCAAACCTAGGAGAGCATTAAAATCTGAGGGCTAGCTACAAGTAGTTTTAATGCATGGAAAATCATAGGTTATAATAAGCATGGCTAGAAGACCAGGAGAATCTAATAACAAAAACCACATATAGCAAGAGAATGTTACATGTTGGATACATAATTGATGATAAAAATACTTCTAGAAACTCTAAAAATATCTATTTTCAATCTGACACATAGACCAATGCATATGGGGAAGATATCCAATGATTCACATGCTCAAGAAAAATCAACTATGTTGATTCTCAATCCTTGATATTGAATGTCATGCAAAGTTAACCTAATGCTAGTACCTCACTAAAAAAAGCTACACTTTAAAAAGTGTATTAGAGAGAAGCTCAAATTTTACATCATATGGTTAGGCCAATGCAAATTTTGATAAGAAAATAAAAATCAACTCCATCAGTATGAAGAGGCAGACCACAATGTTGTGTAAATAGTTGATAGGTAAATAAATCCAATAGATAGGCATATACATATAAGAATAAGGCTACTGGCCAAATAAGTAGCTAATTTGTAGAAGTGACACCTTGAAAAGAACACTAGACATATCACATATATGGGATTCTAAAGCCCAAGGTGGATCTTGAGGGGTGATGATTTAATCACATTTGGAATGCCATTTCTTGAAAATGGGTAAGCTCTAGTTCAAATAAAGGAAGGATGAACCCGATGCTAGATTAGTGGACTCTCCAAATAGAGGAACCTATTTAAGGTAGTATCCCCTCCTTCAACAGTGCAACATTGATTGTAATTTTTCCAAATACTGTACTCTTTTTGCATAATTATGATAAGTGCTTCAACCTACAATGAAGGATAGTAGAGGTAGCAATACTTCTCTAATATTACATTTTCTTTTCTTTTTCCAATCCATTAATTTTTTAATATTTCTAGGGAATTAGAATTATGCCAAAGAAATAGAGTCCAAGATAAAAAGAAAGAAGAAAGAATCTGAAAGACCAACTAGGGATGGTTGAATGATCAAAAGACCCTATTGGATATCTTTTAACCTCTACATGGGATCAAGTAATGGTTGGATGGACATCATGGATATGTGTATGTATGGTCAATGTATTATGGTGTATACCCCAGATAAAAGATATTGCATCAAGGCAAGTGACTCTGGTACAAAACATGATGCTATATAAAATGTATAATGCAAGACTAGATGTATGTATATATGGTGAAAAAAATGCGTAATGCAGTTGAACCAAACATACAACTAGATAAAAATATGATTAATATTAAATGCAATATATTATGTATGATGGTATATAATGCAATTATGATGCTAAATGCAAAACTGTTTTTGTCCTTTTCATAATTTTATATTGTTTTATGGTTTTAGATGTTTTTAATGCATAAAATATCTGTAGAAGGAGAATATTGAGTGTTTTAGGTTCCTCAACATGCTCAAGTGAAGATAACCGATAGGTTCTTGAAGAAATACACGCTTATACTAAGAGGGGGGTGAACAGTTTAAGATAAAAAAATTGTCTTTCAAAATAATAACTAGAATTATATGAATGCAATAATAAATGCACATAAAACCACACACATAAGAGATATGGATTTTACGTGGAAATACCCTTTCGAGAGAAAACCATGGTAAAATATTTCTTTTATTTCTTCAATAAATTTGTAGGCACCAACCCACAGGAGACACCAATCCCCTTGTAAAAATACATAGGAACCAACATATGAGAGACACCAATCTCCTTGTTACAATAACAGAGGCACCAACCTACAGGAGACACCAATCTCCGTGAGGCACCAACCTCACATCTGAAGGCACCAACCTTCTACTAAAAAATATGATCAAAAACTTCTCTCAAGTCTATTCCAAACTCTACGTGTTGAATTTGGAGATGATGATACCTTGCTTTTCCACTATTTTAAATTAGCGCTCCAATAGCTCACTTAATATTGTGTGGTTTGCCTTCTCATGATAATTCTCCTTGAAAGAGTTTGTGGTAATTTCAACTTCACTATGTTGAAACTCCCACAAAATGCCTAGTATACCAGTCACTTATCTTGGTCTTCCTTACCTTTACTCTAGCTAGTTCTCTAGTCAAACTCCTTAGAAAGATAAATCATATTCTATGAATTCTACACAAAATAGAATTGCCCTGCCTCATAAATCAAAGACATGACTACTGCCATGGAGAGTATCACAACTGAAATGCGGGTGTGAAGCATCTCACTAAGAGCGCATAGCATCGTGCACAATTAATATCATCAGTACATCACTTTCGCAAAGTTTGAATCCTCCCACTAGAGTGGAAAACATCGATCTATCTGTATCTCCCTTCATCAGCAATCTTAAAAACATTGAAAATTTCCTCGTCTCCATTTGTTAAATTGTAAAATAAGCCATCTCCATTGCTTCTTTCTTCATCATCTCTCTTAAATTATCATCTCACCATACAGATCCTACTCAGATCTCGCTTAGATCCAAACTTTCTGACTTTCTAATTCTTTGTTAAAAGTAGCAATCGCCTTCCTCGCCTTTGTATGTTGTTTCTCTTAGTTAATCAGAAACAAGTGAGCATGGGAAATGTTTCCATGGCCTTAATAAATATATAGGTGGGAATTGGGTGCATCCATAAGAAAGCATATGCAATAGGAAACAAGGTTGGACAGAAGACATTCCCAGTATACGCGTCTCCTCAGCCAAGTACATTCTGATTGATTGTTTTGTATAATAGCAATTTCGCCGTCAATGGGAAACCAAAGTCAAAATGCAAGGATTAAATGAATCCATATTTTCTATGTCATATGCATGAGATGCTGAAGACCGCATCTGGTCAAACACAGGAGTACTCTTTTTGTAAGAATGATTGAGACCAAACTTTATATTGTTGTGACTGCTCGCTTTTATTCCCTTCGAATCCATAAAAATTGTCATTCAAACATTTTAACAATTATAATTATATGGACTTTCAAATTTTTGACCATTAGTCCACCTCAATTATACATACTAGGAGTAGAATACACAAAATAATATATTTAACTTATGTTATTTCCTATTTCATTTATGCACATAAAAAATGAAGTTGCTTGACCTTATACATATCATGAAATAATTTTTAAAGAATTGGTCTTTAAACAACAAACCCTTGAATTTGATTTTTTATTGCTAGCTATTTTAAATATAATAAATTATTTATGTTATTAATATAGAAAATTTATAGAAACTACTTAAGAAACAAAAAATAAAAATAAAATCTGTTCATGTGGGGGAGTTGGAGAGCAAGTGGGTAGTTAAAACTCTCAAGTTGAAAAAGAGAGGTCCTAAGTTCAAATCTCTCCTTCTCACATGCTGCCAATATGTTGAGTCTAGTCGATGGTTCGTTAGGCTTATGGTTATTGTGAATTGTTTTACATTATACACTTATGTTACGCATTTCATTTACATTTGTATTATTTGAAAGAAATATTTCTACTTATTTGCATACTTTTAAAATTTACTTTATCATGTAAGATGTAGACTATATCATGATTTTTTCCATGAATTTTGAAGAATAATTTTAGCATCACATGCTAAGATGGGGTTTTTCCTCTACATGACCATCCTAGGCCTTGCAGTGTGCATCAATTGATACCAATGCATCATATCTGACTTCTATTTATTATTATTTAAAGTCTTATTTTCATTTTTTTGTAGTGATTCTTTATAGAGTATACGCTTCAACATATTCCACCATTAAATGTTCTTATATACATGCATGTGCTACCATAATAGATGCGTCACAATAAGTTTTATGCTTGAGTACCGTTAAGAATGCCCTACTCACACATAAATATACCAGACACAAAAGTCATATTCAATAGAGACTAATCCAAAGAAGTTAAAAACTCATTTGAGAAGTCATGGATAAACAAAGGAATGCTCTATTTGGGTATTTCTTGTATCTCACAATCAACATGTGAGCATAGTCTATTAGCACTAACTTTGTGTCTTTCTAGGGTCATAGTCTACTTAAGATTTAAATCAACATAAATATTTTAGTATTCACACATCAAATCAAGTACTAAAATGTTGAATACCTAGATCTATTAGTTAAATGACTATTTTCTTGCAAATCGATTCTCAAGCATAGATAATATTGTATTCATAGTCTTGAATATTTTCAAATTAATTAATTATTTTTAGAATTCCAATACTAAATAGATTCTAAATAATACTAAATCTATCGAGTCTTAGACAATATTCATATTGCTTCTAAATATTTTAATATCTACCTCCATTATTTAATTTCTTATTTCTCTACTAATTGATTCTCAAGAAAAAATGCTATCGTTGGCAAAACGTATTTAAGTATTTTACTATGTGTTTGCAGTAGCACAAATAAGCTAGCAAAGGTGTAAATTCATCAATATAGAATAGAGTTTTAAAATAGTCAAAGCATTTTTTAGTAGGCCCAGAATCATGGAAACGTGATGAAGCACAATGTATTTTTTTAGAAGAAAAAATGGCTAAGTCCTAAAAGACTCCAACAATACGTAAACCTAGGATTAATCAATCCTAGACTTTTCCAAGGATGACATCATCCAAAGCTCTCATAATGTATAGGATCAAGGAAACTAGGATGATGCAGAAACAACATTTATGAAGTTGAGGCATTCCTAAAACACGAAGCTAGGACAAACACATATCTAATATTTCCAAGCACTTAAGTCAACATAAGCTTTATGGAATCTTGAATATGCGTAAGTGCAAAATATTAAGGCATAGCCCAAAAAGGTCAAAATCCATGCTTTTGAAGGAATTATGTCAACCAAACCTTCCTAAAAGCCTAAATTTGGCTCAAAAGGACTTTAAAGCAATTAAAAGAAGTTTATGTTGCCACAAAATTTGACACTGATTAACAACTACCCAAGGACATCTCTTTCATTCTAGATCACTCCCATTGAAAGATATAATTACCCAAAGATTTTTAGCCACTCAAGCAAAGGCCATTGAGGCGAAAAGTGATTTGTTTGATAGACCGTTATAGTAGCCAAGCAAACTATAGAGGATAAAAATTGAAGATCAATGGACCTACTAAATACATGCATAACTAACAACTAGAAGAAGGAATTCATACCAATCATAGTAGTTAAACCTAAATGTAGATAATTGATTAGTGTGAAATATAAAAAATACTTATGTGCACTTCTTTATAGGTTGTTTCTAGTATACCTATAACTAACTTTTTAAAAAAACTTGAGTTGCAAGATTCATGTAGCAACTTATAAATCACTCAATGCATATCATAATGAGGATCGACTCAGTAGCAATTGCTTGATTATGTACTATATGATGACTACTACCAAGTGATGTTGTTTGATCTCCATTGTGATTACAATCTTAGATTTTTTACAATTGAATGTCATGCTTTAATACATTTGTGTTTGCACTTTGTGAATAGTGAATTTTGCTAAAGCAACTTCTGTATACTAATTGGATTACTTTTCATAAAAAAATTATAATAATTAAGGTATATAACCAGTGTTTAATGAATTATGTAAGGCTATCATTAATGGTTGGTTTATGAGGTTCAATTTGAAGTTAATTGTGTAAGACTCTTATGCAAAATATCTTCATTGTTGTTATGCTATATTTTATCTGCTTTTAAGTAATTTTTTTAACCCTATATCCTTCTAAACATTCCATTTCTCCCTTTAGTATTAAACCTTTATTTAAAAATTTCAAACATTTTAAGGAGTTGACCTTCTCTAGAGGTTGAACTTGGAAGAAGTCCTTGTCATCCAATCTAGTCTATATTCTTGGGTGCATTTCATAAACTAGGCATATTTTAGACCATGAGTTTTAGCACACATAGTGGTATGGATTTCATCAAGCTACCCTTGCAAAGAGTATACTAAAAATCTCAAAGAGAACACCCACCATGCTAAACCAAGATTTTTGGCATGCCCAATGGGACATATTTCATCAATTCATTTCACTCACCCATAGGACTCAATATTTTGATGAATAGTCTTGATCTCTTGAGTAGAGAACACATATTCACCTAGAAAACTCCACTGATATAAGAACCAGAGATATTGGTAGCTATGTTGATGGTAGAGCCCATAGCTACATAGTGATAGAGATAGATATTGATATCATTAGCTTCAAAATTCTCATCCATAAATCCATGGTTGGACAAATTTTCCAACTTATAATAATGTCAGATCTCTCAACATTTCAAATTTGCATGACATTCCCCAAGTCACTTTGAAATTGAAAGCACGAGGATACAAAAATAAGAAATGAAAGACTCCAAGCACGATGCAAAAATGAAACTAAGCTTAACGCTAAACCCTACGAATTAAAAATGCATGAAATAGAGAAAGCATGAATTGGAACCCAAATGAAATAACAGCTCTTCTCTTTTATTGATGTATTTCACAACTTGGTTATAATTCGCATCCTCCCGTTTCAGGGGCGAGGAGCGTTAAATCCATCTCTTGGTTACATCCATGGATAGCCTTCCTTCTTCTGCGTGCCCACATATAAGATGGGCGGACCAAAACGTTGCCACCACTTGTGTCTACGAATGTTGATTCCTTGCTGCCCCTCCGATGTTCCGATCCTACGCTCAAAGAAACAAAAGATAATCAATAGCACCTGCGGATAAAACAAAGCATGCAATCCCCAAGCCTGCGATAAATGAATGAGAAAAATGAATTAAACTATGACTAAAATGAATCCAAATGTTCTAAAAATTTGATAGGGGCATCAGTACATCACCATAAGGGCACTGTAAAAAGAACAGTCAGAAAATTCCTCACCGATTTGAATTCGCTCCGGGGCGGGACGAATTCACTTGCAACAAAATGCCAAAAAGGTACTGTCCCAAATGTCTAGCCTAGAGAGCTCCAAAAGACCTGCAAACTTGAGGTTAACTAATTTGAGGCATTTTGGGAAGACCCAGATGGTCGGATTTTCCCAATTTGACCTTCGTCAATGGGAATTTGACGATGCTACCTATAGGTTAGTAGAAGCGAGCAAAGATAGAAATATGGTCAAAATTGTTCAAAACGAGACAAAATTTAAATGACAACCTATCTAAGCATCATAGAATAGAATGCAAAAAACAAAAATGGTAGAAAGAAAAATCTGCCATAAATTCCCAATCGTTCTTAAAAGGGACGATTAGGCCTACAGCAGTGTGAGGGCTCCCGGGCGGGCCGCCTGCCGTTTGGGGCCTAATTTCGGCACCAATCCACTTGGGATGGGTCCAAAATATCTTACAAGGTGTTGTCAACAGATTGGGTGGTATTCTATGGCCAAATTTCAGGTTTTGGGCTCAAGATTTGACCTTTCAATAGTCACCCAATGACCTCCTCTCTAAAAGAGATCAAGGATGTAGAAGGCACAAATCGCACAAGGATGTATGGGGAAATAAAACGGCAGCACTTTGTTGCTCCAAATTGCTCTTAATCTGTATATCTTGGGATGAGGAAACTCATCAATTTATAGTCGGGTGACATGATAGTTTGGGGTGCGCCAGGGGTTGCCTGGTGAGCCCGTGGTCTATTGGTGCCAGGGGGATGAGGACTTTGGATCGGCTGGTCATCGTGCCATTGGGTGAGGATTCAGACGCGGTGATCGACGTCCCAGATGTGGATGATGTTGGGACTACTGTAGAGTACGATCAGTGGTGGATACTATGGCGATGGCGGGGAGAAGGACCACTGGGAGGTGCGAAGGCGACAACAGTAGGGGATGATGGTGTAAAGGCACCAGGCGAGGGTTGGGGAGCTCCACTCGAGGAGGTGGACATGGTGGAGGTGGATGACTTGGGCATGGATTTTGGGGCTCCGAACCATCCAAAGATGCAGGACGTCCCGGAGCAGTGGGAGCCAGAGCAGGCTGTTGTTCCAGAGGTGCCTATGCATCTGGTCGTGGTAGAGGACACAAAGGTAGGGGGCGCACTGAGACTGCATGATTGGTGGAGCTATTATGGAGGCGAGATGAGGAGTTAGGGGAGGCCCTGTAAGAAAGGGATCTCTTGCGGGCTTAACTGGTAGAGCGGGATAACACGTTTGCTACACACCACCGGGGGGATGGGGACACCAACGCTGCATAGGAGAGGGATCTCCTACGGATGTAGCTGGCACAACATGACGATGCAGTAGCTTACTACCATCGATAGGAGGCAGAGTGGTTGTGACGGGAGACAAATTGGTCTCGACATCGGATAGATTTGGAGGGAGAGATTATCCGCCTTAGTGGGCGGTTACCTGCCCCCTGGAGGTGGTTCTTCACGTCGGATGAGGGATAGTGGTATTGAGTAGTTAGCATCATCTCATCGCAGGTGATTGGATGAGGGAGGTGGTAGCAGGCATGATGCGGGGGCTAGCAGCAGCCACCCTAAGGGGTCCCATAGGACCCACACCACGGGGGGTAGTTCCTATCACACCGATCCTGTGTGATCATGGTGGCCGATGCCTTAGGCTTGGGGGTTTTGAGATTTTGGATTTTGTTGCGAGGTCAGAGGACCAGCTCTTTGTAGCCTGCAGACATTTTTGATGATATATATAGATGAGTTTATTTTGTTTATGCGCATGTGATGATTTGATTTTATGCACGATGATTGATGAATATGGATGTATGCATGTTAAGTTATAGTGATGAATGCATATGTTGTTGATGAATGCAAATGTTTCTAATTTATATGATATGCAAATGGAATGGATGGATTGAATTTGTGATGTTTAGTAGTCGCACCATAGACTGTGTAGAACTTTATGGATTTTTGTCCTAGGCGATGGCTGCGGTGAATAGCTTTTTATGTATACATGTTTTTTTTTTTTTTTGGTATGGCGAGAATAAAATATAGCAAGTTGGTTTCAAATGTAGTTAAGGTTTTCTGAGACTCAGAGGTTTTAACTAACTAGCCATGACTATACTTTATCTCATAAGACTTTTTGAACAAGGTATGAATCAGACTTGTTTTGGACCAAGTTATTTCACATCCCTATGTGTGCAATTGAGTTCATTTATGTGGTGTTTGGTCAGGATACCGCCAGTGCTAGAAAGGCTGTCAACCAAACCTATACTGAGGATCACCTGATTAGCTCCACTAACTCCTTTATTGTGTTTAGTCGGATTAATCTACGGTGCTATCATAGGATACCATAAGCTAGCTCATCCACATGCAAACATTGATCTACGCACAAGTTAATGTGACAGATATATCGTCATGCGGGAGTTTTACCACCAGTGACCGATAGGCTATCAACCAAACCAGTACTGAGGTTTGCCTCATGACCTATCGAAATGCTGAGAGTTCCAAGGATTCAAGTTCGACTCCCTTATTTTCTTAAATTGTATTGGGATACTTCCTCTTTTGTAGTGATAAAAATCACTGTTTATTTTTGTATTATATTTTTCTTTTGAGAAAGGGATTAGGATATGGAGTGATGAAAATCACTATTTTATGTGCTTTTCTTGATGTATGCACTTTGGTTGTGATGTCAAAATTTTTTTTGGAGTTTTGATGTTTGCAAATTGTTGATGTTTTGCAACTTTTGAGAACTTGGGATTCTTGGGGAATTGGGTAGGGAGGATGCTTGTCCTTTTGCCAAATCTCAGCATTCTTGGGGTCATTCGCACAGGGGGATGAGCAAGATAACCGTTTCGCTTATGGTGACTTGGATTTCTTTGCAAGGTTCATCTTTCGTTCATACAACTTGGGAATTTTGTTATATGTTTTAACTTGTGTCGGGATGCTACGTAACAAGGTGTGATCCAAGTAGAACTCTACCTGCATAAAATCTGTCTGACTTGGTACAGTATGTGGCTAGAAAGCTAATGACGACTAAATGATAGAAACTCTCGATACACAAAAAAACAACTGACTATGATGTGGGGGAATAACGTGAATTGCGGTTATAGGTGATGAGCTATTGATAAAGCAAAAAAATGTATAATATAATGGTTTTGCCAAGTAATGACAATCTATGGCGCTTTGACCTTTATGACCACAAATATGCAATGTGTGGGTGTGATGTGTAATGCAGCTATATGTTTTTGTGTTTTTGATGGATTGATTTGTGTGAATATGAAGATGATATGCAAAATAGAGCTCTTTATTTTTGTGACGATTTTGAGCATGTATGGAAATGAGATGCAAATTTTGTTATTTTGATGATTTTATTGTTTTTGGCCAAGCAATTGCAGGAATCTTTGGAGTATTTTGGGAATTGACCAAGCGTTTGGTGGAATCCTTGGAGCATTTTGGGGATTGACCAAGCGATTATGGAAATCCTTGGAGCATTTTGGGGATTGACCAAGCGATTACGGGAATCCTTAGAGCATTTTGGGGATTGACCAAGCGATTATGAAAATCCTTGGAGCATTTTGGGGATTGACCAAGTGATTAAGGGAATCCTTGGAGCATTTTAGGGATTGACCAAGCGATTATGGGAATCCTTGGAGCATTTTGGGGATTGACCAAGCGATTATGGAAATCCTTGGAGCATTTTGGGGATTGACCAAGCGATTACGGAAATCCTTGGAGCATTTTGGGGATTGACCAAGCGATTACAAAAATCCTTGGAGCATTTTGGGTTATGGATCTTCTAAGAATGGAATGGCCGCAAATGATTGATGTTCAAGGTCTCTAGTTCCTTGATTCTATCAAGAGAGGTTAGCCAGTATGTTCCAGGTCCTATTTTGCTATCAATTACATAGGGACATAACCAGTTTGCTGCAAATTTGTACCTTAAATGGGACGACAGACTAGAGTTCTATTGGTTTTCTTTCAAGACCAAGTCACTGACCTAAAAGTCCCTTAAGTGAACTTTCATGTTGTATGCTTTCTTATGTCGCTCTTTATAGATACGTAAATGCTTAAGGGCATTAACGCGTCATTCATCAAGCAACGTAAGCTGGTCTAATCGGTTCCACCACACAGTATCATCATCGATGAACTCTTGCATTGATATGTGCAGGGAAGGAATCTCCATCTCATGGGGCATGATAGCCTTGGAGCCATACACGAGCGAAAATGAAGTTACCCTAGTGGGTGTCCGAATGCTAGTGCGATAGGCCCATAGGGCAAGTGGGATCTGAATGTGCCAATCCTTATGATTGTCTGTGACTATCTTTTTAAGGATGGTGACTAGCATTTTGTTTGATGCCTCTGCTTTCCCATTTTCCTACGGATAATAGGGGGTCAAAAAATTGTGCTAAATTTTGTACTTTTTGGTCAAAGCACGCACATATTTGTTCTTAAATGACGTCCCATTATCCGAGATTATCTTGGATGGAATACCAAAATGACATATGATGTAGAGTTTCTCAATGTATGCATAGTTAATTTCATAGTTGACCAAGGTGCGGCTAAGATAGTAAGTAGCCTATTCTCTGTGAAGTTTGTTCTTCTAGGCTAACATGGCTCCCAGTGCCACCTCAATAGCTGAGATGTATAAGTAGAATGGCACTCCTAGTCTAGGTGGTTCCAATACTGGTAGCAAAGCCAAGTATTATTTAATGTCGTCGAAGGCTGACTGGCACTCGTCATCCCAGCGAAATACTACCCCCTTGTGCAACAACTTGTTCATTGGTCGACACTTGTTAGATAGCTACGCTATGAAGCACTTGATCGAAGTGACCTTTCCCTACAGGATTCTGAGCTGCTTGATGGTAGTTGGGGGAAGCATTTCAAGGATTGCCTTGACTTTGTTTGGGTCCACCTCGATGCCCTATTTTGAGACTATGAAACCCAAGAGTTTTCCAGATGTGATGCCAAAAATGCACTTCTTGGGGTTCAGTCTGACTCTATGCTCCATGAGGCGATCGAGGATCTTGCTTACGTCACCGATATGATCCGGGTGCAAAAGAGATTTGGCCAAAAAATCATCCATGTAATCTTCCAAAGTCTTGTGCATGTAATCGTGGAAGATGTATGTCATGGCACATTGGTAGGTGGCGCTAGCATTCTTAAGGCCAAAATGCATGACCTTATAACAAAATTTCCCCCAAAGCATTGTGAACGCTGTTTTTAGTTGGTCCTCGGGATTGATACAAATTTGATTGTATCCCGAGAAACCATCCATGAGGGAAAGCATTTCGTGACCCATTGTAGCATCTACCAATGCATCGATGCTCGACAAGGGGAAATCATCTTTAGGACTCACTTTGTTTAGATCTCAAAAATTAGTGCATATGTGAATCCTACCATTAGGCTTCTTGACGGGCACCATGTTGGACAGCCATGGTGGGTAATCCACGCAGATGACAAACTGTGCATCCAACAACTTTTGCAATTCATATTTGACCATTAAGGCTACTGTTGGGTGCATCTTGCATAGTTTTTGCTTAACTGGCTTGACTGTCGGATCAAGCGTTAGGTTATGCGTGACTAGCTGCAGGTCTAGCCCCGACATGTCTCTATATGACCATGCAAAAACCTCCTTCTTCTCTTTGAGAAGGGCAATGTAGTCGGATTGCTCCTCGGGGGATAAACTTACCCCAAGCTTGATGATCTGTGGATTAATTGGATTTGAGTTGATGTCTACGTCAATCGTCTCCTCGATCGACATGTGGGATCCGTATTCCAACTGATGTGGAGTTGGAATCAAGTGGATATCATTTGCTAAGTTTAGATCATTGTTAGGAACCTCGGGTCCTTCTTCAGCATGGCAGATATCCTAAGTTGGCCTAGGGGTAAAATGGAGCATTTCATCGAAATGCCAGTACTCGGATGGGGATGGATGGGAATTGATGCGATCCTAGTTTATGGCATCTATGTCTATATACAATGACTATGCCGAATCGGCCAAATTATGGTTGGGGGCGGTTAAGTCAATGGAGATCATGTTGATGAAATGATTTTGGTCTCCATTACCGTGGGTGTGGTTACTCAGACATCCTATATGTTCTTTGTGCTCTATATTTGGCTCTAAAGGGATGGGCACGAATGGATCGGCCCTATGTGTGGATAGGAAGACAGGGTCTACCCTCGACACTGATGTCACTATAGGATCTCTAGGTGGAATGTGCTCTTCGTATGCCCAAAGTAGCATATCCAACACTTTGTCCCACCGTGTTGGGTCTACGTACCACTCATGCCCTGGCACTATGTTTAATTGTTTGAATATGTTGTTAATCTCCAAGGGGTGTCGATGCTGCATCTACCGCATGTGATTAAGATATGCCATCTTAGTTTCATCTTCATAATCACTATCGGAGATCCAAAGGCCCTCGTTGTCTCTGAAAACTATTTAAGGTATGACAAGCTCGTCCTGCTAGAGGAAATTGATCTGGCCCCACCTAGGTTGTTCCGCCCTCTACGGGGGAACTCGATTTCCTTGGAGCGGCACTTGCTCGATGGGAGCATCCAGGGGGAACATTGTCAAGAGGCTTTCTTGATAATCATCCATAGGGATCACTTGAGAGTGATTACTATCTGATTCGAAGGGGTCATATGACGCTGGTTCATACTCTGACTCGTCCTTTGAGGACCCTTCTTGACATTGTTTGGACCCTCCTTGAAAATGAGCTCTCGAGCTTTCTCCTCTCTCGAGAAAAGGGAAGGGATGGCTATGGCCAACAAGGTTGATTGCTGTTAATGGGAGATAATCCCTCAATGTATATATGGTATTAGGGTTGGCATATGGATCTGATGCCAATCCCCCCTTGTTGCCTATCCCTAGGCCTTGCATGTCCTCTACCAATATGGCCAAGGGCAGGGGGTGGTTGAACCCTACTCCTGATTTGTCATACGGTATTTGGTATCTTGGTTGGCAAAGAGCACATACCCCCTGCTCATATCTGCCTAACCCATATCCATGCCAATTGCATTGGCCAAGGTATCTCAGAGCAAAGTCTGGGTTAGACAAATAATTGACATTTTTAGCAAAAGGCTCTTCATCTTCGTCCTCTTGCGTGCATGGTGCAATGCCATGATCAAGGCCCCCATACACAAATTTTGTCTGATTCGACGGGTAGCCTAGGGGAATAATAGTGCCAATGGGGAGTCGAGGTCTCCCCATGTCCTGCATGGATTCTAGTGCGGGTGTTGCTACAATATTCCGCACTAGATACTCCCCCAGGCCCGTATTGGCCATTTCAATGGTGATCATTGGTGGTTGAGGGGGAGGGAATGGAAGCTCTCCTTGAGTCCACTCCATGTCGGGTGGACTAGGAGTCTCGACTTCCATCCGGCTAGGCATCTCCTTAGTAGAGATAGTTGATACTGATGGCAGTGTCTCTTCCAAATGTTTTGCCTCTTCCAGGGGTTCCTTCCCTTTGTCTTTCTTCTTGGCCCAAAATATGGTGTCATTGGTGGAGGACCAGATGATGAAGATGAACCCGACTAGGATTTTGATGAACTTGTTAACAGGGATGCCCATGAAATCAGACCCTGTTTATATGGATTCAACTAGAAATCCAAATGCATTGATGTTAGGGTCGATTGCGGCATCAGCTGCACAACATTACAATACTTGAAGGGTTCCAAATCTATCGGGACTACATGCACCTCCCCTTCAAATGTATACTTTAAACATTGGTGAGCTATCGAAGGGACACACTTCATGTCCTTGATCCATGATCGACCCAGCAAGATGTTGTAGGCCATCTCACCCTCCAAATACGTGGCACAATGTGGGTATGGTCTTTTGTCCCACTTGGATTGGTAGGACTATTGTGTCGACTATCGAGCAGATTGCGTAATTGAATGCTTGCAGAGTGTAGGTGGAGGCTGTGATGTGAGATGCAAGAAACTTTAGATGTTTGAGAGTCGTAGTTGTGATGATGTTGCTGGACGAGCCAGTGTCTATCAACACCCTCTTGTATGGGATCCCATTGACCCACGTGATAATGTGCAAGGGTGGATCCACCATGTCATCAGTCATTGATCTCAATTCGTCTTCTTGAAATGTGATGATCGGCTCAGTGCATCGTTTTACATGCCCCACAAAGTTGTTGAAAGAATTTGTCTCGTGGGGCTGCAACTCGATGGCTTTCAAAATCTCCATTAGAGCTTCTAGATGGGGCGTAGATTGTTGTATAAGCTCGTATATGGAGATCCTAGCCGAGATGGTCCTCAAACTATGAGTTAGTTTGGTCTGAAGTGTGGCCACCGGCTTAGGCAGAGGAGGTTATGCAAGGTGCTATTGTGGTTGCAAAGTTTTTGGCACCTCTCCTGCTCGTGCCACAGGAGCATTCATGCTCGGATACCTCCTGTTTCGAGTCACTATACTGATCATCCCTACATATCCCTACATGGGGCAGTTCTGTGTGACCTCGTTAACTTGTAGGGTTTTTGCCTGCAGAACATGAGTGAGCAAGGGGTCTTTGAATACCTCCATTTGTTGATTGCTTGGTGCGACAGGATTATCCACCACTAGTTTATTATTATCAATAAGGTCTTGCACCAAGCCCTTAAATTTCCAACAGGCATTTAAGTCATGTCCCTGCCGCCTATGGAACCTATAGTTTAAGTCCTCTCTATACCCCTTAGGCTTGGGCGCGTTGGGGTCTATGGTTTGAACCTCTGGTAGGTTGATCAAATTTGCTTCTAACAAGCGGTCAAATAGGGAGTCTCTGGACTCTGTGTAGGGTGTGAATTGTCACCTAGGGCGACGCTGCTGACCCTATTCTTGCCTCTAATTTTCTCTGTCATAGTTTTTAGGAGGCACTGCCTGATAGTTAGCCTTTTGAGGCTGTGTTGCTTGTGCAGAGCTTAGGGAAATTGATAGCAACTTGGTTAACCGCAGCGGGTTTTTGTTGCATGGTCCCAGCTTTAGTGTTTTTAGTCCACTCTTTTTTCTTAGGTTTGGCTATCTCACCATCCTGTATTTTGATATCTTCAATGATCTTGGCTTGCGCCAGAGCTTCTTCTAAGGTGGCATATTACTGCAGTTACAATAGCACAGAGATCGATCTCAGACAACTCTTGGAGAACATATGAGTGAGGTCAAACATAGGAGGGAGGTAGGGCAGCTTTGAAAGCAATGTCCTCCATCGATTCCCATAGGCCACCATGGTCTCCTCCTCATACTGCCTGAGGCTGGCTAAGTCACTCAGTGATGCCTTCTTCTTGGTATTGAATGCGAAGCGTTCGAGGAATGCATCCACTAACTGATCTAAGTTGTTAATGTTGTGCTTTGGTAACTGAGTAAACCAATCCGAGGCCAGGCCTATGAATGTGGTTATAAATGTTCTCAATAAAAAAGCATCATTGTCATGAATGCCAAATCATTGGCTCAAGAACCTCGTCACATGCTCTTAAGCATCCTCCTCACCTCTAAAGGTTGCCAATTGAGGCAGCTTAAAGTGTTCAGGGTAAGGGGGTTCTGGCATGGACGGATGCATAGGATGACTACAGAGTTGGTGTAAAGTGGGCTTTTGGGGCCCAGAAGTTTTGGTATCCACAGACTCCAAACGCTCTAGCAACGCTTTATATGCATCTAAGGATTTGATTTCTTCCTCTTTAGTTTGCTCCCGTTGTGGGTTGTGGGAGACTTGAGGCCTCTGAAGGGGTGGTCGGATGGCAACTCCTCTGCCTAGGTAGGGCATTTCGGCCCGGTCTTCTTCTTGCTCATATTCCTCATAAGCTTCCTGAGGAGTCTCTAGGTGAGACCTCTGAAACTAGGTGGGCCCCTACGGAGGGTACCCATTGTTGTTCCGGGGAGTGGCCTCCCGCTCAGGTCTAGGAGGTATCGAAGGCAACACTTGGTAAGGTCGTGGAGACCTATCTCGCACCAAGGGGTTGCGCCTCTCATATGGTTCCACTCTTTGGGTGCGTGGGGTTGGAACCCTCTCAGGCATCGGGTTATGCAACAACTCATCTATTTGACGCCTAATGTGCTCTTTGCTAAGGCGATATAGATGCTCTAGCTTCTACTGATATTGCTCAAACCACATGATCTATGCTTGGTGGGTGGCATGTCTGGTGAATTCCAGGTCAATTTATTTTGCCATCTTGAGCCTAGGAGGCCTAGATGCCTCTCCTATGCACTTACCTTGATCATGATGATCTGAGATCTCAATAGGTCGCTTCCCTCTGTCGAGGTTGATGACATTTACCTGAGGCTTTGGCCTCAGTGGGTGATCATGGTATCTAGTTGGTGCGGAGGTGCATGGCCCCTGCACTATATATTGCTATTGAGGAATGTAATCATCTTCCTCGTGCTCCCTTTCATATGTGTGAAAGGGGCGGGCAGAGTTAGCTCGCCGAGTTTGAAGAGCCTTGCGCTCTGGATTTTGTCTATTGGTTCTAACAGTGATGGGGGGCAAAGGAGGGATGCCATAATTATGTGGCCTCTCCTCATGGACACTATGTCGCTCTAGTGCTTCATTGCGTGGTGGCCACTCATATCGAGCTTCTAAGGGAGCCTTCTTATCTATGTTGAGTGCCACGTGTAAGGACTCCTCCTGAAAGGGGCTATGATGAACGGGCATGTCCCTCAAAGGGGTGTCCCTATAATTCCATCTTGACATGGACTAATGCGGACTCTCTTACGGGTCAAGCTACCAAGGCGGTATGACTAAGTCCTTAGGGCTATAGCGAAGGTGACTTGTGCCCCCTTGTACACTTTCCATAGCTTTCGCCCTTGATTGGGCTTGGCTACGTGTGTACACCATGGTGGTAACTCTCTATAAGCTATGTAGGTTTTTATCTCTTTTATGATTTTTTATGCTACACCAAACTAAAAAAAAAACAAACACACACAAGCAGTGATTATCTCGTTTAAATATTGAACGTGTGTCCTAGACCTGGTTTAGTGTGTTTTTTATTTTTGTTTTTTTTATTTTTTGAAGGTTTTAAAGAACGTTTAAATGCAAAATTATGACTCTTATGACTCCCAAGAGATGGTCACACCTTCGATATACCATTTCCAGGCCGATATACCAACCTCTCTATATACCCGCCCTTACGTGAGGGAAACTATAGGTACATGAGAGAAGATGGTACGTGGAACGTAGGCGGTACGGAAGGGGAATCGCCCTATTTATGACACCTACCATAGAAGACTTATCCTAGTGCATTGGGAATCACCCCAGCTACACTTTGTCAGCTTTCGTCAAGATTTACGTCTAGCAATAGTTGCGATCGGGGTAATGGATGCAAAAATCAAGCCAAGGTGGTGATGAAATCCACCGTTGGTCTTGATCAAGGGCTGGGGTTTTACGACCAACACCTTGGTTTTAATTTTCTGCGTGGTGTGTGGGGTTCTTTTTATTTTGCAAAATGGAAACAATAAAGTGGTAAAGGAAAACTACTTTCCCTAAGCAAGCAAGTACCCTAAAACAGAAAAATTGAAGACAAAAATAGACAAGAAAAATTCAGAATCCTTACCTCTTCTTTGCCCAAATCTTCCAGTTCTAAGTTTTTGCATGAAGACTGCACAGACATAAATTCATCCCAGGGGAGAATGAATTACAGGACTGTATTCGTCACAGGGTGGGGCAAATTCCCATTCATCCCTGGGTAAGATGAATTACAGCTCTGCATCCACCTCCTGATGGAACGAACAGTAGTCAGCATGTGAAACTCGGCACCTACAAGCAAAAAACAAACAAGTTTGGATCAGATATCTGATCTTAGAAACAAAGTACAAGGTCCCACTATGATCGCCACTGAAAGCACGAGGATATGAAAACAAGAAAGGAAAGACTCCAAGCACGATGCAAAACTGAAACTAAGCTTAACTCTAAACCCTATGAATTAAAAATGCATGAAATAGAGAAAGCATGAATTGGAACCCAAATGAAATAATAGCCCTTCTCTTTTATTGATGTATTTCACAACTCGATCACAATTCACATCCTCCCTTTTCAGGGGCGAGGAGTGTTAAATCCATCTCTTGGTTACATCTATGGATAGCCTTCCTTATTTCGTGTGCCCACATATAATATGGGTGGACCAAAATGTCACCGCTACTTGTGTATATGAATTTTTATTCCTTGCTGCTCCTCCGATGTTCCAATCCTACGCTCAAAGAAACAAAAGATAATCAATAGCACCTGTAGATAAAACAAAGCATGCGATCCCCACGCCTGCGATAAATGAATGAGAAAAATGAATTAAACTATGACTAAAATGAATCCAAATGTTATAAAAAATTTATAGGGGCATAAAGACATAACCATAAGGGCATTGCAAAAATAACAGTCAAGAAATTCCTCACCGATTTGAATTCACTCCGGGGCGGGATGAATTCACCTGCAACAAAACGCCAAAAAGGTATTGTCCCAAATTTCTAGCCTAGAGATCTCCAAAAGACCTGCAAACTTGGGGTTATATAATTGGGGGCATTTTGGGAAGACCCAGATGGTTGGATTTTCCCAATTTGACCTTCGTCAATGGGAATTTGACGATGCTTCCTGTAGGTTAGTAGAAGCGAGAAAAGATAGAAATATGGTCAAAATTGTTCAAAACAAGATGAAATTTAAATGACAACCTATCTAAGCATCATAGAATAGAATGCAAAAAACAAAAATGTTAGAAATAAAAATCTACCACAAATTCCCAATCGTTCCTAAAAGGGACGATTAGGCCTGCAACAATGTGGGGGCGCCCGGGAGGGCCGCCCGCCGTTTGGGGCCTGATTTCGGCACCAATCCACTTGGGATGGGTCCAAAATCTCTTACAAGGTGTTTTTGATAGATTGGGTGGTATTATATGGCCAAATTTTGGGTTTTGGGCTCAAGATTTGACCTTCCAATAGTCACCCAATGACCTCCTCTCTAAAAGAGATCAAGGATGTAGAAGGCACAAATCGCACAAGGATGTATGGGGAAATAAAATGGGAGCACTTCATTACTCCAAATTGCTCTTACTCTGTATATCTTGGGATGGGGAAACTCATCAATTTATAGACCTAGAGGTCTCTTGGGATGAGCATGCAGAGGCGCCACATGGCAGCCATGCCCTTCTAGGGGAGGGAAGATTCCTCCCTGATTAGGGGCTCCATGACTACCCCTGTAACAGCCTCTAACGCTCAAAAACGCTCACCCATGCTCCCATGAACTGAAGGAGGCATTAGGTGGTGGATTCAAGCTTCCATTTATCAATATTTGACTTTTTTCTTGTTAAACCTGCAATTCGCCCCACACAAGAGCGAATTAGGAATTCATCCATGGGAGGAGCAAATCCCAATTAGAATTCATCCCTGGGTGGAACGGATATTGAGCAAGGTGCTTGAAGGTGCCAAAATGATTTTTGACCTTCCAAAACTACTATGAGAGTGGTTAGGACCACTGTTTAACCTCTATGGGCTGCCCTTGGGGCTGTGTGTGCCAATGTGATCTGTGCTTGCAGTCACATAATCGGATTGGTGCTATTTTGGTGTCTACAGAAAGCATTACCCATTTATGATAGTAGTAGGAAGATGACTTATTAGCACTATCAAGATGTTTCTACTCTAGCTACCATCAATAATATTACCTTCAAAGATGTGATGGTAATATTTCTTGCTTGATCTTTCCAAGGAAAATTATTTTTATGGTATCGCTCCTTAGAGGACAATAACATTAAGGCATGGGCCAACCTAGCCAAACCATTCATATTAGAAATAGACGAGCCATGATACCCATTCTTACTATTCACCAGGTTTTCCTTTACCCAAATATGTCCTTATGAGAGCATTATCGATTGTAATATTTTATTTAGAAGAACCTAGAGAAGGATTCCCTAGGAAATATGATCATTGCATTCCAAAGCCTACTTGTATTACATTTATGCTCTTACGCTAGACCTAGGACTTCTGATTTAGTAGTACTAAGAAAAATATTCTCAAAAATATTCCAAATGGCCATCATAGTAGAAAATATGCTCATTTTAGTTGCCAAAATATCTCCCAGAAACACCATGTGGGATATCCCTTAGGTCCCTCAAATGAACCCAAAATATTTTTTCCAACCCTACCTTCTCCACCTCATGATATTTTTCCCAAACTGTATTCATCTTATCCATGTCTAAAAAAAATACACCTATCATGCCCCCTTGGAATGCCAAATAGTGTAGGAATTTAGAGCTTTGATTTAGCACTTGATTAATGAGCTCAATGTTGTGGAAGGACAAGATGCTAAAGTGGGGATTGAGGTATATCCTTGAAAAATGTCTTCTCCAAAAGACCAAGTGATGTGTAATAATGAAATCAGTGGAGGAAATGAAAGACAAGTGAAACTCCCTAGTCTGGTCATGCCTAAGTGCTCAACATTTGATAATCATTACAATGGTAACAACTTCTAGGTCTATCAACCTTATTTCTACTCAAAGGCAACTCAAGGAGCAAGTGATTTTATAGCTTTTGCAATGGATATAGAACAATGTTTCATAGAGAAGAAATTTACCATAGCTAGTCCAATCAATCTAGATGTAGGATTTGACCTTGTTTATCTACTAGCACATGATCATAAGACTAAGAATCAAAGGATGGAATAAGAATAGAATAAAGAATTTGTCCTTGTTTATTTTCTAGAAAAAAAATAGAACAAAGGATGTAACAAGTTAAAGAAGAAGAGCCAAAATAGATACCATATTCACAAAGAGGACCATAGAAGAGAAGGAATCTAGAGTTATATTCTAGGATATTAAGTCCAAAAAATATTATATCTAAACCAACAAAGGAAAGAGATTTACCAAAATTTATACAACCCAACCATAACCAAAAATTAGAGGACAAAAATCATTGAATAATATAAAAAACTATTCAAGAATTCAGTCCAAGAAAACAAAGAGTTAAATTAAACCAAAAATATCATGATGAAAAAAATGGAAAAGGTAAAAGAAAATTTATTGATTTTAAAATAGGTGTGTAGACACCAAAATAGCACCAATCCGATTATGTGACTGCAAACACTGATCGCATTGACACACATAACCCCCGGGGCAGCCCCTAGAGGTTAAACAGTGGTCCTAACCACTCACACATCAGTTTTGGAAGGTCAAAGGTCAATTTGGCACCTTCAAGCACTCTGCCCCTTATTCATTCCACCCAGGGACAATTACAAACTGGTACTCACCCCACCCAGGGACGATTAGCAGTATTCGCTCCAGGATGGGGCGAATAGCAGGTTTGACGGGCAAAAAGTCAAATCTTGACAAATGGCAGCTCAGATCCACCACTTAACTCTTCCTTCATTGCATGGTAGTTTGAGTGAGCATTTTCGAGCGTTAGAGGCTATTACAGGGGCAGTCATGGAGCCCCTAATCAAGGAGGAATCTTCTCCCCCATGGGAAGGCATGATTGCCAAGTGGCACCTCTGCATGCTCATCCAAAGATATCATCAGGTCTATAAAATGGTGAGTCTTCTCACCCCAAAAATATACATAGAAAGAGCATTTTGAGCAACGAAGCGCTGTCATTTTACTTCCACACACACCTTTTGATTTGTGCCTTTCACATCCTTGATCTCTTTTGGAAGGGAGGTCATAGGGTGGTTATTGGAAGCGCAAATCCGAAACCAAACCTCGACATTTGGCCACAACATCCCACCAAATTTATCAAAAATACCCCACAAGAGGTTTTGGACCCATCCCAAGTGGATTGGTGTCGAAATCGGGCCCCAAACGACGGGCATCCTGCCCTCGGGTGCCCCCCACACTACTGCAATCCTAATCGCCCCGCCCCGGAGCGATTAGAAATATGTGGTAGATTTCCTTTCTATTATTTTTGCATCTGATTATATACTACTTAGATAGGTTGTCATTTAAATTTCACATCACTTTGAGCATTTTTGACCATGTTTTTATCATTTTTTGCCTTTACTAACATGCAGGTAGCATCACCAAATTCTTGATGATAGAGGCCAAATTGGGAAAATCTGACCTTCTGGGTCTTCCCAAAATACCCCCATTTAGCTAACCCCCATCTTTGCAGGTGATTTGGAGCTTCCCAGATGTGACATTTGGGACAGTGCTATCTGACATTTTGTTGCAGGTCTATTCATCCCGCCTTGGAGAGAATATGAATATATGGCAAATTTCTTGACTATTCCATTTGCAGTGCCTTCTTGGTGATGTTTTTATGCCCTTGTAAAAATTTCAATTCATTTGGATCTATTTCAGTTATCGTTTTGTTTATATTTTGCATGTGCTAATTTAAGGCATGGGGATTGCATGTTTCATTTTATCTACAGGTGCTACTGACTATTTTTTGTTTATTTGAACATAAGATATGGACATTAGAGGAGCAGAAAAGAGTCAATATTCATCAATGCAAGCGGTGACGACATTTGGTTCCCCAATTTTACATGTGGGCATGCGGAAGAAGGAATAGCATCCATGGGTGTGACAAGAACATATTTAACGCTCCTAGCCCCTAAAGAGGGAGGAGACGTACTATAACCGAGATCTAAAACATATTAATAAAAATGGATGTCTTCCACATTGGCTTTTATTTTGTTTTGATTCATTCATGCCTCTTTCCTTTCATGCACTTTCAATTCATAGGATTTAGCGTTATCTTTTGTTCCTTTACATCGCATTTGGGTTTTTCCTTTTTGTTTTTGTATCCTCATGCTTTCAGTGGTGATCACGGTGGGGCGCTTGTACTCTAATTTTAAGATGATAAATTTGATCAAAATTTGATTGTTTTTTCTTGCAGGTACCAAGTTTTCAAACGTTGGACTGTTGTTCGTTCCAGCCTATGGTGAATACAGAGCTGGAATTCGTCTTACCCAGGGACGAATGGGCATTTGCCCCACCTTGTGATGAATATAGTTCTGTTATTCATCCCACCCAGGATGAATAGCTCTCTATGTAGTTTTAGGACAAAAACTCAGAACATATTTGGGCAGAGAAGAGGTAGGGGTCCTGAACTCCTGTCATTTTCTGTTTCTTGTTTTTTGTTTTCTGGTTATTTACTTGCTTAGGGAAAGTTTTTTTTTTTATGCAAGCTTGCTTCCTTTTATGCAAAATAAAAAGAACCCCACACACCACATGGTAATTTAAACACCAATGAGCTGGTCGTAAAACCCAGCCCTTGATCAAGACCAACGGTGGATTTTATCACCACCTTGGCTTGAAGTTTTGCATCCATAAACCTCGATCGCTACTTTTGCTAGACATAAATCCTGATGAAATTTGACCAAGTGTAGTTGGGGTGATTCCCAGTGCATGAGGATAAGTCTTCTATGGAATATGTAAAAAACAAGGCGATTCCCCTTTCGTACCGCCTACGTTCCACGTATCATCTGCTCTCACGTACCAACAGTTTCCCTCACGTAAGGGCGGGTATATAGAGAGGTTCGTATATCGGCCTGGCAATGGTATATCGAAGGGGCGACCATTTTTGGGAGTCATAAGAGCCATCATATTGCATTTAAAAATTCTTTACAAAAATTTCAAAACAAAATTCAAAACACACTAAACTAGGTTTAGGGCACACCTTTAATATTTAAACGAGATAATCATTGTTTTGTGTGTGTGATATTTTCTGTTTAGTATAAGCATAAAAATCATAAAAAGAAACAAAAATATATGCGTCTTGTAGGAAAACACCACCATGGTGTACACCCGTAGCCAAGCCCAATCACGGGTAGGAGCTATAGAGAGTGTACAAGGGGGCACAAGTCGCCTCTGCTATAGCCCCAAGGACTTGGTCATACCACCTTGGCAGCCTGACCCACAAGAGAGTCCTCATCGTGCCATTTCAAAATCGGACTATAGGGGCACCCCTTCGAGGGGCACTCTTGTACAACATAGACCCTTTCAGGAGGAGTCCTTACACATGGCACTCAATAAATGGGAAGGCTCCTCTTGAGAAGCAACACACCCCCACTGAAAAAATGAATTTCCATCCTTTGAAAATATTTAGCTTTCATTTTACAGTAGGGTCCCTCTTGATGTTTTCCCAGGTTTTTATTCCAAATTTTGCTTGCCTCCTTCTTCTTCAAGTTTTGCATATATCAAAGTATCTAAGTAGGCTTGCATATGCTTTAATTTCAATTTGGAATTCACTTCTTTAATGTTAGAATCTTTCTGAATAAAAGGGATCTTTCACTGATATGTAAAAATGCAGAATACAGATGAATGAATTCATTTAAGTCAACCTACAATTTTTGGAAAATTTGCTAAGTAATGAAAACGTCGCGATATCGCGACATTTCCATTTTTCGAAACGTCGCGATATCGCGACATTTTCATTTTTGGAAACGTCACGATATCACGACATTTTTGTTTTTGGAAACGTCATGATATCGCGACATATTTTGGTTGAAAGCAAAGCTTGTAGAAAATGTCGCGATATCGCGACATATTTGGACTAAAAGAACCAAGTGAAGAAAACGTCGCGATATTTCGACATATTTGGACTAAAATAAGCAAGTCTTAAGAGCGTCGTGAAATCGCGATAGGTTTTGGAAGAGAGAGCAAGTGCAAAATAAGGTCACGATTTCACGACAAAAGGGGCAAGAAGAAGCTAAGGCAAGGACGTGTCGTGAAATCGCGACGTCGCGATTTCGCGACGTCACGAAATCACGACATGGTCCAGAGGAAAGAGCGCCAAAGCAAAGGACGTGTCGCGAAATCGCGACATCACGAAGTGATTTCACGACGTCGCGAAATCGCGACATGGTAGGAAAAAAAGAGCCCAAGGCGGATAGGTGTCACGAAATCGTGACATGGTCCAAAGAAAAGGCACCAAGGCAGGGACGTGTCACGAAATCGTGACACGGTCCAAAGAAAAGGCACCAAGGTAGGGACGTATCGCGAAATCATGACACGGTCCAAAGAAAAGGCACCAAGGCAGGGACGTGTTGCGAAATCGTGACGTTGCAATTTTGCGACGTCGCGAAATCGCAACACGATCCAGAAGAAAAGGCACCAAGGCAGGGATGTGTCGTGAAATCGTGACATCGCGATTTTGTGATGTCGTAAAATCATGACACGGTCCAGGGAAAAAGCTCCAAGGCACAAGTGCGTCATGAAATCGCGACGTCATGAAATCACGACGCGTTTCAGAGAGAAGCGCTAAGTGCAGAAACATGTCGCAATTTTGTGACATGTCGCAAAATCGCGACATGTCGTGGTTTCGTGGCCAAGAAGGAAAATGGAAGCAAGTGCAGAGGATGTCGCGATTTCGTGACATGTTGCATTTTCGTGACACGTGTCAAAAGAAAGCAAGTCGACGTGTGGTAAACATTAGGGTTTTAATTTAATAGTATTAAAATACTAATCCTTGTTTGTCTTTTGCAGAAAGTGAGCTGGTAGTTGCATACTAGCGGAAGTAATGGCAAAAAAGGACAAAATAAGCATGGATTAAATGAAGGCCGTCAGATGGAAATTTGAGATGCCGAGAATTGCTGGTTCATCCAGATTTTATAGATCTGGCCGCAAAGAGACTTTACGGTGACTAAGCAGCTGCCCATTTAATAGAATATGTCGGCAATTGACCGAAAAATGAAAATATCTACACACAGTTATCGAAATTTGCCGATGGATGCATTTAACAGGAGAATTTATGGTGAAAGTAATGGCGTGCAGAGAATTTTAACTCAGAAGCGGCTCTGCAAAGATAAAATGTCAGAGAAACCAGTGACTCATTTCAAATTTTTTTGAGGAATTAATGAGGCGCTCCAGGCAAGTGCACCAGAAAGATGAAGATATTTACTTACGCAGTGCCCATTTATGGAATATATCGACAACCGGCCAGAAAACGAAGATATTTACTTGCAGTTCCAGATGGATGAGAATAATATCAGATCATGCCTTCTCCATTTATGGCAAGTAACTGCACTAAGATTTGCAGAGTGGTTAGGGTTTATTCAAAACTCTATTTTTAAAGGGGCTTATATTGTAAAACCGAGGTAGTAAGGTTTAGAGGATAAGATTTAGGGTTTGAGAAGAAGATATTTTTGAAAAGATCAGGGTCTGTCCTGAGTCTATAAATACTTCTTCTGAATGTAAATTTCAGAGGCGAAAACTTAGAAATACAAGCTATTGGAGCAATTTCCTGCAAATCTTGTTTGAATGCTTTGTTCTGGACTTAGAGTTGGTGTGACTTTCATTTTCTATGATAGCGTGGCCAAGAGCCTAATCTCTTTCAGATTGTGATAAGTTCATCTTCTTTTGTTTTCGTTTCATTAAGGTTTATTTAATTTATGTTGTAGATCTGTGTTACCAGGATTGGATATGCTGTTAGGCTTCATTTTCTTTATTGTATGTTAGGGAAAATTATAGATTTAAGGTTCAGGCCTATTCTAATTGCTCTGTCCTCACTGTGCGAGCTAGGATGTTGGTGAATGATACCAATTTTAACCGACTTCCCTTCTGTTTGTGATTTTCTTTCAGATCTATTGTTGTCTCTGTCTTATGCTCTTAGTGGAAGGTGATCTTAGAAATCTGGACACTTTCCTCTTTGATTTGTTCTATTGTGAAGCTAACCGGTATAACTAAAATTGGTAGTTTTGGTTTTGCAGCTAAGTTAGATAAATTTCTCTTTCTGCCCTACCCTACTCTCTCTGTTCCACCGATTGAATGATCCATTTTTATTTTCTTTTACATTTGTCTTTTATTTAAATCTGCTAACACATAAAGAGCTAGATCAAAAGAACTGATTGTAAATCTGAGTGTCTACCAAGATAACCAATTCCAAAAACATTATTGAACAAGTTCAGAACCCGTTGTAAGGTAACAGACATTCCACTTGAAACTATTCCAGAAGTGGAAAAGAGTGAATAGACATTCAACCCAACTCTGTAACTCACACCTTGGATATCCAGCAAGATCCTAAAGTGAGTGGGATTTATCCCGTATAAGTGTTATCGGTATTTTATGCTCATTCTTCATAGGGTGTGTATAAAACTCGAACCAACATTTAAAATTGGCGCTAGAAGGAGGGCCCGAACTCTGTTCAGTATTGTAAGTTGTTTGTGCAGAGTCTAGTATTTTATCTTTTGAATCCTTCTCCCTCCTCTTTAGCTCTTTTTAAAATTTGTTTGTTTGAGTTTTTGCCTAAACAGTGGAACTCAACACCAACATTTAAAATTGGCGCTAGAAGGAGGGCAAAGTTCAATAGTTGTTAAGGATTGTTTTATCACCACTTGTAGTTACTCCAACTACAACTGAGAATATCATCGCTAATCAAGTAGTAATGGCAAGCTGGTTGGGTTCCACCGCCTTAAATATCCCTGGTGCAGCCCATGATCTACCCAAGAATCCCGAGAGGTATCTTCCCGGATACAAGCATGATGGAACTAGAACAGCAGAAGAACACCCGATGGCATATAAAAATGCTCTAAAATTGTTAAATATACAACATGAAGATGTGGCTTGCAGATTGTTCCCGTTCACTCTCCAGGAGGGAGCATACGATTGGTTTTTGAATCTCACTAATGATTCTATTACTAGTTGGGATGACCTAGAGAAAGTTTTTGTATCACAATTTGGGGAAGTGATTGACCCCAGTGTGTTATATCAACAATTCTCCAGACATTAAGAGAGAGTCGGGTGAAGCTTTCAAGTCATTCAATATGAGGTTCCAAAGAGCTTATGGTAGAATGATTGGTCATTACATCCCAAATGCAAATCTAGCCTTAGAAATCTATAAGAATGCATTGGACTCGGTGACCTCTATTTTCCTCAAGAGAGACATCAATATCACAACCTTGGCAGGAGCTTATAAGGAAGCTTTAATTCTTGAAAGACAGTTAGGACCTCAAATTTTGAGCAGTCCTTTGGTATCCTATGTTACACAAAACATGCCTATTTTGAATCCCATTCCACATCATGAGTTAGTGCCAACATGTCACGCTCTACCCAAGGAAACTCCGTTAACCGTGACACACACTCAGCATGTGCAAAATATAGAGAAAGATTCTGACAAGTTCAAGGTGGAAGTGCCTGAAGTAAACATGTGTGACCTAGCATTACCCAACTTTGAAGCTTTTCCTGGTGAGTTAAATTTTCTTGAAAATCAGAGAAATATTGGTGGTTCTGGTTCATCCAAAAATAGTACGACTATGGTTTCAGATTCATTCACTTTTCCCAAAGAGTCAAGAAAATGTTGTAGAAATTCCTATGGATGAAATGCAAGATTTTCAACATTTCCAAAGGGACAAGTTATAATTTGAGATGTGAAAATCCAGAACCTACTCCTGATGATGATCCTCCCTCACCAAAGGATGATGAAAATAAGATTCAATATCACTATGCAGAAGTAACTAGGAAGGAGTATAACATCATTGAGGATATGAAGAAAATTAAAGCTAACATCACCCTCCATGAGTTGGCTCAGATTGTTGAACAAAAGGATAACTTGATTGAAACTTACTCTGGACCACCTATTGAATTTCAAGAAAAGGAGAAAAAGATAGTAAATGTGAATGTGGTCAACCAACTCGGAATAGATAAAGAGTCTCAGTATAAGCCTGTGATTACTGAACATAATATCAAAAAAGAGGTTGTAAACCGTGTTGATGCAGATATTGGAGTTTATAATTTGACAACTGAGAAGGTGAGACCGATTACATGACTCTAACCAATCACAACAATGATATTTGGACATTACACATTGATGGGGTTAAATCTAAGCAAGGCTCGGGTGAAAGAGCAAATTATGAAAATTCTACTAGAAGGATAAAAATTGAAGTCTTGGATATTGAAGCAGTGGAGCAACCACAAAATGTTCGAGTTATTAAGAACTATGACATACAAATAAAATGTGATCTCTTTGAGTTATTACATAAGTCTGAAGATGTGATGATCTGGGTCTATGAAGGCTTTAAGGTATTTGATCCTGGGGGGTTTTTACATTTCGTCCCTTTGAAAGGATTCTGCAAACCCCTCAAGTAGAAGCATAAACATGTTAATGCCTTGTTTTGAAGGGGTGGGGGTTGAAAACTTCACCTCATGTTATTATATGATTTGACTAATTTGGAGGGTGAAGGACTTGCAGATTTGTTTTTTCAAGTGGGACAAGATCCATAATAAATAAAAAAAAAAGAGAGGGAAGACGGTAAACACAAGTCTTTCCCAAGTAGCAAAAAAAAAAAAAATTTGGAAGCATAATCTGGAGTGCATTTCGTCAACAGGACCTGAAAGGTATATTTTTTAAATTTACCTACAAATGGTCAATAATTTTTAAAGGCACTATTTCTCTGCTTTTCCATCTGCTACATTTTTTGAGTGATTGAAGGGACTTTGTGCATATGTATATATTGTAAATAAAGTTTGAAGTAGTGTGTTCTTATTTGGTTTTGTTTAATTTTGAAGTTTTGTGTTTTATCCTTTGGGGTCTGTACAAATTTCTCTTTAGCTTTTAAATCAAATTTCTTTTTAGCTTTTAAATTTTGTTTGTTTAAGTTTTTGCCTGGGCAGCAAAGAACAAATCAACATTTTAAAATTGGCCTAATGTGTTTTCATTTTTTTTCCTTTTATTTAACATTTGAGATAGTCTCGCTTAAAGCTGAACAGTGGAACTATTTTGTTATTCGAACAACGAGTAGAAAGATAATTGGATTTTGTGTCTTGCTTGCCACAATTATTTTAATTATAAAGAAACCGCTATACTTGTTTGGCTGGAGAAACTCCCAGGGAATCCAAGAAAAGTTGATCGTAAGAGGGGACTCTAACTCGTGAAATTATTTAAGTGTCCAAAGAGGCTATCGGTACCCAGGATTTCCGGATCGATGAAATATAAAAAAAAAAAATTGTTTTTAGCAAGGCTTTCCAGATTTCGGTATATTTCAAAGGAGAGAGAGAGAGAAGGTGAAAGTTGAGCAAGACAACATAAAACTGGCACTCTGTTATTTCCCACACAAAAAAAAAAAAAAAGGAAAGAAGAAGTTATGTAATGAAAGAGATAGCCAAGGCTTCAGAAGATGTTTTCTTTTACCAAGTTGTAGATACTACCTCACAGTTGTGGATCAGGGTCATGAAAATCTAAAGAGTAACTCTGTCGGGGCTGTAAAAGGCTAAACTAGTAAACAAAGCCCTACTCGGTTTCCCCTTTCACAATCTAGAAAAGCTGATCAATCCAGAGTATAACATTCGAAGGCCCGAGTCATTCTTGAAGAAAGTTTTATACGCTTATAATTGCACATCGAAAATCTTCCTTAAGTGATTCAACCTAGTATGTCCTTGGGAAATTTTGACAACTATCAGGTAGTAGTTAAATTATTTTGAAGAATATTTGTGGCAAAGCATGGTACATGGTCTATATTGTTTTGAAACTAGAGTCCTGGATTCCAAAAAAGTGCTACTATTGTCCTCGTGAGATATCGCCATTTGTTGAGAAGCAACACACCCCCACCGAAAAAATGAAATTCCATCCTTTGAAAATATTTAGCTTTCATTTTGCGGTAGGGACCCTCTTGATGTTTTCCAGGTTTTAATTCCAAATTTTGCTTGCCTCCTTCTTCTTCAAGTTTTGCATATATCAAAGTATCTAAGTAGGCTTGCATATGACTTTAATTTCAATTTAGAATTCACTTCTTTAATGTTAGAATCATTCTGAATAAAAGGGATCTTTCACTGATATGTAAAAATGTAGAATACAGATGAATGAATTCATTTAAGTCAACCTATAATTTTTGGAAAATTTGCTAAGTAATGAAAACGTCGCGATTTCATGACATTTCCATTTTTGAAAACGTCGCGATATTGTGACATTTCCATTTTTGAAAACGTCGTGATATCGCGACATTTTCATTTTTGGAAACGTCGCGATATCACGACGTATTTTGGTTGAAAGAAAGGCTTGTAAAAAACGTCGCGATATCGCGACATGTTTGGACTAAAAGAACCAAGTGAAGAATACATCATGATATCACGACATTTTGGATAAAAGTAAGCAAGAGTCGTGAAATCGTGATGGGTTTGGGAGAGAGAGCAAGTGCGAAGGAAGGTCGCGATTTCGTGACATGTCGCGAAATCGTGACATGTCGCAGTTTCACGGCAAAAGGGGCAAGAAGAAGCTAAGGCAAGGACATGTCGTGAAATCATGACACAGTCCAGAGGAAAGAGTGCCAAGGCAAAGGACGTGTCACGAAATTGTGACATCGCAATTTTGCGACGTTTCAAAATCATGACATGGCAGGAACAAAAGATCCCAAGGCGGATAGGCATTGTGAAATCGCGACACGGTCCAAAGAAAAGGCACCAACGTAGGGACGTGTCACGAAATCATGACACGTTCCAAAGAAAAGGCACCAAGGCAGGGATGTGTCACGAAATCATGACACGGTCCAAAAGAAAAGGCACCAAGGTAGGGACGTGTCGCGAAATCACGACATCACGAAATTGCGACACGGTCTAGGGAAAAAGCTCCAGGGCACAAGTGCGTCGCGAAATCGTGACATTGCGAAATCACGACGCGTTTCAGAGAGAAGCGCTAAGTGCAGAAACATGTCACGATTTCACGACCAAGAAGGAAAATGGAAGCAAGTGCGGAAGACATCATGATTTCGCGACATGTCGTGTTTTTGTGACACGTGTCAAAAGAAAGCAAGTCGACATGTAGTGAACATTAGGGTTTTAATTTAATAGTATTAAAATACTAATCCTTGTTTGTCTTTTGCAAGAAAGCGAGTTGGGAGTTGCATACTAGCGGAAGTAATGGCGAAAAAGGACAAAATAAGCACGGATTAAATGAAGGCCATCAGATGGAAATTTGAGATGCCGAGAATTGCTGGTTCATCCAGATTTTACAGATCTGGCCGCAAAGAGACTTTACGGTGACTAAGCAGCTGCCCATTTAATAGAATATGTCGGCAATTGACCGAAAAATGAAAATATCTACACACAGTTATCGAAATTTGTCGATGGACGCATTTAACAGGAGAATTTATGGTGAAAGTAATGGCATGCAGAGAATTTTAACTCAGAAGCGGCTCTGCAAAGATAAAATGTCAGAGAAACCAGTGACTCATTCCAAATTTTTTTGAGGAATTAATGAGGCGCTCCCGACAAGTGCACCAAAAATATGAAGATATTTACTTACGCAGTGCCCATTTATGGAATATATCGACAACCGACCAGAAAACGAAGATATTTACTTGCAGTTCCAGATGGATGAGAATAATATCAGATCATGCCTTCTCCATTTATGGCAAGTAACTGCACTAAGATTTGTAGAGTGGTTAGGGTTTATTCAAAACTCTATTTTTAAAGGGGCTTATATTGTAAAACCGAGGTAGTAAGGTTTAGAGGATAAGATTTAGGGTTTGAGAAGAAGATATTTTTGAAAAGATCAGGGTCTGTCCTGAGTCTATAAATACTTCTTCTGAATGTAAATTCCAGAGGTGAAAACTTAGAAATACAAGCTATTGGAGCAATTTCCTGCAAATCTTGTTTGAATGCTTTGTTCTGGACTTAGAGTTGGTGTGACTTTCATTTTCTGTGATAGCATGGCCAGGAGCCTAATCTCTTTTAGATTGTGATAAGTTCATCTTCTTTTGTTTTCGTTTCATTAAGGTTTATTTAATTTATGTTGTAGATCTGTGTTACCAAGATTGGATATGTTGTTAGGCTTCATTTTCTTTATTGTATGTTAGGGAAAATTACAGATTTAAGGTTCAGGCCTGTTCTAATTGCTCTGTCCTCACTGTGCAAGCTAGGCTGCTGGTGAAAGATACCAATTTTAACCGACTTCCCTTCTGTTTGTGATTTTATTTCAGATCTGTTGTTGTCTTTGTCTTATGCTCTTAGTGGAAGGTGATCTTAGAAATCTGGACACTTTCCTCTTTGATTTGTTCTATTGTGAAGCTAACCGGTATAACTAAAATTGGTAGTTTTGGTTTTGCAACTAAGTTAGATAAATTTCTCTTTTTGCCCTACCCTACTCTCTCTGTTCCACCATCGATTGAATGATCCATTTTTATTTTCTTTTACATTTGTCTTTTATTTAAATCTGCTAACACATAAAGAGCTAGATCAAAGAACTGATTGTAAATCTGAGTGTCTACCAAGATAACCAATTCCAAAAACATTATTGAACAAGTTCAGAACCCGTTGTAAGGTAACAGACAGTCCACTTGAAACTATTCCAAAAGCGGAAAAGAGTGAATAGACATTCGACCCAACTCTATAACTCACACCTTGGATATCCAGCAAGATCCTAAAGTGAGTGGGATTTATCCCGTATAAGTGTTATCGGTATTTTATGCTCATTCTTCACAAGGTGTGTATAAAACTCGAACCAACATTTAAAATTGGCGCTAGAAGGAGGGCTCAGAACTCTGTTCAGTATTGTAAGTTGTTTGTGCAGAGTTTGGTATTTTATCTTTTGAATCCTTCTCCCTCCTCTTTAGCTCTTTTTAAACTTTGTTGTTTGAGTTTTTGCCTAAACAGCGAAACTCAACACCAACATTTAAAATTGGCGCTAGAAGGAGGGCTTGAAGTTCAGTAGTTGTTAAAGATTGTTTTATCACCACTTGTAGTTACTCCAACTACAACTGAGAATATCATCGCTAATCAAGTAGTAATGGCAAGCTGGTTGGGTTCCACTGCCTTAAATATCCCTGGTGCAGCCCATGATCTGCCCAGGAATCCTGAGAGGTATCTTCCCAGATACAAGCATGATGGAACTAGAACAACAGAAGAACACCTGATGGCATATAAAAATGCTCTAAAATTGTTAAATATACAGCATGAAGATGTGGCTTGCAGATTATTCCCGTTCACTCTCTAGGAGGGAGCATACGATTGGTTTTTGAATCTCACTAATGATTCTATTACTAGTTGGGATGACCTAGAGAAAGTTTTTGTATCACAATTTGGGGAAGTGATTGACCCCAGTGTGTTATATCAACAATTCTCCAGCATTAAGAGAGAGTCTGGTGAAGCTATCAGGTCGTTCAATATGAGGTTCCAAAGAGCTTATGGTAGAATGACTGGTCATTACATCCCAAATGCAAATCTAGCCTTAGAAATCTATAAGAATGCATTGGACTCGGTGACCTCTATTTTCCTCAAGAGAGACATCAATATCACAACCCTGGCAGGAGCTTATAAGGAAGCTTTAATTCTTGAAAGACAGTTAGGACCTCAAATTTTGAGCAGTCCTTTGGTATCCTATGTTACACAAAACATGCCTATTTTGAATCCCATTCCACATCATGAGTTAGTGCCAACATGTCACGCTCTACCTAAGGAAACTCCGTTAACCGTGACACACACTCAACATGTGCAAAATATAGAGAAAGATTCTGACAAGTTCAAGGTGGAAGTGCCTGAAGTAAACATGTGTGACCTAGCATTACCCAACTTTGAAGCTTTTCCTAGTGAGTTAAATTTTCCTAAAAATCAGAGAAATATTGATGGTTCTGGTTCATCCAAAAATAGTACGACTATGGTTTCAGATTCATTCACTTTTCCCAAAGAGTCAAAAAATGTTGTAGAAATTCCTATGGATGAAATACAAGATTTTCAACATTTCCAAAGGGACAGTTATAATTTGAGATGTGAAAATCCAGAACCTACTCTTGATGATGATCCTCCCTCACCAAAGGATGATGAAAATAAGATTCAATATCACTATGCGAAGTAACTAGGAAGGAGTATAACATCATTGAGGATATGAAGAAAATTAAAGCTAACATCACCCTCCATGAGCTGGCTCAGATTGTTGAACAAAAGGATAACTTGATTAAAACTTACTCTGGACCACCTATTGAATTTCAAGAAAAGAAGAAAAAGATAGTAAATGTGGATGTGGTCAACCAACTCGGAATAGATAAAGAGTCTCAGTATAAGCCTGTGATTACTGAACATAATATCAAAGAAAAGGTTGTAAACCGTGTTGATGCAGATATTGGAGTTTATAATTTGACAAGCGAGAAGGTGAGACCGATTACTGACTCTAACCAATCACAACAATGATATTTGGACATTACACATTGATGGGGTTAAATCTAAGCAAGGCTTAGGTAAAAGAGCAAATTATGAAAATTCTACTAGAGGGATAAAAATTGAAGTCTTGGATATTGAAGCAGTGGAGCAACCACAAAATGTTCAAGTTATTAAGAACTATGACATACAAATAAAATATGATCTCTTTGAGTTATTACATAAATCTGAAGATGTGATGATCTGGGTCTATAAAGGCTTTAAGGTATTTGATCCTGGGGGGTTTTTACATTTCGTCCCTTTGAAAGGATTCTGCAAACCCTTCAAGTAGAAGCATAAACATGTTAATGCCTTGATTTTGAAGGAGGCATAAATTTTTTTAGGGGGGAAAAGAAAAAGAAATAAGGGGGGTTGAAAACTTCACCATTCATGTTATTATATGATTTGACTAATTTGGAGGGTGAAGGACTTGCAGATTTGTTTTTTCTGTGGGACAAGATCCATATAAAAAAAAAAAAGAGAGGGAAGATGGTAAACACAAGTCTTTCCCAAGTAGCAAAAAAAAAAAAAATTTGGAAGCATAATCTGGAGTGCATTTCATCAACAGGACCTGAAAGGTATATTTTTCTAAATTTACCTGCAAATGGTCAATAATTTTTAAAGGCACTATTTCTCTGCTTTTCCATTTGCTACATTTTTTGAGTAATTGAAGGGACTTTGTGCATATGTATATATTGTAAATAAAGTTTGAAGTAGTGTGTTCTTATTTGGTTTTATTTAAAGTTTGAAGTTTTGTTTTTTATATTTGGGGTCTGTGCAAATTTCTCTTTAGCTTTTAAATTTGATTTCTCTTTAGCTTTTAAATTTTGTTTGTTTAAGTTTTTGCCTGGGCAACAAAGCACAAATCAACATTTTAAAATTGGCCTAATGTGTTTTCATTTTTGTTTCCTTTTATTTAACATTTGAGATAGTCTGCTTAAAACTGAATAGTGGAACTATTTTGTTATTCAGAACAACAGTAGAAAGATAATTGGATTTTGTGTCTTGCTTGCCACAATTATTTTAATTATAAAGAAACTGCTATACTGTTTGGCTGGAGAAACTCCCAGGGAATCCAAGAAAAGTTGGTCGTAAGAGGGGACTGATTCATGAAATTATTTAAGTGTCCAAAGAGGCTATCGGTACCCAGGATTTCCAGATCGATGAAATATAAAAAAAAAAAAATTGTTTTTAGCAAGGCTTTCCAGATTTCGGTATATTTCAAAAGAGAGAGAGAGAGAAGGTGAAAGTTGAGCAAGGCAACATAAAACTGGCACTCTGTTATTTCCCACACAAAAAAAAAAAATGAAGGAAGAAGTTATGTAATGAAAGAGATAGCCAAGGCTTAGAAGATGTTTTCTTTTACCAAGTTGTAGATACCACCTCACAGTTGTGGATCAGGGTCATGAAAATCTAAAGAGTAACTCTGTCGGGGCTGTAAAAGGCTAAACTAGTAAATAGAGCCCTACTCGGTTTCCCCTTTCACAATCTAGAAAAGCTTATCAATCCAGAGTACAACATTCGAAGGCCCAGTCATTCTTGAAGAAAGTTTTATATGCTTATAATTGCACATCAGAAATATTCCTTAAGTGATTCAACCTAGTATGTCCTTGGGAAATTTTGACAACTATCAGGTAGTAGTTAAATTATTTTGAAGAATATTTGTGGCAAAGCATGGTACATGGTCTATATTTTTTTGAAACTAGAGTCCTGGATTCTAAGAAAGTGCTACTATTTTCCTCGCAGATATCGCCATTTGTTGAGAAGCAACACACCCCCATCGAAAAAATGAATTTCCATCCTTTGAAAATATTTAGCTTTCATTTTACAGTAGGGACCCTCTTGATGTTTTCCAGGTTTTTATTCCAAATTTTGCTTGCCTCCTTCTTCTTCAAGTTTTGCATATATCAAAGTATCTAAGTAGGCTTGCATATGCTTTAATTTCAATTTGGAATTCACTTCTTTAATGTTAGAATCTTTCTGAATAAAAGGGATCTTTCACTGATATGTAAAAATGCAGAATACAGATGAATGAATTCATTTAAGTCAACCTACAATTTTTGGAAAATTTGCTAAGTAATGAAAACGTCGCGATTTCACGACATTTCCATTTTTGGAAACGTCACGATATCACGACATTTCCATTTTTTGAAACGTCGCGATATCGCGACATTTCTATTTTGGAAACGTCGCGATATCGCGACATTTTCGTTTTTGGAAACGTCGCGATATCGCGACATATTTTGGTTGAAAGAAAGGCTTGTAGAAAACGTCGCGATATCGCGACATATTTGGACTAAAAGAACCAAGTGAAGAAAACGTCGCGATATCACGACATATTTGGACTAAAAGAAGCAAGTCTTAAGAGCGTCACGAAATCGCGACAGGTTTTGGAAGAGAGAGCAAGTGCAAAGGAAGGTCGCGATTTTGTGACATGTCGCGAAATCGTGACATGTCACGGTTTCACGGCAAAAGGGGCAAGAAGAAGCTAAGGCAAGGACGTGTCACGAAATCACGACATGGTCCAGAGGAAAGAGCGCCAAGGCAAAGGACGTGTCACGAAATCGTGACGTCGTGATTTTGCGACGTCACAAAATCACGACACGACAGGAACAAAAGAGCCCAAGGTGGATAGGCATCGCGAAATCGCGACACGGTCCAAAGAAAAGGCACCAAGGCATGGACGTGTCATGAAATCGCGATGTCGTGATTTTGCGACGTCACGAAATCGTGACACGTTCCAAAGAAAAGGCACCAAAGCAGGGACGTGTCACGAAATCGTGACACGGTCCAGAAGAAAAGGCACCAAGGCAGGTATGTGTCGCAAAATCGTGACACGGTCCAGGGAAAAAGCTCCAAGGCACAAGTGCGTCACAAAATCACGATGTTGCGAAATCATGACGCATTTCAGAGAGAAGCGCTAAGTGTAGAAACATGTCACGATTTCACAGCCAAGAAGGAAAATGGAAGCAAGTGCGGAGGATGTCACGATTTCGTGACATGTCACGTTTTTGCAACACGTGTCAAAAGAAAGCAAGCCGACGTGTGGTAAACATTAGGGTTTTAATTTAATAATATTAAAATACTAATCCTTGTTTGTCTTTTGCAAAAAGCGAGCTGGCAGTTGCATACTAGCGGAAGTAATGGTGGAAAAGGACAAAATAAGCACGGATTAAATGAAGGCCGTCAGATGGAAATTTGAGATGCCAGGAATTGCTGGTTCATCCAGATTTTATAGATCTGGCCGCAAAGAGACTTTACGGTGACTAAGCAGCTGCCCATTTAATGGAATATGTCGACAATTGACCGAAAAATGAAAATATCTACACACGATTATCGAAATTTGCCGATGGACGCATTTAACAGGAGAATTTATGGTGAAAGTAATGGCGTGCAGAGAATTTTAACTCAGAAGCGACTCTGCAAAGATAAAATGTCAGAGAAACCAGTGACTCATTCCAAATTTTTTGAGGAATTAATGAGGCGCTCCCGGCAAGTGCACCAGAAAGATGAAGATATTTACTTATGCAGTGCCCATTTATGGAATATATCGGCAATCGGCCAAAAAACAAAGATATTTACTTGCAGTTCCAGATGGATGAGAATAATATCAGATCATGCCTTCTCCATTTATGGCAAGTAACTGCACTAAGATTTGCAGAGTGGTTAGGGTTTATTCAAAACTCTATTTTTAAAGGGGCTTATATTGTAAAACCGAGGTAGTAAGGTTTAGAGGATAAGATTTAGGGTTTGAGAAGAAGATATTTCTGAAAAGATCAGGGTCTGTCCTGAGTCTATAAATACTTCTTTTGAATGTAAATTCAAGAGGCAGAAACTTAGAAATACAAGCTATTGGAGCAATTTCCTGCAAATCTTGTTTGAATGCTTTGTTCTGGACTTAGAGTTGGTGTGACTTCCATTTTCTGTGATAGCATGGCTAGGAGCCTAATCTCTTTTAGATTGTGATAAGTTCATCTTCTTTTGTTTCCGTTTCATTAAGGTTTATTTAATTTATGCTGTAGATCTGTGTTACCAGGATTGGATATGTTGTTAGGCTTCATTTTCTTTATTGTATGTTAGGGAAAATTACAGATTTAAGGTTCAGGCCTGTTCTAATTGCTCTGTCCTCACTGTGCGAGCTAGGATCTTCGGTGAAAGATACCAATTTTAACCGACTTCCCTTCTGTTTGTGATTTTCTTTCAGATCTATTGTTGTCTCTGTCTTATGCTCTTAGTGGAAGGTGATCTTAGAAATCTGGACACTTTCCTCTTTGATTTGTTCTATTGTGAAGCTAACCGGTATAACTAAAATTGGTAGTTTTGGTTTTGCAGCTAAGTTAGATAAACTTCTCTTTCTGCCCTACCCTACTCTCTCTGTTCCACCGATTGAATGATCCATTTTTATCTTTCTTTAAATTTGTCTTTTATTTAAATCTGCTAACACATAAAGAGCTAGATCAAAGAACTGATTGTAAATCTGAGTGTCCACAAAGATAACCAACTCCAAAAACATTATTGAACAAGTCTAGAACCCATTGTAAGGTAACAGATAGTCCACTTGAAACTATTCCAGAAGCGGAAAAGAGTGAATAGACATTCGACCCAACTCTGTAACTCACACCTTGGATATCCAACAAGATCCTAAAGTGAGTGGGATTTATCCCGTATAAGTGTTATCGGTATTTTATGCTCATTCTTCACAGGGTGTGTATAAAACTCGAACCAACATTTAAAATTGGCGCTAGAAGGAGGTCCCAGAACTCTGTTCAGTATTGTAAGTTGTTTGTGCAGAGTCTGGTATTTTATCTTTTGAATCCTTCTCCCTCCTCTTTAGCTCTTTTTAAACTTTGTTGTTTGAGTTTTTGCCTAAACAGCGGAACTCAACACCAACATTTAAAATTGGCGCTAGAAGGAGGGCTGAAGTTCAGTAGTTGTTAAAGATTGTTTTATCACCACTTGTAGTTACTCCAACTACAACTGAGAATATCATCGCTAATCAAGTAGTAATGGCAAGCTGGTTGCGTTCCACTACCTTAAATATCCCTGGTGCAGCCCATGATCTGCCCAGGAATCCTGAGAGATATCTTCCCAGATACAAGCATGATGGAACTAGAACAGCAGAAGAACACCTGATGGCATATAAAAATGCTCTAAAATTGTTAAATATACAGCATGAAGATGTGGCTTGTAGATTATTCCCGTTCACTCTCCAGGAGGGAGCATACGATTGGTTTTTGAATCTCACTAACGATTCTATTACTAGTTGGGATGACTTAGAGAAAGTTTTTGTATCACAATTTGGGGAAGTGATTGACCCCAGTGTGTTATATCAACAATTCTCCAGCATTAAGAGAGAGTCTGGTGAAGCTATCAGGTCGTTCAATATGAGGTTCCAAAGAGCTTATGGTAGAATGACTGGTCATTACATCCCAAATGCAAATCTAGCCTTAGAAATCTATAAGAATGCATTGGACTCGGTGACCTCTATTTTCCTCAAGAGAGACATCAATATCACAACCCTGGCAGGAGCTTATAAGGAAGCTTTAATTCTTGAAAGACAGTTAGGACCTCAAATTTTGAGTAGTCCTTTGGTATCCTATGTTACACAAAACATGCCTATTTTGAATCCCATTCCACATCATGAGTTAGTGCCAACATGTCACGCTCTACCCAAGGAAACTCCATTAAGCGTGACACACACTCAGCATGTGCAAAATATAGAGAAAGATTCTGACAAGTTCAAGGTGGAAGTGCCTGAAGTAAACATGTGTGACCTAGCATTACCCAACTTTGAAGCTTTTCCTGGTGAGTTAAATTTTCTTGAAAATCAGAGAAATATTGGTGGTTCTGGTTCATCCAAAAATAGTACGACTATGGTTTTAGATTCATTCACTTTTCCCAAAGAGTCAGAAAATGTTGTAGAAATTCCTATGGATGAAATACAATATTTTCAACATTTCCAAAGGGACAGTTATAATTTGAGATGTGAAAATCCAGAACCTACTCCTGATGATGATCCTCCCTCACCAAAGGATGATGAAAATAAGATTCAATATCACTATGCAGAAGTAACTAGGAAGGAGTATAACATCATTGAGGATATGGAGAAAATTAAAGCTAACATCACCCTCCATGAACTGGCTCGGATTGTTGAACAAAAGGATAACTTGATTAAAACTTACTCTGGACCACCTATTGAATTTCAAGAAAAGGAGAAAAAGATAGTAAATGTGAATGTGGTCAACCAACTCGGAATAGATAAAGAGTCTCGGTATAAGCTTTTGATTACTAAACATAATATCAAAGAAAAGGTTGTAAACCGTGTTGATGCAGATATTGGAGTTTATAATTTGAAAATCGAGAAGGTGAGACCGATTCATGACTCTAACCAATCACAACAATGATATTTGGACATTACACATTGATGGGGTTAAATCTAAGCAAGGCTCAGGTAAAAGAGCAAATTATGAAAATTCTACTAGAAGGATAAAAATTGAAGTCTTGGATATTGAAGCAGTGGAGCAACCACAAAATGTTCGAGTTATTAAGAACTATGACATACAAATAAAATGTGATCTCTTTGAGTTATTACATAAGTCTGAAGATGTGATGATCTGGGTCTATGAAGGCTTTAAGGTATTTGATCCTGGGGGGTTTTTACTTTTCGTCCCTTTGAAAGGATTCTGCAAGCCCCTCAAGTAGAAGCATAAACATGTTAATGCCTTGATTTTGAAGGAGGCATATAAAATTGTATGTATACGGGCTGATAGAATAAGACATTAAGCAGGGGTTGAAAACTTCACATGTTATTATATGATTTGACTAATTTACAGGGTGAAGGACTTGCAGATTTGTTTTTTCAGTGGGACAAGATCCATATAAAAAAAAAAAAAGAGCGGTAAGATGGTAAACACAAGTCTTTCCCAAGTAGCAAAAAAAAAAAAAAAAAAAAATTTGGAAGCATAATCTGGAGTGCATTTCGTCAACAGGACCTGAAAGGTATATTTTTAAATTTACCTGCAAATGGTCAATAATTTTTAAAGGCACTATTTCTCTGCTTTTCCATTTGCTACATTTTTTGAGTAATTGAAGGGACTTTGTGCATATGTATATATTGTAAATAAAGTTTGAAGTAGTGTGTTCTTATTTGGTTTTATTTAAAGTTTGAAGTTTTGTTTTTTATCTTTGGGGTCTGTACAAATTTCTCTTTAGCTTTTAAATTTGATTTCTCTTTAGCTTTTAAATTTTGTTTGTTTAAGTTTTTGCCTGGGCAGCAAAGCACAAATCAACATTTTAAAATTGGCCTAATGTGTTTTCATTTTTGTTTCCTTTTATTTAACATTTGAGATAGTCTCGCTTAAAACTGAACAGTGGAACTATTTTGTTATTCGAACAACAGTAGAAAGATGATTGGATTTTGTGTCTTGCTTGCCACAATTATTTTAATTATAAAGAAACTGTTATACTGTTTGGCTGGAGAAACTCCCAGGGAATCCAAGAAAAGTTGATCATAAGAGGGGACTCTGACTCGTGAAATTATTTAAGTGTCCAAAGAGGCTATCGGTACCCAGGCTTTCCAGATCGATGAAATATAAAAAAAAAAAATTATTTTTAGCAAGGCTTTCCAGATTTCGGTATATTTCAAAGGAGAGAGAGAGAGAAGGTGAAAGTTGAGCAAGACAACATAAAACTGGCACTCTGTTATTTTCCACACAAAAAAAAAAAAAAGGAAGGAAGAAGTTATGTAATGAAAGAGATAGCCAAGGCTTCAGAAGATGTTTTCTTTTACCAAGTTGTAGATACTACTTCACAGTTGTGGATCAGGGTCATGAAAATCTAAAGAGCAACTCTGTCGGGGCTGTAAAAGGCTAAACTAGTAAACAGAGCCCTACTCGGTTTCCCCTTTCACAATCTAGAAAAGCTTATCAATCCAGAGTATAACATTCGAAGGCCCAGTCATTCTTGAAGAAAGTTTTATACGCTTGTAATTGCACATCAGAAATCTTCCTTAAGTGATTCAACCTAGTATGTCCTTGGGAAATTTTGACAACTATCAGGTAGTAGTTAAATTATTTTGAAGAATATTTGTGGCAAAGCATGGTACATGGTCTATATTGTTTTGAAACTAGAGTCCTGGATTCTAATAAAGTGCTACTATTTTCCTCGCAGATATCGCCATTTGTTGAGAAGCAACACACCCCCACTGAAAAAATGAATTTCCATCCTTTGAAAATATTTAGCTTTCATTTTACAGTAGGGTCCCTCTTGATGTTTTCCCAGGTTTTTATTCCAAATTTTGCTTGCCTCCTTCTTCTTCAAGTTTTTCATATATCAAAGTATCTAAGTAGGCTTGCATATGCTTTAATTTCAATTTGGAATTCACTTCTTTAATGTTAGAATCTTTCTGAATAAAAGGGATCTTTCACTGATATGTAAAAATGCAGAATACAGATGAATGAATTCATTTAAGTCAACCTACAATTTTTGAAAAATTTGCTAAGTAATGAAAACGTCGCGATTTCATAACATTTCCATTTTTGGAAACGTCGTGATATCGTGACATTTCTATTTTTGGAAACGTCGCGATATCGCGACATTTTCGTTTTTGGAAACGTCGCGATATCGCGACATATTTTGGTTGAAAGAAAGGCTTGTAGAAAACGTCGCGATATCGCGACATATTTGGACTAAAAGAACCAAGTGAAGAAAACGTCGTGATATCATGACATATTCGGACTAAAAGAAGCAAGTCTTAAGAGCGTCGTGAAATCACGACGGGTTTTGGAAGAGAGAGCAAGTGCGAAGGAAGGTCGCGATTTCGTGACATGTCACGAAATCGTGACATGTCGCGGTTTCACGGCAAAAGGGGCAAGAAGAAGCTAAGGCAAGGACGTGTCGCGAAATCGTGACATGGTCCAGAGGAAAGAGCGCCAAGGCAAAGGACGTGTCGCGAAATCACGACATCGCGATTTCGTGACGTAGCAAAATCGTGACACGACAGGAACAAAAGAGCCCAAGGTGGATAGGCATCACGAAATCACGACACGGTCCAAAGAAAAGGCACCAAGGCAGGGACGTGTCGCGAAATCATGACACGATCCAAAGAAAAGGCACCAAGGCAGGGATGTGTCACGAAATCGCGACATGGTCTAAAGAAAAGGCACCAAGGCAGGGTCACGAAATCATGACATCACGATTTCGCGACGTCACGAAATCATGACACGATCAAGAAGAAACGACACGATCAAGAAGAAAAGACACCAAGGCAGGGATGTGTCACAAAATCGCGACGTCGCGATTTCGCGACGTCACAAAATCGTGACACGGTCTAGGGAAAAAGATCCAAGGCACAAGTGCATCACGAAATCGTGACGTCACGAAATCACGACTCGTTTTAGAGAGAAGCGCTAAGTGCAGAAACATGTCGCAATTTTGCGACATGTCACGAAATCGTGACATGTCACGGTTTCGCGGCCAAGAAGGAAAATGGAAGCAAGTGCGGAGGATGTCACGATTTCGTGACATGTCACGTTTTCGTGTCAAAAGAAAGCAAGCCGACGTGTGGTAAACATTAGGGTTTTAATTTAATAGTATTAAAATACTAATCCTTATTTGTCTTTTGTAGAAAGTGAGCTGGCAGTTGCATACTAGCGAAAGTAATGGCGAAAAAGGACAAGATAAGCATGGATTAAATGAAGGTCGTCAGATGGAAATTTGAGATGCCGAGAATTGCTGGTTCATCCAGATTTTTCAGATCTGGCCGCAAAGAGACTTTACGGTGACTAAGCAACTGCCCATTTAATAGAATATGTCGGCAATTGACCGAAAAATGAAAATATCTACACACAGTTATCGAAATTTATCGATGGACGCATTTAACAAGAGAATTTATGGTGAAAGTAATGGCGTGCAGAGAATTTTAACTCAGAAGTGGCTCTGCAAAGATAAAATGTCAGAGAAACTAGTGACTCATTCCAAATTTTTTTGAGGAATTAATGAGGCACTCTCGGCAAGTGCACCAGAAATATGAAGATATTTACTTACACAGTGCCCATTTATGGAATATATCGGCAATCGGCCAGAAAACGAAGATATTTACTTGCAGTTACAGATGGATGAGAATAATATCAGATCATGCCTTCTCCATTTATGGCAAGTAACTGCACTAAGATTTGTAGAGTGGTTAGGGTTTATTCAAAACTCTATTTTTAAAGGGGCTTATATTGTAAAACCGAGGTAGTAAGGTTTAGAGGATAAGATTTAGGGTTTGAGAAGAAGATATTTCTAAAAAGATCAGGGTCTGTCCTGAGTCTATAAATACTTCTTCTGAATGTAAATTCAAGGGTGAAAACTTAGAAATACAAGCTATTGAAGCAATTTTCTGCAAATCTTGTTTGAATGCTTTGTTCTGGACTTAGAGTTGGTGTGACTTTCGTTTTCTATGATAGCGTGGCCAGGAGCCTAATCTCTTTCATATTGTGATAAGTTCATCTTCTTTTGTTTTTGTTTCATTAAGGTTTATTTAATTTATGCTGTAGATCTGTGTTACCAGGATTGGATATTCTATTAGGCTTCATTTTCTTTATTGTATGTTAGGGAAAATTACAGATTTAAGGTTTAGGCCTATTCTAATTGCTCTGTCCTCACTGTGCGAGCTAGGCTGCTAGTGAATGATACAATTTTAACCGACTTCCCTTCTGTTTGTGATTTTCTTTCAGATCTGTTGTTGTCTCTGTCTTATGCTCTTAGTGGAAGGTGATCTTAGAAAGCTGGACACTTTCCTCTTTGATTTGTTCTATTGTGAAGCTAACTGGTATAACTAAAATTGGTAGTTTTGGTTTTGCAGCTAAGTTAGATAAATTTCTCTTTCTGCCCTACCCTACTCTCTCTATTCCATCGATTGAATGATCCATTTTTATTTTCTTTTACATTTGTCTTTTATTTAAATCTGCTAACACATAAAGAGCTAGATCAAAGAACTGATTGTAAATCTGAGTTTCTACCAAGATAACCAATTCCAAAAACATTATTGAACAAGTTCAAAACCTGTTGTAAGGTAACAGATAGTCCACTTGAAACTATTATAGAAGTGGAAAAGAGTGAATAGACATTCAACCCAACTCTGTAACTCACACCTTGGATATCCAGCAAGATCCTAAAGTGAGTGGGATTTATCCCGTATAAGTGTTATCGATATTTTATGCTCATTCTTCACAGGGTGTGTATAAAACTCGAACCAACAGCTCCCTTAGAAGCTCGGTATGAGTGGCCACCATGCGATGAAGCGCTAGAAAAGCATAGGGTCCATGAGGAGAGGCCACATGACTATGTGATCCCTCCTTTACCCCCCATCACTATTAGAAACAATAGGCAAAATCCAGAGCACAAGGATATTCAAACAGGGCGAGCCAACTCTACCCGCACCTTTCACATTTACAAAAGGGAGCAAAAGGAAGACCATTACATTCCTCAAGAGCAATACATAGTGTGGGAGCAATGCATCTCTGCACTTGCTATCTACCAGACTCACCTACTGAGGCCAGAGCCTCGAGTGAATGCCGCTAACCTCGATAGAGGGAAGCGACCTATAGAGATATCGGATCATCGTGATCGATATAAATGCATAGGAGAGGCATCTAGGCCTCCTAGACTCAAGATGGTGGAACAAATTGACCTGGAAGTCGCCAGACATGCCGCCCACCAAGCGTAGATAACGCAGCTTGAGCAAGACCAATAGCAGCTAGAGCATCTATATCGCCTTAGCAAAGAGCGCATTCGATGCCAAACAGATGAGCTGCTCCATAACCCTATGCCTAAGAGGGTTCCAACCCCTTGCACCCAAAGAGCAGAACCATATGAGAGGCGCAACCCCTTGGTATGAGACAGGTCTCCATGACCTTACCAAGTGCTACCTCCGAGACCTCCTAGACTTCAGCGGGAGGCCACTCCCAGGAACAATGATGGGTACCCTCCGTGGGGACCCACCCATGGTCATAGGTCTCATCCAAAAACTCCTCAAGAAGCCTATGAGGATTATGATCAAGAAGAAGAGCGGGCCGAAATGCCCTACCAAGGAAGAGGGGCTGCTATCCGGCCACCCCTCTATAAGCCTCAAGTTCCCCCCAACCCACAACGAGAGCTAACTAAGGAGGAAGAGATTAAATCTTCTGATGCATATAAAGTGTTGCTAGAGCACTTGGAGTCTATGGAGACCAAGACTTTTGGGCCCCAAAATCCCACTTTACGCCAACTTCGCAGTCATCCTATGCATCCATCAGTGCCCGCACCCCCTTACCATGAACACTTTAAACTACCTCAGTTGGAAATATTTAGAGGTGAGGAGGATGCCCAAGATCATGTGACTAGATTCTTGAGCCAATGCTTCGACATTCAAGATAATGATGCTTTGCTCTTAAGAACTCATCACCATGTTCGTAGGCCCTGCCTCGGATTGGTTCACTCAATTGCCAAAGCACAACATTAGTAACTTAGATCAGCTAGTGGATGCGTCCTCGAACGCTTCACCTTCAACACTAAGAAGAATGCATCACCAAGTGACCTAGCCAGCCTCAGGCAGTATGAGGAAGAAACCATGGTGACCTATGGGAACCGATGGACGACTTTGCTTTCAAAGCTGCTCTACCTCCCTCTTATGTCCGACCTCACCCAAATGTTCTCAAAGAGTTATTTGAGATCGATCTATGTGCTATTGCAGCTGCAGCAATATGCCACGTTAGAAGAAGCTCTGATGTAAGCCAGAATCATTGAGGAGATCAAGATTCAGGATGGCGAGATGACCAAGCCAAAGAAGAAAGAATGGTCTAAGAACACCAAAATAGGGACCACACAATAGAAACCCGTTGCGGTCAATTAGGTTGCTATAAACATCCCTAAGCCTACACAAGTAACACAGAACCAAAAGGCTAACTATCAGGCGGTGCCTCTTAATAGTTATGACCGAGAAAATTAGAGGCAAGAACAAAATCAGCAGCGTCACCCTAGGTGATAATTCACACCTTACATAGAGTCCAAAGACTCCCTGTTTGATCGCTTGTCAGTGACAAACTTGATCAACCTGCCCGAGATTCAACCCATAGACCCCAATGCACCAAAACCTAAGGGCTACAGGGAATATTTGTACTGTAGGTTCCATAGATGAAAGGGACATGACCTTAATGCATGTTGGAAGTTTAAAAGCTTGGTGCAAGACCTAATAGATAACAAGACATTAGTAGTGGATAACCCTGTGGCACCTAGAAACCAACAAATGGAGGTCTTTAAGGACCCCTTGCCTACCCATGGTGTGCAGGAAAATATCGTACAAGTAAGTGAGGTAACACAGAACTGCCCCATGTAGGGGTATGGAGGGATGATTTGTATAGTGACTTGGAACAAGAGGTACCCAAGCACAGCTGCCCCCGCGGTAGCTACAAGAGAGGTTCCAACAATGTCACAACCGTAAAAACACCTTGCACAACCTCCTCCACCTAGACCAGTGGCCATAATTTAGACCAAACTCACCTAGAGTTTGAGGACCACGTCGGCTAGGCTCTCCATCTATGAGCTTATACAACAATCAATGCCCCATCGGGAGGCTCTAATGGAGATACTAAAAGCCATCGAGTTGTAGCCCCATGAAGCAAAAAATTTCAACAACTTTGTGGGACATGTCAAATGATGCACTGAGCCAGTCATCACCTTTCGAGAGGACGAAGTGAAATCAATGGCTAGAGACATGGTAGATCCACCCTTGCATGTCATCGTGTGGGTCAACGAGATTCCATACAAGAGAGTATTGGTGGACACTGGCTTGTCTAGTAATATCATTACAATAGTGGCCTTGAAGCACCTGAAGTTTCCTGCCTCTCACATAGTGGCCTCCACCTATACGCTATGAGCATTCAATGATGCAATATGCTCGACAGTTGGCACAATTGTCCTATCCATCCAAGTGGGGCAAAAGACAATACCTACGTTGTGCCACATATTGGAGGGTGAGATGGCCTATAACATCTTGTTGGGTCAGCCATGGATCAGGGACATGAAGTGTGTCCCTTCGATAGCTCATCAGTGCTTAAAGTATACATTCGAAGGGCAGGTGCATATAGTCTCGACGGACTTGGAACCCTTCAAGTATTGCAATGCAGTGCAGCTAATGCCGCAATCGACCCTTCCATCAATGCATTTGGATTTCCAATTGAATCCATCTAAACAGGGTCTGATTCCCTCGACATCCCCATTGACAAGCCCATCAAATCCTCAACCGGGTCCATCTTCATCATCTGGTCCTTCACCAACGACGCCACCTATGGTGGCCACATAGAAGGACAAAGGGAAGAAACCTCTGGAAGATGTGCAACCTCTAGAAGAGGCACCGCCATCAGTCTCAACCATCTCTACTGAGGAGATGCCTAGTAGAATGGAAGTCGAGGCTCCTAGTTTACCCGACATAGAGTGGACTCAGGAAGAACTTTCATTCCCTCCCACTCAACCATCGACAATCACTGTTGAGATGGCTAATACGGGCCTGGGGGAGTATCTGGTGTGGAATATTGTAGCAACACCCACACTGGAGTCCATGCAGGACATGGGGAGACCTCGTCTCCCCATCGGTACTATTGTTCCTCTAGGCTACCCGTCGAACTAGACAAACTTTGTGTATGGGGACCTTGATCATGGTATTGAACCATACATGCAAGAGGACGAAGATGAAGAGCCCTTTGCAGAAGATGTCAACTATTTGTCCAACCTATATTTCACTTTGAGATACCTTGGCCAATGCAATTGGCATGGATATGGGTTAGGCAGATATGAGCAAGGAGTGCGTGTTCTTTGCCAACCAAGATACCAAATTCCATATGACAAGTCAAGAGTAGGGTTCAACCATCCCCTACCCTTGGACATCTTGTTAGAGAACATGCAAGGCCTAGGGATAGGCAACAAGGTTGGATTGGCATTAGATCCATATGCCAATCCTAACACGACGTACACATTGGGGGATTATCTCCCATTGTGGACAACCAACCTTATTGACCTTGACAACCCTTTCCCTTTGCTCGAGAGACGAGAAAGTTCAAGAACTTACCTACAAGAGGGGTATAGACAAGGCCAAGAAGGATCTTCAAAATATGAGTCAGAATATGAATTAGCACCATGAGACCCCTTCGAATTAGATAGCAATCACTCACAAGTGACCCCCATGGATGACTACCAAGAAATCCTCTTGGCAATTTTCCATTTGGATGCTCCAATCGAGCAAGGACCACCCCAAGGAAATCAGGTCCCCTCGTAGAGAGCGAAACAACCCTGATGGGGCCAGATCAATTTGCTAATGCAAGATGAGCCTCTAATGTCGCCAACAATTGTTGGAACCAACGAAGGCCTTTGGATCTCCGACAGTGATTATGAATATGAAACCGAGATGGCATATCTCGAGCACATGCGATAGATGTAGCAACAATACCCCCTGGATATTGACGACATATTTGAACAACTAAACATAAGGCTAGGGCATGAGTGGCACTTAAAGCCAGCACAGTGGGACCAAGCGTTGAATCCACCACTTTGGGCATACAGAGAACACCTTCCACCTAGAGACCCTATAGAGATATCAATGCCGAGGGCAGATCCTATCCTCCTATCCGCACATAGGGCCTATCCATTCGTGCCAATACCTCCAGAGCCAGATCCAAAGCACAAAGATCATCCACAATGTTTGAGTCATCACACCCATGATAATGGAGACCAAAATCATTTCATCAACATGATCTCCATTGACTTAACCGCCCCCATCCACAATCCGGCCAATCCCACACAGTCATTGTATCTAGACATAGACGCCATAGACTGGGATCGCGTCAATTCACCACTATCCCCATCAGAGTACTGGCCTTTCAGTGAGATGCTTCATTTCACCCCAGGGCCAACTCAGGATATTTTCCATGCTAAAGAGGAATTCAAGGTTCCCAATGCAGATTTAAACTCAACAAATGATATCCATTTGATCCCAACTCCACACTAGTTGGAGGATGGATCCCACATGTCGATCAAGGAGATGATTGACGTAGACATCGGTTCAAATCTAATGAATCCATGGATAATCAAGCTGGGGGTAAGTCTATCCCCCGAAGAGCAAGCCGACTACATTGCCCTTCTCAAAGAGAAGAAGGAGGTTTTTGCATGGTCCTACAAAGACATGTTGGGGCTAGATCCATAGTTAGTCATGCATAATCTAACGCTTGATCCGACAGTCAAGACAGTTAAGAAAAAACTATGTAAGATGCACCCAACAGTGGCCTTAATGGTCAGAGACGAATTACAAAAGCTATTGGATGCACAGTTTGTCATCTGCATGGATTACCCCACATGGTTGTCCAACATGGTGCCCATCAAAAATCCTGACGGGAGGATTCACATATGCACTAATTTTTTAGATCTAAACAAAGCGAGTCCTAAGGATGATTTCCCCTTTTCGAGCATCGATGCATTGGTAGACGCTACAGTGGGTCACAAAATTCTTTCCCTCATGGATGGTTTCTCGGGATACAATCAGATTCGTATTAATCCCGAGGACCAACTAAAAACGACGTTCACAATGCCTTGGGGGACATTTTGTTATAAGGTCATGCCCTTTGGCCTTAAAAATGCTAGTGCCACCTACCAATGTGCCATGACGTACATCTTCCATGATCACATGCATAAAACTTTGGAAGATTACATGGATGATTTGTTGGCCAAATCTCTTTTGCACCTAGATCATCTCGATGACTTAAGCAAGATCCTCGATCGCATCATGGAACATAAAGTCAGACTAAATCCCAATAAGTGCGTATTTGGCATCACATCTAGAAAACTCTTGGGTTTCATAGTCTCAAAATGAGGCATCAAGGTGGACCCAAACAAAGTCTAGACAATCCTTGAAATGCTTCCCCCAACTACCATCAAGCAGCTCAGAAGCCTGCAGGGAAAGGTCTCATCGATCAAGCGCTTCATAGCACAGCTATCTGACAAGTGTCGACCCATGAATAAATTATTGCACAAGGGGGTAGCATTTCATTGGGATGACGAGTGCCAGTTAGCCTTTGACGACATTAAACAATACTTGGCTTCACCGCCAGTATTGGCACCACCTAGACCAAGAGTGTCGTTCTACTTATACATCTCAGCTACTGAGGTGGCACTGGGCACCATGTTAGCCCAGAAGGATGAACTTCACAAAGAACAGGCTACTTATTATCTTAGCCACACCCTGGTCAGTTATGAACTTAACTATGCATACGTTGAGAAGCTCTGCTTAGCAGTGGTTTTTGCTACCAAAAATCTATGCCACTACATGCTCAACAATATGATGTATGTTGTGTCTAAGGAGAATCCATTGCGATACATGATGAGTCATACTTATCATAGTAGCCTCATGGTGAAATGGATCATGTTGTTGACGAAGTTTGACATAGAATTCATTGGACAAAAATCCATAAAAGGTCAAGTCATCACCGATCAACTAGCAGAGGCTCCTCTTGAAGACGATCAGCCTTTGACTATAGAACTATCGGATTATGGGGTCTTCCATGTTTCAGAATCGCCAGATTCTAATGAGCCTGAGTCACAGGTCGACATGACCCTATTCTTTGATGGTTCTAAATGTAAGGAGGTGGCACGAGAATTGTATTCTTCACACCGCAAGGGGCTCTAATGCCTCTATCATTTAAATTATACATCCTGTGCACCAACAACAATGTAGAATATGAATCCTTGCTCATAGGTCTTCAAATAGCAGTCACATGAACATTAAAAATTTAAACATATTTGGTGATTCACTGTTAATTGTCAATCAAGTCAAAGGGGTATTCCAATGTAAATGCCCAGTTCTACAGGCCTACAAAGCCCTTGTGGACAAATTCTTGGTAAAGCTTGAATGGTATGACATTGAGGCACTCCCTCGATCATCAAATCATTTTGTAGATACTATGGCCTCCTTGGGGTCACTAATCCCACAATACCCTTCTAGTGAGATGACACCCATTCAGGTCAAAACATTATCGCAATCCGTGATGGAGTGTGCAAGCTCTGACCTAACGCCAGGAATCCACTTGATCCATATTGAACCATCTCAGGATAGGTTCTCTTGAATCCATGATTGTCTGACTCAGGCCAACTGGGGTTCCTTATTCTCCCCGACCCCTCTTAATAGCAACACAACATTTTTTTTACAAGTCCTTTCCCGCTCAACTTTTGCTAGGGATGAACTTCAAGAGGGATTGGTCGTTCTTACCATCGAGGTTTCTGATCAGCAGGATTGGTACACACCCATCAGGGATTACCTCAAGTTAGGTAACCTCCCACTTGGATTGACACAAGCCATGAAAAGATCATTTAAACAAAAAGTGGCAAAACATGTCTTGCTAGGAGACATTTTGTATCGTCGGAGCTATGAAGGAATCCTCCTCCATTGCTTGGACCAGCAGGAGTCCGCCTGGGCGATCACCCAAGCCCACGATGGTACATGCGGTGGTCACTTCAGCGGTATGGCCATTGCAAAGCGCATTCTCTGCATTGGCTATTATTGGCCATCTTTAGAGTGAGATTGTTGTGCATATGTAAAGAAGTGCATGAAGTGTCAACACCATACAAATTTGACACACGTACCTTCTCAGGCCTTACAACCGATCCAATCGGCTTGGCTATTTTTGTAGTGGGGCTTAGATCTAATTGAAAATATCTCCCCTGTATCGTCAGGCTGTCACACGTTTATGATAACGGCCACAGAGTACTTCACCAAGTGGGTGGAAGAAATTTCACTTACCTCTATGACTGGAACCCGCATTTTAGAGTTTATTTTACATAATCTCATATGTCATTTTGGTATTCCATCCAAGATAATCTCGGATAATGGGACATCATTCAAGAATAAAGATGTGTGTGCTCTAACCATAAAGTACAAAATTTAGCATAGTTTTTTGACACCCTATTATCCGCAGGCAAATGGGCAAGTAGAGGCATCAAACAAAATGCTAGTTGCCATCCTCAAAAAGACAATCACAGACAGTCATAAGGATTGGCACATTCATATCCCACTTGCCCTATGGGCTTATCGCACTAGCATTTAGATGCCCACTAGGGCAACTCTATTTTCGCTCGTGTATGGCTCCAAGGCTGTCATGCCTCTTGAGTTGGAAATTCCTTCCTTGCGCATATCAATGCAAGAGTTCATCAATGATGACACTGCACGATAGGCCTGATTAGACCAGATTACGTTGCTCGACGAATGACGGGTTAATGCTCTCGAGCATTTACGTATCTATCAAGAGTGACTTAAGAAGGCATACAACATGAAGGTTCACCTGAGGGACTTTCAGGTTGGTGACTTGGTCTTAAAAGAGAACCAACAAAATTCTAACTTGTTGCCCCATCTAAGGGACAAGTTCACGACAAACTGGTTAGGTCCTTATGTCATCCATAGTAAAATAGGACCTGGAACATACCAGATCGCTTCTCTTGATGTAATCAAGGAACTTGAACCCTTGAACATCAGTCATTTGAGGCCATTCCATATTTAAAAGAGCCATAGCCCAAACCAAAAGCTCTAAGGATTCTCATAATCACTTGGTCAAACTAAAAGCTCCAAGGATTCCAATAATCGCTTGGTCAAACCCAAAAGCTCCAAGGATTCTCATAATCGATTGGTCAAACCCAAAAGCTCCAAGGATTCTCATAATCGCTTGGTCAAACCCAAAATCTCCAAGGATTCTCATAATCGCTTGGTCAAACCAAAAGCTCCAAGGATTCTCATAATTGCTTGGTCAAACCAAAAGCTCCAAGGATTCCAATAATCGTCTGGTCAAACCAAAAGCTCCAAGGATTTCGATAATTGCTTGGTCAATCCTAAAAGCTCCAAGGATTCCCATAATCGCTTGGTCAATCCCAAACGCCCCAAAGGTACCCATCATCCCTTTGGTCAAACCAAAATCTCCAAGGGTTCCCACAATTTCTTGGTCAAAAATAAGAAAATTCAAAACAATAAAATCATCAAAAATAACAAAAATTTGCATCTCAGTTCCATGCATGCTCAAAATCATCACAATAATAAAGAGTTATTTTTGCATTTCATCTTCATACTCACAAAAACAAATCCATCAAAAACACAAAAATATATATGCATTAGGCATCACATCCATACATTGCATATTTGTGGTCATACAAGCCAAGGCATCATAGACTATAATTACTTGGAAAAACAATCATTTTGCATGTTTCCCCATTCTATAAACAATCCGTCAACAAATAAACGCCATTCACATATTTTTTGCCATATCATAGTTAGTTGTCTTCTAATGTATCAAGAGTTTTCGTCATTCAGATGTCATTAGCTTTCTAGCCACATACTGTACAAAGTCAAATAGATTTTACAAAGGTAGAGTTCTACTTGGATCACACCTTGTTACGTAGCATTCCAACACAAATTAAAACACATAAAAAAAATCCCAAGTTGTGTGAACGAAGGATGAAATATGTAAAGTAATCCAGGTCACCATAAGCGAAACCTTTATCTTGCTCATCCCGCTGTGCGAATGACCCCCAAGAATGTTGAGAGTTGGCAAAAGGACAAGCATCTTCCTTACCCAATTCCCCAAGAATCCCAAGTTCTCAAAAAGTTGCAAAACATCACAAATTTGCAAAAGTCAAAACTCCAAAAAAAAATTGACATCACAACCAAAGTGCATACATCAAAAAGTACATAGAATGATGATTCTCATCACTCAATATTCAAATCCCTTGCTCAAAATAACAAAACAAAAATAAATAATGATTTTTATCACTATAGAAGAGCAAGTATCCCAATACAATTGAAGAAAATAAGGGAGTCAGACTTGAATCCCTAGAACTCTTAGCATTCAGAAGGTCATGAGGTAAACCTCAGTACCGGTTTGGTGGATAGCCTATCGGTCACTAGTGGTAAACCTCCCGATAGTCTATGGTGCCACCACCAAAAATTACAAATTCAATTCATTCATTCCATTTGCATATCATATACATTAGAAACATTAGCATTCATCACAACATATGCATCCATCAATGTAAATTAACATGCATACATACACATTCATCAATCATTGTGCATAACATCAAATCATGACATGTACATAAATAAAATAAAGTCATCTATATATATATCATCAAAAATACCCGTAGGCTACAATAACCAGTCCTCTAACCCCGTAAAAAAAAGGCAAAAACAACAAAAAATGTACCCAAACAAGCAATAAAATTGTCCAATAAGAGTGCTTTTGCACTTGACATTTCAGGCATGCAAACCAGACGTCGGGGTCACAAATTCTCACTATCCTACTCCCTAATAAGGCTACCATAGCCTGACTGCTCCACGGGAGGATGGATTTCCAAGAATTTCATCCCAAAACGATGTCCCAAAAAGGGTCCAAACCCACCCAAAAATAGCAATAAAATTTCCGAACAAAGGCGCCTATGCGCCCAAAATTCTTGGCATGCAAAACCAATGTTGGGGTCACAAATTATCACTATCCTACTCCCTAATAAGGCTACCATAGCTGGATCGCTCCACGGGAGAACAGATTTTTGACAATTTTAGCTCCAAAAAGCGTCACAAAAAGGGTTAACACCCACCAAAAATAGGTCTAAATATCGAAAAACTGCACACACATTCAAAGATAAACATCTGAAAGGTACCCTTACCTAAGTCATCTTGGGTCAAGTGACTCATCATTTTTCTCATGTCGGTCATTCCCTCATCGATTCGTCGCTTGAGGGGGTAGTCACACTTAGTCACCAATAAACAAATACACACCCAACCAAGGAAATGGCATGCATTCAAAGAATCATTGACAAAGACAATCATGCCCCCGCTTGGGGCAGCAAACAAGCAATAATCACAAGTTGATCAAACATTTGGCATTCATGAATCATGAACTCAAGGTTCCCACAGACAAAAGGTTGCGCCCTTTGCCTATTCATGACTGATCAATGTCCAAGATCAAGTAACACCTCACCGAAAAAGGTTAACATTTGAATTGAGTTCCTTCGCTCGTCAGAAGCAAGGATTCAAGAATGCATGCCATTTCCATACTTGGGGCATCAAAAGTTGGTTAGGTTACTAAGAAACCCTAATCATTAGTGCTTTGGTTATCTATTTTTTCTCAGCACTGCACCACGCACATCGCATCCCAAAAAGGGGCATCTGTAGACACCAAAACAGCACCAATCCGATTATGTGACTGCAAACACTGATCACATTGACACACACAACCCCAAGGGCAGCCCCCAGAGGTTAAAAAATGGTCCTAAACACTCACAAAATAGTTTTGGAAGGTCAGAGGTCAATTTGACACCTTAAGGCACTCTGGCCCTTATTCGTTCCACCCAGAGACGATTACAAACTGGTACTCATCCCACCCAGGGACAATTAGCAGTATTTGCTGCAGGGTGGGGCGAATAGCAGGTTTGATAGGAAAAAAGTCAAATATTGACAAATGGCAGCTCAGATCCACCACTTAACTCTTCCTTCATTTCATGGAAGTGTGAGTGAGATTTTTTGAGTGTTAGAGGTAGTTAAAGGGATAGTCATGGAGCCCCTAATCAGGGAGGAATCTTATCCCCCCTAGGAAGGCATGATTACCAAGTGGCGCCTCTGCATGCTCATCCAAAGAGACCGTCAGGTATATAAAATGGTGAGTCTTCTCACCCCAAAAATATACATAGAAGGATCATTTTGAGCAATGAAGTGCTGCCATTTTACTTCCACACACACCTTTTGATTTGTGCCTTTCACATCCTTGATCTCTTTTGGAAGGGAGGTCATAGGGTGGTTATTGGAAGCGCAAATCTAAAACCAAAACCTGACATTTGGCCACAACATCCCACAAAATTTTCCAACAACACCCCAAAAGATGTTTTGGACCCATCCCAAGTGGATTGGTGCCGAAATCGGGCCCCAAACAGCAGGCGTCCTGCCCTCGGGCGCCCACCACACTGCTGCAGTCCTAATCGCCCCACCCCGGAGTGATTAGAAATCTGTGGTAGATTTTCTTTCTGTTATTTTTGCATCTGATTCTACACTACTTAGATAGGTTTTCATTTAAATTTCACATCACTTTGAGCATTTTTTATCATGTTTTTATCATTTCCCGCATTTACTAACATGCAGGTAGCATCATAAAATTCTTGATGATAGAGGCCAAATTGGGAAAATCTGACCTTCTGGGTCTTCCTAAAATACCCCCATTTAGCTAATCCTCAACTTTTTAGGTGATTTGGAGATTCCCAGATGTGACATTTGGGACAGTGATATCTGGCATTTTGTTTCAAGTCTATTCGTCCTACCCCGGAGTGAATACGAATTTCTGGTGAATTTCTTGACTGTTCCATTTGTAGTGCCTTCTCGATGATGTTTTTATGCCCCTATCAAATTTTCAGTTCATTTGGATCTATTTCAGTTATCGTTTTATTTATATTTTGCATGTGTTAATTGAAGGCGTGGGGATTGCATGTTTCATTTTATCTACAGGTGCTACTGACTATTTTCTATTTCTTTGAACATAGGATATGGATATTAGAGGAGCATCAAAGAGTCAATATTCATCAACGCAAGCGGCGATGACATTTGGTCCGCCCATTTTACATGTGGGCACGCGGAAGAAGGAATAGCATCCATGGGTGTGACAAGAACACATTTAATGCTCCTAGCCCCTAAAAAGGGAGGAGACGGATTGTAATCGAGATCTGAAACATATTAATAAAAAAGGATGTCTTCCACATTGGATTTTATTTGGTTTTTATTCGTTCATGCCTCTTTCCTTTCATGCACTTTCAATTCATAGGATTTAGCATTATCTTTTGTTCCTTTACATCGCATTTGGGTTTTTCCTTTTTGTTTCTGTATCCTTGTGCTTTCAAGGTGAATTTGGTTTAAGAAACTCTAAAAATATTAAAATATGATAAAACTATTTTTTGGGATCCAAAAGCAGCACACAAGTAGTCATTGCATGGTATGGGTAAGATCAGTTTCCTAATATTTTATTTTTTCTTATTCCTATAAGGCTAGGTGTTACATAAATGTTTAGCAGATCTGAAAATTTTTGTCACAATTATGCATTATGCAGTCTATGATGCCATGCGCTTAATTTATGTTGAGTTGGATTTTGGAAAACTATGTTTCAATGTAATGCAAATCGAGGCAGTTGGCATCACAAAAATAGTTCCAATATTGCTGCATAGATGCCAAGACCTTATAGTAGTACAACCATGATAGTTGTTGATCTACCTCCATTGTTTGGGATGTGACCATAAAATGAGTTTTTGGAGAAACAAAGGGGATACTTGACCTTGTATTAGGGTCCATGACTATCCCTTGCATCCAAAAGTTGGTCTAGATATATGTTGAGATGTCTAGGATTTGTTTTATTAAAAGGTACATTGAGAAAAAATTAGATCGAATAGAGGAAGTATTGAAAGGCAAACAGATGGAGGTAGTTTATTGGCCAAGATAAGAGAAATTTATCTAGGATGAGATCTTCTTTAGTGGTCATAGTCTCGAGATAGTAATTTTTCAAAACTAGGAGAGCATTAAAATCTGAGGGTTAGCTCATCCTAGATAAATAAAAAATTGTGTAGGATGAGCTCTTCTGGAGTGGTCGTTGTCTTGAGATAGTGAGTTTTTCAAACCTAGGAGAGCATTAAAATCTGAGGGCTAGCTACAAGTAGTTTTAAGGCATGGAAAATCATAGGTTATAATAAGCATGGCTAGAAGACTAGGAGAAGCTAACAACAAAAACCACATATAGCAAGAGAATGTTACATGTTGGATACATAATTGATGATAAAAATACTTCTAGAAACTCTAAAAATATTAGTTGTCAATCTGAAACATAGACCAATGCATATGGGGAAGATATCCAATGATTCACATGCTCAAGAAAAATCAACTATGTTGATTCTCCATCCTTGATATTGAATGTCATGCAAAGTTAACCTAATGCTAGTACCTCACTAAAAAAAGCTATACACTTTAAAAAGTGTATTAGAGAGAAGCTCAAATTTTACATCATATGGTTAGGCCAATGCAAATTTTGATAAGAAAATAAAGATCAGCTCCATAAGTATGAAGAGGCAGACCACAATGTTGTGTAAATAGTTGATAGGTAAATAAAACCAATAGATAGGCATATACATATAAGAATAAGGCTACTGACCAAATAAGTAACTAATTTGTAGAAGTGACACCTTGAAAAGAACACTAGACATATCACATATATGGGATTCTAAAGCCCAAGGTGGATCTTGAGGGGTGATGATTTAATCACATTTGGAATGCCCTTTCTTGAAGATGGGTAAGCTCTAGTTCAAATAAAGGAAGGATGAACCCGATGCTAGATTAGTGGACTCTCCAAATAGAGGAACTTATTTAAGGTAGTCTCCCCTCCTTCAATAGTGCAACATTGATTGTAATTTTGCCAAATACTGTACTCTTTTTGCATAATTATGATAAGTGCTTCAAACTACAATGAAGGATAGTAGAGGTAGCCATACTTCTCTAATATTACATTTTCTTTTCTTTTTCCAATCCATTAATTTTTTCATATTTCTAGGGAATTAGAATTATGCCAAAGAAATAGAGTCCAAGATAAAAAGAAAGAAGAGAGAATCTGAAAGACCAACTAGGGATGGTTGAATGATCAAAAGACCCTATTGGATATCTTTTAACCTCTACATGGGATCAAGTAATGGTTGGATGGACATCATGGATATGTGTATGTATGGTCAATGTATTATGGTGTATACCCCAGATAAAAGATATTGCATCAATGCAAGTGACTCTGGTACAAAACATGATGCTATATAAAATGTATAATGCAAGACTAGATGTATGTATATATGGTGAACAAAATGCGTAATGCAGTTGAACCAAACATACAACTAGATAAAACTATGATTAATATTAAATGCAATATATTATGTATGATGGTATATAATGCAATTATGATGCTAAATGCAAAACTGTTTTTGTCCTTTTCGTAATTTTATATTGTTTTATGGTTTTATATGTTTTTAATTTCTAATTTCTCCCAGAGTCGCCAGTCCGCCAAAGATGTCGCGAAATCATGACGGTTTTTCCTTTTGGCTCCCAGTCTTCAGAAATGTCACGAAATCACGACGGTTTTTCCCCTTTACTCCGATTCATCCAAATTGTCGCGATATCGCGACGGTTTTCCTCCTTGGTGACCCTGCTCCAAAAGCGTCGCGAAATCGTGACGTTTTTCCCGGTCAGCTCCCTGTCGTCAAAAATGTCACGAAATCACGACGGATTTGTCTCTTTTCGCCGATTCACCAAAACTTGCGCGATATCACGACGGTTATCCTCCTTGGCACCCCTACTCCAAAAGCATCATGAAATCGCGACAGGTTCCTTCCAAAGGCCGCGACAACGAAACCTGTCGCGATATCACGACAGAAACCCACCAAAGGTCGCGACAGCGCGACAGGTCGCGATATCGCGACAAAAACCATCCTTAGGAAAAATTATGATCATTGACTCAAGAATTGGGAAAGCCCCTGCCTAATCTCTACATCCTCCACAGGCATGTCACTATGCAGCTGAAACCCAACCTCTTTCTCCGCACCCCTTTTTGCAAGGAAATCGGCCACAGAATTTAGATCTCTGCTTACATAGACCGGGATCACATCTTCTAATTCTTTCCAAAGGGCCTTGATTTGAGAGACTAGAATCCGTAGTCTCCAAGCTTTCGCAGCAAAGTTCCTCATGCAGTCAAGAGCGCCAACCAGAATTTGTGAATCGAACTCAAGGATTATCTTCCTGTGTCCCTGATTGACCGCCCAGATAGAAGCAGTTTTGATAGCATAGGCTTCTGCTTCATTGTTTGTGGCTCTTCCCAGACCTTGCAGTTCCCAGTAAAGCACAGACCCAGCATGATCCCGGCACACTACCCCAATTCCAGCACTACCCGGATTGCCTTTTGCAGCTCCATCTGTATTGATTTTAACCCAGCCTTCAGGGGGAGGTTTCCAGCTAGCTCTTTCCTTCCTTACTTGCCCACCAACTCCCTCTTCCAGTGATCCAAGAGCAATCGAAGTTTTCTCTTCAGCATACATGGCAACCATTTCCGCGACTTTGCTCCAAATGACTTGCCAAATTCCATCGAGCGAGGAAAAGGTTTCTCTAAAAATACGAGCATTTCGTTCCAGCCACACCTACCACCAAATGAAGAGTAAGCCAAGCTCCCAACCAATTCGGAGAGCTTTAGACTTAAATCTGCCTTTCTTCCATCTTTCCCAAATATTGTTTCGGGTCAGATCACCATTAAACTGAAGCTTGTAATGGGAGAACCAGCGCTTCCAGATCTGGCACGTGAAAGGGCACTCAAACATCAGATGATCTGCAGTCTCTTCATTCTTATGACATAGCACACACTTGGATGGGCCGATGATTCCCCTGTGTCTGAGATTGTCAAAGGTGAGGATGCCTTTGTGCATAAACTGCCAGGCGAAGAAATTCACTTTCGGCCAGCCCTTGGAGTGCCAAATCTTCTACCATTCTTGAATCGGAAAAGAATGCGGGGAAGGCTCGGGGAGAATTTGATCGTATCCATCCTTCACAGTATAAACCCCAAGGTTCCCATGTCCCCAAGCTAGCTCATCCTCCGCGTCTCTCCCTGAAAGAAACCTTGCTGTCAGAATTTTAGTCAGAATGGGCGCCAGCTCCGGAGGGATAGTGATTGGCCACTCTTCCAACCGCTTAAACTTCTTGAACTTATACTCACCCAGTTGGCTAGTATTGAAGTAATTTTCAATATTGACCCAGCCTTTGGTTTCTATGGCTAATTTAATTGGTTGCAGTTCAGGAAACTCAGCAATGATGGGTGGGAACTGGTCCCAAGAATCAGTCCAGAAACGTGCCTTGTCCCCTCTGCCCACTTTCCAAAATAGTTGATCCTTAATGACTTGAGATCCCAGCTTAAGAGCCTGCCACACTAGGGAACCATTACCATCCAAAGGAAGACGACTCACGTCATTGGGGTGAACAAGGCCCAGATACTTACTGGTTAAAATTCTGCTGAATAAGGATGTTGGCTGTGAAATCCACCTCCAGTACAATTTACCAGCCAAAGCTTTGTTGTTAAGTTTGGAACTTCTCAGTCCCAGCCCACCTTTTTCTTTGGGCTGAGTAACCTTATCCCAGCTAACCAGGGCCCATTTCTTCTCACCTTTTGCTCCTTCCCATAAGAATCTTCTAGCCATTTTGTCCAGCTCTTTCCAAATAGAATGTGGGGCAGCCAGAATAGAGAATTTATAGATTGGCATGGCCTGAATAACTGACTGTAAGAAAGTTAATCGACCCCCGTAGCTTAGCCATTTATGAGACCAATGGTTCATTCTATCTTTGATGTCGTCCAAAAGATCCTTCCAGATATCTTTTTTTAATTTCTTGAAATGTAACGGAACCCCCAAGTAGACTACAGGAAGAGAGATCCTAGTGAAGCCCAAGATCTCTAAAACTCTGTCCTGAAGCCTTTGGTCAAGGTTGAAGAAGACCACTTTGGATTTGTTGTCATTGATAACTTGATTGGAGGCCCTAAGGTAGACATTAAGAGAATCTCTGATTCCTCTAGCTTCCCTGAGACTGGCCACTCCCACCAAGCCAGTATCATCCACAAACTGCAAATGAGTCAAAATTTCCTCACCTACCTTGATACCTGTTAACAGGCCTTGAAGTCTTCTTCTCAAGAAAAGTCTACCTAATCCTTCAGCCAAGATAAGGAAGAGATAAGGAGAGCAAGGGTCCCCTTGACGAAGCCCCCGAGAGGCACCAAAAGGAGGCGAGGGAAGTCCCTTTATTAGAACAGAATAAGAAGGCGAAGAAACACAGCTCATAACCCAGTCTATCCAATCCTGGGAGAAGCCAAAGGCAGCCAACATCCTTGACAGAAAGCCCCACTCAACCCTATCATAAGCCTTGGACATATCCAGTTTAATGAACATTCCTTTGTTACCAGATTTTTGCATAGTATGGATTGCCTCCTGGGCGAGGACCACCCCATCTAAGATCTGTCTGCCTTCAACAAATCCCCCTTGCTCTGAGGATATGATATTATGTAGGAGAGGTTTAAGCCTTTCAGCCATAATCTTTGTGATTATCTTATAAATTACGTTGCATAAGGCAATAGGTCTGAAATCAGAGATACGAACCCCTTCCTCTCCCTTAGGGATTAAAGTGATGAAAGTATGATTAATAGCCTTAAGCATTCTTTTATTAGTTATGGACTCCTCTGTGACAGCCAAAACGTCCTCCTCCAGTGTATCCCAAAAGGCCTGAAAAAACTCAATAGGAAACCCATCTGGACCTGGAGATTTGCCTGTGCTCATTCCAAAGACCACATGCTTCAGTTCCACTTTATCAATGGGTCTGAGCAGGGCCTGATTTTCCTCTTGGGAGATGATAGAGGGAATAACGTCAATAATTTCATTTTGAGCCTCCACATCTTGCTCCCTACTTTCCGTAAAAAGTTTAGAGAAATAGTCCATTGAGTGGGAATGCAAACCAGGAAGAGTATCAAAGGAGTGTCCATGCTCATCTTGAAGGACTTCCATGTTGTTCATCTGTCTTCTAGCACAGGCTGATCGATGGAAAAATTTTGTGTTTCTATCTCCTTCAAGTAACCAAGAGGTTCTTGCTCTCTGTTTCCAGTAAGTTTCCTCTTGGTTATCGATGTCCTCAACCGCTTTGCGTAAGGCATCATCCTCGGTTTTAAGCTGATCAGTAATTGTTCCTTCTCTGAAATGTTTTTGCACCTCCTCCCATCGAGCCACCAAGGGAGCTCTTTGCTGCTGGAAATCAGACTTGTTTGCTTGCCTCCACTGTTTCAACTTAACTTTGACAAAATGAAGCTGTTTGTGGAATTTAAACATTGTTGTCCCAAAATATGGGCGGCCTTCTTCCCACCACTTTGGAATTTTCTCTCGAAGATCCTCCTTTTGTAACCAATAATTCTCAAATTTAAACGGTTTGTGGTGCTGCCCTGTCATAGTCCCTCCCTCCATCAGAATGGGAGAGTGATCAGAGACAGGGCCTTCCAAAATCTGGAATCTAACATTCCACTTAACAAATGCCTCCTCTGAAACCAGGAAACGGTCTAACTTTACCTTCCTACTGTGTGGCTCCCTCCTCTTGTTAGTCCAAGTAAAGTAAGTTCCAGGGCCTTTGATATCCACTAAGTGAAAGGCCTGGACCTGGGCTATCAGCAGCCGATCCCCTGGATCCAAAACTGGGGTGCCACCTTCCTGATCACGAGCAGATAGCTTAGCATTAAAGTCCCCAGCAATAATCCAATCTAAATTTTGTCTTGAGGACCTCATGTTGTGAACAACTTTCCATTGAAGCCTCTGGCCATCAATGCATTGAGCCCCATAAAAATTTGTAATTAAAACATGCTCATCTGAGACAATATTCCTGAAGTGAGATGTAAGAACACCCCTCCAGGAAATATGTTCTAATGCAGTCCATTCCAAGGGGTTCCAAAAAGTGACAATCCCCCCTGAAGCACCTTGGGCAGCCACATCCATATAACCAGCGCCCCTCCAAATTCTATTAACAGTTTTACACATAAGGTCTAAAGACATTTTTGTCTCCTGGATGAGCAAAAAGTCTGTTTTATACTTTCCTAAGAGTCTTTGAACAGCAGATTGATGGGTTCTACTGTTTAAACCCCTAACGTTCCAAGATTGTATTATCATTGAAAACCTTGGGAGCAGTAAGAATCAATTGTCCTCACCGATCCTCCATTGATCAGCTTGTCTCCTTGCGCTGTTAGTAGATCCTTATTGGACTTTCTTCCCGCTCCTTGAGAGTTACTATTTTTAGATCTCTTCTCCACCTGAGTGATCCCTAAAGCTGGCCTTTCTCTGTTCTTGTCTGCATTTCCCATGGTGACATCCTTAATAGCTGGCTGTGCTGGGGAATGTATTACCAATGCCCCTGGGTTCTCTGGCTGTAGATTCTCAGAGGGTACAGTCACCTGTTCTAATACAGGAGTGACTGAAGGAGAAACTTGAGAGTGAGTGTTAATATTCTCACCATTCCCGTCCACTCCCTCCATGACTTGGTCTTCCTGATCCACTAAGGACTTAAAAATTTCATACCGATTGTTTGGCTTGAGTTGTACCTGCTCCTTGCCATTTTTCTTTTTGTTTCTCCTTCATTTCGGCTGTTCAAAGCCATCCTTCTGAACATCAGGACCTGGAGAAGAGTTAGAAGGTTCACTGACAGTATTAGGCTTACCCTCTCCGGGGCGGTTTGACATTCCAAGCGGAGCCTCCGCTTTTGTGCTCAAAATGTTTGGACAGAACCTTGCCAAATGTCCATGCTTATGGCACACTCTGCATCTGAAAGGTAGGGCCTCATAATCTAACTGCTGGATCCAGGGTACTCCTGCCAACTCAAGTTCCACCTCAGCTGATAGAGGCTGGCTAATGTCCATTTCTACACAGATTCTGGCAAAGACAGCTGTATTTCCTTCTATGGTATCTTTAGAGACTCCTAGATATCTGCCTAGGGAATTGCCTATTATCTCCAGAACCTGCTCACCCCAAAACTCCATCGGGAGAGCGTACAGCCGGATCCAGATCGGGACAGCCATGGGTTCAATGCGAGGATCAAAGCCCACTCGCCAGGGTTGAACAAATAACCCTGCTGGTCCGTGGTTCCTCTTCTCTGATTCAAATGCTCTATTTCTATCTGCTACAGAAGAAAAACTAATAATGAAATACCCATTGCTTATAGGCCATAAGGAGTACTCACCGTGTGGCTCCCAGTTCTGTCGAACCCAGGTATGCAAAAAATTCAGAGTAGGTCGAATACCCATGAATTTGCAGATCAAGTCATGGTTAGCTCGGTAGCTGATTGTATCTTCGACCAGCTTTGGTTCGATAACAATCTTAGGTCTGGAAGCGGATTGCGGGAGACATCCATTAACGCGGTGAGCATTTGGACCCTTGCCAGCATTCTTGAGTATCGTTTGAAAAGCATTCCGTTGGGCTTCATCAGTGGAAGGCGCAGGATTTTCTTTCAACATCTCAGCATATGAACTCTTTCTCCCAGCATGAGAAACTGGAGGAGACCCCATCGGGCCCTCCCGGAGCAGCGAACGAACCTTCAGAGTAGCACAAAATCAATCCACCAAAGTCTCAGGAGAGATCTTCGGACCAGAAACCCTCGAGCATCGCCCGACGCCTGTTCAAAAATTTTCCCGCCAAATCGCCAGAGCCCACCTTACCCTCTCATTCCCACTTGGTACAATTTTTAAAATGCCCCGATGAATGCATATGTTGTTGATGAATGCAAATTTTTCTAATTTATATGATATGCAAATGGAATGGATGGATTGAATTTGTGATGTTTGGTAGTCACACCATAGACTGTGTAGAACTTTATGGATTTTTGTCCTAGGTGATGGCTGCGGTGAATAGCTTTTTATGTATACATGTTTTTTTTTTTTTGGTATGGTGAGAATAAAATATAGCAAGTTGGTTTCAAATGTAGTTAAGGTTTTCTGAGACTCAGAGGTTTTAACTAACTAGCCATGACTGTAATTTATCTCACAAGAGTTTTTGAACAAGGTATGAATTGGACTTGTTTTGGACCAAGTTATTTCACATCCTTATGTGTGCAATTGAGTTCATTTATGTGGTGTTTGGTCAGGATACCGCTAGTGCTAGAAAGGTTGTCAACCAAACCTGTACTGAGGATCACTTGATTAGCTCCACTAACTCCTTTGTTGTGTTTAGTTAGGTTAATCTACGGTGCTATCGTAGGATACCATAAGCTAGCTCATCCACATGCAAACATTGATCTGCGCACAAGTTAATGTGACAGATATATCGTCATGCGGGAGGTTTACCACCGATGACCGATAGGCTATCAACCAAACCGATATCGAGGTTTGCCTCATGACCTGTCAAAATGCTGAGAGTTCCAGGGATTCAAGTTTGACTCCCTTCTTTTCTTCAATTGTATTGGGATACTAGCTCTTTTGTAGTGATAAAAATCACTGTTTATTTTTGTATTATATTTTTCTTTTGAGAAAGGGATTAGGATATGGAGTGATGAAAATCACTATTTTATGTGCTTTTCTTGATGTATGCACTTTGGTTGTGATGTCAAATTTTTTTTGGAGTTTTGACGTTTGCAAATTGTTGATGTTTTGCAACTTTTGAGAACTTGGGATTCTTGGGGAATTGGGTAGGGAGGATGCTTGTCCTTTTGCCAACTCTCAGCATTCTTGGGGTCATTCGCATAGGGGGATGAGCAAGATAACCGTTTCGCTTATGGTGACTTGGATTGCTTTGTAGGGTTCATATTTCGTTCATACAACTTGGGAATTTTGTTATATGTTTTAACTTGTGTCGGGATGCTACGTAACAAGGTGTGATCCAAGTAGAACTCTACCTGTGTAAAATCTGTCTGACTTGGTTTTGCCAATAATGACAATCTATGGCACTTTGACCTTTATGACCACAAATATGCAATGTGTGGGTGTGATGCGTAATGCAACTATATGTTTTTGTGTTTTTGATGGATTGATTTGTGTGAATATGAAGATGATATGCAAAATAGAGCTCTTTATTTTTGTGATGATTTTGAGCATGTATGGAAATGAGATGCAAATTTTGTTATTTTTGATGATTTTATTGTTTTTGAATTTTCTTGTTTTTGGCCAAGTGATTGCGAGAATCTTTGGAGTATTTTGGGGATTGACCAAGCGATTGGTGGAATCCTTGGAGAGTTTTGGGGATTGACCAAGCGATTACGGAAATCCTTGGAGCATTTTGGGGATTTACCAAGCGATTACGAGAATACTTGGAGCGTTTTGGGGATTGACCAAGCAATTACGAAAATCCTTGGAGCATTTTGGGGATTGACCAAGGGATTACGGGAATCCTTGGAGCATTTTGGGGATTGACCAAGCAATTACGGGAATCCTTGGAGCATTTTGGGGATTGAACAAGCGATTACGAAAATCCTTGGAGCATTTTGGGGATTGACCAAGCGATTACGAAATTCCTTGGAGCATTTTGGGGATTGACCAAGCGATTACGGAAATCCTTGGAGCATTTTGGGTTATGGATCTTCTAAGAATGGAATGGCCGCAAATGACTGATGTTCAAGGGCTCTAGTTCCTTGATTTCGTCAAGAGAGGTTAGCTGGTATGTTCCAGGTCCTATTTTTCTATCAATTACATAGGGACCTAACCAGTTTGCTACAAATTTGTCACTTAAATGGGACGAAAGACTAGAGTTATGTTGGTTTTCTTTCAAGACCAAGTCACTGACCTGAAAGTCCCTCAAGTGAACCTTCATGTTGTATGATTTCTTAAGTCACTCTTGATAGATACGTAAATGCTCGAGGGCATTAACGCGTCGTTCATCAAGCAACGTAAGCTGGTCTAACCAGGCCCACCATGCAGTATCATCATCGATGAACTCTTGCATTGATATACGTAGGGAAGGAATCTCCAACTCGAGGGGCATGATAGCCTTGGAGCCATACACGAGCAAAAACAGAGTTGCCCGAGTGGGTTTTCGAATGCTAGTGCGATAGGCCCATAGGGCAAGTGGGATCTGAATGTGCCAATCCTTATGACTATCTGTGACTGTCTTTTTAAGGATGGCGACTAGCATTTTGTTTGATGCCTCTGCTTGCCTATTTTCTTGTGGATAATAGGGGGTCAAAAAACTGTGCTAAATTTTTTACTTTGTGGTCAAAGCACACACATCTTTGTTCTTAAATGGGGTTCCATTATCTGATATTATCTTGGATGGAATACCAAAATGACATATGATGTTATGCAAAATGAACTCCATAATGTGGGGTCCAGTCGTAGAGGTAAGCGAAACTGCTTCCACCCACTTGGTGAAGTACTTTGTGGCCATTATGATAAATGTGTGATGACCTGATGACGCAGGGGAGATATTTTTGATTAAATCTAGGCCCCACTACGAAAAATGCCAAGCCGACTGGATCGGCTGCAAGGCCTGGGAAGGTACATGTGTCAAATTAGCATGGTGTTGACACTTCACAAACTTCCTAACGTATGCGCAACAATCTCGCTCTAAAGATGGCCAATAATAGCCCATGTGAAGAATGCACTTTGCGATGGCCATACCGCTGAAGTGACCACCGCATGTACCATCGTGCGCTTGGGTGATCACCCAAGTGGACTCTTGCTGGTCCAAGCATCGAAGGAGGATCCCTTCATAGCTACGATGATACAAAATGTCTCCTAATAAGACATGCTTTTCCACTTTCTGCTTGAATGCACATTTTGTGACATGCGTCAATCCAAGTGGGAGGTTACCTAACTTGAGGTAGTCCCTTATGGGGGAATACCAATCCTGCTAATCAGAAGCCTCGATGGTATGAACAACCAGTCCCTCTTGAAGTTCATCCCTAGCAAAAGCTGAGCGGGAGAGAACTTGCAAAAATAGCATTGTATTGCTACTAAGGGGAGTAGGGGAGAACAAGGACCCCTAGTTGGCGTGTTTCAGACGATCGTGGATTCGAGAGAACCTGTCCGTGAATGGCTCAATCTGGATCATGTGAATTCTTGGCATTAAATCAGAGCTTGCACGCTCCATCATTGATTGTGATAGTGTTTTGACTTGAATGGTGGTTATATCACCAGAAATGTCTTGCAGGATTAGTGACCCCAAGGAGGCCATAGTGTCCGCAAAATGATTCGATGATCGAGGGAGGGCCTCGATGTCGTACCATTCAAGATTTTCCAGGAATTTGTCCACAAGGGCTTTTTAGGCCTACAGAACTAGGCATTTGCATTGGAATACCCCTTTGAATTGATTGACAATTAATAGCGAATCATCGAAGATATTCAATCATTTAATGTTCATGGTGATTGTTGTCTAAAGACCTATGAGCAGGGCTTCATACTCTGCATTGTTGTTGGTGCATGGGAAATTTAATTTAAATGATAGGGGCAATGGAGCACCCTGCGGTGTGAAGAATACTATTCCCATGCCACCACATTACTTACATTTAGAACCATCAAAAAATAGGGTTATGTCGGCCTGTGACTCAGGCTCGTTAGAATATGATGATTCTGAGACATGGAAGACCCCATCATCGAGTAGTTCTATGACCAGAGGCTGATTGTCTTCAAGAGGAGCCTCTGCTAGTTGATCGGCTATGACCTGACCTTTTATGGATTTATGTCCAATAAAATCTATGTCAAATTTTGTCAACAACATGATCCATTTTGCCATGTGACTACTATGATAAGTACGACTCATCATGTATCACAATAGATTCTCCTTAGACACAACATACGTCTTGTTGCTCAGCATGTAATGGCATAGCTTTTTGGTAGCAAACACCACTGGAAAGTAAAGTTTCTCAACGTATGCATAGTTAAGTTCATAGCTGACCAGGGTGCGGCTAAGATAGTAAGTAGCCTGTTCTCTATGAAGTTCGTTCTTCTGGGCTAACATGGCTCCCAGTGCCACCTCAGTAGCTAAGATGTATAAGTAGAACGACACTCCTAGTCTAGGTGGTTCCAATACTGGCGGTGAAGCCAAGTATTGTTTAATGTCATCGAAGGCTGACTGGCATTCGTCATCCCAGCGAAATACTACCCCCTTGTGCAACAACTTGTTCATTGGTCAGCACTTGTCAGATAGATGCGCTATGAAGCGCTTGATCAACACGACCTTTATCTACAGGCTTTTGAGCTGCTTGATGGTAGTTGGGGGAAGCATTTCAAGGATTGCCTTGACTTTGTTTGGGTCCACCTTGATGCCCCATTTTGAGACTATGAAACCCAAGAGTTTTCCAGATGTGATGCCAAAAATGCACTTCTTGGGGTTCAGTCTGACTCTATGCTCCATGAGGCGATCGAGGATCTTGCTTAAGTCACCGAGATGATCCGGGCACAAAAGATATTTGGCCAATAAATCATCCATGTAATCTTCCAAAGTCTTGTGCATGTAATCGTGGAAGATGTATGTCATGGCACGTTGGTAGGTGGCGCCAGCGTTCTTAAGGCCAAAAGGCATGACCTTATAACAAAATGTCCCCCAAAGTATTGTGAATGCCATTTTTAGTTGGTCCTCGAGATTGATACAAATTTTATTGTATCCCGAGAAACCATCCATGAGGGAAAGCATTTTGTGACCCACTGTAGCATCTACCAATGCATCGATGCTCGGCAAGGGGAAATCATCTTTAGGACTCGCTTTGTTTAGATCTCAAAAATCAGTGCATATGCGAATCCTCCCATTAGACTTCTTGATGGGCACCATGTTGGACAGCCATGGTGGGTAATCCACGTAGATGACAAACTATGCATCCAACAACTTTTGCAATTCGTCTTTGACCATTAAGGCCACTTTTGGGTGCATCTTGCGTAGTTTCTGCTTAACTGGCTTGACTATCAGATCAAGCGTTAGGTTATGCATGACTAGTTGTAGGTCTAGCCTCGACATGTCTCTATATGACCATGCAAAAACCTCCTTCTTCTCTTTGAGAAGGGCAATGTAGTTGGCTTGCTCCTCGGGGGATAAACTTACCCCCAGCTTGATGATCTGTGGATTAATTGGATCTAAGCTGATGTCTACGTCATTCATCTCCTCGATCGACATGTGGGATCCGTCTTCCAACTGATGTGGAGTTGGGATCAAGTGGATATCATTTGCTAAGTTTAGATCATTGTTAGGAACCTCGGGTCCTTCTTCAGCATGGCAGATATCCTGAGTTGGCCTAGGGGTAAAATGGAGCATTTCACCGAAATGCCAGTACTCGGATGGGGATGGATGGGAATTGACGCGATCCCAGTCTATGGCATCTATGTCTAGATACAATGACTATGTTGGATTGGCCGGATTGTGGATGGGGGCGGTTAAGTCAATGGAGATCATGTTGATGAAATGATTTTGGTCTCCATTATCATGGGTGTGGTTACTCGGACATCCTAGATGTTCTTTATGCTCTGGATCTAGCTCTAGAGGGACGGGCATGAATGGATCGGCCCTATGTGCGGATATGAAGATAGGGTCTACCCTCGAAACTGATGTCACTATAGGGTCTCTGGGTGGAAGGTGTTCTTCGTATGCCCAGAGTAGTGGATTCAACACTTGGTCCCACTGCGTTGGGTCTACATACCACTCATGCCCTGGCACTATGTTTAATTGTTTGAATATATCGTTAATCTCCAAGGGGCGTCGATGCTGCATCTGCCGCATGTGATTAAGATATGCCATCTCAGTTTCATCTTCATAATCACTATCGGAGATCCAAAGGCCCTTGTTGGCTTCGACAACTATTTAAGATATGACAGGCTTGTCCTGCTCGAGCAAATTGATCTGGCCCCACCTAGGTTGTTTCGCCCTCTACGGGGGAACTCGATTTCCTTGGAGCGGCACTTGCTCGATGGGAGCATCCAGGGGGAACATTGTCAAGAGGCTTTCTTGATAATCATCCATGGGGATCACTTGAGAGTGATTACTATCTGATTCGAAGGGGTCATATGACACTGGTTCATACTCCGACTCATCCTTCAAGGACCCTTCTTGACATTTTCTAGACCCTCCTTGAAAATGAGCTCTCGAGCTTTCTCCTCTCTTGAGAAAAGGGAAGGGATGGCTATGGCCAACAAGGTTGATTGCTATTAATGGGAGATAATCCCTCAATGTATATATGGTATTAGGGTTGGCATATGGATCTGATGCCAATCCCCCCTTGTTGCCTATCCCTAGGCCTTGCATGTCCTCTACCAAGATGTCCAAGGGCATGGGGTGGTTGAACCCTACTCTTGACTTGTCATACGACATTTGGTATCTTGGTTGGCAAAGAACACGTACCCCCTGCTCATATCTGCCTAACCCATATCCGTGCCAATTGCATTGGCCAAGGTATCTCAAAGCAAAGTTTGGGTTAGACAAATAATTGACATTTTCAGCAAAAGGCTCTTCATCTTCGTCCTCTTGCGTGCATGGTGCAACGCCATGATCAAGGCCCCCATACACAAATTTTGTCTGATTCGGTGGGTAGCCTAGGGGAATAATAGTGCCAATGGGGAGTCGAGGTCTCCCCATGTCTTGCATGGATTCTAGTGCGGGTGTTGCTACAATATTCTGCACCAGATACTCCCCTAGGCCCGTATTGGCCATTTCAATGGTGATCGTTGGTGGTTGAGGGGGAGGGAATGGAAGCTCTCCTTGAGTCCACTCCATGTCGGGTGGACTAGGAGTCTCGACTTCCATCCGACTAGGCATCTCCTCAGTAGAGATAGTTGATACCGATGGCAGTGTCTCTTCCAAAGGTTTTGCCTCTTCCAGGGGTTCCTTCCCTTTGTCTTTTTGCTTGGCCCCAAATATGGTGTCGTTGGTGGAGGACCAGATGATGAAGATGAACCTGGCTGGGATTTTGAAGAACTTGTTAACGGGGATGCCCGTGGAATCGAACCCTGTTTAGATGGATTTAACTAGAAATCCAAATGCATTGATGGCAGGGTTGATTGCGGCATCAGCTACACCGCATTACAATACTTGAAGGGTTCCAAATCCGTCAGGACTACATGCACCTCCCCTTCAAATGTATACTTTAAACATTGGTGAGCTATCGAAGGGACACACTTCATATCCTTGATCTACGGCCGGCCCAGCAAGATGTTGTAGGCCATCTCACCCTCCAATACGTGGCATAATGTGGGTATGGTATTTTGTCCCACTTGGATTGGTAGGACTATTGTGTCGACTGTTGAGCAGATTGCGTCATTGAATGCTTGCAGAGTGTAGGTGGAGGCTGTGATGTGAGATGCGAGAAACTTCAGATTTTTGAGAGCCATAGTTGTGATGATGTTGCTGGATGAGCCAGTGTCTATCAACACCCTCTTGTATGGGATCCCGTTGACCCACGCGATAACGTGCAGGGGTGGATCTACCATGTCATTAGTCACTGATATCAATTCATCTTCTTGAAATGTGATGATCGGCTCAGTGCATCATTTTACATTCCCCACAAAGTTGTTGAAATAATTTGTCTCGTGGGGCTGCAACTCGATGGATTTCAAAATCTCCATTAGAGCTTCTCGATGGGGCGTAGATTGTTGTATAAGCTCGTATATGGAGAGCCTAGCCAAGGTGGTCCTCAAACTCTGAGTTAGTTTGGTCTGAAGTGTGGCCATCGGCTTAGGCGGAGGAGGTTGTGCAAGGTGCTGTTGTGGTTGTGAAGTTGTTGGCACCTCTCCTACTGCTGCCGCAGGAGCATTCGTGCTCGGATACCTCCTGTTTCGAGTCACTATACTGATCATCCCTACATATCCCTACATGGGGCAGTTCTGTGTGACCTCGTTAACTTGTAGGGTTTTTGCCTATGAAACATGAGTGAGCAAAGGGTCTTTGAAGACCTCCATTTGTTGATTGCTTGGTGCGATAGGATTATCCACCGCTAGTGTCTTATTATCAATCAGGTCTTGCACCAAGCCCTTAAATTTCCAACAGGCATTTAAGTCATGTCCCTACTGCCTATGGAACCTGTAGTACAAGTCCTCTCTATACCCCTTAGGCTTGGGTGCGTTGGGGTCTATGGTTTGAACCTCTAGCAGGTTGATCAAATTTTCTGCTAACAAGCGGTCAAATAGGGAGTCTCTGGACTCTGTGTAGGGTGTGAATTGTCGCCTAGGGCGACGCTGCTGACCCTGTGCTTGCCTCTGATTTTCTCTATCATAGTTGTTAGGAGGCACTGCCTGATAGTTAGCCTTTTGAGGCTGTGTTGCTTGTGCAGGCTTAGGGAAATTGATAGCAACTTGGTTAACCGTAGTGGGTTTTTGTTGCGTGGTCCCAGCTTTAGTGTTTTTAGTCCACTCTTTTTTCTTAGGTTTGGCTATCTCGTCATCCTGTATTTTGATCTCTTCAATGATCCTGGCTTGCGCCACAGCTTCTTCTAAGGTGGCATATTACTGCAGCTGCAATAGCATAGAGATCGATCTCGGACAACTCTTGGAGAACATCTGAGTGAGGTCGAACATAGGAGGGAGGTAGGGCAGCTTCGAAAGCAATGTCCTCCACCGATTCCCATAGGCCACCATGGTCTCCTCCTCATACTGCCTGAGGCTGGCTAAGTCACTCAGTGATGCCTTCTTCTTGGTATTGAAGGCGAAGCGTTCGAGGAATGCATCCACTAACTGATCTAAGTTGTTAATGTTGTTCTTTGGTAACTGAGTAAACCAATCCGAGGCCGGGCCTACGAATGTGGTTATAAATGTTCTCAATAAAAAAGCATCATTGTCCTGAATGCTGAAGCATTGGCTCAGGAACCTCGTCACATGCTCTTGAGCATCCTCCTCACCTCTAAAGGTTGCCAACTGAGGCAGCTTAAAGTGTTCAGGGTAAGGGGGTTCTAGCACGGATGGATGCATAGGATGACTACGGAGTTGGCGTAAAGTGGGCTTTTGGGGCCCAGAAGTTTTGGTCTCCACATACTCCAAACGCTCTAGCAGCGCTTTATATACATCTGAGGATTTGATTTCTTCCTCTTTAGTTTGCTCCCGTTGTGGGTTGTGGGAGACTTGAGGCCTCTGAAGGGGTGGCCGGATGGCAACTCCTCCGCCTAGGTAGGGCATTTCGGCCCGGTCTTCTTCTTGCTCATATTCCTCATAAGCTTCCTAAGGAGTCTCTAGGCGAGACCTCTGACCCTGGGTGGGTCCCCGTGGAGGGTACCCATCATTGTTTCGGGGAGTGGCCTCCCACTTAGGTCTAGGAGGTCTCGGAGGCAGCACTTGGTAAGGTCACAAAGACCTATCTCGCACCAAGGGGTTGCACCTCTCATATGGTTTCGCTCTTTGGGTGCGTGGGGTTGGAACCCTCTCAGGCATCGGGTTATGCAACAGCTCATCTGTTTGACGCCTAATGCGCTCTTTGCTAAGGCGATATAGATGCTCTAGCTGCTATTGATATTGCTCAAACCGCATGATCTACGCTTGGTGGGCAGCATGTCTGGCGACTTCTAGGTCGATTTGTTCTACCATCTTGAGCCTAGGAGGCCTAGATGCCTCTCCTATGAACTTACCTCGATCATGATGATTCGAGATCTCAATAGGTCACTTCCCTCTATAGAGGTTGGCGGCATTTACCTAAGGCTCTGGCCTTAGTGGGTGATCATGGTATCTAGCTGGTGCGGAGGCGCATGGCCCCCACACTGTATATTGCTTTTGAGGAATGTAATCATCTTCCTCGTGCTCCCTTTCATATGTGTGAAAGGGGCGGGCAGAGTTAGCTCGCCCAGTTTGAAGAGCCTTGCACTCTGGATTTTGTCTATTGGTTCTAACAGTGATGGGGGGCAAAGGAGGGATGCCATAATTATGTGGCCTCTCCTCATGGACACTATGCCACTCTAGCGCTTCATTGCATGGTGGCCACTCATATCGAGCTTCTAAGGGAGCCTTCTTATCTATGTTGAGTGCCACGTGTAAGGACTCCTCCTGAAAGGGGCTATGATGAACGGGCGTATCCCTCAAAGGGGTGTCCCTATAATTCCATCTTGACATGGACTGATGCGGACTCTCGTACGGGTCAGGCTGCCAAGGCGGTATGACTAAGTCCTTAGGGCTATAGCGGAGGTGACTTGTGCCCCCTTGTACACTTTTCGTAGCTTTTGCCCTTGATTGGGCTTGGCTACGTGTGTACACCATGGTGGTAACTCTCTACAAGCTATGTAGGTTTTTATCTCTTTTATGATTTTTTATGCTACACCAAACTAAAAAAAAAAAAACACACACAAGCAGTGATTATCTCGTTTAAAGATTGAACGTGTGTCCTAGACCTGGTTTAGTGTGTTTTTTATTTTTGTTTTTTTTTTGTTTTTGAAGGTTTTAAAGAACATTTAAATGCAAAATGATGGCTCTTATGACTCCCAAGAGATGGTCACACCTTCGATATACCATTGCCAGGCCGATATACCAACCTCTCTATATACCCGCCCTTACGTGAGGGAAACTATAGGTACGTGAGAGAAGATGGTACGTGGAACGTAGGCGGTACGGAAGGGGAATCACCTTGTTTATGACACCTACCATAGAAGACTTATCCTCGTGCACTAGGAATCACCCCAGCTACACTCGGTCAGCTTTCATCAGGATTTATGTCTAGCAACAGTTGTGATCGGGGTAATGGATGCAAAAATCAAGCCAAGGTGGTGATGAAATCCACCGTTGGTCTTGATCAAGGGCTGGGGTTTTACGACCAGTGCCTTGGTTTTAATTTTCCATGTGGTGTGTGGGGTTATTTTTATTTTGCAAAATGGAAACAAGCAAGCGGTAAAGGAAAACTACTTTCCCTAAGCAAGCAAGTACCCTAAAACAAAAAAACTGAAGATAGAAATAGACAAGAAAAATTTAGAATCCTTACCTCTTCTCTACCCAAATCTATCGGTTCTGAGTTTCTGCCCAAAGACTACATAGACAAAAATTCATACCCAAGGAGAATGAATTACAGGACTGTATTCATCATAGGGTGGGGCGAATTCCCATTCGTCCCTAGGTAAGACGAATTACAGCTCTGTATCTGCCTCCTGATGGAACGAACAACAGTCAACGTGTGAAACTCGGCACCTACAAGCAAAAAACAAACAATTTTGGATCAGATATCTGATCTTAGAAACAAAGGACAAAGTCCCACTGTGATCACCACTCAAAGCATGAGGATACGAAAACAAGAAAGGAAAGACTTCAAGCACGATGCAAAAATGAAACTAAGCTTAACGCTAAACCCTACAAATTAAAAATGCATGAAATAGAGAAAGAATGAATTGGAACCCAAATGAAATAACAACCCTTCTCTTTTATTGATGTATTTCACAACTCGGTTACAATTCACATCCTCCCTTTTCAGGGGCGAGGAGCGTTAAATCCATCTCTTGGTTACATCCATGGATAGCCTTCCTTATTCCGCGTGCCCACATATAAGATGGGCGGACCAAAATGTCATCGCTACTTGTGTCTACAAATTTTTATTCCTTGCTGCTCCTTCGATGTTCCGATCCTGCGCTCAAAGAAACAAAAGATAATCAATAGCACCTGCGGATAAAACAAAGCATGCAATCCCCAAGCCTACGATAAATGAATGAGAAAAATGAATTAAACTATGACTAAAATGAATCCAAATGTTCTAAAAATTTTACAAGGGCATAAAGACATCACCATAAGGGCATTGCAAAAATAACAGTCAAGAAATTCCTCACCGATTTGAATTCGCTCCGGGGCGGGATGAATTCACCTGCAACAAAATGCCAAAAAGGTACTGTCCCAAATGTTCGGCCTAGAGAGCTCCAAAAGACCTTCAAACTTGGGGTTAGCTAATTGGGGTCATTTTGGGAAGACCCAGATGGTCGGATTTTCCCAATTTGACCTTCATCAATGGGAATTTGATGATGCTACCTGTAGGTTAGTAGAAGCGAGCAAAGATAGAAATATGGTCAAAATTGTTCAAAACAAGACGAAATTTAAATGACAACCTATCTAAGCATCATAGAATAAAATGCAAAAAATGAAAATGGTAGAAATAAAAATTTTCCACAAATTCCCAATCGTTCCTAAAAGGGACGATTAGGCCTACAACAATGTGGGGGCGCCCGGGTGGGCCGCCCATCGTTTGGGGCTTGATTTCGGCACCAATCCACTTGGGATGGGTCCAAAATCTCTTACAAGGTGTTTTTGACAGATTGGGTGGTATTCTATGGCCAAATTTCAGGTTTTGGGCTCAATATTCGACCTTCCAATAGTCACCCAATGACCTCCTCTCTAAAAGAGATCAAGGATGTAGAAGGCACAAATCGCACAAGGATTGATGGGGAAATAAATGGAAGCACTTCATTGCTCCAAATTGCTCTTACTATGTATATCTTGGGATGAGGAAATTCATCAATTTATAGACCTGGAGGTCTCTTGGGATGAGCATGCAGAGGCGCCACATGGCAACCATGCCCTTCTAGGGGAGGGAATATTCCTCCCTGATTAGGGGCTCCATGACTACCCCTGTAACAACCTCTAATGCTCGAAAATGCTCACCCATGCTCCCATGAACTGAAGGAGGTGTTAGGTGGTGGATTCGAGCTACCATTTATCAATATTTGACTTTTTGCCCGTCAAACTTGCAATTCGCCCCACACTAGAGCGAATTAGGAATTCGTCCTTGGGAGGAGCGAATCCCAATTAGAATTCATCCCTGGGTGGAACGGATATTGAGCAAGGTGCCTGAAGGTGCCAAAATTATTTTTGACCTTCCAAAACTATTGTGAGAGTGGTTAGGACCACTGTTTAACCTCTGGGGGCTGCCCTTGGGGCTGTGTGTGCCAATGTGATCCATGCTTGCAGTCACATAATCGGATTGGTGTTGTTTTGGTGTCTACATAAAGCATTACCCATTTATGATAGTAGTAGGAAGATGACTTATTAGCACTATCAAGATGTTTCTACTCTAGCTACCATCAATAATATTACCCTCAAAGATGTGATGGTAATATTTCCTGCTTGATCTTTCCAAGGAAAATTATTTTTATGGTATCGCTCCTTAGAGGACAATATCATTAAGGCATGGGCCAACCTAGCCAAACCATTCATATTAGAAATAGATGAGCCATGATACCCATTCTTACTATTCACCAGGTTTTCCTTTACCCAAATATGTCCTTATGAGAGCATTATCGATTGTAATATTTTATTTAGAAGAACAATATGATCATTGCATTCCAAAGCCTACTTGTATTACATTTATGCTCTTACGCTAGACCTAGGACTTCTGATCTAGTAGTACTAAGAAAAATATTCTCAAAAATATTCCAAGTGGCCATCATAGTAGAAAATATGCTCATTTTAGTTGCCAAAATCTCTCCCAGAAACACCATGTGGGATATCCCTTAGGTCCCTCAAATGAACCCAAAATATTTTTTCCAACCCTACCTTCTCCACCTCATGATATTTTTCCCAAACTGTATTCATCTTATCCATGTCTAAAAAAAATACACCTATCATGCCCCCTTGGAATGCCAAATAGTGTAGGAATTTAGAGCTTTGATTTAGCGCTTGATTAATGAGCTCAATGTTGTGGAAGGACAAGATGCTAAAGTGGGGATTGAGGTATATCCTTGAAAAATGTCTTCTCCAAAAGACCAAGTGATGTGTAATAATGAAATCAATGGAGGAAATGAAAGACAAGTGAAACTCCCTAGTCTGGTCATGCCTAAGTGCTCAACATTTGATAATAATTACAATGGTAACAACTTCGAGGTCTATCAACCTTATTTCTACTCAAAGGCAACTCAAGGAGCAAGTGATTTTATAGCTTTTGCAATGGATATAGAACAATGTTTCATAGAGAAGAAATTTACCATAGCTAGTCCAATCAATCTAGATGTAGGATTTGACCCTGTTTATTTACTAGCCCATGATCATAAGACTAAGAATCAAAGGATGGAATAAGAATAGAATAAAGAATTTGTCCCTGTTTATTTTCTAGAAAAAAAATAGTACAAAGGATGTAACAAGTTAAAGAAGAAGAGCCAAAATAGATACCATATTCACAAAGAGGACCATAGAAGAGAAGGAATCTAGAGTTATATTCTAGGATATTAAGTCCAAAAAATATTATATCTAAACCAACAAAGGAAAGAGATTTACCAAAATTTATACAACCCATAACCAAAAATTAGAGGACAAAAATCATTGAATGATATAAAAAACTATTCAAGCATTCAGTCCAAGAAAACAAAGAGTTAAATTAAACCAAAAATATCATGATGAAAAAAATGGAAAAGCTAAAAGAAAATTTATTGATTTTAAAATAGGTGTGTAGACACCAAAATAGCACCAATCCGATTATGTGACTGCAAACACTGATCGCATTGACACACACAACCCCTAGGGCAGCCCCTAGAGGTTAAACAGTGGTCCTAACCACTCACACAACAGTTTTGGAAGGTCAAAGGTCAATTTGGCACCTTCAGGCACTCTGCTCCTTATTCGTTCCACCCAGGGACGATTACAAACTGGTACTCGCCCCACCCAGGGATGATTAGCAGTATTCGCTCCAGGGTGGGGCGAATAGCAGGTTTGACGGGCAAAAAGTCAAATCTTGACAAATGGCAGCTCAGATCCACCACTTAACTCTTCCTTCATTGCATGGGAGGGTGAGTGAGCATTTTTGAGCATTAGAGGTAGTTATAGGGGTAGTCATGGAGCCCCTAATCATGGAGGAATCTTCTCCCCCTTGGGAAGGCATGATTGCCAAGTGGCGCCTCTGCATGCTCATCCAAAGAGACCTTCAGGTCTATAAAATGGTGAGTCTTCTCACCCCAAAAATATACAGAGAAGGAGCATTTTGAGCAATGAAGTGCTGCCATTTTACTTCCACACACACCTTTTGATTTGTGCCTTTCACATCCTTGATCTCTTTTGGAAGGGAGGTCATAGGGTGGTTATTGGAAGCGCAAATCCGGAACCAAAACCCGACATTTGGCCACAACATCCTACCAAATTTTCCGACAACACCCCACAAGAGGTTTTGGACCCATCCCAAGTGGATTGGTGCCGAAATCGGGCCCCAAACGGTGGGCGTCCTGCCCTCGGGTGCCCCCCACACTATTGTAGTCCTAATCGCCCCGCCCGGAGTGATTAGAAATATGTGGTAGATTTCCTTTCTATTATTTTTGCATCTGATTCTATGCTTCTTAGATAGGTTGTCATTTAAATTTCACATCGTTTTGAGCATTTTTTATCATGTTTTTATCATTTCCCGCCTTTACTAACATGCAGGTAGCATCATCAAATTCTCGGTGATAGAGGCCAAATTGGGAAAATATGACCTTCTGGGTCTTCCCAAAATACCCCCATTTAGCTAACCCCCAACTTTGCAGGTGATTTGGAGCTTCCCGGATGTGACATTTGGGACAGTGCTATCTGACATTTTGTTGTAGGTCTATTCATCCCGCCCTGGAGCGAATACGAATATGTGGCGAATTTCTTGACTGTTCCATTTGCAGTGCCTTCCTGATGATGTTTTGATGCCCCTATCAAGTTTTTAGTTCATTTGGATCTATTTCAGTTATCATTTTATTTATATTTTGCATGTGCTAATTGAAGGCGTGGGGATTGCATGTTTCATTTTATCTACAGGTGCTACTGACTATTTTTTGTTTCCTTGAATGTAGGATATGGACATTAGAGGAGCAGCAAGGAGTCAAGATTCATCAACGCAAGCGGCGGTGACGTTTGGTCCACCCATTTTACATGTGGGCACGCGGAAGAAGGAATAGCATCCATGGGTGTGACAAGAACACATTTAACGCTCCTAGCCCCTAAAAATGGAGGAGGCAAATTGTAACCGAGTTCTGAAGCATATTAATAAAAATGGCTGTCTTCCATATTGGCTTTTTATTTGGTTTTGATTCGTTCATGCTTCTTTCCTTTCATGCACTTTCAATTCATAGGATTTAGCGTTATCTTTTGTTTCTTTTACATCGCATCTGGGTTTTTCCTTTTTGTTTCTGTATCCTCATGCTTTCAGTGGCGATCATGGTGGGACACTTGTCCTCTATTTTTAAGATCAGAAATCTGATCAAAACTTGATTGTTTTTGCTTGCAAGTACCAAGTTTTCAAATGCTAGGATTGTTGTTCGTTCCAACTTGTGGCGAATACAGAGCTAGAATTCGTCTTACCCAGGGATGAATGGGCATTTGCCCCACCCTGTGATGAATACAGTTCTATTATTCATCCCACCTAGGGATGAATAGCTCTCTGTGTAGTTTCAGGATAGAAACTCAGAACCAACAGATTTGGGCAGAGAAGAGGTAGAGGTCCTGAACTCCTTCTGTCATTTTCTGTTTCCTGTTTTCTATTTTCTGGTTATTTACTTGCTTAGGGAAAGTTTTTTTTTACTGCATGCTTGCTTCCTTTTATGCAAAATAAAAAGAACCCCACACACCACGTGGTAATTTAAACACCAAGGAGCTGGTCGTAAAACCCCAGCCCTTGATCAAGACCAACGGTGGATTTCATCACCACCTTGGCTTGAAATTTTGCATCCATAAACCCCGATCGCTACTATTGCTAGACGTAAATCTTGATGAAATCTGACCAAGTGTAGCTGGGGTGATTCCCAATGCATGAGGATAAGTCTTCTATGGTAGGTGTCAAAAATAGGGTGATTCCCCTTCCGTACCGCCTACGTTCCACGTACCATCTGCTCTCACGTACCAACAGTTTCCCTCACGTAAGGGCGGGTATATAGAGAGGTTGGTATATCGGCCTGGCAATGGTATATCGAAGGGGCGACCATTTTTGGGAGTCATAAGAGCCATCATATTGCATTTAAACGTTCTTTACAAAAGCTTTCAAAACAAAATTCAAAACACACTAAACCAGGTTTAGGGCACACCTTTAATATTTAAACGAGATAATCATTGCTTTGTGTGTGTGATATTTTCTGTTTAGTGTAGCATAAAAATCATAAAAAGAAATAAAAATCTACGCATCTTGTAGGAAAACACCACCATGGTGTACACCCGTAGCCAAGCCCAATCATGGGCAGGAGCTACGGAGAGTGTACAAGGGGGCACAAGTCACCTCCGCTATAGCCCCAAGGACTTGGTCATACCACCTTGGCGGCTCGACCCACAAGAGAGTCCACATCATGCCATTTCAGAATGGGACTATAGGGGCACCCCTTCGAGGGGCACTCCCGTCCAACATAGACCCTTTCAGGAGGAGTCCTTACACGTGGCACTCAATATAAATGGGAAGGCTCCCTTAGAAGCTCGGTATGAGTGGCCACCACGTGATGAAGTGCTAGAACAGCATAGGGTCCATGAGGAGAGGCCACATGAGTATGTCATCCCTCCTTTACCCCCCATCATTGTTAGAAACAATAGGCAAAATCCAGAGCACAAGGCTCTTCAAACAGGGCGAGCCAACTCTGCCCGCCCCTTTCACATATACGAAAGGGAGCACGAGGAAGACCATTACATTCCTCAAGAGCAATACACAGTGCAGGAGCAATGCGCCTCCGCACCTGCTATCTACCAGAATCACCTACTGAGGCCAGAGCCTCGAGTGAATGCCGCTAACCTCGATAGAGGGAAGCGACCTATAGAGATCTCGGATCATCGTGATCGAGATAAATGCATAGGAGAGGCATCTAGGCCTCCTAGACTCAAGATGGCGGAACAAATCGACCTGGCAGTCGCCAGACATGCCACCCACCAAGCGTAGATCATGCAGCTTGAGCAAGACCAATAGCAGCTAGAGCATCTATATCGCCTTAGCAAAGAGCGCATTCGGTGCCAAATAGATGAGCTGCTCCATAACCCTGTGCCTGAGAGGGTTCCAACCCCTCGCACCCAAAGAGTAGAACCGTATGAGAGGTGCAACCCCTTGGTATGAGACAGGTCTCCATGACCTTACCAAGTGCTACCTCCGAGACCTCCTAGACCTGAGCGGGAGGCCACTCCCAGGAACAATGATGGGCACCCTCCGCGGGGACCCACCCATGGTCATAGGTCTCATCCAAAAACTCCTCAAGAAGCCTATGAGGAGTATGAGCAAGAAGAAGAGCGGGCCGAAATGCCCTACCAAGGCAGAGGGGCTGCTATCCGGCCACCCCTCTATAGGCCTCAAGTTCCCCCCAACCCACAATGAGAGCTAACTAAGGAGGAAGAGATTAAATCTTTCGATGCATATAAAGCGCTGCTAGAGCGCTTGGAGTCTATGGAGACCAAGACTTTTGGGCCCCAAAATCCCACTTTATGCCAACTCCGTAGTCATCCTGTGCATCCTTCAGTGCCCGCACCCCCTTACCCTAAACACTTTAAACTGCCTCAGTTGGCAATCTTTAGAGGTGAGGAGGATGCCCAAGAGCATGTGACTAGATTCTTGAGCCAATGCTTTGGCATTCAGGACAATGATGCTTTGCTATTAAGAACATTCATCACCACGTTCGTAGGCCCTGCCTCGGATTGGTTCACTCAATTGCCAAAGCACAACATTAGTAACTTAGATCAGCTAGTGGATGCGTTCCTCGAATGCTTCACCTTCAACACCAAGAAGAAGGCATCACTAAGTGACCTAGCCAGCCTCAAGCAGTATGAGGAAGAAACCATGGCGGCCTATGGGAACCGATGGAGGACTTTGCTTTCAAAGCTGCCCTACCTCCCTCCTATGTCCGACCTCACCCAAATGTTCTCAAAGAGTTGTTTGAGATCGATCTCCATGCTATTGCAGCTGCAGCAATATGCCACTTTAGAGGAAGCTCTAGCGCAAGCTAGAATCATTGAGGAGATCAAGATTCAGGATGGCGAGATAGCCAAGCCAAAGAAGAAAGAATGGTCTAAGAACACCAAAATAGGGACCACGCAACAGAAACCCGTTGCGGTCAATCAGGTTGCTATAAACATCCCTAAGCCTACACAAGCAACACAGCCCCAAAAGGCTAACTATCAAGCGGTGCCTCTTAACAGTTATGACCGAGAAAATTAGAGGCAAGAACAAAATCAGCAGCGTCACCCTAGGCGATAATTCACACCTTACACAGAGTCCAGAGACTCCCTGTTTGACCGCTTGTCGATGGCAAACTTGATCAACCTTCTCGAGATTCAACCCATAGACCCCAATGCACCAAAACCTAAGGGCTACAGGGAAGATTTGTACTGTAGGTTCCACAGATGGAAGGGACATGACCTTAATGCATGTTGGAAGTTTAAAGGCTTGGTGCAAGACCTAATAGATAACAAGACATTAGCGGTGGATAACCCCATGGCACCAAGCAACCAACAAATGGAGGTCTTTAAGGACCCCTTGCCTGCCCATGATGCATAGGAAAAGACCCTACAAGTCAATGAGGTAACACAGAACTGCCCCATGCAGGGGTATGTAGGGATGATCAGTATAGTGACTCGAAACAAGAGGTACCCGAGCACAGCTGCCCCCACGGTAGCTACAAGAGAGGTGCCAACAATGTCACAACCACAACAGCACCTTGCACCACCTCCTCCGCCTAGACCAGTGGCCACAATTCGGACCAAACTCACCCAGAGTTTGAGGACCACGTCGGCTAGGCTCTCCATCTACGAGCTCATACAACAATCAACGCCCCATCGGGAGGCTCTAATGGAGATACTAAAAGCCATCGAGTTGCAGCCCCATGAAGCAAACTCTTTCAACAACTTTGTGGGACATGTCAAATGATGCACTGAGCCAGTCATCACCTTTCGAGAAGACGAATTGAAATCAGTGGTTGGTGACATGGCGGATCCACCCTTGCACGTCATCGCGCGGGTCAACGGGATTCCATACAAGAGGGTATTGGTGGACACTGGCTCATCCAGTAATATCATTACAACAGTGGCCTTGAAGCACCTGAAGTTGCCCGCCTCTCACATAGTGGCCTCCACCTATACACTACGAGCATTCAATGATGCAATATGCTCGACAGTTGGCACAATTGTCCTACCCATCCAAGTGGGGCAAAAGACTATACCTACATTGTGCCACATCTTGGAGGGTGAGATGGCCTATAACATCTTGTTGGGTCGGCCATGGATCAGGGACATGAAGTGTGTCCCTTCGATAGCTCATCAGTGCTTAAAGTATACATTCGAAGGGCAGGTGCATGTAGTCCCGACGGACTTGGAACCCTTCAAGTATTGCAATGCGGTGCAGCTAATGCCGCAATCGACCCTTCCATCAATGCATTTGGATTTCCAGTTGAATCCATCTAAATAGGGTCCGATTTCATAGGCATCCCCATTGACAAGTCCATCAAATCCCCAGTCGGGTCCATCTTCATCATCTGGTCCTTCACCAACGATGCCACCTATGGTGGCCACACAGAAGGACAAAGGGAAGAAACCTCTGGAAGAGGTGCAACCTCTGGAAGAGGCACCGCCATCAGTCTCAACCATCTCTACTGAGGAGATGCCTAGCAGAATGGAAGTCGAGGCTCCTAGTTCACCCGACATGGAGTGGACTCAGGAAGAACTTTCGTTCCCTCCCCCTCAACCACCAACAATCACTATTGAGATGGCCAATACGGGCCTAGGGGAGTATCTGGTGTGGAATATTGTAGCAACACCCACACTGGAGTCCATGCAGGACATGGGGAGACCTCGCCTCCCCATCGGTACTATTGTTCCTCTAGGCTACCCGTCGAACCAGACAAACTTTGTGTATGGGGGCCTTGATCATGGTATTGAACCATACATGCAAGAGGACGAAGATGAAGAGCCCTTTGCAGAAGATGTCAACTATTTGTCCAACCCAGACTTCGCTTTGAGATACCTTGGCCAATGCAATTGGCATGGATATGGGTTAGGCAGATATGAGCAAGGAGTGCGTGTTCTTTGCCAACCAAGATACCAAATGCCATACGACAAGTCAGGAGTAGGGTTCAACCATCCCCTGCCCTTGGACATCTTGGTAGAGAACATGCAAGGCCTAGGGATAGGCAACAAGGGTGGATTGGCATTAGATCCATATGCCAACCCTAACACGACATATACATTGGGGGATTATCTCCCATTGTTGACAACCAACCTTGTTGACCTCAACAACCCTTTCCCTTCGCTCGAGAGAGGAGAAAGTTTGAGAACTCACCTACAAGAGGGGTATAGACAAGGTCAAGAAGGATCTTCAGAAGATGAGTCAGAATATGAGGTAGCACCATGGGACCCCTTCGAATCAGATAGCAATCACTCACAAGTGACCCCCATGGATGACTACCAAGAAAGCCTCTTGGCAATGTTCCCTTTGGATGCTCCAATCGAGCAAGGGCCACCTCAAGGAAATCAGGTCCCCCCGTAGAGAGCGAAACAACCCCGATGGGGCCAGATCAATTTGCTCATGCAAGATGAGCCTCTAATGTCGCAAATAGTTGTTGGAACCAACGAAGGCCTTTGGATCTCCGACAGTGATTATGAAGATGAAACTGAGATGGCATATCTCGATCACATGCGGCAGATGCAGCAACAATACCCCCTGGATATTGATGACATATTTGAACAACTAAACATAAGGCCAGGGCATGAGTGGCACTTAAACCCAACATAGTGGGACCAAGTGTTGAATCCACCACTTTGGGCATACGGAGAACACCTTTCGCCCAGAGACCCTATAGAGATATCAGTGTCGAGGGTAGACCCTATCCTCCTATCCACACATAGGGCCGATCCATTCATGCCAATACCTCCAGAGCCAGATCCAGAGCACAAAGATCATCCACAATGTTTGAGTCATCACACCCATGGTAATGGAGACCAAAATCATTTCATCAACATGATCTCCATTGACTTAACCGCCCCCATCCACAATCCGGCCGATCCAACATAGTCATTGTATCTAGACATAGATGCCATAGACTGGGATCACGTCAATTCACCACCATCCCCATCAGAGTATTGGCCTTTCGGTGAGATGCTTCATTTCACCCTAGGGCCAACTCAGGATATCTTCCATGCTAAAGAGGAACCCGAGGTTCCCAACGTAGATTTAAACTCAACAAATGATATCCATTTGATCCCAACTCCACACCAGTTGGAGGATGGATCCCACATGTCGATCGAGGAGACGACTGACGTAGACATCGGCTCGGATCCAATGAATCCATAGATAATCAAGCTAGGGGTAAGTCTATCCCCCGAAGAGCAAGCCGACTACATTGCCCTTCTCAAAGAGAAGAAGGAGGTTTTTGCATGGTCCTACAAAGACATGTCTGGGGCTAGATCCGTAGCTAGTCATGCATAATCTAACGCTTGATCCGACAGTCAAGCCAGTTAAGAAAAAACTATGTAAGATGCACCCAACAGTGGCCTTAATGGTCAAAGATGAATTACAAAAGTTGTTGGATGCACAGTTTGTCATCTGCATGGATTACCCACCATGGTTGTCCAACATGGTGCCCATCAAAAATCTTGATGGGAGGATTCACATATGCACTAATTTTTGAGATCTGAACAAAGCGAGTCCTAAGGATGATTTCCCCTTGCCGAGCATCGACGCATTGGTAGATGCTACAACGGGCCACGAAATGCTTTCCCTCATGGATGGTTTCTCGGGATACAATCAGATTCGTATCAATCCCGAGGACCAACTAAAAATGGCGTTCACAACGCCTTGGGGGACATTTTGTTATAAGGTCATGCCCTTTGGCCTTAAAAATGCTGGCGCCACCTACCAACATGCCATGACGTACATCTTCCATGATCACATGCATAAAACTTTGGAAGATTACATGGATGATTTGTTGGCCAAATCTCTTTTGCGCCTAGATCATCTCGATGACTTAAGCAAGATCCTCGATCGCCTCATGGAACATAAAGTCTGACTGAATCCCAAGAAGTGCGTATTTGGCATCACATCTGGAAAACTCTTGGGTTTCATAGTCTCAAAATGAGGCATCGAGGTGGACCCAAACAAAGTCAAGGCAATCCTTGAAATGCTTCCCCCAACTACCATCAAGCAACTCATAAGCCTACAGGGAAAGGTCACGTCAATCAAGCGCTTCATAGCGCAGCTATCTGACAAGTGCCGACCCATGAATAAATTATTGCACAAGGGGGTAGCATTTCACTGGGATGACGAGTGCCAGTCAGCCTTTGATGACATTAAACAATACTTGGCTTCACCGCCGATATTGGCACCACCTAGACCAGGAGTGTCATTCTACTTATACATCTCAGCTACTGAGGTGGCACTGGGCACCATGTTAGCCCAGAAGAATGAACTTCACAAAGAACAGGCTACTTACTATCTTAGCCGCACCCTGGTCAGTTATGAACTTAACTATGCATACGTCGAGAAGCTTTCTTGGCAAGTGGTGTTTGCTACCAAAAATCTATGCCATTACATGCTGAGCAACACGACGTATGTTGTGTCTAAGGAGAATCCATTGCGGTACATGATGAGTCATACTTATCATAGTAGCCGCACGATGAAATGGATCATGTTGTTGATGGAGTTTGACATAGAGTTCATTGGATAGAAATCCATCAAAGGTCAAGTCATAGCCGATCAACTAGCAGAGGCTCCTCTCGAAGATGATCAGCCTCCGATCATAGAACTACCCGATGATGGGGTCTTCCATGTCTCAGAATCGCCAGATTCTGATGAGCTTGAGTCACAGGCCGACATAACCCTATTTTTTGATGGTTCTAAATGTGAGCAAGGAGGTGGCACGGGAATTGTATTCTTCACACCGCAAGGGGCTCCAATGCCTCTATCATTTAAATTAGATTTCCTGTGCACCAACAACAATGCAGAATATGAAGCCTTGCTCATAGGTCTTCAAACAACAATCACCATGAACATCAAATGATTAAACATCTTTGGTGATTCATTGTTAATTGTCAACCAAGTCAAAGGGGTATTCCAATGTAAATGCCCAGTTCTACAGGCCTACAAAGCCCTTGTGGACAAATTCTTGGCAAATCTTGAATGGTATGACATCGAGGCACTCCCTCGGTCATCGAATCATTTTGTGGACACTATGGCCTCCTTGGGGTCACTAATCCCGCAAGACATTTCTGGTGATATGACAACCATTCAAGTCAAAACACTATCGCAATCCATGATGGAGCGTGCAAGCTCTGACTTAACACCAGGAATCCACTTGATCCAGATTGAACCATCCCCGGACAAGTTCTCTCGAATCCATGATTGTCTGAATCATGCCAACTGGGGGTCCTTGTTCTCCCCTACTCCCCTTAATAGCAACACAATGCTATTCTTACAAGTTCTTTCCCGCTCAGCTTTTGCTAGGGATGAACTTCAAGAGGGATTGGCTATTCATACCATCGAGGTTTTCGATCAGCAGGATTGGTATACACCCATAAGGGACTACCTCAAGTTAGGTAACCTCCCACTTGGATTGACGCATGCCACAAAACGATCATTCAAATAGAAAGCGGCAAAGCATGTCTTGTTAGGAGACATTTTGTACCATCGTAGCTATGAAGGAATCCTCCTTCATTGCTTGGACCAATAGGAGTCCACTTGGGCGATCACCCAAGCGCATGATGGTACATGCGGTGGCCACTTCAGTGGTATGGCCATCGCAAAGCGCATTCTCTGCATGGGCTATTATTGGCCATCTTTAGAGCGAGATTGTTGCGCATATGTAAGGAAGTGCATGAAGTGTCAACACCATGCAAATTTGACACACGTACCTTCTCAGGCCTTGCAACCGATCCAATCGGCTTGGCCATTTTTGTAGTGGGGCTTAGATCTAATCGAAAAGATCTCCCCTACGTCGTCAAGCCATCACACGTTTATCATAATGGCCACAGAGTACTTCACCAAATGGGTGGAAGCAATTTCACTTACCTCTACGATTGGAACCCGCATTTCGGAGTTCATTTTACATAATATCATATGTCATTTTGGTATTCCATCCAAGATAATCTCGGATAATGGGACGTCATTCAAGAACAAAGATGTGCGTGCTCTGACCACAAAGTACAAAATTCAGCATAGTTTTTTGACACCCTATTATCCGTAGGCAAATGGGCAAGCAGAGGCGTCAAACAAAATGCTAGTTGCCATCCTCAAAAAGATAGTCACAGATAGTCATAAGGATTGGCACATTCAGATCCCACTTGCCCTATGGGCTTATCACACTAGCATTCAGACGCCCACTAGGGCAACTCTATTTTCGCTCGTGTATGGCTCCGAGGTTGTCATGCCTCTCGAGTTGGAAATTCCTTCCCTACGCATATCAATGCAAGAGTTCATCGATGATGACACTGCACGATAGGCCCGGTTAGACCAGCTTACGTTGCTCGACGAACGACGCGTTAATGCTCTCGAGCATTTACGTATCTATCAAGAGTGACTTAAGAAGGCATACAACATGAAGGTTCACCTGAGGGACTTTCAGGTTGGTGACTTGGTCTTAAAAGAGAACCAACAAAATTCTAACTTGCCGCCCCATCTAAGGGACAAGTTCATGGCAAACTGGTTAGGTCCTTATGTCATCCATAGTAAAATAGGACCTGGAACATACCGGCTCGCTTCTCTTGATGGAATCAAGGAACTCGAACCCTTGAACATCAGTCATTTGAGGCCATTCCATATTTAAAAGAGCCATAGCCCAAACCAAAAGCTCCAAGGATTCTCATAATCGCTTGGTCAAACCAAAAGCTCCAAGGATTCTCATAATCGCTTGGTCAAACCAAAAGCTCCAAGGATTCTCATAATCGCTTGGTCAACCCCAAAAGCTCCAAGGATTCTCATAATCGCTTGGTCAAACCAAAATCTCCAAGGATTCTCGTAATCGCTTGGTCAAACCAAAAGCTCCAAGGATTCTCATAATCGCCTTTGGTCAAACCAAAAGCTCCAAGGATTCCAATAATCGCTTGGTCAAACCAAAAGCTCCAAGGATTCCCATAATCGCTTGGTCAATCCTAAAAGCTCCAAGGATTCCCATAATCGCTTGGTCAATCCCAAATGCCCCAAAGGTACCCATCATCCCTTTGGTCAAACCAAAAGCTCCAAGGGTTCCCACAATCGCTTGGTCAAAAATAAGAAAATTCAAAAACAATAAAATCATCAAAAATAACAAAAATTTGCATCTCATTTCCATGCATGCTCAAAATCATCACAACAATAAAGAGCTCTTTTTGCATCTCATCTTCATACTCACAAAAATCAATCCATCAAAAACACAAAAATATATAGTGCATTAGGCATCACATCCATACATTGCATATTTGTGGTCATACAAGCCAAGGCACCATAGACTGTAATTACTTGGCAAAACCATCATTTTCCATATTTCCCCATTCTATAAATAGTCCATCAAAAATAAATGCCATTCACATATTTTTTGCCATATCATAGTCAGTTGTCTTCTAATGTATCAAGAGTTTTCGTCATTCAGATGTCATTAGCTTTCTAGCCACATACTGTACAAAGTCAGATAGATTTTACAAAGGTAGAGTTCTACTTGGATCACACCTTGTTACGTAGCATCCCAACACAAGTTAAAACACATAAAAAATTCCCAAGTTGTGTGAACGAAAGATGAAACCTGCAAAGCAATCCAGGTCACCACCTAAGTGAAACGGTTATCTTGCTCATCCCCCTATGCGAATGACCCCAAGAATGCTGAGAGTTGGCAAAAGGACAAGCATCTTCCCTACCCAATTCCCCAAGAATCCCAAGTTCTCAAAAAGTTGCAAAACATCAAAAATTTGCAAAAGTCAAAACTCCAAAAAAATTTGACATCACCACCAAAGTGCATACATCAAAAAGCACATACAATAGTGATTCTCATCACTCAATATTCAAATCCCTTGCTCAAAAGAAAAAAACAAAAATAAACAGTGATTTTTATCACTACAAAAGAGCAAGTATCCCAATACAATTGAAGAAAAGAAGGGAGTCGAACTTGAATCCCTGGAACTCTCAGCATTCAGAAGGTCATGAGGTAAACCTCAGTACCGGTTTGGTGGATAGCCTATCGGTCACTGGTGGTAAACCTCCCGCATGACGATATATCTGTCACATTAACTTGTGTACAGATCAATGTTTGCATGTGGATGAGCTAGCTTATGGTATCCTAGATAGCACCGTAGATTAATCTGACTAAATACAACAAAGGAGTTAGTGGAGCTAATTAGGTGATCCTCGATACAGGTTTGGTTGATAGCCTATCTGGCACTCGGCGGTATCCTGACAAATACCACATAAACGAACTCAATTGCACACACAGGGATGTGAAATAACTTGGTCAAAGACAAGTCCGATTCATACCTTGTCCAAAAGTCTTGTAAGATAAAAATATAGTCGTGGCTAGTTAGTTAAAACATCTGAGTCTCAGAAAACCTTAACTACATTCTAAACCAACTGTGCTATCTTTCATCCTCGCATTGCCATAAGAAAATACAAAAAATAACATGTATACATAAAAAGTCATTTACCACAACAATCGCCTAGGACAAAAAGCCATAAGTTCTAAACAGTCTATGGTGCCACCGCCAAAAATCACAAATTCAATTCATCCATTCCATTTGCATATCATATAAATTAGAAACATTTGCATTCATCATAACATATGCATCCATCAAATATAAATTAACATGCATACATACACATTCATCAATCATTGTGCATAACATCAAATCACAACACATGTATAAACAAAATAAAGTCATCTGTATATATATATCATCAAAAATGCCCGTAGGCTACAATAACCGGTCCTCTGACCCCGCAAAAAAAACAAAAACAACAAAAAATGCACAAAAACAAGCAATAAAATTGTCCAAATAAGAGTACTTTTGCACTTGACATTTCGGACATGCAAAATAGATGTCGGGGTCACAAATCCTCACTATCCTACTCCCTAAGAAGGCTACCATAGCTGGACCGCTCCATGGGAGGACGGATTGCCGAGAATTTCATCCCAAAACGGCGTCCCAAAAAGGGTCCAAACCCACCCAAAAATAGCAATAACATTGCCGAACAAAGGCGCCTTTGCGCCTGACATTCTTGGCATGCAAAACCGACGTTGGGGTAACAAATTGTCACTATCCTACTCCCTAAGAAGGCTACCATAGCCGGACCGCTCCACGGGAAGATGGATTTTTGACAATTTCAGCTCCAAAAAGCGTCACAAAAAGGGTTAACACCCACCAAAAATAGGTCTAAATGTCGAAAAACTGCACACACATTCAAAGATAAACATCTGAAAGGCACCCTTACACAAGTCATCTTGGGTCAAGCGACTCGTCACTTTTCTCATGTAGGTCATTCCCTCATCGATTCGTCGCTTGAGGGGGTAGTCACACTTAGTCACCAATCAACAAATACACACCCAATCATGGAAATGGCATGCATTCAAAGAATCATTGACAAAGACAATCACGCCCCTGCTTGGGGCAGCAAACAAGCAATAATCACAAGCTGATCAAACACTTGGCATTCGTGAATCATGAACTCAAGGTTCCCATAGACAAAAGGTTGTGCCCTTTGCCTATTCATGACTGATCAATGTCCAAGATCAAGTAACACCTCACCGAAAAAGGTTAACACTTGAATTGAGTTCCTTCGCTCGTCAGAAGCAAGGATTCAAGAATGCATGCCCTTTCCATACTTGGGGCATCAAAAGTTGGTTAGGTTACTGAGAAACCCTAATCATTAGTGCTTTGGTTATCTATTTTTGCTCAGCACTGCGCCACGCACATCGCATCCCAAAAAGGGGCATCTGTAGACACCAAAACAACACCAATCCGATTATGTGACTGCAAACACTGATCGCATTGACACACACAACCCCCAGGGCAGCCCCTAGAGGTTAAACAATGGTCCTAACCACTCTCACAATAGTTTTGGAAGGTCAGAGGTCAATTTGGCACCTTCAGGCACTCTGCTCCTTATTCGTTCCACCCAGGGACGATTACAAATTGGTACTCGCCCCACCCAGGGACGATTAGCAGTATTCGCTCCAGGGTGGGGCGAATAGCAGGTTTGACGGGAAAAAAGTCAAATCTTGACAAATGGTAGCTCAGATCCGCCACTTAACTCTTCCTTCATTGCATGGGAGTGTGAGTGAGCATTTTCGAGCGTTAGAGGCAGTTACAGGGGCAGTCATGGAGCCCCTAATCAGGGAGGAATCTTCTCCCCCCCTTGGGAAGGCATGATTGCCAAGTGGCGCCTCTGCATGCTCATCCAAAGAGACCGTCAGGTCTATAAAATGGTGAGTCTTCTCACCCCAAAAATATACAGAGAAGGAGCATTTTGAGCAATGAAGTGCTGCCATTTTACTTCCACACACACCTTTTGATTTGTGCCTTTCACATCCTTGATCTCTTTTGGAAGGGAGGTCATAGGGTGGTTATTGGAAGCGCAAATCCGAAACCAAAACCCGACATTTGGCCACAACATCCTACCAAATTTGCCGACAACACCCCACAAGAGGTTTTGGACCCATCCCAAGTGGATTGGTGCCAAAATCGGGCCCCAAACGATGGGCGTCCTGCCCTCGGGCGCCCCCACACTGCTACGTAGTCCTAATCGCCCCGCCCCGGAGTGATTAGAAATCTGTGGCAGATTTCCTTTCTGTTATTTTTGCATCTGATTCTATACTGCTTAGATAGGTTGTCATTTAAATTTCACATCGTTTTGAGCATTTTTGATCATGTTTTTATCATTTCCCGCCTTTACTAACATGCAGGTAGCATCATCAAATTCCCGGTGATAGAGGCCAAATTGGGAAAATCTGACCTTCTGGGTCTTCCCAAAATACCCCCATTTAGCTAACCCCCAACTTTGCAGGTGATTTGGAGCTTCCCGGATGTGACATTTGGGACAGTGCTATCTAGCATTTTGTTGCAGGTCTATTCGTCCCACCCGGAGCGAATACGAATCTGTGGTGAATTTCTTGACTGTTCCATTTGCAGTGCCTTCCCGGTGATGTTTTGATGCCCCTATCAAGTTTTTAGTTCATTTGGATCTATTTCAGTTATCGTTTTATTTATATTTTGCATGTGCTAATTGAAGGCGTGGGGATTGCATGTTTCATTTTATCTACAGGTGCTACTGACTATTTTCTATTTCCTTGAACGTAGGATCTAGACATTAGAGGAGCAGCAAGGAGTCAAGATTCATCAACGCAAGCGGCGACGACGTTTGGTCCGCCCATTTTACATGTGGGCACGCGGAAGAAGGAATAGCATCCATGGGTGTGACAAGAACACATTTAACGCTCCTAGCCCCTAAAAATGGAGGAGGCAGATTGTAACCGAGTTCTGAAGCATATTAATAAAAAGGGTTGTCTTCCATATTGGCTTTTTATTTGGTTTCGATTCGTTCATGCCTCTTTCCTTTCATGCACTTTCAATTCATAGGATTTAGCGTTATCTTTTGTTTCGTTCACATCGCATCTGGGTTTTTCCTTTTTGTTTCCGTATCCTCGTGCTTTCAAGGTGAATTTGGTTTAAGAAACTCTAAAAATCTTAAAATATGATAAAACTATTTTTTGGGATCCAAAAGCAGCACACAAGTAGTCATTGCATGGTATGGGTAAGATCAGTTTCCTAATATTTTATTTTTTCTTATTCCTATAAGGCTAGGTGTTACATAAATGTATAGTAGATCTGAGAATTGTTGTCACAATTATGCATTATACAGTCTATGATGCCATGTGCTTAATTTATGTTGAGTTGGATTTTGGAAAACTATGTTTCAATGTAATGCAAATCGAGGCAGTTGGCATCACAAAAATAGTTCCAATATTGCTGCATAGATGCCAAGACCTTATAGTAGTACAACCATGATAGTTGTTGATCTACCTCCATTGCTTGGGATGTGCCCATAAAATGAGTTTTTGGAGAAACAAAGGGGATACTTGACCTTGTATTAGGGTCCATGACTATCCCTTGCATCCAAAAGTTGGTCTAGATATATGTTGAGATGTCTAGGCTTTGTTTTATTAAAAGGTACATTGAGCAAAAATTAGATCGAATAGAGGAAGTCTTGAAAGGCAAACAGATGGAGGTAGTTGATTGGCCAAGAGAAGAGAAATTTATCTAGGATGAGATCTTCTTGAGTGGTCATAGTCTCGAGATAGTAATTTTTCAAAACTAGGAGAGCATTAAAATCTGAGGGTTAGCTCATCCTAGATAAATAAAAATTTATGTAGGATGAGCTCTTCTTGAGTGGTCGTAGTCTTGAGATAGTGAGTTTTTCAAACCTAGGAGAGCATTAAAATCTGAGGGCTAGCTACAAGTAGTTTTAAGGCATGGAAAATCATAGGTTATAATAAGCATGGCTAGAAGACCAGGAGAAGCTAACAACAAAAACCACATATAGCAAGAGAATGTTACATGTTGGATACATAATTGATGATAAAAATACTTCTAGAAACTCTAAAAATATCAGTTGTCAATCTGACACATAGACCAATGCATATGGGGAAGATATCCAATGATTCACATGCTCAAGAAAAATCAACTATGTTGATTCTCCATCCTTGATATTGAATGTCATGCAATGTTAACCTAATGCTAGTACCTCACTAAAAAAATCTATACACTTTAAAAAGTGTATTAGAGAGAAGCTCAAATTTTAGATCATATGGTTAGGCCAATGCAAATTTTGATAATAAAATAAATATCAGCTCCATCAGTATGAAGAGGCAGACCACAATGTTGTGTAAATAGTTGATAGGTAAATAAAGCCAATAGATAGGCATATACATATAAGAATAAGGCTACTGGCCAAATAAGTAGCTAATTTGTAGAAGTGACACCTTGAAAAGAACACTAGACATATCACATATATGGGATTCTAAAGCCCAAGGTGGATCTTGAGGGGTGATGATTTAATCACATTTGGAATGCCCTTTCTTGAAAATGGGTAAGCTCTAGTTCAAATAAAGGAAGGATGAACCCGATGCTAGATTAGTGGACTCTCCAAATAGAGGAACCTATTTAAGGTAGTCTCCCCTCCTTCAACAGTGCAACATTGATTGTAATTTTGACAAATACTGTACTCTTTTTGCATAATTATGATAAGTGTTTCAACCTACAATGAAGGATAGTAGAGGTAGCCATACTTCTCTAATATTACATTTTCTTTTCTTTTTCCAATCCATTAATTTTTTAATATTTCTAGGGAATTAGAATTATGCCAAAGAAATAGAGTCCAAGATAAAAAGAAAGAAGAGAGAATTTGAAAGACCAACTAGGGATGGTTGAATAATCAAAAGACCCTATTGGATATCTTTTAACCTCTACATGGGATCAAGTAATGGTTGGATGGACATCATGGATATGTGTATGTATGGTCAATGTATTATGGTGTATACCCCAGATAAAAGATATTGCATCAAGGCAAGTGACTTTGGTACAAAACATGATGCTATATAAAATGTATAATGCAAGACTAGATGTATGTATATATGGTGAACAAAATGTGTAATGCAGTTGAACCAAACATACAACTAGATAAAACTATGATTAATATTAAATGCAATATATTATGTATGATGGTATATAATGCAATTATGATGCTAAATGCAAAACTGTTTTTGTCCTTTTCGTAATTTTATATTTTTTTATGGTTTTAGATGTTTTTAATGCATAAAATATCTATAGAAGGAGAATATTGAGTAATTTAGGTTCCTCAACACGCTCAAGTGAAGCTAACCGATAGGTTCTTGAAGAAATACACGCTTATACTGAGAGGGGGGTGAATAGTTTAAGATAAAAAATTTGTCTTTCAAAATAATAACTAGAATTATATGAATGCAATAATAAATGCACATAAAACCACACACATAAGAGATATGGATTTTACGTGGAAACACCCTTTCGAGAGAAAACCATGGTAAAATATTGCTTTCATTTCTTCAATAAATTTGTAGGCACCAACCCACAGGAGACACCAATCCCCTTGTAAAAATACATAGGAACCAACCTATGAGAGACACCAATCTCCTTGTTACAATAACGTAGGCACCAACCTACAGGAGACACCAATCTCCGTGAGGCACCAACCTCACGTCTGAAGGCACCAACCTTCTACTCACAAATCTGATCAAAAACTTCTCTCAAGTCTATTCCAAACTCTACGTGTTGAATTTGGAGACGATGATACCTTGATTTTCCACTCTTTTAAATTAGCGCTCCAATAGCTCACTTAATATTGTGTGGTCTGCCTTCTCATGATGCTTCTCCTTGAAAGAGTTTGCGGTAATTTCAACTTCACTATATTGAAACTCCCATAAAATGCCCAGTATACCAGTCACTTATCTTGGTCTTCCTTACTTTTACTCCAGCTAGTTCTCTAGTCAAAATCCATAGAAAGATAAATCTTATTCTATGAATTCTACCACAAATTAGAATTGCCCTGCATCATAAATCAAAGACATGACTGCTGCCATGGAGAGTATCACAACTGAAATGCGGGTGCGAAGCATCTCACTATGAGCGCATAGCGTCCTGCACAATTAATATCGTTGGTACATCACTTTCACAAAGTGTGAATCCTCCCACTAGAGTGGAAAACATCGATCTGTCCGTATCTCCCTTCATCAACAATCTTAAAAAAATTGAACCTCTTGTCTCTATTTGTTAAATTGTAAAATAAGACACCTCCATTGCTTCTTTCTTCATCATCTCTCTTAAATTATCATCTTAAAATACATATCCCACTCATATCTCGCTTAGATCCTGCTCCTCTACTCATATCCCACTCAGATCCTACTCCTCTACTCAGAACCCACCTAAATTTCACTTCTCTACTCAGATTCCATTTAGATCCTACTCAGATCTCGCTTAGATATGTTCATATCTTACTTAGATCCTACTCGTATGGTCAGATCCCCTAAGATCTTACTTAGATTTGTTCATAAGAAAGTTGATTCAACGAAAAAATATTGAAAATTTAGCGATATTTAGCCACTCAAGAAAAAATACATGAAACTCAAAGCACAAAATTCAACATCTTGTGTGTTGTATTTTGGTAATTTTTTTTATAATAATAAAAAGTAATTTAACTTAAAAAAATTATTAAAAACCAATAATCCTCTACTTAGATCTGGCTCAGACCCACTCCTCTACTTAGAACCCACCCAAATCTCACTTAGATATGCTCATATCCTACTTAGATCTTACTCGTATACTCAAATCCTCTAATATTGTTTTTAAGTGATAGAAAAATTTTGTATTTTTTTAAGTTTTTGATTTGTTCATAAGGAAGTTGATTCAACTAAAAAAATATTGAAAACCAAAATTTAGCCACTCAAAAAAAAACACATGAAACTCAAACCACAAAATTCAACATCTTGTGTGTTGTATTTTGTTAGTTTTTTTTATAATAATAAAAAGTAATTTAACTTAAAAATAATTAAAAACCAAACTTTCTGACTTTCCAATTTTTATATTAAACATATATCTTTTAAAACTAAAAATTATTATTATTTTTTGTATAAAACTAAATGGTTAGTTTTTGCCAAGCTAAGAGTTTCTTCCCATTATGTTTTTTCGTCTGGCACAGTACAAAATTTGGTACAGTTGTTACCATAAATTCTAGATGGATTCAATTACGCCTTCAAAGTGCATATCCTAATAGATGGGTTCAATTGCGCCTTGAAAGTGCATATGGCCAGTGTTGTTTTTATGGTATTATCTATGGTTTCTTGTTGGTAGTGTTTCCTCTTTTTTTCTTGGACGCTACTTTGAGAATATAATTTGGCATTTCTTATTTTTATATATATTTAGAAAAATATTTGTTCGTGATTTTAGAATCATAGATATCCTTGTGAATTAATAGTATTATAGATCAGGAAGCCCATAAATAAGGAACATAATGTAATGTGACAACAATCATGCGCAATGATATGCTAATTTTGCCTGAAATAGGATGAAAAGACTCCATTTATTTTTAACCCAAATCCTTTCATAAGCTCTGCATTCAGACATGTGGAAAATTTGGTAAAGCCAAGCAAAAAGTGAGATGATAAACTATCGTTGGCCATGCTTTACAGAAGAAGATGATTTCAGCAGCGTTCGTCGGTTGCGTAGCTCGCTACATTCAAAAGTAGAACGAGAAATAGAACTATTTGTTAATGAAAGACTCGCACTCGTCTTGTTTTGGCTCCAAAGGCATCGTAAGGGAAAGGCAAGGCTGATAATTGGTGGAGAGACTGAAGAAGAATGCGACGGAATTGGGTGCTCGTTTTCGGCACTCGTCGTCGGCTGATGGCATGAATTCCGCAGTTACAGTGGCGATCGTGGTGTGCTCGTTTTCGGCACATCTGCTTCTCAGGCAAACCCGCGCATCCTCCTCCTCCACATCCCACGAAAGTGTTAGTGCATGCCATTTCTAATTCTTTGTTAAAAGTAGCAATCGCCTTCCTCGCCTTTGTATGCTGTTTCTCTTGGTTAATCAGAAACAAGTGAGCATGGGAAATGTTTCCATGGCCTTAATAAATATATAGGTGGGAATTGGGTGCATCCATAAGAAAGCATATGCAATAGGAAACAAGGTTGGACAGAAGACATTCCCAGTATACGCGTCTCCTCAGCCAAGTACATTCTGATTGATTGTTTTGTATAATAGCAATTTCGCCGTCAATGGGAAACCAAAGTCAAAATGCAAGGATTAAACGAATCCATATTTTCTATGTCGTATGCATGAGATGCTGAAGACCGCATCTGGTCAAACACAGGAGTACTCTTTTTGTAAGAATGATTGAGACCAAATTTTATATTGCTGTGACTGCTCGCTTTTATTCCCTTCGAATCCATAAAAAATGTCATTCAAACATTTTAACAATTATAATTATATGGACTTTCAAAGTTTTGACCATTAGTCCACCTCAAATATACATACTAGGAGTAGAATACACAAAAATATATATTTAACTTATGTTATTTCTTATTTTATTTATGCACATAAAAAAATGAAGTCTCTTGACCTTATACATATCATGAAATATTTTTTAAAGAATTGGTCTTTAAACAACAAACCCTTGAATTTGATTTTTATTGCGAGCTACTTTAAATATAATAAATTATTTATGTTATTAATATAAAAAATTTATAGAAACTATTTAACAAACAAAAAATAAAAATAAAATCTGCTCATGTGGGGGAGTTGGAGAGCAAGTGGGTAGTTAAAACTCTCAAGTTGAAAAAGAGAGGTCCCAAGTTCAAATCTCTCCCCCTCACATATTGCGGACTAGTCGATGGTTCGCTAGGCTTATGGTTATTGTGAATTGTTTTACATTAGACACTTGTATTACACATTTCATTTACATTTGTATTATTTGAAAGAAATCTTTCTACTTATTTGCATACTTTCAAAATTTACTATATCATGTAAGATGTAGTCTATATCATGTTTTATTCCATGAATTTGAAGAATAATTTTTAGCATCACATGCTAAGATGGGGTTTTTCCTCTATATGACCATCCTAGGCCTTGCAATGTGCATCAATTGATATCAATGCATCATATCTTACTTCTATTTATTATTATTTAAAGTCTTATTTTCATTTTTTGTAGTGATTCTTTATAGAGTATACTCTTCAACATATTCCACCATTAAATGTTCCTGTATACATGCCTGTGCTACCATAATAAATGCGTCACAATAAGTTTTATGCTTGCGTACCATTAAGAATACCCTACTCACACATAAATATACAAGACACAAAAGTCATATTCAATAGAAACTAATCCAAAGAAGTTAAAAAACTCATTTGAGAAGTCTTGGATAAACAAAGGAATGCTCTATTTGGGTATTTCTTGTATCTCACAATCAACATGTGAGCATCGTCTATTATCACTAAATTTCTGTCTTTCTAGAGCCATAGTCTACTTAAGATTTAAATCAACATAAATATTTTAGTATTCACAACTCAAATCAAATACTAAAAAGTTGAAAACCTAGATCTATTAGTTAAATGACTATTTTCTTGCAAATCGATTCTCAAGCATAGATAATATTGTATTCATAGTCTTGAATATGTTCAAATTAGTTAATTAATTTTAGAAATCCAATACTAAATAGATTCCAAATAATACTAAATCTATCGAGTCTTAGATAATATTCATAAAAACATTTATGCTTGCTTCTAAATATTTTAATATCTACCTCCATTATTTAATTGCTTATTTCTCTACTAATTGATTCTCAAGCAAAAATAATATCACATGTATAGTCCTAGACATATCCAAGCCAATAAATCATTGGTATGAATATATTAGTAAATGACTCACAAATGATAGAGTTGTAGGTCAAAATGATTTCCCACATTTGTAAGTTTTTGCAAATCCAACTAGCTTGCCATTTTGCTAAAATGTTACCCAAATTTTGTACAAGAAAATATCTTGGAGGATAGCCTAAACATTGTAGTAGCACAAATAAGCTAGCAAAGGTGTAAATTCATCAATCTAGAGTAGAGTTTTAAAATAGTCAAAGCATTTTTCAGTAGGCCCAGAATCATGGAAACGTGATGAAGCACAATGCATTTTTTTAGAAGAAAAAATGGCTAAGTCCTAAAAGACTCCAACAATACGTAAACCTAGGATTAATCAATCCTAGACTTTTCCAAGGATGACATCATCCAAAGCTCTTATAAATTATAGGATCAAGGAAACTAGGATGATGCAGAAACAAAATTTATGAAGTTGAGTCATTCCTAAAACACGAAGCTAGGACAAACACATATCTAATATTACCAAGCACTTAAGTCAACATAAGCTTTATGGAAGCCTGAATATGCGTAAGTAAAAAATATTAAGGCATAGCCCAAAAAGGTGAGAATCCATGCTTTTGAAAGAATTATGTCAACCAAACCTTCCTAAAAGCCTAAATTTGGCTCAAAAGGACTTTAAAGCAATTAAAAGAAGTTTATCTTGCCACAAAATTTGACATCGATTAACAACTACCCAAGGACATCTCTTTCATTCTAGATCACTCCCATTGAAAAATATAATTACCCAAATACTTTTAGCCACTCAAGAAAAAGCCATTGAGGCAAAAAGTGATTTGTTTGATAGATCGTTGTAGTAGCCAAGCAAACTATAGAGGATTACAATTGAATATCAATGGACCTACTAAATACATGCATAACTAACAACTAGAAGAAGGAATTCATACCAACCATAGTAGCTAAACCTAAATGTAGATAATTAATCAGTGTGAAATATGAAAATGACTTATGTGCACTTCTTGCTAGGTTGTTTCTAGTAGACCTATAACTAACTTTTAAAAAAAACTTGAGTTGCAAGATTCATGTAGCAACTTATAAATCACTCAAGGCATATCATAATGAGGATCGACTCAGTAGCAATTTCTTGATTATGTACTATATGATGACTACTACCAAGTGATGTTTTTTTATCTCCATTGTGATTACAATCTTAGCTTTTTTACAAATGAATTTTATGCTTTAACACATTTGTGTTTGTACTTTGTGAATAGTGAATTTTTCTAAAGCAACTCTTGTATGATTGTATCACTAATTGGATTACTTTTCATAAAACATTTGTAATAATTAAGGTATATAACCAGTGTTTAATGAATTATGTAATGCTATCATTAATTGTTGGTTTATGAGGTTCCATTTGAAGTTAATTGTGTAAGACTCTTATGTTGTATATCTTCATTGTTGTTATGCTATATTTTATCTACTTTTAAGTAATTTTCTGAACCCTTATATCCTTCTAACCATTCCATTTCTCCCTTTAGTATTAAACCTTTATTTAAAATTTTCAAACATTTTAAGGATCCAACCTTCTCTAGAGGTTGAACTTGGAAGAAATCCTTGTCATCCAATATTGTCTAGATTCTTGGGTGCATTTCATAAACTAGGCATATTTTAGACCATGAGTTTTAGCACACATAGTGGTATGGATTTCATCAAGCTACCCTTGCAAATAGTATACTAAAAATCTCAAAGAGAACACCCACCATGCTAAACCAAGATTTTTGGCATGCCCAATGGGACATATTTCATCAATTCATTTCACTCTCCCAGACGACTTAATATTTTTATGAATAGTCTTGATCTCTTGATATGAGAACACATATTCACCTGGAAACTCCACTGATGTAAGAACCAGAGATATTGGTAGCTATTTTGATGGTAGATCCCATAACTACGTAGTGATAGAGATAGATATTGAGATCATCAGCATCAAAATTCTCATCCATAAATCACAAATTTTTCCAACTTAGAATAATGTTAGACCTCTCAGCATTTTAAATCTGCATGGCATTCCCCAAGTCACTTTGAAAGCATTACCCATTTATGGTAGTAGTAGTAATATGACTTATGAGAACTATCAAGATGTTTCTACTCTAGCTACCATCTTTAATATTACCTTCAAAGATGTGATGGTAATATTTCCTGCTTGATCTTTCCAAGGAAAATTATTTTTATGGTATCTCTTCTTAGAGGACAATAACATTAAGGCATGGGCCAACCTAGCCAAACCTTTCACATTAGAATTTTATGAACCATGATACCCATTCTTACTATTCACCAAGTTTTTCTTTACCCAAAAATGTCCTTATGAGAGCATTATCAATTGTAATATTTGATTTAGAATAACCTAGAGAAGGATTCCCTAGGAAATATGATCATTGCATTCCAAAGCCTACATGTATTACATTTATGCTCTTACCCTAGACCTAGGACTTCTAATATAGTAGTACTAAGAAAAATATTCCAAGTGGCCATCATAGTAGAAAATATGCTCATTTTAATTGCCAAACTCCATCCCCTGAAAGTGTTAGTGCATGCCATTTCTAATTAGTTTTTAGCATCACATGCTAAGATGGGATTTTTCCTCTACATGACCATCCTAGGCCTTGCAGTGTGCATCAATTGGTATCAATGCATCATATTTGACTTCTATTTATTATTATTTAAAGTCTTATTTTCATATTTTTTGTAGTGATTCTTTATAGAGTATATGCTTCAACATATTCCACCATCAAATGTTCCTGTATACATGCTTGTGCTACCATAATCAATGTGTCACAATAAGTTTTATGCTTGAGTACTGTTAAGAATACCCTACTCACACATAAATATACAAGACACAAAAGTCATATACAATAGGGACTAATCCAAATAAGTTAAACAACTCATTTGAGAAGTCTTGGATAAACAAAGGAATGCTCTATTTGGGTATTTTTGGTATCTCACAATCAACATGTGAGCATCATCTATTAGTACTAACTTTGTGTCTTTCTAGAGCCATAGTCTACTTGAGATTTAAATCAACATAAACATTTTAGTATGCACAACTCAAATCGAGTACTAAAAATTTGAATACCTATTGCTCAAATATCTGCCTAATTAACAAAACTACGTTTGTGCGCCCTAGACATGGCCAATATTGAAATATAGAAGGAAAGGAATGACCTTCGTGTTAATATCCAGAGAGGGCTGGCTTCCTTACTAACTCCTACACTGGTTTAAGACTTGATTTATAGGAAATAAATTAGAAATTGTAGAAAGATATGGGAAATATAGCCACACATCGAAGGTGTAGGATTTGGGGCAAACTAACAGCAAGAAATTTACCTAAGCATGAAATTTCATGTAATAAAAGAGAAACAATAGAATTCGCTCATAATCTTGCAAAGACCCTCTAAAATAACACTCCAGCACTCACTCCCTCACTAGCAATATTTAAATTCAGATGCAGAATTCAAATTCAACAACAAACAAGGAACATGAGCATAAAATAGAAATGTATGAATACAGAAGGAAGTCGCACACAAGATCACTTGCAAATTTAGAAGCCTTGTATCTTCTATTGATGCAGAGAACTTGGAAAGTTTTCTCACAAAATGTCTAACCTCCTTTTTACAATGAACATTGAGTAGTATTTATAGAGGATTCTGCCTCTTTCATTAAATGCACATGCAGACAAAATGATCGGAGATCAAGAACCATAGCGAGGAAATTACTCCTTGGGAATGTGGGAAATACATTCTCTCAAAGCAAGGATCCATCTTCTCCAAAATTTTCCCATGAAATCTACATCTTTGGATTCAATGCATAGGAAATTATAAGATTTGGCTATTTGACTAGAGACATCCACCATCTTGGAAACACGTGCTTGCTTTAGAAATCATCAAAATTTTCTTGTATTTCAATATGGCTGCCTTCCCTACTTAGGATTCATGATTTGAGTTACTCCTTGCCTCCATTATTAATACCTTTCACGATCTGTTCTAGGCACTTTTAAAAATTTGGACATTAGTGGAGAATATACCTTCAATTGACCATCTCCCTTCTTTGACCACGACAACAACAATATCTTTTATCCCTGGAGAAATTTTTTTAATAGTCGCATCGTTTCTTTTTGAAATTATGTTCACCCCCAAAATGGGTGACAAAGACAGTCACCCTCCAATTAGAGCGAATGCGACATTGACTATTCAACGTCGCTTCGCCTTTTAATGCATTCACCCAAATTTGCATTCGCCAACATGTTTGCATGACTCCATTTTTTAGAGGATGTTTGCCCATGGGAGAGGCAAACAGAGTGTTCACCCATCAACTCAGGTGAACATGATGCTGACCCATTCTCGTCACGCATGTTGTTGACTCTTTTCCTTTGTTGTGCTTCTAATTACGTTCACCCCAAAGTGGGGTGAACGGAGCTTTCACCCCAACTTTGGGGAAACACAATCCTTTGTTGAACCCATTTTCCTTATGACAGGTGAGCATGCATTATTTCAAAAATCAAAAGACATTCACCTCGAAATGGGGCGAATGAGGCCTTCGCCGCAACTTTTGGGTGATCATGATTTTACCAATCTGTTTCTTTGAGCGCAGCCACATATTTGAATGTTTTGCCATTTTAATTTTTTCTTTATTTTTTATTTTTCAATGTGTAGGGCTCTTTTCCTCAAAGTGAATGTGTCTTCATTTTGTAGAAAAATTTTTATCCATACATTATTTCTCAGCAAATCTTCAAACGACGTAAATTTAAAATTTTAACGTAGTTTTCCAACTTCTTCTTTTAAACATTATTTTTCTTCCAAGCCAAAAGAGTATATATACAAACAAATATAGAAAATAAAACAACTACAATATGAATTCGGCTGAAATATTATATTCAAATTAACATATTTTTTGTATTACAATCAAAATGCTTCTGTCAAATAAGATCAAAATCCCAATGTGGCAAAGTGTAAAACTGCCAATATTTCTGGTGACTTACGGGGTATCCAGCTTGTATGGATGCAAGCAATCCCAGGCCTTTATCCATTGGGCTGCTATTGAGTCTTTTTTTTGGCTACCCTAGCTGGCGCTTTTGATGTGGATGCCTTTCGGTGTGCCTCTTCTTCAGCTTTCTCCTTAGCTTCAATTTTGGCTGCAATATTGAGTACCTCGACACGCTCTGCTTCCTCTACCGTTGCACGCTCTGCTATTGCTCTTTATACCTCCTCTTTGAGGCTTTCATAGGTAACCTCATAAACTGTGACTACCTCCTCCCATGCTTGAGTGATGAATGAGTAGGGAGTAATCAACGACTCGTAAATGAATCGAAGATTATGGATATCTTCTAGACTGAGGTGCTTTTATTGTTGAACTAGCTCAAATAGTGAAATATTTAGGAGGGTATATTTTTACATAAGAGGTAATACATGTGTTTTTGTGATGGGCTCCTCCCATGCATCAATCTCCAAGGTATCCTCTATGAACTTCCTCCAAGCCGTTGTCAACTATTCCTTTGGTAGAGGTTCACTCTATACATCAATGAAGTCTAGGAATCCCAAACCAGCAAGAGTGTCAAAATATGTCATGAAAACAGTATGCTCTCGCTCAATGGTATTAAGGATTTTTCAACCTTCCCTTACCAGGTCCATTCTTTGAAAATAACTGTGCAATGTGACTTTGGCAGTGGACCAGGCATGATCCATTTCGCTTAGGGAGTGAATGTGAATGTTGGAATTGGCTAGAGCTTGAATTTTTATTGCCATCTCCATATATGGCTCCAGCCTTTCTTCCATGTTATCAATTAATTATTGCCCCAGCTGAATCTGTATGCTAGCCGTCCATAAATAGTACAAAACTTGAACTGCTTGTTCGGCTAGTTTCTCACATTTTTGGGCCAAACAAAGACGCGCCTCCTTAATATTCTATGGATAAAAACCTACAGTATGTGCGGCCTTTTTTTCCAACTGATTATTGATGGCTTATAGTTGCATCTGGAGTGAGTGCATCTCTATTCTAGCTATGTTTCTTTCCTACAAATGCACTCCTACCTATCGATGCAAGTTTTCATTTTCTCTAGCTGTCTTCTCCTCTTGTGCTCTGCTTTTGGCCAAGGCAGTTTCGAGTTCGATGATTTTACTTTCATTATCAAAATAATTTCTCCTTGTAGTATTCACCATATAAATATACCAAACTTATTTCAACCTGTATGTTACCCATTTTCTCCGTTGGATCAATCCTGGTGAGATCTTCTATTATAGTATCACAGACATAATCACGCAGCAATATTTCTCCATGTGGATTTTGAACTAAGGGAGTGATTCTAGTCATGTGAGACTCCATGGTGACTGGGTCAAAGGTAATATTTTTTATTAGCCAAGCTAGAGCCAAGGTCTCCTTTCACCTCTTACTTTTCAACAATTTTAAATAACTCAGGTGTGTTCGATTAATTTTCTCCACATCAGGCTATTTCGATGCCACCTGAACATCGAGCAATTCTTGTATTTCAAAAAATAGAGTGAATTGAATAAAAAATATTGAGCGGTTAGGATTAAAAGAAGTAGTTGTGATGGTTAGAAGTAGAAGGACTGAAATGATGAAATGGATGGAGTAACCGAGTTCGACTGTAGTTATGCTCACTCTAGGAGGATCTTATGTAATTACAACCTCAATGGAAGTGGTGGCAACGATGGAATGGGAAGGACGTGATGAGTGTCGTTTAATTCATCATTTGATCATTATTTATCAATCCGGGTAGGTGTCCTAAGGCTGTTTACGATAGTCAATTCAAGCAGGTGTAAGACACTCCATTCAGAAAATGGCTTTATTGGTAGAACAGTTAATGTTTGCTGGGGGTTCTTCTGTCACTCTAAACCCTATAACTTGAAAGGAAACTAAATTATGCTTGCTGAAATAAAACTACAAAAATGAAATGACAGTGAAAGAAACCTATTTACTCTTGCTGAATCTGAAAATGCACTCAAAAACTCAAGTAAAATTGCTGAAATGAAAGTTGCTGAAATTGGAATTGCAGAAAATAAACTTAACTATCTTGCAAAATAAAAGAACAGATCTAGAAATAAACTCAGAAATGAAAATGTAACTACAAATTCTAAAACTGGAAATAAATTCAAGCAAAATAAGAAAATGCAGAAAAAATGACAGGTTTCCCGCTATTCTCGCTGTGACGTAATTAAACAAGAAAACCTCGATATGAACCTTCTTCTCGCTCCCGGGAGTGGCCCTTGCTCCCTTGGTTCAGAAGAAGGTGAAGAAGTAGCTCTGGTGTTCTACCTAATCACTCCTTCAATCATAAAATAAAATTGATAAAAACTGCACTTTTTATTGATTTAAAAACATGCAGAAAAATTCTGCATATTATTGCTACATAAATCTGATTTCACAATATTCGTAATTACACTAATTGCAATTCTAATTCTTCCTACATAGCTCAACCCAGATGGGAGCCAATTATTTATATTAAAAACAGCTAAATCAGATGTGGAATGATTCAAATTCAGGCATTTTAGGAATGCAATTAAAACTGCATTCCTAAAATGCATAATATGGTTACATATGAAATCTATTCATTGCACACTTGCTAGAGGTCTTCTGCGTTGAAAAAGATGCATAACAGATTTACATAGCTATCCCTATCATTCGCCTGCAATTTGCTGTCTTTCCTGAGCTGTTTTGGTCAAAACTGTGCATTTCCTGTTATTCCGGAGCAGTCCTGTTATTCCGGAGCAGAATCCCTATTTTTTCCAGAGCAGCGCTTAATGACTCGTTTTCAACACTCGTTTGCGGTTCTTTGGCCGAGCATTGGGTGGACCAGACTTATAATTCTTTCAATAACCTGGTCACACGCTTTCCTAAGTTGAATTTGACCAAATCCCAAGCCTTGCAAATCTGGCCGGAATTTGTCCAAGTCAAAACAAACAAAAATAGTTTTGCACAGCTTGCAGTTTTGACCTGTTTTTAGTGCTATTTTCTGCATTTGACAACTTCAGAGTGCATGATATGAATGATATATATTCCACACGTGATTGCACTTAACATATTTCACAATAAATCATTATTTATCAACAAAACTTATGCAGAAAATACATAAAATTAGTAAAAACAGAATATTATGCTTCTAAACAAGTCAAATATGTAAATAGTAGTAAATATTGCATTTCATCAAGAAAATTAACATTAAAACATATCAAAAAGGTCTACTAAGGATGTCCAAAATAATAAAAAATGAGGCAATATTTGGCCTCATCATCCCCCCCAACTTATTCTGATGCATGTCCTCATGCATTCTGTGAGGCTACAATAGAACAGAGATCCTTGTCCATAACTCTTTCTTGGTAGCTGAACTTTGGACCAGGAATCTTGTAAAACCCTCTGATTTCTTTTATCTGCTTGAGCCATGCCTGAAACTGATCGTTTGGCTGGGGGTCTTCATCAAAAAACCATGGAACAGGGGTGATTACAATAGGCAATCTGTATCTTAATCCTATCCACCGATGTTGCGAACTCGCTGAATAACTTGCATGATACCTTCAGCTCTTCTTTTTGACCACTGCAAGTTATTGGGGGAGATAGGTTCTTTCTTCTGCAAGGAAAGAGGTAACTCACCCCAACGATTTCTACAGGCTGCTAAGGCACTATTAAAATGCTGGTGAATAAAATTTTGAACATCAACTAAACATCTCTGAAGATTTGTTTCATAAAGTTTTCTCACCTTTTCTTCTCTCATCATAGTGAAATGTTGATTGGCTGCACCCCTGTAATCACCATGCATTGGCCTCAGATACAGTGCTGCATTTGCCTCATTATCCTTAATCATCCGCTTCTGTTGTTCCCAATATTCCTGATTTTGCAGAGTGGACAGGAAAGCTCTTAACTGAATATCCCCTGTAAAAATGTGAGGTAGGAATGTGTCATCCTCGTGCATAAAGAAATTATGTAGGAATAACTCACACAACAGATTTTTCTGTTCTGTTGGGTTGTGCAGGTAGGTATCCACAAATTCTTCAGGATTTTCCATTTTGTATGGCAAATTAGAGTGGATTCTCATAATTTGCCAATGGATAAATCTTTCCCTAAGGATTAAGGTGTAAAACCTTGCAGGTCTTCTGCACTGGACTAAACACTCTGCATTCTGACAGAGATCCTGCACTTGGTTTTTCAATTTGGTTATTTCTGCCTCTTTAGCCTCACATTTTTCCTCCAAAGGTTTCAAAGCTAAAACCTTTTCTTCCAACTTTTGGCATTTCATCATCCACTTTGATAAATCTGCATTATATTCCTCAAGTGGAACCATAAGGGGATTGCGAACAGGCTACTGCATTTGAGGAACAATATGAACCTGTACTTCTTTATCGATCATGTCAATCCCGACGTAATCTGTTTGTGTTTCCTTTTCTTCTATTTCTCGCCATAGGTAATTCAGCTTTGAATTCCCATGTCCCGTGTGACTATGAGAGGTTCATATAGTTCTATATCTGCAGTAGGAATTGAGGAGATCGGAAGTTGTTCCCCGTCCTCGTTCTCCTTCAATATCCATTATAAGTTCTTCCCCGATTGGTGATTCTACCGCTCGTGCAGTCATTGCTAATTCCAACAAGATGTCAGCCATTTGAGTGTCATGTATACTTTCATCAGGTTGTGGCTCTAAAGATGCAATTTTTGCTTTTAAACCTGCCACTTCCTTTTGCAACATTGCAATCATTTGATCTTTTTCCTGAAATAGAAGCTTCACACTTCTCTATCCATCCTGTTTGTGTTTTTACCACACTTCTTGCTGTCAATAGCTGCAGCTTGGATATCTTCTTCTTCCTCCTCGCTTCTTCTTCTGTTTCTGATTTTTCTCCCCGTCTCCGACTCTTCTTCTCGCCTCTTCCCCGAGAATCGAAATCTGAATAATCCACCAAGATCACCGCAGGTCGGATTTAGGTTCCGTTGATTCTACAGTGTTCCGGTGATTCTCGTAGGTTCCGCTCTCGTCACATTGCCTCTTGACCTCCTTGGTCAAATGATGTTGTATCCTTTTGAAGTCTTGCAGACCTTCGTAAGGTTTGAACAGGAGATTTTATTTTTCCTATTTTGGGCATTTTCTGAACAGCTTCTTCTGGTTCTGCATCATCAGAGCTATTGGACTGCAACACAGTTACGTCTGCTGAAAATGACACTTTTCTGCATTTTTTAGCAGAGTCTATTTTAGCATGCTTTTCTCTTTGCCTTCTAGTTCTAGAAGAGGGAGGTCCCTGTGGAGAGGATGAACCTGCTTCTTGGACAGACTCTGTTTCAACCACTGGCTCAGACCTAGGGCTTTCAACTTGTTCTGCAGACTTAGGGCTTTCAACTTCTTCTGCTTCATCTGCAAATGCATGGCTTCTAGTTTCGTCCCATGGAGCAAAGAATCTGTCAAAGCTCCGTAGAATTACCCCTAAAGTGATGTTTACAAATTATTTTGATCAAACCGTGATGCCTAGGGGTTCCTTTTCCTTCCTGATATTTCTTGGCCATAGTTTTTAAATATTCATAAAAATACAAGGGAAAATTAACTTGGAATTCAGGGTTTGTGTGGCCATATCTCAAATAAATTAAAATCTTCATATGATGCCCTGATTAAATAGCGTATTGACCTTCACAAGTGATAAATCTAATCATCCATTCAGCTACTTCATCCCAAGGAGATTCCAGACTTTCCCTTTTAACTCCTTTACAAACATTTTTGCTCATGACATATTCAATCGGTTTATCGTTTTCTGCCCTAAACTGGTTGGCCAATTCACTTAAGGTATTTCTAGCTATTTTCCCAAGATTAATTCCTTGCAAAGGAAATTCAGTAATTTGGCTCAAAATGTCTGGAGTTACCTGGATTGTCATGCCATTGATGTTGATTCTGTTGTTTCTGAAGGTTCGTGCAAATTCTGCAGCCAACCCTTCGGAGTTCCCATCAAATTTCTGCGAAACGGCATCAAACCAAAGATCGGTGAAAATCTACAAGCAGCATGGAATTTTCTAGTATGAAACCGGCATTTTCTCGGTTCGCTCCTGTTCTTCCTACCGCCCATTTTTCCTTGTTCTGTTTGCAACTATGTTTCGAAAGCGCTGGAATGACAGTCTTAGCATGCATGCACTGGAATGACAGTTCTATCGTACATGCATTGGAATAATAGTTTGTGCGCCGGAACAGAGCATGTAAAACCGACTTGTTAATTCATTATTTTAAAAACCGGTGGAATATGCTGACAACGCGAAAAAAAATTAATGCCAATGCAGATTTCACGATTACGGTTTGCTGAGTTGGCATTCATGCATTTGATGTGAATTTTTCAAGGCAAACAAAATCTGTTTTCGGTGTGCTTTGAAGCGTGTGCCATGATTACGCGTATCGCGAAATTATGATATCTAAATATCATAAATTTCGAAAATCACGTGTTCCACAATCGTTTGCCACGTGCCCCTGCATGAATTTTTTTAAGAAACGTCAACTTATTCCGATGCACTGCGCACATGTCGTTATTTTGTCGTTCCGGAGCATATCTGTCAATTCTCATTCCGAGCACAACTGTCATTACCCATTCCAGAGCACAACTATTACGGAGCTTTTGCTGTTCCGAAGCAGTGGTTATTCGGAAGCAAACTTCATTCTGAAGCATATGTCATTCCGGAGCATATGTCATTCCCCCCCTTTTCATTGACTAATTTAGACATCCCCAATTTAAACCTTATGAATGCTTTAAATGCTAATCAAGTGAATCTATACATTATGTACTTTAACTATTTACAATATTTAAAATGTAAAGAAACACATACCTGTCTTGACTACCTTTCTACATTTCATACAATTGATTAGCTTTGCCGTTTGTCTGCCGACAAGTGCAGAATGTAATCCTGAAAAACACAAACAAAATGGGTGATGGCAATGACAACAGTGGTGAATGACAATGGCGGAAAATGTATGGTGATGGAATGAATGGCGATGGAATGAATAGTGATGAAATGGATGGTGATGGAATGGGACTTAGTAAACATGCCAGATAACTGGTTTTCATGTAAACTAAATGTTTTTTTTTTTTTTTCGACAAAAACTATACTATCACTGCTTTAGTGGAAGAAGGGAATTCTTCCATTAAATGCACATCCAAGTGCTCTATTTGTTTTAAAAATTCATTTTTAGTTAGTGGCTTATGGTAAATCCGGAGACGATGTCCATTAACCACTAACTTCCTTCGCGAATCATCAATTGGTGAGAGACGAACCGCTCCATTCGAGAAAACCTCTTCAATCTGGTATGGTCCAAGCCACCTTGTTTGCAACTTCCCAGGAAAATCTTCATAACGGGAGTCAAACAGTAATGCCCAATCCCCTTGCTGGAATTTTCGTTCTTGGATATGCTTATCATGCCAGATTTTACGTTGTGCTTGAATTATCTCGTTCGATGCAAAGCGTCTCTTCGTATTTCATCCAATGCATTGAGTTGCAGGATCCGGTCCTTTTGTGCCTCGTGACAAATCAATACCAACTTCCAAAGCAGTTCAAAGAGTTAGTAATTCAAATTCAATGGGCAAAAGGGGTTTTTTACCATAAACCAATTCAAAAGGGGTAAATCCCGTAGTGGATTTCCAAGTAGTGTTATAAGCCCAAATTGCTTCAGGTAACCTTTCTACCCAATTCCTTCTATGAACTGCTACAGTTTTGGTCAATATTTTCTCTAATTCCCTATTTGTCACTTCAACTTGACCATTGGCCTGTGGATGATAAGGAGAGGACTTCCCGTGCTTGATTTCATATAATTTTACAAAGGCTTCAACAACCTTTGAAATAAACCGAGGTCCTTGATCGAAGTAATAGACTCGTGGGGCTCCAAATCGCAGAAAAATCTATGAATACGTAAAATCAGCTACTTTGTCTTCTCGGGCATGCTTAAAGGCACGGAGCTTCTCGCCCATTTGGTTACATAATCAACACATACTAGGATGTGCACCTTCCCTTGGGAGGGTGGATCAATAGGTCCTACAAAATCTAACCCCCACCTCTCAAACGGTTCTACACCTAATTGAGGCTATAAAGGCATTTCATTTTTGAAAGTAGGCTTACCCATTCTTTGACATGCATCACAATTTCTAATATACCTTTTTACATCTTTATGCAATGATGGCCAGTAGTAACCAGTACCCAAAATCTTTCGAATGGTATGTTTTACTGAATAATGCCCTCCTGAAGGTTCATCATGACAGGCTCTCAAAATGTCATATATCTCATCCTTACGAACACACCTGCGTAAAACATGATCAGGACTGCATTTAAACAATATTCCTTTTATCCATTCAAAAGAAGAGCTTTGCTTGATTAACTGTTTTTTTTGTTTTGAGGTAAAATGAAGTGGAATCTTCCCTGTAGCTAAATAATTAGCTATATCCGCAAACCATGGAGTTTGAACAGAGACAGCAAACAATTTTTCATCATGGAATGCGTCTTCAACTAGTTCTTCAGTTTCTACATTTGGCAATCTTGACAAGAAATCTGCCACTACATTAGCCTTTCCCGGTTTATCCACTATAGTAATATCAAATTCCCGCAGTAAAATCAACCAGACGAATAATTCGTGCACTAACCAAAGGCTTATTCATCAAATATTTGATAGCAAAGATGATCTCGTATGGATGAATACAGTGGTATCCCGTGATATAGTGTCGAAACTTGTTAATGGCATATACTATAGCTAAGAATTCCTTTTCGCTTGTAGTGTAATTCTTTTCAGCTCCCGTCAAGTTTTTGCTAATATAATAAATGGCATAGTGTTGTCCATTTTCAATCTGCCCTAGTGCGGCTCCAATAGCAGTATTGGAGGCATCACTCGAATATGAAAGGGCAGCCCCAGCTAGGGTCCTCTTAGTATCGACGGACCGGTTAGCTTTTCTTTCAAAGCTTCAAAGGACTTGTGGCAATCATCGCACCATACAAATTCAGAATCTTTCATTAATAATGCAAACATTGGATTAGCAATGGTACTCGAAATCAGTAATGAATCTGCGATAAAAGCCAATATGTCCTAAGAAACTACGGACATCGCTTTGAGATTTCGGAGGAGGAAGACTCTTGATGACCTCTACTTTCTTAGGATCAACCTTAATACCGTGAGCAGAGATATGATGTCCTAAAACAATTCCTTCCTCCATCATCAAGAAACATTTTTCAGGATTAAGAGATAAATGATATGCTTCACAGCGTATTAGAACCTTTTCAAGTTGCTTTAATGTATACTCAAATGTGTCACCAAACACTGTGAAATCATCCATGTAAATCTCTACACTCTCATTGGTTAAATCAGAAAAGATGGCCAAGACAGCTCGTTGAAATGTTGCTGGTGCATTACATAATCCAAAGGGTAATACTCTATAAGCAAATGTCCCCCAAGGACATGTGAAAGTTGTTTTTTCCTGGTCTTCTCGGTGCCACTTGGATCTGGTTATACCCACTAAAACCATCCAAAAAATAGAAATATTTCTTACCAAAGAAGAGTGTCCAAAGACTTGGTCTATAAAGGGTAATGGAAAGTGGTCCTTGTGTGTGACTTTGTTTAATTCCCCGTAATCCACACACACTCGCATCTTTCCATTCTTCTTAGGCACTATGACCAATGGAGAAACCCATTGACTGTCTCGAAATTGGATAAATGAATCCTACTTCCAACAATTTTTCAATTTCTTCTTTAACAATGTCTTTTAAAGCAGGATTCATACGTCTCTGCGGTTGTCTAACCGGTTTGACATCCTCGGTGTATATCCTATGTGTGCATACATCATGGTGGATTCCAACCATATCCGTATAATTCCAAGCAAAAGCTTGAACATGTTTCTGCAAAACAACAAATAGTTTGGCTTCTTGATCGTCGACCAACCAACCGTTAACATTTACAGTGTTTTCCCGGTTGAATTTCAATTTGCTTGACTCCGGGATAAACAGAGTTAACATGTTCATATTTGCTGATCAAAGCATTTAAAGGACAATGATGTGGTTGCAGATCATGAAATACTCTTGATTCTGAGTTAAATGCAATACCTGATGGAAGCATTGGCATAGGACAGGTGAAAGAAGTCAAAAGATGATGATGCCACCCATGTGGCAATGTAAAGGAAATTTCATGAAGTGGAATAGATGGTAAATGTTAAGCAACTTGTTCATCATCTTTCCATAATAGGCGATTGACCAGAACTTGATCATCCCCCGAGGCCTTCTTCATGCAATGTATTCACCAAAACTGTTTCATGTTCAAAAATTTCTCTCTCTGGTGAATTCAATTCTTCAATATGTTCCTGTACTACAATGGTGGCAAGGGTAACAAGAGGCTCCTGTTCTTCATCGGACTCAGGATACCATAACTGTCCAAAAAATTTAGATGATGGTTTAGCAGGTGGATACAAAGAAATTTTCTTAAGATCTACTCCATTTGAAATAGTCATTTCTCCTGATCTACAGTCTATGAAAGCAATTGCAGTAGCAAGCCAGGGTCGTCCCAGGATGATAGGATAGCCATTAGCTGTACTCCTAGGTTGTAATACTAGGAAATCTACAGGGTATTCCCAAGAAGATACTTCAATGGGAACATCCTCCAAAAGTCCTTCTGGTTTGGCAACTGACCTATCTACCATTTCCAAAACTCGTAGTCGTAGGACTCAAATCGATGAGCTGCAATTTCTGCATAATATCTTTGGTCATGACATTAATTGCAGCTCCTAAATCAATAAGTACATTGGGAATTTGAACCAATCCTACAGTAATGGTGATTACGGGACTTCCTGGATCACCATATTTGGGAGGTACTAATTTCCCGGAGAGAAGATCACCCAACTTTCCATCCACTTGTACAGCTTTGTGGAAAGGCTTTCTTCTTCTTGCCAGGTTTCCTTATGCATAAATCCTGAATGGTTTTCTTAATCAATGGTACATCCTTGATTGCCTGCAACAGAGGAAGTGAGATTGACATTTTCTTTAATTCTGTGATTAACTCTGATTCAGGGGTAGTGATGGGATGATCAAACCTTTCAGGAAATGGTAAATCTGATGTGACACGTTCAAATTTTCTTTGTAAGTTTTCTGCATTCTTTTGCTCTGATTGTATTTTTCTCGGACTTGAAATTTCTGGAATTTCTTCAATCGTAGGTGGAGCAGGTCGGTAAGACCTTTCCTGAACGTAATTGGATGTTACCACAATCAAGTACATGAACTGCAAGCAGATCTTCGGACTCAGCCTCATAAACAGGGGCTGCTTGTCTGACATTATTGGGGTTAGTCACAGGTTGAGCTGGGAGTGGAGGTTGTCTTACTGGTTGTGCTTGTTGATGTTGTGTTCTTCCCTAAAAATTTGGATTAGGAGCTGGTAGCAAATTTTGAGTTTGGCCTTGATACCTTTGCTGTCCTTGATGGGACTGATATTGCTGGCTTTGATAAGGTTGATATTGTTGTGGTGGAAATGGCTGTCCTTGATATTGTCGTCCCCATCTTTGTCCTTGTTGTGTCCATTGTGGAGGCATGGTATGCCAAGGTGGGTTCATCCATCCAGCATTGTGACCAACTGGAGGAGCCGTCCAAGGTTGGTTCCAAGGTTGTGCGTAAGCTTCCGCTCGTCCCCATGGCATATTCATATTCCAAGGAGATTGTCCCCAGCTTGGAAATCTAGGAGCATTGGGATATTGTGCATAACCACCACCAGGTCTTTGCCCAATAGCATTGAGTTCTTCTGCTTGGGTGCCCAAAACAGATTTTAGATGAGGCAACAAAGGGCATTTATCTCGTTGAATGTTCCTTGGAACAAATTCCACAAATAGAAGTTTTGTTTAGGGGGCAATCCCGCAAGGCATGCTTACTCCTACACCTTGGGCAATAAATTGCTAAAGGTGGTGTAGAATTATTTCTTGTGTTTTTCTCACCTAATGCAGTATTAAGTTGAACAAGGATATCGCTTTTAAATTGGCCATTTCCTCCATCAACTCTTTCATACCATTATTGCCAAGATTCTTTTTCTTTCTTCGGTGATGTGTACGGGAATAATTTTTGCATAACTCCACAATCTCATCAAGGTCAAGTTGATCTATGTCTCCTTTTCCCATTAAATCTAACACTTCCCTAGATTCATCTCGTAATCCTCTTAAGAGAATAGGCTTTAAGAAATCAGGCTCTACAAAGACCACACCTCTTTTGGACAAAGGCAAAGCGATCAAGATAATCTTCTAAACTCTCATCCTCTTCTTGCTTGATCCTAAACAACTCATCTTTCCCTGTTTCTTACTCTACAATAATCCCGATATTTATTTAAGAATGCAGCCTCCATCTCATCCCGGTAGTAATTGAGTTAGGTTCAAGATTGCTCATGAACCATCTGGAGAGCAAGCGTCCTTAAGTGTAGAAGGAAACAACTTCAATTTCTGATTATCATTTATGTAGTCATAAGTCCGACATAACACTTTGAATTCAAACAGAAATTGATCAGGATCTTCTCGCAACAGCCTCCCCTAAAGATTGGCAATATAGATGGGGAGATTGTTTTCATGGGGGCATCTAGAAGTGGATCCAACCGAATAGGATATTCAAAAGTTTTAGGAGCATCATCGGGATCAACATATCCTCCCGCTCGCTGCCGTCGCAGCCCATAGTTGTCTTCTTTCTAAAGGATGCTCGGAAATAGTTTAGTCGAAGGGGAGTGTTTAGCAACCTAGTGCTTCAAAAAGCTCCTTTTCTAATTTTGCCAACAATTCTTCTGATGAAGAAGGTATGTCTGGCTTTTCCTCAATGATGTCAAATGAAGGCAATTCTTCATCAGACCGAGTAGGTCTCTTTGGTGGCTCAGAGCCACTCCGGATAAACCTCCCTCTGTCGTCTCTCAGCCTATGCATTCATGCACATTTACTAAACAGACTGTAGAATTTGCAAGAACTATTTTCTGTATCCAGCCTACAGTTCTTGACCTACTTAGATTTGACTAACAACACCATGATCCCCGGAAACGGTGCCAAAAATGATGAGTGTCGTTTAATTCATCATTTGATCATTATTTATCAATTCGGCAGGTGTCCTAAGGCTGTTTACGATAGTCAATTCAAGCAGGTGTAAGACACTCCATTCATAAAATGGCTTTATTGGTAGAACAGTTAATGTTTGCTGGGGGTTCTTCTGTCACTCTAAACCCTATAACTTGAAAGGAAACTAAATTATGCTTGCTGAAATAAAACTACAGAAATGAAATGACAAGTGAAAGAAACCTATTTACTCTTGCTCGAATCCGAAAATGCACTCAAAAACTGAAGTAAAATTGCTGAAATGAAAGTTGCTGAAATTGGAATTGCAGAAAATAAACTTAACTATCTTGCAAAATAAAAGAACAGATCTAGAAATAAACTCAAAAATGAAAATGTAACTACAAATTCTGAAGCTGGAAATAAGTTCAAGCAAAATAAGAAAATGCAGAAAATGACAAGTTTCCTCGCTATTCTCGTCGTGACATGTAATTAAACAAGAAAACCTCGATATGAACCTTCTTCTCGCTCCCGGGAGTGGCCCTTGCTCCCCGGTTCGGAAGAAGGTGAAGAAGTAGCTCCGGTGTTCTACCTAATCACTCCTTCAATCATAAAATAAAATTGATAAAAACCGCACTTTTTATTGATTTAAAAACATGCAGAAAAATTCTGCATATTATTGCTACGTAAATCTGATTTCACAATATTCGAATTACACTAATTGCAATCCTAATTCTTCCTACATAGCTCAACCCGTATGGGAGCCGGTTATTTATATTAAAAATAGCTAAATCAGATGTGGAATGATTCAAATTCGGGCATTTTAGGAATGTCGTTAAAACTGCATTCCTAAAATGCATAATATGGTTACATATGAAATCTATTCATTGCACACTTGCTAGAGGTCTTCTGCGTTGAAAAAGATGCATAACAGATTTACATAGCTATCCCTATCATTCGCCTCGCAATTTGTCTGTCTTTCCTGAGCTGTTTTGGTCAAAACTGTGCATTTCCTGTTATTCCGGAGCAATCCTGTTATTCCGGAGCAGAATCCCTATTTTTTCCAGAGCAGCGCCAGAATGACTGTTTTCAACACTGTTTGCGGTTCTTTGGCCGAACATTGGGTGGACCAGACTTATAAGTCTTTCAATAACCTGGTCACACGCTTTCCTAAGTTGAATTTGACCAAATCCCAAGCCTTGCAAATCTGGCCGGAATTTGTCCAAGTCAAAACAGTCAAAAACAGTTTTGCACAGCTTGCAGTTTTGACCTGTTTTTAGTGCTATTTTCTGCATTTGACAACTTCAGAGTGCATGATATGAATGATATATATTCCACACGTGATTGCACTTAACATATTTCACAATAAATCATTATTTATCAACAAAACTTATGCAGAAAATACAGAAAATTAGTAAAAACAGAATATTATGCTTCTAAACAGTCAAATATGTAAATAGTAGTAAATATTGCATTTCATCAGCAAAATTAACATTAAAACATATCAAAAAGGTCTACTAAGGATGTCCAAAATAATAAAAAATGAGGCAATATTTGGCCTCATCAGGACGCAAAAATGGATTTGGCCCTGATGCATATGAACTAAAATAAAGGGAGATCAAAGAAAAGGAAATGGAAGAATGAGCTGCAGTGACTTTAGGAAGAGAATAAGAAGGAAGTGAAATAGATATAGAGGGTATACCGAAAGGTGGAGAAATGGAGACAAAAATTGATAGGATTGAATCAAAAGTCACTACATGCTCTGGAGAAGAAGGAGGAATAGAATATGTACCTTCAGGTGCAGGCACCATGTAACATGATTATGGGAGCGGTTGTAAAATAACTTCTTCCTATTGCTCTTTCGCTCTCTCCTCAATGTTCACATTCTCCTCGACATCCATGACCTCCTCCTGAAATACCTCCAACTAATGGTCCTCCCCTTGTTCTTGAATCATTGGAAATAGTTATGCAACCACGGTTGGAACCTCCATTGCTAGTGAAGAATTGAAAACAACCACCTAAACAATAGGAACTATAGGAACTGCAGTGATTGAAACTTTTGCATTAGAAGAAGAAATGGTGCCTATCCTCGGTCTCTTCATTGCTTTAAGAAATGGGAGCGTATTTTGAAAATTTTGCTTCTCTGATGTAGGTGCCTCCTCTATATTTTTCTTTGTCCACTATGACCTCCTAAACACATATTTTTGTTCTTCCTCCTCTGTAATATCTTCTTCAACTGACGATCGTTCACCTTTGTCCCCGTTTTTGCCATTATTAGAATGTTGGAAACTTCGGTGAAAAATCTTGGTGAAAGCAACAAGCTGATAAGAATCAACAAACTCATCATAGGAGTTCGAAAACACCTCATCCAACTTCAACACATAGGGATTTGTGGTCTTTCCTCGATGAACCCGCATTACCCACAAGTTTGTAATTTTTTCTTCAGTCCACTTGGGTTGGATTTCTTTTACCTGAATAAATAATCCAGGAGGTGGAATCTAATTTTTTATATTTTTTTTAGATTATATTCAGCCTCCTGCTCATAGTAGTCATTCCAAGGGGGAAGCATCATCATATCCTCTATGCACCAATCCATATCGGGCCCATCAAAATTATTTTACCTTTTCTCAATATTAGGCCGCAGACAGTAGTGAAACGACTTGGCTTTTATTATTTCTAAAAACATACCCAACAGGTCATACCTCCATCGTTGTAGCAGTTCTATTAGACCCAAAAATTGTAATGTTACTGTAAGCAACCGATTTTGCCTTACGTGGCTCACCTCTATACTTCTAAATTTGAAAAGCATATTACAGGTTGTTTTCTTACCACGTCCTACTCCATATACATCATTTACATAGTTTTATTGGCACACCACCTCCATAGAGAACACGTGCTCGATAAAATAAGGTAATAAAAATGGCTTATCTATAAAGCCAAAAATTCTCACAACCACGTCCTAAGTGAGAAAAATATATCTCCCTTTTGTCCCTCAACTACTACTTCTCTTAATTCTCGCGGCACCCTCTCACATGTACCGCAAAGTAATTCTACAGTGGGTCCCAAAAATAAATTGTTAAAATTGTAGAACGATGCCTTGCTTAACAAGGCGGAAGTCCATATATACACTAGCAAAAGTTTGTCCTTCTCATTCATCTACCTCACCGCGATGAAAAGGGAGTTTTGTTGCAAGTGAAAAAAGAAATATCATACCAAGAAAGAGGTATGTCTAAAGGATATCTCTACTCCAATATGTAATCTTTCCAACTAGAAATTCAATCTTCAAGAAATAAAATCATCCCAATCAAATAAAATTGAATTAGTGCTTTGCTCCATAGCCGATAGAGAGTAAAATTTAATCCAGCATATACACTGTGCTAGGTTCGCCTGCAATTTATGAATAGTAGAGTCCGTAGGCAACCCACCACCCATGCCAGCATGGAATAAATATCTAATTTTTTGAATTCAGTGAGTGGCTTTACAAGTTTTGGAGATGCCCTATTGGTGGCTTCTTAATCAGTTGTGTCTTCATAAATTGATGCATGGTTACTGTGGAGACATATCTATCCTCCTACTCATGGGTATACAATTTTTTAGAGATCACATAATAAGGAGGCTTCAAACCACATGTGAACACTTCCCTCACTTCATCGGGGGTGATGGTAAAAGGTATTTCTCTCTTCGCATTCCTCATTGCCCTTGTAAATGGGTCATAAAACTGAGTAAACAAGTACACTAGCTCAGGATAAGGATGTATAGGTGGACACAGGTACCAAAATAATTATGAGTGATACAGTACTGTCAACAAAATCTATGACATCAACCCTTGATTTACTGTGACTTCTACATCCTGTCGTAATTTCTCTACACCCTTGTGAGTAATTACACAGTCACCAATTTTTTCCAGTGTGTCTGCATATGGGTCTAAATCAATTTTTTCATTTCTTTAGGCCTTCTTGGATTTAGACCCTCATATTTTTTATGACCTCTTAGGGTCTATGGCCTTTGTAGTCTCTTTATTATCTGTACTTCATTTTCCCATTGTTTATTTCTTCTAACAAATGCTCTAAAAGCTCTAAAAACTTCTACAAGGATAGTTTGGAAACATAGCGACAGTAAAGAAATTTGAAAAATAAATTGCGGGCTTTTACCTGGTCCTTTATATAGTGCGCTCTCCCAACTACCATAATAAATATTGAGTTACCCTGAGCACTTTCGAAAGAACATGTATATTAATTCACTCGCTTGGAACTACTCCCACGGTATCACCTTAGATTCAATGCCAAATCATCCTGGGAAATATTGCCCTCCTTTACCATGTAAGTTTATTGTGAAACATGACCTGGAAATAGAAGATTTTTTGGAAAAACAAATCGAACGTCTGAAGTCAATAATGTGTATTTTTCCTCCTCGGGAAAACAATTTTTTCTTCTACGCAAAACATGTTCAAATTAAATGGCCCCAGATCATTTCCTGACCTACATGCATGCTTTCCAACATTTGACATGCGTCCAAGAGTAAAATTTCTTCTGCAAGTGCGCTCCCAAAAAGAAGTGGGACATAAAGGTTTTGAAACACACTTCACTTCCTTCTTTGGTTTTTCCTCTTTTGCTCTGAAGTACCTTCCACCTATCTAGTAAATCTCCCCAGTGAACGGATTGTTGGACATTTTGAGTCAAAGTTGTTATGTGATGTCCAAGATAAATTGTCATTGATGTCACAAGAACAAAAGGAGCAATGCAAAAGGTTGATGATAGATGAGCTCCATAATGTTTATTTTTAAATATTATGTGGAGCATGATTATAAAGGTTTTTTCTTTAAAACCAATGGTAACAAAAATAAAAGGTTTTTCTTTAAACCAATGATGGCAAAAATAAAAGGTTTTTCTTTAAAACCAATGGTGGACAAGTTATAAGGTTTTTCCTAAAAACCAAGAAGGCCTTTAGTTTGGTTTAAAAGGCCCAAAGTTTATTTAATTATTAAATTATAATATTTAAATTCTAAAAGAATTTAAATTATTATATTTAATAATTATAAGGCCAAAGTCTAAGTTTGGCGCCAATATTTTTGCATAAGAAGATGACGTACTCCCTCCGCCGACGTGGGAGATTATTAGAAGGCAAATGGTATTTAAACCATAGCCTTTCCAAAGGCAAAATCATCCATCCTCATTTCCAAAAATTAATGCTTGAGATTCGTGCACAAATTTCACAGCGATTGTTCATGCAAAGTGTGGTTTCTAACAAGCGAGGGTGAAGGAGCCTTTTGGCTCGTGGGCACTAAGGAAGTCAAAGCACGGTTGGTGCTTTGTGGCTCCAAGAGGAGCACGTGGCTCACACGGCATGGAAGCCACGGCCAAGACGTTCATTGGGGAGAAGTGCCAAGTTCGACTCCTGCGCATGCTAAAGTGGTAAAACATTTTTAATTTTGATTTAATTTCTGCATGGGCTAAAGTTAAGGATAGGAGAAATAAGGTGATAGTATTGTTTTGGAAGTTTAGCCAAGGTTCACAAGGAAAATATTATTAAGTTTGGAGAGGTTACTTTGCTGAGATAGATTTGAGGGTAAAAGTCTTTTTACCTTAGAAAAAGGGAAAATTATTTTATTGCATTGTTTTATAAAGTAAGTTACTTAATAAATGCAATATTAAAGTAGGGAGTCATAAGTGGAAATTGGTGTATTCCTTGAAAATAATTTTCTGAAGTGAGTTGTGTTAAATCTGAATGGTTGAGATAATCTTGTGATAAGTTAGGACTTTGAAGAAGTGATTAATTAAAATTGTGGTGTTGGATATTATTTTAAGAATGGAGTAATAAGGTGTATTTGTGAGTTATTATATACTTTGTATTGTTATCTAACCTTCTTGAGATTGGAAAAGTATTATCTATGATTGAGACAAATTTTGAGATTACTTCTTCTTCAAGAAAAAAGGTATGGGCACATTCTTCCATAGTTGAGTTGATTGGTTGTTTTCTGAAAAACAAGATTTGGAGTGAAAAGGATTTGGTTAGGATTTCCTTATTGAGTTGTTGAGCTATTGTGAATGCTATGCACCTTGGTTTATAAGCATTGTTGTTGAAGTGAATGGTTGAGTGAAGAACTTGAACTAGGGTTTGAAAAGAACATGAGTATCATTGTTATGTGAAGATTGTTTTATAAGCATTGTTGTTGAAGTGAGTAATTGAGTGAAGAACTTGAACTAGGGTTTGGAAAGAACATGAGTATCATTGTTATGTGAGATTGGTTGATGAGTATTGTTGGAAATATTTTGAGTGAGTATTCATATGCTTGGACTAGGGTTTGTGAGCAAGGATCATTTCATTGAATGATTGGTTGAGTAGAGTTGGTTGAGCCTAGTCAAGTGAATGTGTGAAGTGATTGTTCAAGTTCTATAAAACAAATTATTCTATATTCTGAATTGATTTGAGAAAGTGGTTGAGTGTTGATGAGTGTGAAACATATTGAGTCTCTAACAATTCTCTATATTTTTATGTGATAAAAGAGTGATTGAAAGTGATTGAGTATTGAGGTGAATGTGAAGCATATTGAGTCTCTAACAATTCTCTATATGTTTCTAAGAGAGTGATTGAAAGTGATTGATATTTGAGTCTCTAAAATTTCTATATGTTTCTAAGAGAGTGATTGAAATTAATTGAGCATTGTGATGAATGTGAAGCATATTGAGTCTCTAACAATTCTCTTTATGTTTCTATGAGATTGGACAAGTTCTAGTGTGGACTTGTTGAGCAGATTTGAGGTAAGTCTTTGAGAAGACTTGTGGATAGATTTGTGTGAGCTTTTGTGAAAGCTTACAATACAGATTGAGAGCAGATTTGGATAAGTTCTAGTGAGGACTTATTGAGCAGATTTAGACAAGTTCTAGAGAGGACTTGTGGATAGATTAGTGTGAGCTTTTGTGGAAGCTTACAAGGTATTTGAGACAAGTCTTTGAGAAGGCTTGAGAGCAGAGTTGATTGATTGATTTGTTCAAACCTTGAGTTAAGGTTTGGGGTAGATCCAGCAGAGTTGAGTTGAGATTGAGTCAAGCTTTGTGTTAAGGCTTGAGGATAGAGTTTGAGGATAGATTTGTGCTAGATCAAAGGACTATGTTTAGTGTATATTTGAGGATATAGTTTGGTGCAGATTTGAGGATAGGTTTGTGCTAGACCAAAGATAGATATTGAGCAGATTTGTGCTAGATCGAAGGACTGTGTTTAGTATATATTTGAGATAGAGTTGTGGAGGTGATAGAGTATAGAAGATGATAGTCTCTAGTGGATAGAGATCCATTAGCCAGGGTAGTGAGGATAGGTGTCTTTAGTGGATAGAGATCCATTAGCTAGAGTAGTGGGGGCAATAGTTCTTCTAGAAGATCACCAACCAGAGCAAGAGGAGAAAGGAGTTCTCCTATGGATAGAGATCCATGAACTTGATTAGGGTATTGGTGTCTCCTTTGGAAAGAGGTCCATAAACATTGTAATAGGGAAAGGATTCCCAAGAGATTGATTGAGAAAATTTTAGTGAAATATTTTCTCCGTGGAGTAGCCCACATTGGGTGAACCACGTAAAATTGGTGTCTCTATTGTGTGTGGTGATTTATGCATTGTTTGATTACTATTGTTGATATTGCTATCTATATATTGCATAATATTGATTGGGAAAGAAAAGTAAAAAGTGGTCTTATACTGTTCACCCCCCTCTTAGTATAAGCTTGTGTTCTTCAATTGGTATCAGAGTGGGTTCCTTTGGAAAGAGTTTAACAACTTGAAGGAAAAGCTTACAAGAACACAATGGATTCCAAGAATGTGTCCTCGGATAATTCAACACCAATATTTGATGGAAGTGACTACATATATTGGAGTATGAGAATGAAGGTTCACTTGATGGCACTTGGCAATGAAATTTGGGAAGTAGTTGAAAATGGATACATACCCCAAGTTGATCCACCTATAGATAAGGAAGGTAAGCTTCTACAACATTACAATTCAAAAGCAATGAATGCACTTTTGAGAGGTTTGCATAGAATAGAGTCCATAAAAGTTATGCATTGTAAAGATGCAAAAGGAATTTGGGATAAGTTGCAAAGCATATATGAAGGAGATAAAAGTGTCAAGAAGGCAAAGATACAAAATCTCAAAGGACAATTTGAAGAATTAAGAATGAAGAATGAGGAAGACATTAGTTCTTATCTACTTCGGGTAGATGAGGTTGTTAATGCTATGCAAGGACTTGGACTTAATGTGGATGAATCGGATGTTTGTGATAAGATCTTAAGATCTCTTCCAACAAGGTTTAGTGAAAATATTTCAGCTATAGAAGAAGCAAAGGATGGTGATTCTTTGACAAGAGATATGTTGCTTGGTATTCTTACAACTTTTGAGTTAAGAATAAAAGAACCTAATCTCCAGAAGGAAGCAACCTTCAAAGCAATTAAGAAGACAAAGGGTAAGAAGTCAGAATCAAGCAATGAGTCATCCAGTGATGAAGAAGCAAATTATGGTAGAAGGAATAAAGATTCAAGAAGATTTAAAGATACTAAATCTGTTAAATGTTTCAATTGTGGAAAGTATGGTCACTATGCAACTGATTTTCAAGAAGCCAAAAATAACAATGATGAAGAAAAATAGGATCACAGGAATAGGGAATCAGAAAGATATAGGTACCAAAATAAAGGTAAGGATGGACAAAGCAGACAAGGGAAGAAGTTCTTCCAAAGACAAAAGAGGAGCTACTATGCAGACAAGGCAAGTAAGTACTCAAGTGATAGTGATGCTAGTTCTTCAAATCATGATAAATATGAAGTCCTATTTATGATTGAAGAAAATGAAGAAGTCAAGAAAAGGTCACCAATAATTCTCAAGTGTTTTAGATGTGGTAACTTTGGACATCTTGAAGATAGTTGTACAAGGAATGGTTTCAGTTTCAGTGATGATGAATATGAGGATGCACTAGAAGGACCAGATGAGAATCTTCTAATGGCACTAGAAGAAGAAGAAGGTGATCCTATAGAAGACAAGTCAAAATAAAATGAAGATGTAGACAAAGGTAAACAAATAGAGGAAGAATCAGATAAATAAGGATATGATCTCAAGGGAGAACTTATTTATGCTCTTGACATAGTAAAAAGGGTAAGAAAGCAAAACTCTAAACTAGAATTTTAGTTTCAAGAATGTGATGAAGAAAGAAGAATGCTTATAGAGGATCTAAACAAGTCAATGGCTAAGACAAAGAAGTTTAAGGATAAGTTAGAAGCAAAGGTCTTAGAATGTGAAAGGTTAGAACAAGAAGTAGCTCTACTAAGGGAAGATTTAGAAAAATCCAAGGATAAGCTACACAAGTTTGGAAAGAGTTCAAATATTGTGGATAAGATGATCAAGGTACAAAGAAGGTCAACAAACAAAACAGGTCTTGGTTTTGAACAAGCTCAAAAGAAACAAGAAGAAGAGTCAACCTCAAGTTCTAAAGAAGAAGAAACTTCAGAAGAAGACAATGTAAGAGAAAGTGAGACTTCTGAGGATGAGTTGGACAATAGAAAGTTCAACAAGGAAAGGAACAATGCACAAAGGAGAAACAGATGGAACAACAATCATAATAGGAGACCAATGAGGTCAAGACAAGGAAACTTCAATGGAAGGTGTTTCTCATGTCACAGGTTTGGACACATGGCTTCATAGTGCAGGACACATGAAAGACAAGAAAATGGAAATTTCAAAAACAGGTAACTTTTCCATGGGTATTGCTACTCATGTAATCAGTTTGGTCACAAGGCAATGAATTGCAGAGTTCATGATAGAAAGGGATATGGCTTCACCAGGAGAAATCCTAAGACATTTGGACCTCCAAGGAATAATAACATTAAGTGTTATAAGTGCAATAATGATGGACATACAACAAAGTGGTGTAGAGCAGACATACCAGAACCAAATATGAATAGGAACAGGAACAAGAATATGGACATGGATATGAACAAGAATAGGAACAGGAACAAAAATATGGACATGGATAGGAACAAAAATAGGAACAGGAACATGAACACATAAAGGAACAATCAAAGGAATCAGAAGGATCAGATAAGAAGGAAAGAGGACAAAGGTAAAGACCAGTGCTTGCTGGGAGTAGAAATACTCCCACCCCAGAATTAACCACCTCAAGAGGAGGTGGGGGAGGGGCTAAGCTAAGAGACTCATTCTTAGCCCCGAGCCCCAAAGGTGACCCTTTGCCATTGATGTCAAAGGGGGAGATATTTGAGTAAGGGGGAGATATTTGGTTTAAGGAGAGAGCATTGAGATAGGGGGAGCAATGTCCCAGGGGGAGAAGAACAAGAAAAAGGTCAAGTGTTTGGTAAAAATAATTTGGGTTGCCATCAATGACAAAGGGGGAGATTGTTGGACATTTTGAGTCAAAGTTGTTATGTGATGTCCAAGATAAATTGTCATTGATGTCACAAGAACAAAAGGAGCAATGCAAAAGGTTGATGATAGATGAGCTCCATAATGTTTATTTTTAAATATTATGTGGAGCATGATTATAAAGGTTTTTTCTTTAAAACCAATGGTAACAAAAATAAAAGGTTTTTCTTTAAAACCAATGATGGCAAAAATAAAAGGTTTTTCTTTAAAACCAATGGTGGACAAGTTATAAGGTTTTTCCTAAAAACCAAGAAGGCCTTTAGTTTGGTTTAAAAGGCCCAAAGTTTATTTAATTATTAAATTATAATATTTAAATTCTAAAAGAATTTAAATTATTATATTTAATAATTATAAGGCCAAAGTCTAAGTTTGGCGCCGACATTTTCGCATAAGAAGATGACGTACTCCCTCCATCGACGTGGGAGATTATTAGAAGGCAAATGGTATTTAAACCATAGCCTTTCCAAAGGCAAAATCATCCATCCTCATTTCCAAAAATTAATGCTTGAGATTCATGCACAAATTTTGCAGTGACTATTCGTGCAAAGTGTGGTTTCTAACAAGCGAGGGTGAAGGAGCCTTTTGGCTCGTGGGTGCTAAGGAATTCAAAGCACGGTTGGCGCTTTGTGGCTCCAAGAGGAGCACGTGGCTCACACGACATGGAAGCCATGGCCAAGACGTTCGTTGGGGAGAAGTGCCAAGTTCGACTCCTGCACATGCTAAAGTGGTAAAATATTTTTAATTTTGATTTAATTTTTGCATGGGCTAAAGTTAAGGATAGGAGAAATAAGGTGATAGTATTGTTTTGGAAGTTTAGCCAAGGTTCACAAGGAAAATATTATTAATTTTGGAGAGGTTACTTTGCTGAGATAGATTTGAGGGTAAAAGTATTTTTACCTTAGAAAAAGGGAAAATTATTTTATTGCATTGTTTTATAAAGTAAGTTACTTAATAAATGCAATATTAAAGTAGGGAGTCATAAGTGGAAATTGGTGTATTCCTTGAAAATAATTTTCTGAAGTGAGTTGTGTTAAATCTGAATGGTTGAGATAATCTTGTGATAAGTTAGGACTTTGAAGAAGTGATTAATTAAAATTGTGGTGTTGGATATTATTTTAAGAATGGAGTAATAAGGTGTATTTGTGAGTTATTATATACTTTGTATTGTTATCTAACCTTCTTGAGATTGGCAAAGTATTATCTGTGATTGAGACAAATTTTGAGATTACTTCTTCTTCAAGCAAAAAGGTATGGGCACATTCTTCCATAGTTGAGTTGATTGGTTGTTTTCTGAAAAACAAGATTTGGAGTGAAAAGGATTTGGTTAGGATTTCCTTATTGAGTTGTTGAGCTATTGTGAATGCTATGCACCTTGGTTTATAAGCATTTTTGTTGAAGTGAATGGTTGAGTGAAGAACTTGAACTAGGGTTTGAAAAGAACATGAGTATCATTGTTATGTGAAGATTGTTTTATAAGCATTGTTGTTGAAGTGAGTAATTGAGTGAAGAACTTGAACTAGGGTTTGGAAAGAACATGAGTATCATTGTTATGTGAGATTGGTTGATGAGTATTGTTGGAAATATTTTGAGTGAGTATTCATATGCTTGGACTAGGGTTTGTGAGCAAGGATCATTTCATTGAATGATTGGTTGAGTAGAGTTGGTTGAGCCTAGTCAAGTGAATGTGTGAAGTGATTGTTCAAGTTCTATAAAACAAATTATTCTATATTCTGAATTGATTTGAGAAAGTGGTTGAGTGTTGATGAGTGTGAAACATATTGAGTCTCTAACAATTCTCTATATGTTTTTGTGATAAAAGAGTGATTGAAAGTGATTGAGTATTGAGGTGAATGTGAAGCATATTGAGTCTCTAACAATTCTATATGTTTCTAAGGTGTTGTGTGGGGCTTTGGTCTCTAATTCTCTATATGTTTCTAAGAGAGTGATTGAAAGTGATTGAGTATTGAGGTGATTGTACAACATATTGAGTCTCTATAAAATTTCTATATGTTTCTAAGAGATTGAAAGTAATGAGCATTGTGATGAATGTGAAGCATATTGAGTCTCTAAAAATTCTCTTTATGTTTCTATGAGATTGGACAAGTTCTAGTGTGGACTTGTTGAGCAGATTTGAGGTAAGTCTTTGAGAAGACTTGTGGACAGATTTGTGTGAGCTTTTGTGAAAGCTTACAATACATATTGAGAGCAGATTTGGATAAGTTCTAGTGAGGACTTATTGAGAATATTTAGACAAGTTCTAGAGAGGACTTGTGGATAGATTAGTGTGAGCTTTTGTGGAAGCTTACAAGGCATATTTGAGACAAGTCTTTGAGAAGGCTTGAGAGCAGAGTTGATTGATTGATTTGTTCAAACCTTGAGTTAAGGTTTGGGGTAGATCCAGCAGAGTTGAGTTGAGATTGAGTCAAGCTTTGTGTTAAGGCTTGAGGACAGAGTTTGAGGACAGATTTGTGCTAGACCGAAGGACTGTGTTTAGTGCAGATTTGAGGATAGAGTTTGGTGCAGATTTGAGGACAGGTTTGTGCCAGACCAGAGATAGAGATTGAGTAGATTTGTGCTAGATCGAAGGACTGTGTTTAGTATAGATTTGAGACAGAGTTGTGGAGGTGATAGAGTATAGAAGATGATAGTCTCCAGTGGATAGAGATCCATTAGCCAGGGCAGTGAGGATAGGTGTCTTTAGTGGATAGAGATCCATTAGCCAAAGCAGTGGGGGCAACAGTTCTTCTAGAAGATCACTAGCTAGAGCAAGAGGAGAAAGGAGTTCTCTAGTGGATAGAGATCCACGAACTTGATTAGGGGATTGGTGTCTCCTTTGGACAGAGGTCCATAAACATTGTAATAGGGAAAGGATTCCCAAGAGATTGATTGAGAAAATTTTAGTGAAATATTTTCTTCGTGGAGTAGCCCACATTGGGTGAACCACGTAAAATTGGTGTCTCTATTGTGTGTGGTGATTTGTGCATTGTTTGATTACTGTTGTTGATATTGCTATCTATATATTGCATAATATTGATTGGGAAAGAAAAGTAAAAAGTGGTCTTATACTGTTCACCCCCCCTCTTAGTATAAGCTTGTGTTCTTCTCGCACTCCCTTTAAAATCTTCTCATTCTTCTTTTTCGTCCATATTTAGAAAAAACTTGTTTTTCTTAGAAAAACGCAGCTTCTTTTAGGGCTTTTGTTTTTAGATTTTTCTTCTCTTTTAAAAAGCTCCTTAAACTAATATTTGAAATTTTTTAGCCCAAAAAAACTAATACACCAATGCCTTTTATATATCAAATTCTATTCACCCCCTATCAAGCGAAAACGCTTTTAATAATATTCTTTAAAGCAGCGCATTCGCCTCAACTTTGGGAAAAAAACGTGTGGCTCTATCTTCAGGGTGAACGCAATTTTTTAAATATCTTTGGCACATGCTCTTTTTAACATGTTCACCCCCCTTTTAAAAGAATGACCAGTTCACCCCTTTTCAAGGGTGAACACAATGTTGACTAACAACGCGTTGACCCGACACTGCCCTTGCTAGATTCGTTTGTTCACCCTCAAAAGGTGTTTAAGGCCTTACGCTCCCTTGGGTGAAAACATCCAAAAGCATTTTATTTTTAATCCCGAATGTATTGCTTGAGATGGGGGTGAAGATAATCTATATTTTAAAATGCATACTCCCTACTAAAACTTTGTAACACTGTTTTCCTTGGCTAAATATTTTAACATATAAATAAATTCGAAGCAAAATTGATTTAAAAATCAACATTGTTCTCTCCTTTTCTTTGCTTTTCTTCTTTCTTTTTTTTTATATGTCACCATATAAAGCAAATAAAATGATAAAAGAAAAATATGTACATATTTACAATATGGTACCTTTCAACAATCCAATCAATGAATATAGGCCTTCAAATGAAGGCCATTCACTGGAATAGGAAGATCCCAACCCTGCATGTCATGATGATGATATGTATTCACTTAATTTGCTATAGAAATTTGAAAAGGACCTTCCCATATTGCATTAAATTTATGGTGTTTCCTTGTCTTGGCTTTATTTTCATTTCATTTGAGAACTAAATCTCCCACCTGAAACCTACGCTCAGTCATTTTCTTTCCAAACCACTTTTGCAATTCTTTAGTGTGATTAGTGATTTTTTTACAAGACTTTTATATGTACTCCTCCAACTGCAATAGTTGTGCCAACCTCGCACTCATCTAATCATATTATTCATCACCCTATTTAGATAACTACAATGTTTGGAGCACTAGAAGCTCAATGTGAGTGGGCAAGATTGCTTCTTTCCCATACACCAAAGCATACGAAAAAAATTTAATAGATTTTTTCATGGATATACGGTCTACCCAAAGATCTTGGTTCAACAACATGTGCCAACTCCTCTTATTATTTTTGAGTGTTCTTTTTAAAATTCATAGTAAGTTTTTATTGGTAGATTTGGCCAAGCCATTCCCTTGCAGGTAATAATTGGATGATGTCTTGAGATAAATCCCATACTTGCTAGTAAATTCAGTAATTTTAGCTCCAATAAATGGAGTTCCATTATTTGTCATGATAGAATCTTGGACACCAAAATGGGTGATGAGTCCCTCCAGGAAAGAAATGACAATCATCTGATCTACCTTTTTGGTAGGGATAGCCTCTGTCCACCTGGTGAAATAATAAATCATCATCAACATATATTTATTTTGTATGGAGGAATGTGTATCAATGACTCCAATGAAGTCAATATCCCATTATTGAAAGGGTGCTTCTACTTGAATTGGGCGCAAGGGTAGTGCTCCTTTCCTGGTCCTACCAACATATCATTGATAGTTATCACAGTGTTGACTTACTTTATGAGCATCGATGAACAAAGTAAGCCAAAAGTAACCAGATCAGATTATTTTCAAGGCCATAGGCCTTCCTTCATAGTGGCCACCAGATAGACTAGAATGAAACTCTTCCAATACTTTCTCCTTTTCTGACTCCTTCACGCATTTGAGGAGAACTCCATCAATATTCTTATGAAATAGCCCATTAGGCAACAAAACATGTTTGAGTGCTTGCAGCCTGAACCTCCGACACTGTGAAGCATCAAGGTGTGGTGCAAAATTCCCAGAAGTAAATAATTCAATAAGCTCCTCTGTCCAATCATGATTGCTTGTCGTATTATTTACAAAAATGCTTTTTCCAACCTCTTCTTCTTGCATCAAAGCCAATGATTCTGATGCTGCACTTTTGGCCTATTCTTGACAGAGAACTCATCCACGAACTAGATTTTTTGATCGGATATCCACATCATACTCTTGAATTTTTGAGACCCAACCTGCTCTTTTGTTGCCTAGTTCTCCTTGGAGAATTAAATTTTGGACATCAGGGTGTATAACATAAATAACTATCTTGCTCTGTGAGACAAAATTTTGGAACTTCTTCAATAATTTCATCATCATGTATTTGATGAAATTATATTTCTCTTGGTGAGGCACAATGACTTGGATTAGAAAGGTAATTGGCTTCTCATCTCTATCATCTTGCTTCTGTGTTAAAACTGTAGCATAACTCTCTTGTTCACCCATTGTATAAAGAATGAAGTCCTTTTAATAATCAGGGTTGATCAAAATTGGAGCTTGGGTAATTCTTTCCTTGATCTATTGAAAAGCTCATCTTCTGGATTCTATCCATTTAAACTTGGAATTCATCTTTAAGAGCTCAGTCATGGGTTTCATCACCTAAGAAAAGTCAGCAATAAACTTGTGAATGAAATTTATTTCACCAAATATATATTGTAGATCCTTTTTGTTGATGGGCAATGGTAACTTCAGGAGCACCTCTGCTCTCGTGGGATCAATTGCCAACCCTTCTTGTGAGATCACATGACCCAAAATTTTTATTATTTGACAGCAAAGATTGACTTCTTTGGATTAATAGAAATCCCAAACTCATGGTATTTCTCAAACACCTACCTCAAATGAGAAACGTGCTCTTCTATGTGATGTGAAAACATAGTCATATCATCATTTAATAACTCATCGAAAGCGATGTCCATGGCCCTCTGAAAGGTAGCATCAACATTTGAGAGTTCAAATAGTATCCTTTGATAGGAAAACAAATATTTTTATTGTTAGATGGTTTCTATGGTTATAATTAGATATGGGTAAAGGATGAAGACCAACATAGGTCTTCATCCTTTACCCATATCTAATTATAACCAGAGAAACCATCTAACAATAAAAATATTTGTGCACCAACAACTACATCGAGGATTTGATCAATCTGCGATAGAAGGTAATGATCCTTTAGTGATTCTTGGTTTAGGTTGTGAAAATCAACACACAGCCAAATGTCTCCATTCTTATTTCGTATAGAAACCAGGTTTGCCACCCATGTTTAATCCTTAATTGGGTAGATTATCTTTACCTCTAGCATCTTCAGTAGTTCTGCTTTCATTAGTACTTCTATCTTGGGATTGATAGGCCGCTATTTTTTCCAAAAAGGTTTTACTCTCTCCTGTGTCTCAATGGTGTGTTGGATCACATTATTGTCATATGCCTTCAAATCCTTATAGCTCCATGCAAAAATGTTAGGGTTCTCATAACATAAGCTCTTGATATCTTCTTATTCTTTTGGCATCTAGTCAGTTCTAATTTTGATGATCTTCTTAGGTTCTAACTGCAGCTCCTTATATTCCTTCGCATCTACCTTGATTTTGTGCTTCTCAGCCCTGTCATTTTGATCAAATAAAATTTCTAGTAAAATAAGTCCCCTAGGAATGTGATTTTTCTTCAATTGTATTGTCCTCTCAATTTCTCCTTCTACAAGCATTCTATAATATGCACTTGTAGCTTCCTTGATAAAAAAAAATTGACTATTTGCTTGTCATTGTCGAATACTTGCCAATAGATATTATTTTTAGGGATTGAAGGTCTATAGATCACCCTGATAGTCTTGGGATTTTTGACTACTTGCTCTGTAGGAGAATAATTTATGCCAAGAGAATCCAAAACATTTGCATGTTTGTTATGTTCCCGAGAGATAGCTTGAATGTTTAAGGTTGTGAAAGACTCAAACAAATCCCATAATTTGTTGCGATAGGTTTTGAGGTAATGTTGTTTAGCCACACATCTATTTGTGGTTTTATTAACAATAAGCTTAGAATCACAAAAAAATTGCAACTTCTTGATGCCTAACTTCTCAACCTTTTTAATCTAAGACACAATGCTTCATATTCAGTCGCGTTATTGGTGCAACTCCAATTCAGTATATAATAATAAGTCTTCTGTAACTCCATAGGATAAATCAGAACAATACTGGACCCTACACTATTCTTGCATCTAGCGCCATCAAAATATAACTTCCATAATTGATCCGCAATAGGGTCTGGGGAGTCAGGGACTCTTTCTTCAATTTGCTCAGGCTTGGTTATAGTATAACAACCAATGTTTGTTTCAACCATTGCATTAAAATCCATGAGTGAAAATTCATCTTCGAGGTGAAGTCCACTAAGTGCTTCTTCCATTAAGTCAACTTCATCTAATTCTTTAGTCATCATGTTAACGACATCTGGAGATTTTTCTTCTTCCTCCAACTTCTCAATATAAAAATTTGATGGCTTTTCATTATATATGTGAATTATTTTTCCTTTAAATGGAATTTCCAGATTCGATTAATCCAAGGAAAGATACCCTCCTAGCTTCATTGTGAACTCCCTTGAGAGGTACATGCTAAATTATGGCTCTAGGTCAACCACCACTACTTCTTGGATAACAGTAATTTACGGTATGGTAGTATGCTATGCAGAACGATGGGGATGTCCTTGATTACTTCCACCATCTTAACTAAAGTCCCATCCAACTAAAATAATCTTGGGCTACTTTTTGTGCATTCCATCCGCATAACTTCGTATACTATCTTTGGTATGACAGTAGTTGTAGCACCAGAGTCTATCATGCAATTGTGTACAATCCACCCCTCCATTCTAAGTGACAAATAAAATGAGGGTGGCATATTCTTTCCAATGGTTAAATTTGGTAATGTCTATGCCAATACTATCTAAAAAAGACTTTTCTTTTGATATTTTATAATATTAAGAGACTCTTGCAGTAGGTCAACTTGCCTAGGCAACTGTAGGACATCATATAAGCACACTTTCGATGGTATCTTCTTCATTTCTTCCACAATATTATAATCAGACACTCTTGGAGACTTTTCTTCTACAACCTACTCGTACTTGTCCCATTACTACTGAGTGGCTTCCATCCTTTGTTGCTTGGTCAACGATGGGTATTTGAGGTATTCTTTGGCCTGTTATTTCATCTCATTTTTTGTTTGGGAAACTGCTACAGGTTGTGAAGACGATGCATTTGTTTGTGTCTTTTCTTGAGCTAGCTTAGGTAGTAAATATTTCAACAAGATATAATCATGTTGCTTAGCCATTGTACTAGGCGCTTTCATTAGAGGTTGGCCCTTTTCATTTTACATCTTTGGTTCCAGAGGCACCTTCAATGGTTCCAGCTCAGCTGGATCTATAGTTACTGGATTCTTTCTGGATCTCGTGAGAACTGAAACTTGCTCCAAGGATGGCATCATAAAATTGTGATCAACTTCCCTAATCATGTTGACTTGTCCACCAGTTGAACTTTCTGCAAGTGTTTGCACATAGTTAAGGTGCATCATACAAGTTTCTTCTCTATGAAGATTGTTGCACATTGAACACCAGTACGTATTTTATGTCATGCTAGTCTCTTCTTTTGCTAACATTGTTGTGCTCTTCTCAGGGCCTCTACTAGTAGATGTTTGCTCTCAAGTAATCGTGGAGTTTGAAATCTCCTCTACTAAAATTTTGCCTCGGCTTGCTTCTTCCTTAATGTCATAAGCTCTTTTGATATTGTCCTTAAGGTTGAGTTATTAGATTTTACCTCTTGTAACAACGTCATGTAGGGATTAGGATTAGGGAGTGTAGGAGGTGCTAGTAAAGGTAGAGGTGTTGGTGACATAGGCAATGGTAGTGGGACTGTTGGTGCCAACAATGCTGGAAAATAAACTAGGTACATAGAGGGAACTAGGTACATAGAAGGCATGGGCTATGAAAATGCACTTGAATACAAATGTTGTGGAAGATCAAGAAGAATAGGCATCATCATTTTTGGAGGAAGCTTTCCTATGGTGATCAATTCGAATTTAGCTTTCTGGGCTTGTGTATACAGATCAAGAAATATATTCACATTGGTTTGTCAAAAAGTCATGCCAATATGAGTGTTAAATGCCCTAAGTTAATAGAATGCAGCTTGTTCATGCGTGGGCCACAAACCATCAGGAACTCTTTGCCATATTCAGGTGAACCTGACATTGAAATCAACTATCTCCTCTTATGGATGTCTTTGGATCGTTGTAAACTGATGCAACAAGGAGAACATGTTGGCTTGTTCATGGAAATTCTTGATCAACAATTCTGCCAACTAGTCCCATGTGGCGATGGTAGCAGGTGGTAAGGATCAATACTAGTATAGCAACTTTCCTCTTAATAACAACACTAGCAATCATACCATTATGTCTTCATTAGTAATACCATGGATTGTAGCCAAAGAAGCCACATCCTGAATATGCTCATAGGCGGTTTTACCAGTGCCATCATAAGTTGGCAAAGCCTTCAAAGCTACTTGAGGCACTAGATTTTATGCTTGTAAATTCAAGATCCCTAAACTATTCCATGTTGGGAACTGCCTTGGTGGTTGTTTTTGTTGTGGTGGTAGGTTCTGAGCCATGTGAACTGGTGTGTAAGGTTGAGCTTGAGGAATGCTAGTGGCAATACTAAATAGACTTGTGGGAGCAAAAAATACATCAGCTAGTCATGATGATGATATCAATTATGTATGAGATGTGTGAAGTAAGGATGACATATGACGTAAAGTGATCGATTGAGGATGTTCTCCTAACCTTTGGATATCAAGTTCGTAGAACTCAATAGGGTCTTTAGGATTATTGGACTTTGATCTCGTAATCATGAAACATAGCTTTTATCGTCTTCATGTTTGGAGGTTTTATGGGTACAATCAAGTCGCCAGATGTTCTAACTATTCAACACAAAGGCAAACATCGAACCTTAATACTATCGTAAATGGGACTTTTGGGTCCCATTGAGCATACCAAAAACTATTGGTAAAATATCTGCCTAGTTAACAAAACTATGTTTGTGCACCCTAGACATGGCCAACATTGGAAGACCGAAGGAAAGGAATGTCCTCCGTGTCAATATCCAGAGAGAGATGACTCCCTTACTAACTCCTACACTGGTTTAATACTAGAGTTGTAGGAAAGAGATTAGAAATTGCAAAAAGAGATGGGAAATATAGCCACAAGTTGAAGGTGTAGGATTTAGGATAGACTAACAGTAGAAAATTCACCCCAAGCATGAAATAGCATGTAATATAAGATTAACAGTAGAATTCACATGTAACCTTGCAAATACAACCTCCAAAATAACACTCTAGCACTCACTCCCTCACTAGAAATATTTAAATTCAGATGCAGAATTCAAATTCAACAACAAATAAGGAACATGAGCATAAAATAGAAATGTATGAATACAGAAGGAAGTCGCACACAAGATCACTTGTAAATTCAAAAGTATTGTATCTTTTATTGATGTAGAGAACCTAGAAATTTTTCTCGCAAAATGTCTAACCTCTTTTTTATAATGAACATTGAGCAGTATTTATAGAGGATTCTACCTCTTTCATTAAATGCACATGGAGACAAAATGATCAGAGATCAGGAACCATAGCAAGGAAATTCCTCCTTGGGAATGTGGTAAACACACTCTCAAAGTGGCGATACATCTTCTCCAAAAAATTTCCATGAAATTTGCATCTCTGGATTCAGTGCATATGGAATTATAATATTTGGCTATTTTATTGGAGACATTCGCCATCTTGGAAACACGCGCATGCTTTGGAAATCATCAAAATCTTCTTATAATTTATTAGGCTACCTTTCCTACTCAGGATTCATGATTTGAGTTGCTCCTTGCCTCCATTATTAATACCTTCCACAATCTATTCTGGGTGCTTTTAAAAATTTGGACATTAGTGGAGAATATGCCTTCAATTGACTATATCCCTTCTTTGACCACGGTGACAACAATCTCTTTTATCCTTAGCAAAAAAAATTTAACAATTGTGTCATTTCTTTTTGAAATTACATTCACCCCCAAAAGGGGTGATAAAGACAGTCACCCTCCCCTTAGAGAAAACATGACGTTGACTATTCAACATCGCTTAACCTTTTAATGCATTCACCCAACTTTGCATTCACCAGCGCATTTGTCAGCATGTTCGCGTGACTCCATTTTAGAAAGGACATTCACCCATGGGAGAGTTGAATGGAGTGTTTGCCCCTCAAATCGGGTGAACATGATTTTGACCCATTCTCGTCGTGCACGTTGTTGACTCTTTTCCTTCATCACGCTTCTAATTACGTTCACCCCAAAGTGGGGCGAACGCAATCCTTTGCCAAACCTATTTTCCTTATGATGGGAAGGTGCACGTTATTTCAAAATTTAAAAGACATTCACCCCAAAATGGGGTGAATGAGTTCTTCACCCCAAATTTGGGACGAACATGATTTTACCAATATGTTTCTTCAAGCACAACCACATATTTGAATGTTTCACTATTTTAATTTTTTCTTTCTTTTTTCTTTTTCAGTGTGCAGGGATCTTTTCCTCAGAGAAAATGTGTATTCATTTTGTAGAGGAATTTTTTTCCATACATTATTTCTCAGAAAATATTCAAACGACGTAAATTTAAATTTTCAATGTAGTTTTTCAACTTCCTATTTTAAACATTATTTTTCTTCCAAGCAAAAAGAGTATATACAAACAATAAAATAAAATAAAACAACTACAATATGAATTCGGCTGAAATATTATATTCAAATTAACATATTTGTTATATTATAATAAAAATACTTCTGTAAAATAAGATCAAAATCCCAATGTTGCAAAGAGAAAATCTACCAAGATAAGCATTTTATTAGACAATATTGTCCTTATTTGTTGTTGACTCAAGAGTCCTAATTTATTTTAGATGGAAGCTCAACACTTTGCAAGAGAATTTAGAAGGAAGTTTTGAGATTAGAAGTTTCTTCCAAGGATAATTCTAGAGGATTGCTTTGTATGTGGAATCCTAGGAAGATAAATATTGTGGATGAAGTGGCAGTTGCAAGAATTTTGGAGATAAAAATGTATCTACTTTTAAATACAACTCTTTTTTAGGTAGTTAAATTTTATACTCTAGGTAATATAAAAGAAAAGGTGGATTTGTGGATGGCAATGGAGGTAATTTTAACATTATTGTTTCATTGGAGGAAAATCAATGAGGCTCTAGAGTCCTAGATTATAATGTACACCCCAATATAACAAATGGATTGCACACTGGTCTGATCTACTTTATTTCAGTTTGCTTTCTGATCTGATTTTTTCTTATTTCTGAGAGTTTAATGTTGGTTTTGCTCATGTTTCATATTGAGGGTTTATAAAGATAAATGGACTAAAAATAGAATGTAAAAACACAACAAATAAAATAATACTGATAGAAAAATAATTTTTATTTATTCTGACCTGAAATCAGCAAATTACAAAATTCATCTATGGCTCTGGGTGTACCCGGATGATAGGCTAAAATAGTGAATCATTGATATATTCATCATCTGGTGTTTGAATCACGTGCTATCTAATTCTAACTGCTCCTAGAGTCTAGGCACACCTTTTCTAACTGATAAACTATAGTTTGAAACCCCCAAAAATTTTGGCATGCTTCCTAATGCACTTGCACTACCCTCTATATGGTACAATTTGGTTTAGAAATTCATACAGACAGATTTTGGTCTTCAAAATACCTTTGAAATGGTTGCCCAGATTGAGAAATGTGATGGAAAAAAATTTGGAATGGAAATCTGAAGCGTTTGCAAGCAGTGATCAAAATGGCTTGAAATCCAAGGCACCCAAAATGGTACGGCCTAATCTGCAAATCATTGAAACCCTTCATATCTATGAAATATGACTCCTACCCAGGCGAAATATGGCCAAAATACAAAGATCTAGATGCTTTGTTTCTTAACTAAGAAAACTTCAATTTTTCGATAAACCCTTTTCTGTCTCGTGAATTCTTATATGAACTCTCTGATGCGAAAGATCCAATCCCAATAAGCTAGAGGTGATATCTCACACCTAAAATTAACAAATTCCTGCTAAGATAGCTCCCAACAAGCCCTATGATCTTCTGGTGAAAATCCCTACAAAAATCTCCACAAAAAAACAATATCTTCCATATCCCAAATGAGGCCCAACTCCAAAATATAAAGGTGCAATTAGGGTTTGGGTGCCCTAATTAGGGTTGCATGTACTTTTTTTTTAATATCTTTAATTTATGTCCCTTTATATCATAAAGATGGCAACGTCCCCCCTTGGCCTAGGCATACCACTTTAAGTTTTTTTTTTAAGTTATAACTTAACGTTATAACATTATATTATAAAGTGACCCCTTTCACATCCATAAAGTGATTTCATAATATAAATTCATTAAATAATAAATCATTTTAATGGAATATAACTTCACCCATTAAAATACTGGACCTCTGATCCTCAAATCAACAATCCATGAATGGTTCTAGATACTCATTTCATCGAATAATAATACTATGCTGAAGTCATCATCCGAAACCATAAAAATGAACACTGCTAAAAATAGCAAGTCCAGTCAAATGATCTCCAAATAAGTCCAAATGATCGGTAAACATGAGCTCTCTATAAGCTAATGAAGATAATAACCTCTCTAGATGGCTCCCCAACAACTGACTTAGCCTATGAGAGCTCGTGTATAGGCTAATCTCCCTGATACACTAATTACCTGTAAGAGGGGACATTACAGTCTGCCCTTCCCAAATATTTTTTGTCCTCAAGCAATACCCAAACATAACCCAATCAGTGGTTTACATCCTAGATGAGGCTGCATAGAATACCTAGATCCCATAACAACCTCAAAAAGTACCTATCAATCTGGAACTGCACCACACTACCCCACACTGTAACTCTAACAAGATAGAATTGTAGAAGTTCCAACTACAATAGCCTGATGTAATCTCTCTTAAGTTTGGCACCAACATGCCTGACTATACTGGATTGAAATATCTCATACCACAACATAAACAAGAGATCAAAATCACATGCCACTACCAAACCAATACTAGGAGTACCTCCATAACCATCACCTACCTAGATTAGCTCAACACACGTACTCCAAAAGTGACCTGGATGATCCCATGCCACCCAATCAACTATAGTAGACCAAACACCCTCGGGGAAGATGTTGTACATCATCAAACTCAGCCAAGTTGGGTGTAAACTAATCTATATGATATCTGAATAATCATCCACATCCCACTCCTGCAACTCAACAAGAAACTCAGCCTCATAGACTAAACTGGTGTGCCCATAAGTTTTGAGTTCTTCCCCAGGTGACATCTCTGGTACGAGTGACTCAATCCAGTCCACTCCTGCACTCCCATTGATCATAATAGAACTAATCCCCTGAGAAAACATTATGCTCAATACAAAATTAGGATACTCAGTGAATATCATCAGATAATGCCAACCCAAATTGTGACCAATATTTGCTATGCAACCGGTAGGGTCAGAGATAGCAAGGGTAGAATTGTAACTATCCACCCAAAAAATGTATCGACCATAAGAAAATAAATAATCCATAGTGATACTCTGACTTCTTGAGTCAAATAGGACATCCCATGAGTATCAATGCTCACCAAACATCAAAAAGTCCACTAGTCTCCAAGCTAGGCTTAGTACCTCTCTCCAATCCACTTGTATAAGTACAAATGGATAAATGTCGTGGTTGCTCAAGGAGTGAATGACAACATACCACTCCAACCCGTAATCAACCCTCACCCAAAATATGGTCCTACCATCATCCTTGAAGCTCATAGATACAAGCATCTGATCCTGGGTGAGTGAACTCAACTCCAAAGTGGTCCTATCACCCTAAAACTGCACTCGACCACAAATGGTCTGAACATCAACTAGATATAAGTTAGGAATGCATGTTTGTATAACACACTACCACTTCACCTCAGCCTATGTTGAGCCACCCAATTTCTCCTCTCCCTGCAATGTATCCACAAGGCCAAACTCATAGTCATCATGCTCAATCTGAGGGTAGCATGAATCTCTAGGCCCCAACAAAAAGTCCTCATGGAGTTCCTCAATACTCTCCACCAACTATTGAATCTCTATGAATCTCACCTCTGCTACCTGCACCCTATCTATGGCTACCTTTGAAGACTAATTCTCAGTTTGGAATAGTGAATAGTGAGCCAAACTGAGATCCAAATATAGTATATCCACCTCATCCTCTTTCTCATGGAAAGCATCCAAGGTGACATCTATAGATTTAATAATTGTATCCCTGTCATGTATTACCTGCTAGTACGCTGATTTGATTTCCTCTAGTGCACCTTTGATATGTTTCAAATCAGTGAGGGAAACCACCTATTCATATTGGTTCCTAGGGGCCTTATGAATGATTTCCTAGAGCATCCTCTTAGTGTCATTAGTGGTGGACAACACATGCGCTTCATCTTCAGCAGACATTGTGAGTTGGTTTTTCCAATTCTTATCCAAATTTTCATGGTCATAATAGTATGATGACTGCTACTACAATTTAGATAAAAATCAAAACTAACCTCATGAATTTCAGCAGTGTCTTCCAAGCTTTTCCAAGCTTCATGTGCCTCCTTGTGTCCATCCTCATCAGACTCATCATTCACATGATTTGAAGATGAACTACAATCAGCGTTAGACCCATCATTCATAAATTCTTCTTGGTTGTCTTGATGAGGTGAACCATCATGATAATCTAATTTATGATCAATAGCAAACTCAACTATGTTATGATTGTAAAAATCAAGTATAGGCTCATCAAAAAAGGCTGCTATGAAACCTGTAACATCACCATCATGTGCATTATGCCTATCTGATATTAACTACAAATCACTTTGTGGATCATCCAAGAATATGTATCTCTTGGGTGCATACATCATAATGGGTTGGGTTTGAGAATACAACCCGTGTTCACCTGTACTACCATCACCAAGATGTGATGGGTGAACATCAGTTGGTGCTGATTTGGTGTCATCATGAAGTACAATCTCATCATCTGTATGTGTAGCCCTATCTACTAGATCAACCTATGAATTTTCCACACCTAACTCATGTGAACTTTTTGATTCTGAATCTTCTTCTTCCCAACTCTCCTCGTTGTCCAGGTAGATTCTCAACTTCTTCTTACACCTTCTTACAACAATGTCAACCAATATATGTGCTATAGAATAATAAACCTTGTCCTACCTCCAAATAGCTAATAAAAAGTTTAATAGAGGATGTGAAATGGAGTCATATTCATCAATGATTAAGGACATGATGTCCTCCATGTTACAACAAACAAACTCGTCATGTTCTTCACCAATAGAATATATAAAATAATAACACATACAAAATATATCACTATCACAACCCAAGTCAATCAACATATTACTAGAACAAATATTGGCCATCAACTTCAAATTCTTTACCTTCTTACCAAACAATAGGCTTTTGATATCACTCAATCCATGGAAGCTATCAAAAATCATATGCATAATTTCTTTCATTTTTGTATCCTCATATGGTTCCTCTAAAGTTGTGATATGTGTGAGTTCACTTAAAAAACAAGTAACAGTGAGTCTTATCCTGTCATCTGAATGTGTCATCCATTTATCCTGACTCAAGGTATCTAGTGTAGGAAGTATGGCAACCTACCACTCCACTGAAGGTTGTTGTTCCACCATGGCCAAACATTCCTCTATTTCATTTAGGATGACAATAACATCATCATCTAACAATAGTAACTGTTCAAATTTTTTACCTACAAACCATAGTTTCCTGTGCCATTCTTTTTCGACACTAACTAGAGCCATAGTTCAATACCTGAACAGGATGACAGGGTTGAACTTGAGCTCTGATACCACTATAATGTACACCCCAAACTGATGAATGGATTGCACACTAGTCTGATCTGTTCTATTTCAGTTTACTTTCTAATCTAATTTTTTTTTATTTCTAAGGGTTTAATGTTGGTTTTGCTCATGTTTCATATTGAGATTTTATAAATATAAATGGATTGAAAATAGAACGTAAAAATACAACAATCAAATAATACTGATAGAAACTGATTTTTTATTTACTCTGACCTAAAATCAGAAAATTACAAAAATTTTCCGTGGCTCTGGGTGTGCTCGGATGATAAGCTAAAATAGTGAATCACTGATATCTTCACCTTCTGGTTTCCAAATCACATGCCATTTGATACTAAATTCTCTTGGAGGCTAGGCGTACCTTTTCCAACTGATAAACTATAGTTTAAAACCCCCAAAAAATTTTGTACGCTTCCTAATGCACTTGTATGACCCTCTAGATGGTACAATCTAGTTTAGAAATTCATACAGACAGATTTTTGTCTTCAAAATACCTCTAAAATGGTCACCTAGACTGAGAAATGTGATGGACAAATTTCTAGAATGGAAATCTGAAGTGTTTGCAAGCAGTGATCAAAATGGCTCGAAACCCAAGGCACCCAAAATGGTATGGCTTAATTTGTAAATCACTGAAACCCTTTAGATGTGTGAAATATGACTCCTACCCAGGTGTAATATGGCCAAAATAGGAAGACCCAGATGCTCCATTTCTTGAATAAGAAAAAATCAATTTTTTGGCAAACCCTTATCTACACCGTGAATGCTCAGATGAACTCTCTGATGTGAAAGCTCCAATCTCGATCAGCTATAGGTGATATCTCACACCTGAAACTAAAAAAATCTTGCTGAGATAGCTCCCAACAAGCCTTATGATATTTTGATGAAAATCCCTACGAAAAGCTCCACAAAAAATAATATCTTCCATATCCCAAATGAGGCCCAACTCCAAAATATAAAGGTGCAATTAAGTTTTGGGTGCCCTAATTAGGGTTGCACATACTTTTTTTTTAATATCTTTAATTTATGTCCTTTTACATCATAAAGAGGGCCACGTCTCCCCCCTTGGCCTAGGCATACCACTTTAAGTTGTTTTTTAAGTTATAACTTAACGTTATAATATTATATTATAAAGTGGCCCCTTTCACATCCATAAAGTGATTTCATTATATAGAGTCATTAAATAATAAATCACTTTAATGGAATATAAATTCACCCATTAAAATACTGGACCTCTACTCCTCAAAGCAACAATCCGTGAATGGTTCTATATACCCATTTCATCGAAGAATAATAATGTGCTGAAGTCGTCATCCGAAACCATAAAAATGGACTGCTAAAAATAGCAAGTCCAGTCAAATGATATCCAAATAAGCCCAAACGATCGGTAAACATGAGCTCTATGTAAGTTGATGAAGATAATAACCTCTCCAGATGGCTCCCCAACAACTGACTTAGCCTATGGGAGCTCGTGTATAGGCTAATCTCCCCAGTACACTAACTACCTAGAAGAGGGGACATTATATATATGTGGGGAGTCATTTCTTCATTGACCAAATGGATATGTTAGGTCTTAGAGATGTGATTTTAAAAGGCTGCTTGTTCACTTGAAGTAATAGGAGACTAAACTTAGACCATAGCTAGAAAAAATTGAATCATTTTCTAGTTGATGACTCCTAGGGAGCTGGATAAATAGTGTTACACTCAAATATTTTCTCTTTTATAGGGTCTAATCATTTTCCAATCTCTCTTGATGTCTTGAGTTGGATTAAACCAAGGAATAACCCTTTTTAGTTTTAATTTACCTAGCTCGACTATGAGGGTTTCAAGGATTCTATCCTTAGATGGTGGATAGAGGGACGCCCAAGAATTGGAACTATGATGTTTATATTTTTTTAAATATTGCAGTATGTGAAAGAGAGGCTAAAAGAATAAAACTATCTAGTTTTGAAAATATTGAGTAAGATTCCCAAGAGGTGATGCAGGCTCTTGAGTAGCTGACTAAGAGGATTTATTTGGAAGGTATTTCTCAAGAGATCTTAATCCAAGATATGGAGGTGGTGATGAATGTGGAGGAATGGGAGCAAAAGGAGAATGTGTTCTAGAAATAAAAGTCTAGAATCACTTAGTTGAGGGAGGGGGATAGAAATACAAAATATTTCCACCAATAAATGGCTGGAAGGGATTTTAATTTTATTGTCTCTAACCTATGGAAGGGGGAAGGTTATAGGTACATGGCATGAGATGCAAGGGGTAGCAAGAAGGTACTTATTTCATCTTTTTTTGAATGTTTCTCTAGATGATGAGGCACAATGGAAGATCTTGGAGTTAATTCCTCCCTGTATTTCAACCAAGTAGAATTTATTCCTAGCTAAAGAGTTGTATTTGGAGAAAGTGCACAGGATAGTCTTTGAGATGATAAAAGTTTAAACTCTAGGACCATGTAGTTTTCCCATTGAATTTTTTCAATTTATGTGGGAGGAGTTGGGGGAGGAAATCCTACAAGTAGTTGAAGACGACAGAAGATTTAAATCTATCTTAAGAGCTTTGAACTATATATTTATTGCTCTTATTTTGAAAAAGGATAGGGCCTCATTGGATGAGTTTCAATATATTTCCCTCTGTAACTATATATATATATATATATATATAATATTATTTCTAAGGTTTTTGTGGAGCATTTGAAGGTGGTTTTATCAACCATTATATATGAGGAACATGGTGTGTTTGTGCAAGGGAGACAAATCATGGACCAGATTATATTGGCACAGGAAGTTACTCACTCCATGAGACTCAATAAAGAAGGTAATATGTTTATTAAATTAGATATGTCCAAATCCTATGATCGATTTGATTGGATTTTTTTATTAAGGTTCAAAAAAATCTACATTCGAGGATAGATGGATCAATTGTTTATGTATGTCATTAATTTTCTATTGAAATATAGATTGAGGAGGTGGTAAAGGTTAAATCTCTTTACTATGAGGCAATCCCCTTCAGGTGCATATGTTATTATCTTTATGGTCACCTAGCAAGAGATTTCTTAGACAAAATTAATATGAAGTAGAAGGAGGAGAAGCCCCATTAAGGAAAAGGTGTGGAAATAATATAGGAGGATAATTTTTATGTAGTTATAAATAGAAAAAAGGTCAAAGGTTGGTGGTTACAGACTGCTCAAATGTCAAAGCATCAGCTCATGGGACGATCTAGCGGGAGCACTGATAAGAAGATTTGACGAAGATCCTTTCTACAGTTCTTTGGATCTCTACCAATTTTTCATGTACATCAAGAGAGCACCTCAAGAAAGCATCACGGACTTCAATGTCCGATTTTTAATAAGTTGGAAGAGAATTCCAGAGAAGATCCGTCCATCACCCACCCAAGCCCACCTATTTTATGTTCGAGCTTTTAATTCTGACATAGGTCTCTTTTTGCTGCAGTCAGGTGAACAACGCTTCCCACAAATCTTTGAGGAAGCAGTGCGAGCAGAACAATTGTTGCTCTTATCAAGAAAATTACCGTGGGGAGAAACTCCATTACCTTCTTCGATGGTTACTGCTCCTGTTTACCCTGCACATTCATGCCAGATCCCTGAGATGCAGTCATGTGAATTTCAAGGGACAGATCTCGTCCAAAGTCAAAGATTGGGACATGCAAGCACTTTTCCAGCAATGAAAAATATGGTTGCTTGCAGTTTTCATCAAGAGATGGGCCAAGTAGAAGAACAAGTGCAAATTCCAGAACCTGAGGAGATCCCAGAATCAGATTTTTCACTTGAAGAGCCCTGTGATCACATCAAGGAGTTAGAGGAGCCTGTACTCAGCCCACAGCCAGTAAAGTCTGCAAAGTGGTGGTGTTGGTTCCAGCCACTACATCCAGTACCTGAAGAAGTCTTCCATATGGGTACTAGTAAGAAGGATAATCTGCTGAATTGCATCCTATCAACACCATGGAGAACTTCAGGAAGGAGCCAGCCTAATTTCAAGGACCGACTTAAGTATGATCAGATCTGGTCGGGACATTGCAGATTTACCGGATAACATTCTGAGATTGGGTGTCTGGTGGCGACATGCCAATCATGTCGTGCATTATTGTATATAGTATTTTGAAAAAACAAAAAAAAATAGAAAAATAAGAAGAGAAAAAAAAAAAACTGGTATTGTTTTTATTTGTTCATCTCGGTTCTTGTTGCCTGCGAGCCGTAGATGCTTGTTTTTTCCTTTGTTTTTCTCCTCCCAACAGTTTGGTGGCTTTCTAGCACTTTCTTCTTTTCCCTTCCCTTTTTCTTTCCTTTCCCTTCTTCATCTTCCTTCTTTTACTTCTTTTTATTCTGCATTAAAACAAAATGAGCCACGGCTGTTGTTTCTTTTTCCCTTTTCTATTTTTCCCCGTATCTTCTTATCCCTTTCCTCTAAGTTTAGTTTTTTACGCATTTGCTAACAGTCTAGTTCATTTCATTTCACAGCTTTCCTAGTTCCATTCCCACTCCATAACTTCGTTCATTTTCATTTCATCATTCCATTGCAGTCACCGCTTGCGCAATCGCAGGAGCTCACTCCACCATCACATTCCATTTCTTCAGTTTATAACCGCTTCTATGCAGGTTCTTCCAGTTCTAGTTTTTCACAGCAGAAGAAGTTTGGCAGCAGTCCCCTGACATGTTTTGCAACAGCTTGTTTACAGTTCCAATATGACTCTTGCCCAATGGACTAAGGCTTGGATTCTTGCATACAGCGAGCTGTATACCCCGCGAGCCGCCAAGAATGTTGGCATTTTTGCCACATTGATTCTCATTGATGAATGCATTGATGTATTGTTGGGGATCTGACCTTTGATTGATGCAGCTTGGGCGAAAAAAGGAGAAAAAATGAGCAAAAAATGACTAAGTCTGAAAATTGCAGCGACGCGCTGACATGTTGCAGAATCGCGGTCAACTCAGTCAACGCAGGCAGGTTGGCGGAACCGTCGCGATATCGTGACGTGTTCCGGAATCGCGGGTCGGCGGGCAAAAAAGAATTAAGTTGAAAACATGCAGCGATTCGCTGACATGTCAGCGAATCGCGACCCGGGCAACTTCGAAGGCGTTAAGTCAAAATTTGCAGCGCGTCACTGACATGTCAGCGAATCACGACCGAAAAAGGCGATTGGTACGGCGACGAAAACATGTAGCGAAATCGCTACATGTTCCGATTTCGCGGGGCAGAGCGCAGGGAGGAGCCAACGACGGAAACATGTAGCGAAATCGCTACATGTTCCATTTTCACGGGTCAACGGTGGTCAAAGCGTACTGCATGATAAGACGTCGTGATTTCGTGACCTGTCGCATTTTCGTGACCTGCGCAGTTTTCCCGCCAAGTGCAGTATGAACGACCGAGAGGGTTTTTTGGGTTTCCGATGATTTAATGCTGACCCGAATTAAATATTTTGCGGATTTCCGATGCGGTTAAGGTCGAAGAGTGTCCAGGCCACCAAAATTAAAGGATTTATTGGTTCAAAGCCGCGGTTCATGGATTATTTTAACGGATTCATGCACATGTTTGAAAAAACGAATTTAATGAAGGGCCGCGAACGTTTCATGGTATTTAATTTGTATTTCCTCGAGGCCGCTATTAAGGGGTCGTGTTCCTGATTTCCAAGTGACGGTTGTGGATCACGAGGAAGTTGGTTTTACATTTTTAATGCTGCAAAGAGGACGGACCTCTATAAAAACCAATGTAATTCTCATTTACAAAGGTTGGAAAAACTTGCTGCTAGAAACTGGAATTGTATTTGCGGGAATACAAGGATCGACTTCTAATTTTTCAAGCGTCGCATGGATGAATTTGCTTTCCGTTTTCTGCATTTCTAATAGCATTCGTACTCTCGCATTGCTATTACATTTAAATTCTGCATACTTGGATTTAAATATCGCGGTCGGGTACAATTCCTGGAATGTGGGTTTGGAGGGATTTGCGGCATGTGATTGTGCGAAGATGAAGCTGATTTCTTATGTTACTTGCTGTTGTTGCGTTTGTAGTTTCCTGCTGTTGTTTTTCTGATCCCATCACTTCGGCCTGTGGCCATATTTCCCATTTCTTTCTGCAACCTTTTAAATCTCTTTCCAGCAACCCTATCTTAAACCCATTTTTAGAGTAGTGAAGGGAACCAGCCCACTCTGGAGATTGGTCTGGGAGCCATTTCTTGCTTCCAGCCTTTCAATGTTGGCCGGGTCTAGGGCGCAATTGTAAAAATCCTTTCCTGTGGCAGATTCGTGACCAACAGGAACATTTGGAAGTTCCTTTCAAAAATAAATTTGATGTTCTAGGATCTTGCTTTAGTGAGGTGGATGTGGATGCTATGAGGGGGGAGGATTGTGTAGTGAACCTACTTGAAAAACAATTGCTTACATAGATTTACTGAATCAAATCAATTATCTCTTGCTACTTGAGGAGGACTAAGTCCTTTGCCACTTAAAGAGGGCTAAGTCCTTGCGAGTACGTAGATGAATGATTGTATAAAATTTATGATCAAATATAAAGTATCCTACCTCTATAAATAAGAACAAATCAACCAATAAATGATTAATTGAAAATATAGTCGACTAGCTATATTGGAGTTGTAACATGGCTCCCCTCCTCGAAAAGCTTTGTCCTCAAAGCTAGAAATGACTCAAAAATAATTTTTGGTTCCCATGTAGCATCTTCTACTGGTAGGTCCTACCATTTTATTAGAAATTATTTAACCTGGAAAGATCAAATATGATGTGATCTGGTGTGCAATCTTGCTTTTGTTTGAAGAGTTGTACGTCCTTCTTCATCTAGTATTGGGAGCTCTATCTAGAAGTGCACTTTTTGGCCAATCACTTTTTTGAGATAGGAAACATGAAAAATTGGATGTATACAGGAGGAAGGTGGTAGCTACAATTTATATGCTACTTCACCTATGCGATGAACTATCTTGTAGGGCTCGTAGAATCGAGGGGTCAACTTTTGATTGGTCTTGATCTTCAAGGACAACAACTTATAAGGTTGTAGTCATAAAAAAACCATATCTTCTATACTGAATTGTCATTCTAAACTATGTAAGTCCTATTGCTGCTTCATATAGTTTTGTGCATGGATTAAGTTATCTTTAAGAATGTTGAGCATGGACTGACGATGTTGGAACCAGTAATCAATTTGAGCTACTTTGGAAGATCCTGGAACATAATCTGAGATTGCTAGTGGTTTTAATCCATACAAATATTCAAAAGGAGGTATTTTCATGGAAGAATGGAAGGAAGTGTTATACCACCATTAAGCTAATGAAAACAATTGACTTCATTGATACTACTTATCTTAAGCAAAGCAACATAGATAGGTACCCAAAAGTTTAACAATTTCAATTTGACCATCCATTTGGGGATGGTATACAAAAGACATTTAATTTGGTACCACTAAAACAGAATAATTCTTTCCAAAAATTGCTAGTAAATATGGGATCCTAGTCACTTAAAATAGTTTGGGGCATGCCATATAATGTGAAAATAGAGTCAATAAATACCTTAGCCACCTTGCTTGTTGAATATGGGTGTTGAATAGCACTAAAGTGAGCATACTTGGAGAGACGATCCACAACGATAAAAAATATTGTTTTACCCTCTAACTTGGGCAGACCTTCAATGAAATCCATAGATATGTGTTCTCACTGGAGGTCTAAAATTGGTAAGGGTTACTCTTTCACCTTTATTGCATTGGCATACTTCACATTCGGCCACAAATTTCTTGACATCTGATTTTAATCTTTTACAATAAAAGGATTGTTTCACCCTCTGATATGTTTTCAAGAATCCTAAGTGCCCGGATGAAGGAGATGAATATGATTCTTCAAGGATCATGGATTTAATAGTGGAACCCTACAGAATGTAAATACGATCCTTATTGCAAAGCATCCCATCCATATATGAAAAAAATGATGTTTTGATGATCCTTTATTCATGTCTTGAATAATTTGAGCAGCTTCAGTATCACCCAACCATTCCTCTTGAAGTTGATAAATCCATTAAGAACAAGGACTAAAAATGGCATTAATGGAACCTTCATCTTCATATTTATGGGATAATGCATCATCTACCATATTTTATTTTCCCTTCTTATATTTGATGATGAAATCATAACCCAATAGTTTGGTCATCCACTTGTTTTGTTTAGGATAAGAGAAATGTTGTTCTATAAAGTGTTTAAGACTACTATGGTCAATTTTTATGATAAAGCAATACCTAAGTAAATAATACCTCTATTTCTCAATGGCATGTAAAATAACCAACATTTCTTTCTCATATGTGGAATGCCCCAAATTTTTTCTAGATAGTTGCTTGATTTTGAAAGCCATGGGGTGACCCTCTTGCATTAATACTACATCAATTCCTGTACCAAAAACATCACACTCGATGATGAAGGGTTTACTTAAATCTGGAGTAGCCAATATTGGAGTGGAGAACATAGATTCTTTGAGTGCTTTGAATGCTTGATAAGTTGCTTCATTCTATTTAAAAGCATCCTTCTTGGTAATTATTTTGAGAGGATCTATAATTTTTCCATAATTGTGTATGAATTTTCGGTAATAACCTATAAGACCTAGAAATTCCCTATGTTTTTTTTGAGGGATTTAGGTAGAGGCCAATCTTGAATAGCTTTTATTTTTTGAGGGTTTACTTTGACTCCTTCTTGAGATATGATATGACCTAAGTATTCAACTTCTTGGATCCCAAAGGCACATTTGGACCTTTTAACAAAATATTTTTTCCTTATGTAGTAAATGAAGAACCTTGTCAACGTGGGTTAGATGGTCTTCCCAAGATTTACTGTAAAATAGGATATCATAAAAAAAACTAGAATGAACTTACAAAGATATCGCCTAAATACCTGGTTCATAAGGCTTTGAAATGTTTATGGAGTATTAGTAAGACCGAAATGCATGAATAAGAATTCATAATGTCCTTCATGAGTTTGAAAAGTGGTTTTAGGTATGTCCTCTTCCCTAATCCTGATTTGGTGAAAGCCAGAATGAAGATCCACTTTAGTGAAATAACTAGCACCATGTAACTCATCTAATAAGTCATCATTGACATGTATAGGTAACTTATCCTTGATGGTAATTTTATTGAGAGGATGAAAATCTAGACACATGCACTACGAGTCATCTTTACGATGTACCATTACCATGGGCTATGAGTAAGGACTAATGCTCGGATGAATTATACCATGTTCTAACATTTCTTGTACTATCTTCTCTATTTCTGTCTTTTAAGATTGAGGATAGAGATAAGGACAAACATTAGGAGGAAGACTACCAGGAACAATATGTATAGCATGGTCATGTGATCGTTTAGGAGGTAGACCTTTTGGTTCATTGAAAACTTCTTCATAATTATCCAGAATAGGTTGAAGATATTTTGAGATAATCACCTACGTGTCCAAGGATTTAGCTTCCATAGAATTTATTTGAGCTATAAATCCATGAGCACCCTTATTTAATAGCTTCTCCATGCAATGGAAACTCACCATTTTGGATGGTGGATATTGAATTCCTTGAATACAAATAGTCTTATCATTCTCCTTTCATTTGATATATAATCTACGAAAATGAAAAGTAATCTCATCTAATTGTGATAACCATTCAACGCCCAAAATAACATATGCACTTCACAGGTTCATAACGAAAAGAGTTTCTCGTCAAGTGTAATTTCCCATTTGTATTGAAAGTAGGGATGTTCTACCTACACATTGAGTGTTTTATCCATTTGCAATTAAAACTTGGAACTTATCTTGATATGTCGTGTTAATGTACAAATTCAATGCTTTAGCAGTTTTGATATCAATAAAGTTATATGTACTTCTTGAATCAACTAACACATTAATACGCTTGTGCCTAATAAAACCTTGTACCTTAATTGTATGATAAGTTGTTAAACCCATAAGTGCATGGACTGAGAGAGCAATAGTATCATCCTCTAGTGTTATTTCATTAGTATCTACTAGGAGTTGTTTTGTATTTGTGGATGACTCTTGTTGAGTTATATCTTCTTATTCTTCTTCTTCTTCTTCTTCTTATTCTTCTTCTTCTTCTTTATTTTCAAATTCTACTTGAAAGGTTTGACATACTCCACATGCTTGATCTCTAGGATTATAAGAATGACACTTAAAGCAGAAAAATCTTGATGATTGTTCATTATTACAAAAATATTGATGGAAATTAGAATCACGTTTATAGGACACCCCATCTTGAAACTTAGTTTCAATTGCCTGAGCTATTCTGGTAGCTTCATATAGAGTACATGGATCATGAATGTTGACTTATTTTTGGATTTTATCCTTGAGACCATGACGAAAATCAGACAATAATTCTATTGGGTTTAATTTATGTGTGGTAAGTAATTAGACTTGTGAACTCTGATACATAATCTGCTATTGACCCGGTTTGCTTGAGATCCATGAGGTGGACCACATATGAGGACTATGAACCTTTGTCAAATATTTTAAGAAAAATTTCCTTAAATTCAGGCCACATAAGAGAGTGGTTATGTTGACGGAACTGCCATAACAACCATTGATAAGCTTGGGTGCCTAGTTTACAAGATGCATATGCAACTTGACCTATTTCAATAATATGATATAAACGAAAAATACCATCCATCTTGGCTATCCAGCCTCTAGGATCATATCCTTCAAAATTGGGCATGTCAGTACATAGAACTAGAGAATTATGAGGTCATTTTAATAATTGAGAGGCATCACTTGCTGAAGAATCAAAATCAAAGGAAGTTTGTGGAGGTATTGGTATTTTCTGAGTGTATAAAGGTGGAGGGTTGCTATTTATAGGTGGAGGATTGGGAGTTATAGTTGGAGGGTTGGTATTTATAGGTGGAGGGTTGGGAATGGATTGAGAGACTTTTTTATTTTGTTGTAGAAGTAATTCTACTGAATCATGTATCTGTTGTACTAATAAATACACAATATTTAGGTCAGTTTGTTGTTGCCCCAAACACTCACATACATTGACATCTACTGTGAGGGGAATTTTAGAAACAAGGTATTCTTGATTAATGGTAAATTTTTCTTGGTTGGACATATTACCATTATGGTTGTGAGTAGGGGGGATGGTGGAATTGTCTTGATTTAGTGTATCCATGGACCAATGGTGAGGGTTGAAACTGTTAATTACAAGAGGAGAATTATGTTGCACACCTTTATTTCATGGTTGTCTTCTAGGTGTATTTCAGGACCCTTCGTTTGGTTTCTCACTAAATTGTAATATTTCTTTTGGTCCTCTATTCCACTTGGAAGGCGTAGTTTGATCACTCATGAACTTTGAATGATGATTTTTTTGCAAAAAAATTGACCAAAATTTGGTTTTTTTTAACGTTCTTTTTATCCAATTGCTAGTTTTGATTTGAATAATACCAAAAGTTACATGAACGATCCTTCCACAAATGGTTATAATTATTTCTTAAATAGTAATGGCTAGTTTGTGCTCTCTGAATTCCTCCAATGGCTAGAATCTATTTCAACGGCTATAATCTATTTTTTGTCGATCTATCATTCTACGAAGTGGAGAGTTAGTGAAGTGGATAGCCAATAGATATAAGTAGTGGATAATTGTGCACAATGGGCAAAATCAATGACTATTGTTTCAATGAATACTTTGGTAATCTTCAATGGTACAAAATTTTGTCAACGGTCTATTTTGGTATGCAATGCAAAAATTTTTCAACAGTCTATTTTGGTATGCAACAGTTACTCAACCATATCAAATAACAATGACCAAAATTTGTTTTATATCAACATAAACTGAACCATATCAGAAACAACAATAGATCAGGAACCCATTAATCCACGTGGTACTCGACTATATTGCAACTGGTGCTACTGCTTGTGCGATGAATGTGAGCACCCAACATACTCACAAATATGTTAGGAAGTTTGTGTGTGTATACACAATATTAGGCCCACCTCATGAATAGTGTGGGATATTTATCCCCAAAAACATCTTAAAAGAAATAGGAACCTGACGAGCTACCCAACCTAAAGTCACACACCTCGATTACTAGTATGATTTGGGGCTTGTTAAAAATATTTAGGGAGATAAACGAAGGAATAAAAAATGATAAAATATCCCAAGGAAACATCTCTCTAGAATCTTATCTTCCTTGATATGATACGTGTTAGAATGTGAATGGATGGTCATTTAATGTTCGAATGCTTGGTATTTATTGGCCAATTTTTGGAGCCTTAGAATGTGTTTTTAATTTTTTCTATGACTATCTTCCTTACTCGCTCTTCCTGATCATCTGATGGTGTGCAATCATTCATGTAGAAAACCCCTTGCTTCATGCAAATATATCCCCATAATGCTTTCATGCAAAATTGCTCATGGCTTGACTATATAATTTGATCTCCTTTAGATTATCTTTATTTAATGAATAAGGAGCATCGTATTTAATGATCACATCATTAGATGTTTGGAATGCTTAATTATTTTCATGAGTCTTCTACCTTACAATGAAACCTCCATAAAAATAAAATATTAGTGTTGAACTTCGTATAGTGTTATGAATCGATCGAAAAACCACTAAAACTTCTTCACTAATCCCAATATCGCATCTTTATGATGGTGGGAGTTGTTTTAGGGTTTTTTGGAATGTCGAAACTAGTTATAAAATTTTTTGACCTTGATTATTCATATTTTTGAACCTGTGCTTCACTGCTACGAACTGTTTATCACCTGTAATTCTTTATGTTGTTGGGTTTCATGACGTCACATGCAATTCTTTATGCTACTAAAATTTGAGTGATATTTATGATGTTAGGTTTTCTATTGATACATATGGTGCTGATAACTGCTACAGTCACTTCAAAACTAATTTCAATGTATTAATTTTCTTCTTGCTATAATGTTTATACCAAACAAAAAAATTATGTGGAAGCACCAGTATCACACTCTGATACCACTTGTAGTAAAACTACTTGAAAAATAATTGCTTACATAGGTTTACTGAATCAAATCAATTATCTCTTGCCACTTGATGAGGGCTAAGTCCTTGCGAGTACGTAGATGAATGATTGTATAAAATTGATGATCAAATATAAAGTATCCTACCTCTATAAATAATAATAAATAAACCAATAAATGATTAATTAGAAATATAGTCGACTAGCTATAAAATTAATTTGATGTTCTAGGATCTTGTTCTAGTGAGGTGGATGTGGATGCTATGAGGGGAGAGGATTACGTCTCTCATGAGCAGTTCAAGATGATTTTGTGTTATTCCCTGGTAGTAGGAGTGACACCCCAATAAATATGTGCACTTAGGAAGACTTCAGAACTCATAAGGAAGAGGTTGGATCCTTGGAGGATTTGATTCTAGTGAAGGCTAGGGATGTAGTTGAGGATGACACAAAGAGAGCAAAAAGATTTTTTGAGATTGAGGGGGATGGGAGGAGAGGAATGAGATGTAATCCCTTAGTTATTACGTCAAGCACTCCAAGGAAGCATCAAGGAGTTAAATAACATGTAGCTAGAAGAAAATTAAAAAAGGACAAGAAAGATAAGGAAGGGAACCATTTGGTGGATGTAGGGATTAAGCAAATTATTGATTCATATTTCAATTATTTCTTCAAATAAGTATTATTTCTTGGAATTTGAGGGGTTTGGGAGTGAAACCCAAGCAAAATGTTGCAAAGTATTTGATTAGATAATATTATTTTTTGTTGACTCAAGAATCCCAATTAAGTTTAGATGGAAGCTCAACAGTTTGCAAGAGAATTTAGAAGAAAGCTTTGATATTAGAAGTTTCTTCCAAGGATAATTCTAGAGGATTGCTTTGTATGTGGGATCCTAGGAAGATAAATATTGTGGATGGAGTGGCAGTTGCAAGAATTTTATAGATAAAAATGTATTTGCTTTTAAATGTAGCTCTTTTTTAGGTAGTTAAATCCTGGCTACTATAAAAGAAAAAGTGGAGTTGTGGAGGGCAATGGAGGTAATTTTAACATCATTTTTTCATTGGAGGAAAAGCAATGAGGGTCTAGAGTCCTAGATGTGGGGATTCATTTGTTCATTGACCAAATGGATAGGTTAGGTCTTAGAGATGAGGTTTCAAAAGGCTACTTGTTCACTTGAAGTAATAGGAGACTAGACTTGGACCATATCTAGGAAAAAATTTATCATGTTCTAGTTGATGACTCCTAGGAAGTTGGATAAATAGTGTTACACTCAAATATTCTCTTTTACAGGGTCTAATCATTGGCCAATCTCTCTTGATGTCTTGATTTGGATTAAACCAGGGAACAACCCTTTTTAGTTTCAACTTACCTAACTTGACCATGAGGGTTTCAAGGATTATTTTCTTAGATGGTGGATAGATGGATGCCCAAGATTTGGAACTGTGATGTTTATATTTATTTAAATATTGTTGTTGGCAATTTTGGGTACCTTGGGTACATTGCATTTGCTCAAGTGAATAAGTTGTCATTGATGTCAAGAAGCTGTTGAAGGAATTTGAATTGATGTCAAATAATTTGTTTTGATGAAGGTTCGGCATGACAGGTTCGAAAGTAAGTAAGTTTGAAAAATGTCACGATATCGCGACATGTCGCATTTTCGTGACTTAAGCAGGAGAGAGAAAGCTTTTTAGAAAAGTGTCACGATATCGCGACATGTCGCATTTTCGCGACTTAAGCAGGCGAGAGAAAGCTTTTTAGAAAAGTGTCGCGATATCGCGACATGTCGCAATTTCGTGACTCAAAGAGGAGAGAGAATGTACTGAGTCAGAAATGTCACGATTTCGTGACATATTGCAAGGAAGGTTGAACGGACGAAAAAGTGTCACGATTTCACGACATGTTGCAGGAGAGAGAGTCCGAAAGAAAAAGTGTCACGATTTCACGACATAATGCAAAAGAGAGAGTCCGTAGTGTGAATTGTCGTGATTTCACGACAAGTTCGAAGAGAGAGAAAGTAACACGAAAAGTGTCACGATTTCGTGACATGCAGCAAAGGGAAGAGTCTGAAAATGAGAACTGTCACGATTTCGTGACAGGTTGCAGAGAAGTCGTACGAAAGCTGAAAGCGTCACGATTTTACGACAGGCTACAAAGAAAACGTACGAAAGCTAGAAGTGTCACGATTTCATGACAAATTCAAGGAGGAAGAGCTCAAAGGTGAAAGCGTCATGATTTCGTGACATGTTCCATTTTTGTGGGCGTAAGGCAGAGAAAAACACAAGGCAACGAAAGTGTCACGATTTCGTGACATGTTTCATTTTCGCTAGTGCAAGCAGACAAGAGTGCAAGGAAGAGAAAGTGTCACGATTTCATGATAGATTGAGATGGCAGCGTTCGGTTGGAGAAAGTGTCACGATTTCATGACAGAAATAGAATGCAGGCCTTCTATAGGAGAAGTGTCATGATTTCATGACAAAAGCAGAGAGGAAGGCTATGAAGACAGAAGTGTCACGATTTCACGACAAAAGTAGAAAGGAGGTCGACGAAGGGAGAAGTGTCACGATATCATGACAAAAGCAAAGTTGATGCTGACTAAGTCAGAAGTGTCGCGATATCGCGACAAGAGCTTAGTTGAAGTCGACAAAGGCTGAAGTGTCACGATATCATGACAAAAGCCAAAAGAAAGTATACGGTTGCAAAGGTGTCACGATATCGTGACATGTTGTAGTTTCACGGTAGAAGCTACAGAAGTGTTCCAGAGGCAGTGAAGCCGACAAAGTTAAATTTTAGCCGACAAAAATTAGGGCTTGCAGCCGACGTAGATTAGGGTTTGCATTTGTCATAACAGCCGACTAAGATTAAAGTTTTCTTCATGAAAATTCTGTTATAAAAGGAGGGTTGTTTGGAGAGTTGAAGGTGATTGGATGCGTGGTTGAAGTGCGACGTTCATAGATAGTGCACAGAGCAAGAAGTTCGATCGTCGAGAGCAGAGTGCGAAATTCGATCATAGTGTGCAGAGTGCATTTCGTCGAATCATTCTGAGTGTGAAAGATCGCAAAGGAAGAAGAGTGTGCGTAGACAGTGCAAGGGTTGAAGTTCGACCAAGTGCGGGTGTGTTTGCACAGAGAGAGCAGAGGGCATAGAGAGCAGACAGGCAAAGACGAACGAGGACATTTGTGCTAGACCGAAGGACTATGTTTAGTGCAAATTCGAGGACCAGCTTTGGAGGTGATAGAGTTGAGGACAGAGGTCTCCAGCCAGAGCAGGGAGGACAGGTGTCTTCTGTGGATAGAGTTCCATTTGCTAAGGGCAGCGAAGGCAGAGGTCTTCTAGAGGATCACCAGCCAGAGCAGAGCTAGGGGATTGGTGTCTCCTGTGGGTTGGTGCCCATGAACTCGAGATTAGGGGATTGGTGTCTCCTTTGGGTTGGTGCCCATAAACATTGTAATCGGGAAAGGTATTCCCAAAATTTGGATTGATAAAATTTAGTGAAATATTTTATCCGTGGATGTAGCTCACATTGAGCGAATCACGTAAATTGGTGTCTCATGTGTGTGTGATGATTTGTACATTGCTTTGGTTTCTGCTATTGATATTGCCATTGATATATTGTATAATTTTGATTGGGATAAGAAAAGTAAAAAGTGGTCTTATACTGTTCACCCCCCTCTCAGTATAAGCTTGTGTTCTTCAATTGGTATCAGAGCGGGTGCCTTCGAAAAGTTTAACAACTTGAAGGAAAAGCTAGTAAAGAACACAATGGATTATTCAAGTGGCAATGCAGCACCTATTCTTGATGGGTCAGATTTTGGTCTTTGGAGTGCAAGGATGAAGGTTCATCTAATGGCACTTGGTAATGAGGTATGGGAAGTAATTGAAGATGAGTACACTATTCCTGTACATGGTCCAAATACTAAAGAAGAAAGGCTCCTACATCACAACAATTCAAAAGCAATGAATGCAATCCTGAAAGGCTTACAGAAAGCAGATCTCACCAAAGTGATTCACTGCAAGACAACGAGTGAAATGTGGAAAAAGTTGCAGGTGGTTCATACAGGTGATACAAATGTCAGAAAGGCCAAGTTGAGACACTTCAAAGGTATGTTTGAACAACTCAAGATGAATGATGATGAAAATATTAGTGACTACATGCTTCGTATGGATGAGGTTGTTAACTCCATGAAAGACTTAGGTCTTGAGCTTGCTGAAAATGATGTTTGTGATAAGATTTTAAGATCTCTTCCTAATAGATTTAGTGAAAATATTTTTGCTATTGAGGAAGCTAAAGATTTGGATAAGTTGAAAAAGGATGAGCTCCATAGTATACTTGCAGCATTTGAGTTGAGAACTCAAGTGAAGGTTGACGTCAAGAAAGAGGCGGCTTTCAAGGCTACCAAGAAATCCAAGGGTAAACAACTTCAAGAGAGTGATGAGTCTTCTAGTGATGAAGAGGCATATTACAACAAGAAAGGCAAGTTCTCTAGAAAGCACAAAAGCATGAAAAATATAAGATGTTTCAATTGTGGAAAGTTTGGTCATTATGCTACAGACTATATTGTTCCCAAGGATGAAAGTGATGAAGATAAACAGGATTCTAAGAGCAAGGATTCTGAAAAGCACAAGCATCACAGAAAGAACAAAGATGAGCACAACAATCAAGGAAAGAGGTATTCTCACAAGCACAAGAAGAGTTTCTACCTAGACAAAGCAAGTAAGTGTTCTAGTAGTGATAGTGAAAGTTCTTCAAGTGATAATGAAAATGAGATGTTGTTCATATCAGAAAAAGAGGAAGAACCGAAACATAGATTCATTATCATGAAATGTCTTAGATGTGGAAATTTTGGTCACCTTGAGGATGATTGTACAAATAATGATTTGGTTTCTAGTATGTATGAGGATGCTTCAGAAAACTATAAGGAAGATGCATGTATGGTTTTTGAAAAAGGTAGCACCTCTAGTGATAAGAAATCTGAAAAAGGCTTTGATGATTCAGAAAGCAAACAAATAAAGGATCTTGAAAGTGAACTTACTAACGCTCTTAGTGTTTTGAAAAAGGAAAGAAAGAAGAATGCTAGACTCAAGGATAAGTTAGATGAATGTTGTATGGAGAGAGATGATCTTATAGAAAGTCTTGACTTCTCTATGGCTAAGACACAAGAACTCAAGGATGAGTTAGAGTCTAAGGTTCTTGAGTATAGTGAGTTAGAACAGAAAATGGCTTCTTTGAAAGAGGAAACTAAAGAGTACAAGGATAAGCTTTACAGGTTTCAAGATAGCTCCAAAAAGGTTAAGTCACTCATCAAAGGTCAAAGAAAGACAACGGATAAAACAGGCCTTGGTTTTGTTAAGCCACACAAGGAACAAGTTGGAGAGTCTAGTAAGAGACTCCAAAAGGAAGAGAGTTCTGATGAGGAAAGTATTTCAGATCATGAGTCCTTGAATGATAGATGCGCAGAAATAGAAAATAGAATTCAGAATGAGAAGAAGAAGTTTTCAGGACCCAAGAGGTCGAATAAAGGAAAATTTCATGACAGATGTTTTGCGTGTCACGAGGTTTGGTCACATGGCTTCACATTGCATGGCTCAAGTGAAGGAAGGTAAATGACAGTTTCAGAAGTGCTAGTTTCTTTCAAGGGTATTGCTACTCTTGTCAATAGTTTGGGCACAAGGCAATTTTTTGCAAGGCTAATAACAAGAATAGGGTTAGTCAGAACAAGCGGATTCAAAGAACAGGTATGCCTAAAAGAAATAACATTGTTACTTGTTATAAGTGCAACAATGAAGGTCACACAGCTAGACAGTGTAGAGCTGAACTTCCAAGGTACAGGAATAGGAACAATGGTATGAACAGGTCCAAGGATCAAGGCATGGATAAGAACAGGGAATGATAACAAGAATAGGAACAGGAACAGATGAATATGGACAAAGAGTTCAAGAGAAGGCCCGGCAAGGAAGTGATAGACGCTGATGATGATCAGTGCCTAATGGGAGTTTTACTCCCACCCCAGAATTAATCACCTCATCAGGAGGTGGGGGAGGGACTAAGCTAAGAGGCTCATTCTTAGTCCCGAGCCCCAAAGGTGACCCTTTGCCATTGATGACAAAGGGGGAGAGATATGAGTAAGGGGGAGAGCTTCAAAGTGAAGAGGAGAGCTTCAAGTCGGGGGGAGCAAAACTTCAAAGAAAGATTCTCAGTTGTGGGCACAGTTCGTCAGTTGTTAAGCACAGTTGGTTTCAGTTTTGGCTCTTGAGAAGCGTTTTTAGTAAAGGTTTGCCATCAATGACAAAGGGGGAGATTGTTGGCAATTTTGGGTACCTTGGGTACATTGCATTTGCTCAAGTGTATAAGTTGTCATTGATGTCAAGAAGCTTTTGAAGGAATTTGATTTGATGTAAAATAATTTGTTTTGATGAAGGTTCGGCATGACGAGTTCGAAAGTAAGTAGGTTGAAAAATGTCACGATATCGCGACATGTCGCATTTTTGCGACTTAAGCAGGAGAGAGAAAGCTTTTTAGAAAAGTGTCGCGATATCGCGACATGTCGCATTTTTGTGACTTAAGCAGGAGAGAAAGCTTTTTAGAAAAGTGTCGCGATATCACGACATGTCACAGTTTCGTGACTCAAAGAGGAGAGAGAATGTACGGAGTCAGAAATGTCACGATTTCATGACATATTGCAAGGAAGGTTGAACGGATGAAAAAGTGTCACGATTTCGTGACATGTTGCAAGAGAGAGAGTCCGAAAGAAAAAGTGTCACGATTTCACGACATAATGCAGAAGAGAGAGTCCGTAGTGTGAATTGTCACGATTTCATGACAAGTTCGAAGAGAGAGAAAGTAACACGAAAAGTGTCACGATTTCATGACATGCAGCAAAGGGAAGAGTCTGAAAATGAGAACTATCATGATTTCATGACAGGTTGTAGAGAAGTCGTACGGAAGCTGAAAGCATCACGATTTCGTGACAGGCTACAAAGAAAACGTACGGAAGCTAGAAGTGTCACGATTTCATGACAAATTCAAGGAGGAAGAGCTCAAAGGCGAAAGCGTCATGATTTCATGACATGTTCCATTTTCGCGGGCGTAAGGCAGAGAAAAACACAAGGCAGCGAAAGTGTCACGATTTCGTGACATGTTCCATTTTTGCTAGTGCAAGCAGACAAGAGTGCAAGGAAGAGAAAGTGTCACGATTTCATGATAGATTGAGATGGCAGCGTTCGGTTGGAGAAAGTGTCACGATTTCATGACAGAAATAGAATGCAGGCCTTCTATAGGAGAAGTGTCATGATTTCGCGACAAAAGTAGAGAGGAAGGCTATGAAGACAGAAGTGTCACGATTTCACGACAAAAGCAGAAAGGAGGTCGACGAAGGGAGAAGTGTCGCGATATCATGACAAAAGCAAAGTTGATGCTGACTAAGTCAGAAGTGTCATGATATCATGACAAGAGCTTAGTTGAAGTCGACAAAGGCTGAAGTGTCACGATATCGTGACAAAAGCCAAAAGAAAGTATACGGTTGCAAAGGTGTCACGATATCGTGACATGTTGTAGTTTCATGGCAGAAGCTACAGAAGTGTTCCAGAGGCAGTGAAGCCGACAAAGTTAAATTTTAGCCGACGAAAATTAGGGCTTGCAGCCGACGTAGATTAGGGTTTGCATTTGTCATAATAGCCGACTAAGATTAAAGTTTTCTTCATGAAAATTTTGTTATAAAAGGAGGGTTGTTTGGAGAGTTGAAGGGAATTAGATGTGTGGTTGAAGTGCGACGTTCGTAGATAGTGCGTAGAGCAAGAAGTTCGATCATCGAGAGCAGAGTGTGAAATTCGATCATAGTGTGCAGAGTGCATTTCGTCGAATCATTCTGAGTGTGAAAGATCACAAAGGAAGAAGAGTGTGCGTAGACAGTGCAAGGGTTGAAGTTCGACCAAGTGCGGGTGTGTTTGCATAGAGAGAGCAGAGGGCGTAGAGAGCAGACGAGGCAAAGACGAACGAGGACATTTGTGCTAGACCGAAGGACTGTGTTTAGTGCAAATTCGAGGACCAGCTTTGGAGGTGATAGAGTTGAGGACAGAGGTCTCCAGCCAGAGCAGGGAGGACAGGTGTCTTCTATGGATAGAGTTCCATTTGCTAAGGGCAGCGGAGGCAGAGGTCTTCTAGAGGATCACCAACCAGAGCAGAGCTAGGGGATTGGTGTCTCCTGTGGGTTGGTGCCCACGAACTCGAGATTAGGGGATTGGTGTCTCCTTTGGGTTGGTGCCCATAAACATTGTAATCGGGAAAGGTATTCCCAGAATTTGGATTGATAAAATTTAGTGAAAGATTTTATCCGTGGATGTAGCTCACATTGAGCGAATCACGTAAATTGGTGTCTCATGTGTGTGTGATGATTTGTACATTGCTTTGGTTTCTGCTATTGATATTGCCATTGATATATTGTATAATTTTGATTGGGATAAGAAAAGTAAAAAGTGGTCTTATACTGTTCACCCCCCCCTCTCAGTATAAGCTTGTGTTCTTCAATTGTAGTATGTGAAAGAGAGGCTAAAAGAATGAAACTATCTTTTTTTTGAAAATATTGAGCGAGAGTCCCAATGGGCTATGCATGCTCTTGAGTAGCTAACTAAGAGGGTTTATTTGGAAGGTCTTTCTCAAGAGATATTAATCTAGGATATGGATGTGGTGATTAAGGTGGAGGAATGGGAGAAAAAGGAGAATGTGTTCTAGAAAAAAAGTCTAGAATCACTTAGTTGATGGAGGGTTATAGGAAAAAAAACATTTTCCATCCATAAATAATGGCTAGAAGGGAGTTTAATTTTAATAAGTCTCTAACTTATGGAAGGGGGAAGGTCATAAGTACATGGTGTGAGATGTAGGGGGAAGCAAGAACGTACTTCTTTCATATTTTTTTGAATGTTTATCTAGATGATGAGGCACAATGGAAGATATTGGAGTCAATTCCTCCCTGTATTTTAGCCAAGTCGAATTTATTCCTATCTAGAGAGGTGTATTTGGAGGAAGTACAAATGGTAGTCTTTGAGATAAAAAAGGTTAAACTCTAGGACTATGTAGTTTTACAATTGAATTCTTTCAATTTATGTGGGAGGAGTTGGGGAGGAAATCCTACAAGTAGTTGAAGAGTCCAGAAGATGTAAATCTATCTTAAGAGCTTTGAACTATATATTTATTGCTTTTATTTTGGAAAAGGATAGGGCCTCATTGGATGAGTTTCAGTTGATTTCCCTTTGTAACTATATATATATAAGATTGTTTCTAAGGTGTTGGTAGAGCATTTGAAGGTGGTTTTATTAACCATTATATCTGAGGAATAGGGTGGATTTGTGTAAGGGAGACAAATCATGGACCAGATTATATTGGCATAGGAAGTTACTCACTCCATGAGACTCAATAAAGAAGGTAATATGTTTAATAAACTAGATATGTCCAAATCCTATGCCAATATATATATATATATATATATATATATATATATATATATATATATATATAATATTGTTTCTAAGGTGTTGGTAGATCATTTGAAGGTGGTTTTATAAAACATTATATCTGAGGAATAGGGTGGATTTGTGCAAGGGAGACAAATCATGGACCAGATTATATTGGCATAGGAAGTTACTCACTCCATGATATTCAATAAAGAAGGTAATATGTTTAATAAAATGGATATGTCCAAATCCTATGATCGAGTTGATTGGAGTTTTTTTTTTTAAGTGAAAAACCCCTTGCGGGGCCACCTTGGTCTGAGAGACCATGAACAGGGGGTTCTACACCGTCAAAGTCACCCAGGAGTCGCACCCGACCCTGCCCGCACCAACATTATCAATTGGATTTTGGATACCCAATTCAGCTTTTTGGTAGGGTGGATATTTGAACCTGGGACCTCTCTTGGAGGATTTTCCTCTCCTCTCCAACTCACCTACAACACCTGGGTGAAAAAACTAATTTATAGTGGAAAACACCCCTTTAGAGGTGCCAATTTCAATATGTTGGGCATAGGAGTAATGGAGCCTTGTCAGCCTCTACCAGCACATAGGACATTCCTAACTATACCATATATCTACAGGATGGAGACAAGGGTAATGGAACTTGGGTCGGCCTCTACCAGCACCCAGGGCATTTATCACTGCACCACAACAAGCAAATGATTGGAGTTTTTTTTTAAGGTTCTACAAAATATTACATTTGAGGATAGGTGGATCAATTAGGTGGCATCTTGCTTTTATAATCTTACTTTATTGGTCTTGATAAATGGTGTCCTGTCAAAGCATATTGGGGTAAGTAGAGGCCTGAGATAAGGAGACCATATATCCTCGTACTTGTTCATTATTCATATGGAATCCCTGGGTAAGACTATCCAAAAAGCTATGGGAACCTAGGAAATAAAAGGTTTTGTAATGTGCAAGGGGATCATGCCTCCAAATCATTTGCAATTTGTGGATTATTCTACTTATATGGGAATAGGAAAGATCAAGGAGGTCAATGGGTTCTCAATATTTTTGGATCTATATGTGAGAGCTTTGGGTTAAATTATCATTGAAGATAAATCTAAGGTTTTATCTTTCAATGTTGATAATAGGATGAAAGATCATATCCTTAATATTTTAAATTTCAAGAAAGGCTTAGTCCACTTTAAATATCTTTGGATTCCAATGGTAGGAAGACATCTTGGAAAGGAATATTGGAGGACTCTTATAGATAAAATTTGATGTAAGTTAAATTATTGGACCCATCGTTGGCTCTCATAGAGGCGAATATTGACTATGATAAAATTAGTGTTGTAGGCTATTCTAGTATTTCAATTTATAGCTATGATTAGACCTAGGCATTATGTTGAGGAGATTGATAGAATTTTGAGGGACTTTCTTTGGGGAGTCTTAGAATTGAAAAAGAAATAGATTTTGGTAAAGTTGGATTTAGTCTAGCTCCTACTAAATAAATGGGGTTGGGTTTTCGTATATTGGTTGATCAAAACTTGGCTTTATTGGCTAAATTGCTATGGAATTGGATTTTGGACTAGTCCAACCTTAAGTCAAAGGTTCTATCTATAAATTATGGGTATGACATGGAACTAATTTATAGTCTTCCCTTTAATAAGGGGGGTCCATAATTTAGACTATAATTAAATAGACTAGTACTTTTCTTGTTTTAGGGCTATTCTAGAAAGTTAAAAATGGGAGAAAGGAAAAATTTTGGGATGATGTGTGGGATAAATACTAGCCAATTACTTCCCAATTTCCAAACCTGGGTAATGTTGCAATTATTTTTAAGAACGTAAAATGGATATATGTTAAGGACTTTTAGGAGAAATATGAAGAGGGAGTGGATTTGAGGAGGTGGAAATACCTCTCTTTTTGGATATATATATATATAGCTAAAAAGAAGATAGAGATAGTTTGAGGGCTATTTGGGATAAAAGATAGTGTTCATTGTCAAAATAGGACACTTTAGGATGAGGAGACAAAGGAAATGAATGGTATTTAATCAAGAAGGGATATGACTAGATCACATAGGTATGGGGTAGGGAGAGGGAAATTTAGAAGGTGTGTAATTCAAGTATTTGGTTGAAAGTCAACAATTTTATTTTGTTAGCCATTTAGAATAGGATTTTGACTCAAGATAATCTTCATAATAGGGGCTTGGTGGACCTAGAATAGTGTGTACTCTATTAATATATGGGAGAATTTGTTGATCACCTTCTATTTATAGGTTGGATTTGGAAGCAAGGCAAAATGATATTTAATTTTCCCTATCTTGGTGATATCTCATTGGAGTAGTTATTTGATTTGTGGGGCTCTTGGGGGTCGGGTGGACAGTATGCCCTTCTAGTTCATTATTTCAATGATTTCACTTTGTGGTAGGTGTGGTTGGAGTGCAATAGACATATTTTTCATAATGAGTGCTCATCCAATGAGTCAATTTTCTTGAGAATATTTCTCAATATTAGAGATATTATAAGAGGAATAAAAGATTCTCATCTTATACCCAAATATAATAGGTTATTGGATCTTCTTGGGAATGTGATCCCTAGGTGGGTTCAATCCCAATCATTATGGAATTGGAGCTCGAGAATAAGAAAGGCTCCTCCTAAAAAAATGGATAGGGAAAGGAAGTGGAAGCCATCACCAGTGGATTGGATTAAGGTTAACAACAATGGTGTTGCTTTTAGCAATCTAGGGGAGGAGGTTATTTGAGGGTGGATCGTATGAATGAAGGGACAATGGTTTTTGGCTTCCAATGGGACATTGGGAAGAACAACAATATGGTGGAAAATGCCATGGCCATCTGTGAAGGCTTAGCCATGGCTATTAAGCAAGGATACTCAAGAATTAAGGTGGAGTCTTACTATCAGGTCTTAATAAATAGGTTGAACAAGTAGTATGAGGGGGATAAATTGAATGGATGATCCAATGGGTATTTTACAATATTATGGGTTTAAAAAATAGAGCATAGATAAATTGTATCCACATGGTTATGGAAAAGAAAAAAATTGTAGATAGATTGGCTAATTGAGGAATAGAGAGGGGTCATCATTGGTGGAATTAAGGTAGGGGTAGAACCTAGGGAAATATTATATGGACTTGCAAGTTTTTCTTTGATAGGATTACCCAAATTTATGGGGAAGGAATAAGTAACAGTGTGTCAACTCCTATGTTTCATGATTAGGAATTGTTTGAATTTTTGTGTACATGGGAAGGTGGAAGTAGGACAAACAGATTAGCAGGATGAGCTGGGGTAGCTACAAGAGTTTGTAATTTCCACTAGAAATGAAGACCTCTCAAATGCGATTTCAAAATGATATGTGGTATACAAGGAAATAAAATGATGGTTTTGTCTAATTACAGTTCTAAGGAGTCCTACTCTAATATGTCATTCTGATGAAAATCAACAAACAAGAAAACCAATGATACACAAGTGTTTCAGAGAACCAAATATTTTCCTTACTTTCATGCCAAAATGAGGATACAAAAGAAATATCCCTTTTACAATTTTGAAAATTCCCTCAAATACCCTTTTTTCCCCTTTTTCCTGCCTAAAACAATGCATTTAAAATTAGAAATTTGGGGGCAACTTGACGAGGTAATAACTTCGCGCTCATTGACCCGATTGAATATTACATGTTTTTAGAAAGTGCACGAGATGAACTAAGCGGGGCAAGCCTTAATGATGTGTCTAACTGAAAATACTCAAATTCGGCCTCTAAGGCCTTCAAAAATCTCCTGCAAGTTTTACTAGTTTTACTAGTTTTACAACAAATTTAAAACAATTACAATTTTTTTTGTTTTGGGTGATGCAAGATCACTCTTACACCACTCGGATGCTCCTACATCAGAAACCCGGGGTAAATTGAGAAGTGACCTTCACTTCTCTTTTGTTGGAAGAAAACCAAGGTGTTCAACCTCAGCCTTCGACAACCAAGATGAATCTTCAAAAGGTTTGTCCTTCCACTTAACCAGATATTTTGTGTACTGCAAATTTTTGGTACTTTTACCGATGTATGTATCCAAGATCTCTTCTATATATTCTATATCTAGAGTAGATGTTGGAATATTCCACAATTCTGCTATTGGTCCCTCACCATTTTCTCCTTCATGGTATTCTGCCAAATTTGAAATGTTAAAAATAGGTGATATGTTAAGCCCACTTGGCAATTCCACTTAATATGCATTTCTTGAATCACAATTTTCTATGATTCTGCATGGTCCAAACTTCTTCATTTTTAGCTTGTTATAGGTTTTAGCAGGAAACCTTTCTTTTCTCAGATGGACCATAACTTCATCTCCCACTTCAAATTCCTTAAACCGTCGCTTCTATTCTACCCTTGTCTTGTACTAAGTATTCATCTTAGTGATATGCTTCTTCACTTCATGCAAGATCTTCATATGCTCTGCAAATTCTTCAACCTTAGCACTGCACTTTTCCCCTATATCCATCTTCCTCAACTCATAATCATTTCTTGGACTACTCCCATATATGATCTAGAAAGGATATTTGTTAGTACTCCTATTGACAAAATTATTGTATGCAAATTATTCTTTTGGAAAAACCAAATCCCATCCCTTGGGCTTATTTCCTACCAAGCATCTCAGTAGATTACCCATACTTCTATTCACCACCTTTTTTTTCCATAAGTCTGTGGGTGGTATGTAGAACTGAATTTCAAGTTTGTCTTCAATTTCTTCCATAGGGTCCTCTAGAAATACCCAACAAACTTGGTATCCCTGTTAGAAACAATACTCTTTGGTAGACCATGAATTCGTATGACCTCTTTGAAAAACAACCCTGCAACATGAACTATATTATTACTTTTCTGGCAGGGAATAAATGTGCCATCTTTGAAAACTTGTCAACCACCACAAATAAGGACTCATTCCTCCTCTATGTCCTTGGTAGGCCAAGAACAAAATCCATGCTGATGTCCTCCCATGGTCTTTCTAGTATAGGTAATGGTTGATATAATCCAGTGTTCTGTATCACACCCTTGGCTATTTGGCACACTCTACAATTTTGTACAAATATCTTCACATCTTGCTACAACTGTGGCCAATAGTAGTTCTCACTAACGAGGGCAAAGGTCTTATCTCAACCAAAGTTTCTAGCCAACCCTCCACTATGCTTCTCCTTGACCATATTCTCCCTCATTGAACTCCTTAGAATGCATAATTAGTTTCCTCTGAATAAAATTCCATCTTGGATTAGAAAATCCAACATGTAGACACTAAAATATGGTCAATTTGATTAGTCATCCATAAACAATGACTAAATTGACACCATATGGCCCCTTGGGCAGCCCTCAAAAGGCACATAGTGGTTCTAGCCACTCTGGGTGAGGTTCTTGAGGCTTCTAGACCAATTTTGGGAGTTTTTGGCCCACAATTCATAATCGTCCCACCCTGGGATGGTGGCAGATTCCTACCATCCCACCCTAGGATGATGGTTTGGGAGTTTTTGGCCCACAATTCACAATCGTCCCACCTTGGGATGGTGGCAGATTCCTACCATCCCACCCTAGGATGGTGGTGAGCCATCATCCTAGGGTGGGATGGTGAGCAATTTTGACCAAGAAAAATTCAAATCTGGGACAAATGGCACCCAAAAACTGCCATTTACCCTACCACTTGAAACATGCAGGTCAGAGGGCACTAAATCCTTATGACATGCTTTATAATAGAGGCTAAAATGGGAGATTCTCTTCTCCATACAATTAATGTCTCCTTTTTGACAATGGCACCTCCTGCCATGCATGCCCTTGCATGCCTTTTTGCACATAAGCCCCTTTGGGCTATAAAATGGATACAACGTCCACATAAAAAACATAGGGAGAGGAGTTCTAGGATATGCAATAGAGTTCTGCCAATATTTCCCCTCACTTTATTGTGCTCTCTTTCCCTCAGAATATACCCTTAGCAAAGGAAGTTACTAGGTGACTTCAAGAGGGTATTTTGGGTATAACTTTACAATTCGGGTGAATTTCTTCACCAAATTTAATGACAATACCTCTTATAGTTTTTAGTACCATTCCCCTAGTATTGGTAGCAAAAGGTGTGCATAATTGGTGGGTATCTCACCCTAGGGTGCCCTCCAATTAGTTGCAGTCACCACCGTCCCCCCTTGGATGAGGAGAAATATTTGCATAATTTTTTTACTATTTTTTTTAGGATTATTCTAGACTATCATAGGATGTTACAGTTCAAATTTCATTAAATTTGGAGTTAAATTGACTAATATATCGTATTTTTAAGTTTTTGCAGGTTCGTAGGGCCCATCCGAGAACCCTAGGTGCATGCAGAAGGATTTGTGCCCCATTTATAAAATATAACTACATGGATAGCCTTAAAATTTTTATTTGTGTATTCTATCCAAGTTTCATATGTTTTGAGCATGTTTAGGGGTAAGAATTTCTTGTCTTGGTCTTCGTAGGTTGTAGATGGGCAGCACAAAATTGAGGGGCCTACGGATGCAATTTCAGATATGTTTTTGGTTATATCCCTTCAAAAAATCCTATTTAACATCTCCATAAAATTTCAATTCATTCTTAGTTTATTTGATATGTTTTTAATATATATGCCCTTTACTAGTCTTTTGGTGCCTGTGGGGATTGCATGTTTTCCATCACACACACTTGCTATTTGACCATTTTGGCTTCCTTGTGTGTAGGTGTAGGTTTCTAGAAGGCATTGGGAAGTAAAAAAAGACATAAAATATCAAATATATAAGCAACGGTGGCATTGGCCTGCCACCTTGGTTGTGGGTATGAGGAAGGACACTAGATGTGCACCCGAATTTCTTGAAGGATTTGATACTTGGCCACCCAAACTTTGTAATAATTGTATAACAATTGACCCCTCAATGGGACTGCTATATAACCTTGGATATGATCCACCAAACTAATAATAAGGATACTTGTTTCATTTCATTCCTTTTTGTGGAACCCTTGTCCCTTGTGCTTTGGGTGAAAATCTGACTTCATTTTTACAATTTTGCCCTTTTTATGTTGCAGGTGCTCCCCTCCCCACCCTCGAATGGTGGTAGAACCTTTATCTAGATCACCCTAGGATTTTGGCTTCACCGTCCCACTCTGGGATGGTGGTAGGGCTTCTAATCGTCCCACACTAGAGCGTTGAAGAAACAGAGAAATTTTTGCCCAAAAATCCAAAATTTGGAGGTCTCAAACTGCTAAGGTAAGTGCCTAAATATTCTGTCTTTCTGCTGTATTTTTAGAGAATGTTAAAATTGGTTTTTCTTGCATCATTTTTTTGCATAGAAATGTTAAAATTCATATTTTTTACTTTTCTTATAACATAAAGCAACAAAAGGAAGAAGAAAAATTGAAAGAAACTTGAAGTAGTGATGAATCTTTATGGCTTGATTGCTTGTGGCTTACCCAATGGGTAGGTTAGAATTTAGGACTTGCATATATAAGTGACATTTGTAGGTTCCTTTTATCCTAGCTTTTTCAAATTAAAACACACCTATTGCATGCATTTAGTGAATGATCGTTGAATACTTCTTTGCTGACTTTCTTTGGATTAAAAGGAACCTCACACACTTGCACATTCCACTATAACATTGGTAAGGTTGGATTTCATCACCAACCCCCAATTTAGACTGGTGACATTGGATTTCACCTCCTTCCATCAACTTTCCCTCTATATGCCTTAGATAGAATAGGGCACTCTCTCAATATGGAATATGTCACTAATGTTCAAACTGCCTCCCATTATTGGAAATATTGTTTCAGAGTGGAAGAGCTAGGCGAACCCCCCACTGGGATTTCAGCAGTGTACCCTAGAATATTTTGAGAAATCATGTTTGGCACTGGTGTCCCTATTCACCACTTTTGTTGAGTTCCCTCATTTTAATTCTGCAATAAGAGAAAAGAGCAACAACAAATCTAAACACTCTGAAACCAGTTTAGGACACACATTTAATTAATAAAAAGATAATCATATTGTCTGATTTGTGTTTTTATTTATTATTTGGTACAAAACCCTAACCCTAATTTTTAAGGAAATTTATTTTTTGATTCTACATCCAACGCTTCAAGAATCGTGCAAAACGGAGCTATAATGAAAAAGTTATTTTGGTTTTGTGATTACTCTATTTTCAAGGCTGAAAATAGGGAAAAACTACACTAAAATAGTCATAAAATGGTCTAGAAAACTCCAAAACTTGCCAAATTTATTTTTTTGTATTAGTTAGACCATTCTGCATCTCTCCCAAAAATTTTGGGTCCTAACTTTCACAGTTCAAAATTTCCCAAAAAATCCCAAAAGTGGGCATTTCCCCACGGGCCCCGGTTGGCCAAATATTCCAAAGATACAATTTTTTGATCCAAAAATCAAATTTTGGAGACCTAGACCATTATTATTAGCTTGTCGCATTGATCATTTTGATATATAAAACTTATAGCATTTTTCGAAAGTCAAAATTTTCTTTAGTGTGGGTTTCCTTCAAGGTTTGCCTAGTCAACACATTATGACAACTATGCATGGCCGAGCTCGATCATGAGCTAGTGAAGTAGAAAAATTTAGGAGAGGCATTGAGCACCATCATTATAGGTATGAGGATATCCTCACTCTTTCATTTAGCCCTGATAGTAGTCACCTTTGCTATTCTCCTGAGGATCTCATCATTCCTGCACGTCAACCTAAAGTTGTCGTGAGGTCCACTCCTCACATAGAAGACCTGACCACCAAAGTATCTCTACCAAGAGAACATCAATGGATTACCCACATGATCAAGTGGATTATTCTATTAGCCAACACTAATTCCAATCACAAGCCATATATAATCAACCTTCCAAAGGACCTAGCAAGGAGGTTTACACTCCCTCTACATCATGGTCTTCACCACCTAGAACTCCCATCCAGAAAGTGTTAGCAAACCAGAGTAGGCCTATGTGAATTTCGCATGCACCATCAGCCAAAGTGACCATGAGAGAGCTTCTACTATAGTCCTCCAAATATTGGGACCCTTTCATGAGGGTCTTGGATTCCATGGAGGTACAACATCATGACTCTGATGCTTTCACCAACTTTATGGAATACATACAAATGTACAAGAATCCTATTATATCCTTTCAAAATCATGAGGTCAAACCCATACCTACCAGTTCACTAGATATTTCTCTACACATAATTGACCCAGACCCCTTCAAGTATTATAAGTAGGTGGATCATCCACAAAGGCCTATAATGTCATCCAAGCATTTGGACACTAAATCCCATGACATTATTCAGAGTCCAGATTCAACCCCACGGTTAGTCATGAAGCTACCTTCACCACTAATAGTACCATTCTCTATCTCTTCAAGCAAGTAATAATAAGAAGATCTAGCTACAGAAGCTCCCATAGCTATCATCAATACACCTACAGAAGATCTTTTCACTCCTACCAAAAAGGGGGAAGAGCCCACTATTGATATGGGTGAATCAAACCATATCATGTTGGAGGACACAATTCCATTGACCTACCCAGAACTCAATGAGTGCATAGTACCCAACATTGCATTCACACCTATCATCGAGTCAATCAAATATTTGGGTCATCCTCCTATCGAGTTTCCACCCATTGATAGCATTTTTGATGCACCCCTCGAGCAGGGGGGCCAAGAAGATCACCTTGGACAAGTTGATGAGGTAGATATGACTCGTTTAGATGCAAATGCATCTTCTCCCAAGTTTGTGGGAATGATCAATATGATGACAGAGGACCAAAGCCCTCGAAATCCATCTATGCAATATGTGACACCATCCAAAATTCCATCCATAAAAAGAAGATACCATTGATGGATTCGATCACACCTACTCCATCTCACTCAACATATCCACAAGATCAAGAGCAGATGTACCCTCTAGACCAAAGTGGAGGTAACCCAACTACCATAATTGAAAACTTTGAGTTGGAACATGAGCATGAGCTAAATCAAGAACAAGAACATGTGGATACAATAGCCAGCTCCAATCATCATGAAGCATCCACATCTCCTCAGACACTAGGGACTTTTGATCCACCCTCGATCAATTATCTCCTAGCTCCCACACCTAGTTCACCTCCACCACATATAAGTTGCCATCCAACTCCCTCAATAGCCATACAATCATCACCTCCACTAGTACCACAACATATCTTGGATAGGCTAGCTGATGTGGAGTTACAAGTGAGTCACCAAAAAAATGTTGTACAATAGATCATGGATCGGCTCACAAGCATTGAGTTACGGTTGAGTCATCCAAAACCTCAACCCCTTGATTGTCATGACCAACCCACTCCTGCATAGTCCAATGTTAAGTCTCAAAAAATCAAGGGCTAAACCAACAACGTCAGCCTAAGCTATAATTTATGCCCATTAATGAGTACAGGGACTCTCTATTTGAGCGACTCTGCGTGGCAAAGGCAATTACTTTACCTGAGAGTCGACTTGTTGACCCCTATGCACCTAAGCCCTATGGATATCGCAAAGATCTATACTACAAATACCATAGGCAGAAAGGGCATGATGTGCATAGGTGCTTTAAATTCAAAAATTTGGTATAGGATATGTTTGACAAGAATGATCTTCAAATCAACAACCAATAAATTGACATAGTGCAACATATGTTACCTATAGATGGTAGTCAAGAAGAGCAACCTAAATAGGTGACTGAGACACATACAACCTCATCACCTCATAAAATAAGTTAGCTGCATTCACCTTGTTTAAGGCATCAATGTCGTACCTAGACTTTGTTATTTGAGCCCATGTTGACCATTTTTAACAACCTACAAGATACAGAGGCAATTGTCTTACCAGATATACCCTTGTTCAACCCAAATAGACCCATATCTAAACTATATAGGGAGGATCATTATTACCTCTATCATAAAATGAGATGGCATGACATTAGCACTTATCATGTTTTTAGATGCAAGGTCCAAGATATTATTGATGAGGGAGCTTTATCCACGAGTGGGTCACTCATTCTACCCCATCAAGATATTAGCATTACCTAGGATTCCTTGCCAAAATAGGGAGGGTCAATTCCTATTGCTCCTCTTGGCCAAGTCAATAATATTGCATCAATCATAGTAAATGCTGGGGGTATACAAGGTATTGCACCTTCCTCCTAAGAACACAAAGTAAGAAAAGTTACAAAAGGCTCCAAGGGTATCTACATATCACTTGGTCAACCTAGAATGCTCCTAGGCGGTCTAGAACCATCTAGGTCACCCCTAAATGCTCCAAGGGTGCCTACATCCCTCTTGGTCAACCTAAAAGGCTCCTAGGCGGTCTAGAACCGTCTAGGTCACCCCTAAATGCTCCAAGGGTGCCTATATCCCGCTTGGTCAACCTAAAATGCTCCTAGGCGGTCTAGAACCGTCTAGGTCACCCCTAAATGCTCCAAGGGTACCTATATCCCGCTTGGTCAACCTAAAAGGCTCCTAGGCGGTCTAGAACCATCTAGGTCACCCCTAAATGCTCCAAGGGTGCCTATATCCCGCTTGGTCAACCTAAAATGCTCCTAGGTGATCTAGAACCATCTAGGTCACCCCAAAATGCTCCAAGGGTGCCTATATCCCGCTTGGTCAACCTAAATGCTCCTAGATGGTCTAGAACCATCTAGGTCAACCAAAAAGCCCCAAAGGCATCCATAAGCCCTTTGGTCCCCCCAAATGCCCCAATGGCCCCCAATAAGCCCGTTGGTCATAGGTACATACATATATATATATATATATATAAAAAAATAATATATATATATATATATATATATATATATATCAATCAAAAATTCAAAAACATCATCAAAACATCAAAATACAAAAACATTGCATCGCATTGCACTTTCATACATATATATCAATCAAAATTTCAAAAAAAACATTATCAAAATTTTAAAAATTCAAAAATATTGCATCACATCACATTGCATCCCATTGCATTTTATCGTCGCTTGCATTTAGGCATATTCATCATTAGCACTTTACATTTTAGAGTTGCTCATACATGTCTAGCACCATGATGGTACACTACTTACCGCTCAAAATCAATGTTGTGAAAGTACTCATAGTTCAATGCCGCAATTATCATTTTCACCCACATTTTTCACATTCCATATTTGTGTCCACCCCTTCACCTAGTCATTTGTTTTAGAATGTCATTAGGGTTTTTGGTCACTCAACCATTTCTAGCTTCTCTTCAGGTTTTGTAGAAAGCTAGCTTGATTTTTAGGAGGTAGAGTCTTGCATTGATTATGCCTTGTGTACATCAAATCCCAAACATAGTTAAACATTAATAATCCAAGTTTTGTGCAAAGAAAGATGAAATCCATGAAGTGGTCTAGGTTACCTTAAGCGAAAAGGTCATCCTGCTCATCCCCTTGTGCGAATGGTTCAAGAATGCTGAGAGTTGGCAAAAGGACAAGCATCTTCCCTACCCAATTCCCCAAAATAAACAGTGGTTTTCACCACTATCAAAAATCCCAATTCCCACAAATCCCCATCCCAAAAATATCAAAATTTCACAAAAATCAAAGCAATAAAAAGCAAAAGCAAATTCAATAGTGGTTTGCACCACTAATCCCAAATCCCTTGCTCAAAGAAAAAATAATAATACAAAAAAAATAGTGATTATCATCACTACCCATGAGCAAGTATCCCAATAAAATTGAAGAAAATAAGGGAGCTTGAGCTTGAATCCCTAGAATTCTCAACATTTGACAAACCATTTAGGTGATCCTCATTACAGGTTTGGTGGATAGCCTACTTGGCAATGGTGGTAGCCTCCCGCATGACGATATGTCTATCACATTAGCCTCGTGTGTGTGTGCAGACCAATGTTTGCATGTGGACGAGCTAGCTTTTGTAACCTAGATTGCCTAGTGGTCTAGTCCTACTAAGTACATAACCCAGGATTGTGACATTCATAGGGTGATCCTCATTCTAGGTTTGGTGGATAGCCTATCTGGCAATGGTGGTATCTTTATGTGTTTCACAGGAATGAACTCACTTGCACACATAGGGATATGACGTACCTTGGTCATCCTAGCAGATTCATACCTTGTCAAAAAGTCTTGCATAGTCAGTATACAACCTTTGATCACATCAGCTAGAGTGTTTGAGTCTCCTAAAAACCTCACCTACATTCTTTAAACATGTCATATCATTTACTCCATTTTTTACATCGCAATAATGGTTTCACATTTCCATTACAAAAAAAAAAAAAGAAGCAAAAACAAAGAGCGTTAATGTATTTTGTATAGTCTATAGTGTTCACATAGTATGTCAAATCATTAGCCACAATCCATGTTTTTCAATCACCCCATATTTCATCTCACTGTGCATCCATGCATATAGATAGCATCAAATCAAAGCAAATACACATGCATACATGATATATGTTTATCACCATTCCATCATATCACAAAAGCATCCATATGCATACATAATAAGCATCCAACACATCTACAGAAGCAAATGCATACATTGCATCCATCTCATAAAGAAATAAGGGAGACACATGATGACCATAACAAAATCTCATATATATATATGGGGCAAAAAAAATACATCATAGTTTCCAAAAATGCCCGTAGGCTACAATAAAGTGGGTCCTTAGACCTCACAATGCTAAACATCCAAAAATCCAAAAAGAGTCGAAAGAGCCTCAAAAAGCCCCAAAGGTATCCATAAACCCTTTGGTCAACCCAAAATGCCCCTAAGGTATCCATAAACCCTTTGGTCAACCAAAAATCCCCAAAGGTATCCATAAACCCTTTGGTCAACCAAAATTCCCCAAAGGTATCCATAACCCCAAAAGCCCCAAAGGTATCCATAAACCCTTTGGTCAACCAAAAAGCCCCAAAGGTATCCATAAACCCTTTGGTCAACCAAAATGCCCCAAAGGTATCCATAAACCCTTTGGTCAACCCAAAAAGCCCCAAAGGTATCCATAAACCCTTTGGTCAACTCAAAAAGCCCCAAAGGTCTCCATAAACCCTTTGGTCAACCAAAAATCCCCAAAGGTATCCATAAACCCTTTGGTCAACCCAAAAAGCCCCTAAGGTATCCATAAACCCTTTGGTCAACCAAAATGCCCCAAAGGTATCCATAAACCCTTTGGTCACCCAAAAAGCCCCAAAGGTATCCATAAACCCTTTGGTCAACCAAAATGCCCCAAAGGTATCCATAAACCCTTTGGTCAACCCAAAAAGCCCCAAAGGTATCCATAAACCCTTTGGTCAACCCAAAATGCCCCAAAGGTATCCATAAACCCTTTGGTCACCCAACAAGCCCCAAAGGTATCCATAAACCCTTTGGTCAACTCAAAAAGCCCCAAAGGTCTCCATAAACCCTTTGCTCAACCCAAACAAGCCCCAAAGGTATCCCTAAACCCTTTGGTCACTCAAAATGCCCCAATGGCATCCAATAAGCCCATTGGTCAAGTATACATACATATATATTAATCAAAAACCAAAAAAAAAACAACAAAACAACACAAAAGCCAAAGAAAAGGGTTCAACACCCACCAAAACAAGTCAAATATGATGGAATTCATTCAGGGTCAAGATGGAATGCAAACTTCTCATGGATGCATGGACAAGTTACTACTTCACTCCCCAAGAAGGCCATTATGGCTAGACCGCCCCACGGGAAGGAGGTTTTCAACTCTTTGCTTCCATGAAATCTCCATAGCATCATCCAAATCCTTTCAAAACTATGCCATTTTTCAATGAGAACAACTGAAGGCAACCTTAACAAATGTCATCTGGGTCAAGCGACTCGTCACTTTTCTCATTGGTCATTCCCTCATCGACTCATCGCTTGAGGGGGTAGTCATGCTTAACAAATTCATAATAAAAAATCAACAATTAAACACTCAATCATGCAAGTTGTGTTTGTCCAACGAATCTTTGACAAAGACAATCATACCCCTACTTGGGGTAGAAAACAAGCAAATATCTCAATTAAGCACATAACAATGCAGATGAACCTGCCTTGTTGGTAACCTCAAAAGTTACCAAAATACTTGGTTTTCTCTAACGCCTAGGGTTATAAGTCCCCTGAGCATACCTGGAAGTTGAAGAGAAACCAAGACCAATGTCTTTACTGAGTCAGAAGCAAGGATTCAAGAATGCATGCTCTTTCCATGATTGGGGCATCTAAAGTTGGTTAGGTTATCGAGTAACCTTAATCATTGAACATTTTAGTCATCTATTTTTGCTCAATGTTGTGTTGCACACAATGCATCTCAAAAAGGGGCATCTGTAGACACTAAAATATGGTCAATCCGATTAGGAATCCACAAAAAATGACTAAATTGACACCATATGGCCCCTTGGGCAGCCCTCAGAAGGCACACAGTGGTTCTAGCCACTCCGGGTGAGGTTTTGGAGGCTTCTGGCCCAATTTTGGGAGGTTTTGGCCCAAAATTCACCATCGTCCCACCCTAGGATGGTGGCAGATTCCCACCGTCCCACCCTGGGATGGTGGTGAGCCATCGTCCCAGGGTGGGACGGTGAGCAAGTTTGACCCAGAAAAAGTCAAATCTGGGATAAATGGCACCCAAAAACTGCCATTTACCCCGCCAATTGAAGCATGTGGGTCAGAGGGCACTACATCCTTATGACATGCTTCATAATGGAGGCTAAAAATGGAGATTCTCTTCCCCATCCAATGCATGCCTCCTTTTTGACAAATGGCACCTCCTGCCATGCATGCCCTTGCATGCCTTTTTGCACATAAGCCCCTTTGGGCTATAAAATGGATACAAGGTCCACACAAAAAACATAGGGAGAGGAGTTCTAGGATATGCAATAGAGTGCTACCGAGATTTCCCCTCACTTTATTGTGCTCTCTTTCCCTCGAAATCTCTCCTTAGCGAAGGAGGTTACCGAGTGACTTCAAGAGGGTCTTTTGGGCATAAATTTACCATCTGGGTGAATTTCTTCACCAAATTTGATGAAAATACCCCTTAGAGTATTTAGGACCATTCCCCAGTGGGATTGGTAGCAAAAGGTGTGCATAATTGGTGGGTATCCCACCCCAGGGTGCCCTCCAATTAGTTGCAGTCACCACCGTCCCCCTGGGATGAGGAGAAATATGTGCACAATTTCTTTACTATTTTTTTAGGCTTATTCTAGACTATCATAGGATGCTACAGTTCAAATTTCATGCAATTTGGAGTTATATTGGCCGAGATATCACATTTTTAAGTTTTTGCAGGTTCGTAGGGCCCATCCGGGCACCCCAGGTGCATGCAGATGGATCTGCGCCTCATTTTGAAAATATAACCACATGGGTAGTCTTAAAATGTTGATTTATGTATTCTATCCAAGTTTCATGTGTTTTGGACATGTTTAGGGGTAGGAATTGCTTGTCTTGGTCTTCGCAGGTTGCAGACGGGCAGTGCAAAATTGAGGGGCCTACGGATGCAATTTCAGATATTTTTTTGGTGATATCCCTTCAAAACCTCCTATTTAACATCTCCATAAAATTTCAAGTCATTCTGAGTTGATTTGATATGTTTTTAATATATATGCCCTTTACTAGTCTTTTGGTGCCTGTGGGGATTGCATGTTTTCCATCACACGCACTTGCTATTTGACCCTTTTGGCTTCCTTGTGTGTAGGTGTAGGTTCCTAGAAGGCATTTGGAAGGAAAACAAGACATCAAAGATCAAAGATACAAGCAGTGGCGGCATTGGCCCGCCCACCTCGATTGTGGGTACGAGGAAGGACACTGGATGTGCACCCAAATTTCTTGAAGGATTTGATCCTTGGGCACCCAAAATTTGTAACAATTGTATCACCTTTGAGCCCTCAAGGGGACTATTGTGTAACCTTGGATCTGATCCACCAAATTAATAATAAGGATACTTGCTTCATTTCATTCCTTGTTGTTTGGTATTGCTTCCATTTTCACATGCATGCTTCCGTTTGATGCTCATAAGCGATAGAGGATAGATACACATATTTTTATTCATAATTAGGTGCACCATTTTTTCCTAATTTACAACCATTTTGTCTTGTACAAAGTAACAGGTGCCATGCAAGCCCTCCAAGCGTCTGTAAAATCTGGATCTTCAGGGTATAAACTCTTAAGTTCATCAAACCCTATGACTTCCACATTCATTTTTGTCAACAAACACTGCCTTCTAATTAAGGCATCTACAAATATTTTTGACTTCCCACTCCTATGCTTCAACACAAAGGTATAACTCTGTAGAAACTCAACCCACTTCAAGTGCCTCTGATTTAGCTTCCTTTGGTTATTAATATACTGTAAGGCCTGATGATTAGTATACGGAACAAACTCTTTTGGAAACAAATAGTGCCTCCATTTATTTAGAGCCTAAACTATAGCTTAAAAATTCTAATCATATATAGAATAATTATTCCTATCATAATTAAGCTTCTCACTAAAATAGGCAATGGGTTTACCTTCTTGACTCAACACAACTCCTATGGCACTACCACTAGCATCACAGTCTACCTAAAATACCTTATTGAAATTTGGAAGTGCTAAAATAGGTTGCTCTGTGACATTCTTATTCAACATATCAAAGCTCTTATCTACTCCTAAGGTCCACTTAAATAATTTCTTATCCCCTCTCATTGTTTCTATTAAGGGTGCACAAATACTAATAAAATTCCTAATAAATTTTCTGTAAAAACTGGCTAGACCATGAAATGATCTTACCTCTGTAATGCTCCTTAGAGTAGGTCATTCAATGATCACCCTTACCTTTTCTTGGTCTATTTTTAGACCTTCATATGAGATTACAAATCCTAGGTACACCAACTCCTTCTTCACAAAGTTGCACTTATTCATATTAATTAGCAACTGCTCCTCCCTCAACTTCTCAAAAACTCTTTTGATACGCATCAGGTGCTCTTCCAGGGTCTTGCTAAATATTAAAATGTCATCCAAATAGACAGTGACAATTTTTTCTAAAAACTCCTTCAATACCTTATTTATCAGTCTCATGAATGTGCTTGGTGCATTGGTTAGCCCAAATTGCATGACCAACCACTCATACAAACCCTCTCTAGTCTTGAAGGTTGGCTTCCACTCATATCCTTCTCTGATGCGAATCTGATGGTACCCACTCTTCAGGTCAATCTTTGTGAAGTACTTGGATCCACTCAAATAGTCCATAATATCATCCATCCTTGGAAATGAAAATCTATATTTGGTGGTGATCTTGTTAATAGCTCGGGAGTCTACACATTGTCCACTCTCCATATTTATTTGGTGCTAGTACTGCAGTTATTGCACATGGACTTAGGCTCTCCTAAATCAATCCCTTTTTCAAAAAATCTTGGACTTGTCCATTTAGCTCCTCACTTTTTATAGGAGTCATTCTATGGGCTGCCTTATTGGGTAAACTAGATCCTGATACCAAATCTATATGGTGACTAATATTCCTCACCGATGGCAAACCCTCATGCACATTATCTGATATAATATATGGAAATTCTTCTAAAAAACCTGAGACTTCTACTGGGGTATCTTTGCATTCTTCTTTCCTAACTCTAGGAATTAATGCATAGCACATATGCTCATGCCTCAAACCATCCAAAAACTTTCTAACTTCAATTAAACTGATTTTGGCACTGCTACATACCTTTTCGTCCACCTCCTTCAGGGGCTTCAGCTTATGGCGCACTCCATTCTTTGTCAAGGAGTAAGTTTTGGCACACCGATAATGCATTGCATACCAATCAAACTACCATGGCCTTCCCAATAGAAAATGGCAAGCATCCATAGGTAGGATGTCACACAGGCTCTCCTCATTCAGAAAGGCTCTCCTTGTGACCAAAACTTCTCTTTATGCTTCTTTAGAGTGCTTAGATTCAGTACCTTCATCAACAACAACAACTCGGGCATTACATTAGGGCCTCTTATTTGTCCTCTCTTGGTGTTGTGGACACTCGTATGGTCGATGTCCTTCTTCTCCATAGTGGAAACAGGTTCCACAAAATCCTTCTTTTCCAAACCCTCGTCCAGACCTTCCTCTTCCTCTCTGGTAACCATTATTCCGATCATGGGGGTGATAAGTATTATTACCCTTTTGGTCCTAACTACTGCTGGCTTCTCCATTTTTCTTATGATCTTCATTTTGTCCTCCATTTGTTCTTCCACTATTTCTTCCACCATGACCTCTTCCTCTTTACTTGCTCTCAAAACTTCTGTTCAGCTTCTCTTCAACCCTCAAGGCAAACTAGTAAGCATTCTCTATGGTGGTCATTCTGACCAGACTTAACTCCTATTGAATACTTGCTCTTAACCCATTAATATAATGAGATACCTTCTCCTTGTTGGCTTAAAAATGGCCTTTTATGATTAATTTTTTTTTTTTAAATCCTCTGTATATTCCTTGACAAACTTACTTGCCTACCTTAAACCCTGCATTTTCTTGAGTAGATCCAACTCATAATCAGTTGGAATAAATTATCTCTTCAACTTCTCCACCATCCGCTCCCACCTTGTTATCCTTTATTTTTCTCTTTTGTTTCTATCTAGCTGCACTCCCTTCCACCATATGCTAGCATGACCCTTTAGCTTGGTCTTAGCAAACTTGACCCTCTCAAGATCTTCAACCTCCTCATACTCAAAGTATTCTTCCAAATCATTGATCCAATCAATCAACTCCTCTAGATCAAGATTTCTAAAATACATAGAAACCTCCATCTTTGGTCTCTTTCCAATTTTAAATATGGCTCTGTATAACCTGGCTTATGCAATATATACTGCTTCTTCTTATTCTTCAAATTGGTCCTTTTCTTCTTCAACTTCATCTTCACCGCCATCTTCCCTCCTTGGATCAAACCCTCTACGTAGCTCCTCCTGCAAGGCCTGAACTTGCCTCTACAAAGCTCAAAAATCTTCTTTTGGAACCATATTTCTCCCACCACCATGGTTTTTTTATGGAGGCATTCTACTCACTCCTCTCACAAAACCTAACCATAGATCCTGGTGTAAACTGCCTCACGTTCGACGCTTTGTTTACACACTCAGGAACTCTAGATCTGATACCACTTGATGAAAATAAACAAACAAGAAAACCAATGATACACAGGTGTTTCAGAGAACCAAATATTTTCCTTACTTTCATGCCAAAATGAGGATACAAAAGAAAGAGCCCTTTTACAATTTTGAAAATTCCTTGAAATTCCCTCAAAATGTTTTTTTGTACAATTTTTGTCTATTCTCTAATTGGGCATTTAGCCTTCATGGGATTATAGGCATGTATATATAGAGGAACTTTCGGGCTATGCCCATGTATGGAAGGCCTCACAACTATGTAATCTAGATTTTGTTTAATAAATTTAGTTTTTTTCACCCAAAAATAATAATAACATGAATAAAAAGTATTAGAGTGTATAACATTAGTGTTATGTCCAATGGCTATGGAATTAATCATGGCTAGGGAGAGTTAATGATCCTTGGAAACTATACAAAGAATTGTATAGAAAAATGGACCTGAAGGTAAAGTCCCTGATACGTGTCACTTTAAATAAAAGGTCAAACTTAATAGGAAATAAGTTTTGTACATCAAAGATAAAGTTTATATATCTTCACACACTAGTTGAGAACATTATAACATATCAATTGTATCCTCTATGAATATTTAAAAGTAATTTTCTTTTCCTCCATAACAACAATGTTGATATAATTCTAGATTTTATGGGATGACAAGGTAATGCACTATAGTTCATCGGTCAATGATCTTCAAATTTTATTTATTTACAAGGATCATCATGCATATTTTTAATCTATCCATTTCATCATGTACTAGAAAAAATACACAAGCTCTTGTTATGTGATCAAAGCCTTTGCATTTTATAATAAACAAAACTTCACTAATTAAAACCATCCATAACTAAATCATGAAGCTCACGCCTTAATATAAAATAAATCAAATCAAATCCTTGTGTCTCAAGATATCATTTTTCGTAGTTTCTTATAGACTTACAAATGTGTGTTTTCTTTTCCAAATCAAGCCTAGGCTAGTATGGACTCATATTAACTCACACTAGTCCTTTACACATAAAGCCTCTGATTGATGTGAAGAATTCTTTGAATAACCAAATCTTGGTACCCTTTGATAACCAGGTTGGGATGAGTCAACCTTTAGTATTCAACATTCAAAATAACTCTCCTAAATGTATGTGTCCAAAATAACACCTCTAAGGTAGTAACCTTGTATTTAAGATTATTTATGCCATCTAATATGATATTTCAAAATAAATTTATGTCCTAACTTAGAACCAAGAAATCACTTAGAATTTATAGGTTCCAATTGGGGCCAAGGACCTCAAGGAAACCCCTTAAATGTTACTTTTAGCTAGCCAATTGTGATAAAATCTTAAACTGCACCCACTTTATTAAAATCAACAAGTCCTTTAACAAGGCTTGTAATATCCTCCTCACATTCAAAAATTGTAAACCTAGCCTAATCATCAATTGGCCTATCCTAATTTACCATGATTCAAAACCCTAATCCTCTTGTTCTACCACCATATTATACTATGCAATAATAAAGTTAGATTTTCCTCAACAAATCTTCCTTCAAATTCCTCCATATCAAGCATATGTAGCTCCATCTCAAGGCTACATGTAGTATCCCTATCTGATGTAATATGGTCAACCACCTCAAAAAAATCAAGCACCTCAGTTGCCTAGGCCCCAAAATCAACTTTTATATTAGACCTATCAAGGGCCATTAAACCCAAGGGTCTATTCTCCTATTTTGGCTATTTTCATAAAGGCCTCAAATACTTTTGATAGAAATGGAACCAAAAAAATAATGGGTTATCTAAATAGGCTTTCCACTTCGGACTTGATCTAATGCATCTAGGAAGAAGACATCATGGTACATTTTTCTTATATTATCATTAAGAGATAAATTTGCTTAAGTATATAGAGGATTACTACATAATTTTGTTACTAATTAGACATTGATGGTAGAACCTTTCAATCATATATTTGGTAACATAGGTAGCAAGTATTCTATTTTGTTTCAATTAAATATTTTGCAAATGCATCCTCAAGAAAATATCCATGATTGTAATAGTAGATTCATGAGGACCTTGTATTTAATTCCTCTAAATATTAGACCTAATGAGGATAGGTATTTTCATATCATATCAAAGGCTTACAATCTAGTTTGGTGTTGATGGTTTATAATGCTAATCATGATGTTTCAACTGTAAATTTTGAAAATATAATGCATGTAGAATATGTTTTGATTAGAGTAGGTAAACTGCCACCTACCCCACTATGGCTTACACTGCTCATCTTATCCAAACCCCATAAATTCTTGAACCCATGACTGCCATATATTTAATTTCAAATATTCTATCATCTATGAGCAGGCTCCTTAATCATACATCATGACATACCTAAGTCAAAATTCACCTTCAACTATCACTTTGCAGCTTTACCTTCCCTAGAAAAACTAGTAATGATAGTAAGGTTATCACTCAAAATTCTCGATGGATAAAAACAAAGCATAAAATAAATGGTTGAAGTATGATGATAATAATGAACTAGAATAACATGGAGAAAAGGTAATTACAACAAAACAATGAATAGAAATAATAGAATTGAAAACTAAGGGAAACTCCTTACCTTATGAAAGATCAAGTGCTATGCAAAGTGTCAATTAGGTATAAATTAATATGATGAACAAAAATCTAAAACTCAACATGTTTTTATATTTCCCATGTAATGTAGTACATGATACTTCAAACTACATTATGGCTACTGGGCACTCATGCATAAATCAATATTACCAACGATACCAAGCCCAACAAGCCATTTCTATGGGTCAAATGATACCAATAATATATCAACCCTTGATGGTAAACCCAAACATATACCAACTATCCATTATAATACAACTGGTTTACCAAGATCTAACTTTAGTACAACAATAAATCCTAGCCTTACTAAACTCCAATAGTACTATTTTTATCAACTTCAATGTAGTAAAAAAATGAATATTTTTCATTTAATAATATATGAGTAGACCAAGGGGTTTGGACCAAAGATAAGAGAAATACAATATGATAAAAATCAATGATTGAAAAGTAGGCTAAAGGAAACAAGAGTACTACAATATTAAGAAGAGGAAGACCACCACTCCACATAAAGGATAAAGGACTAGTGACTATTACACAAGGAAAAAAGAAAGAAAATTCTAGAAATAATCCAACCATTATTTTCCAATATGGTATACAAACCAAAAAGGGAAATCAAATAGACAAGAGAAAATAACTAAAAATAAAAAAAAATGGTTATGAGGCGATGGATAGGCCAAAGAAAAATAGAAGTGAGAAAAAAGGAATAAGCTACAAAAGAAAGTTGAAAACATCTTAAATATCCTTCTCTCATAAGTGATAGACATACACTAGTCACCAAGAAACATAAGAGATTAACATCACATAGTGAAAGAAGCTCCCTCAAATTCAAGTTTAATATAGTAAAGGAATTGAAGAAAACTCTAGCAAAAGTGAACATTCTATAGTTTTTAGACCCACTCAGATAAATGGATTGTATTTAAGAGCCCATAAGGAGAAATAAGAAGCTACACCAATAATGGATAGCCTCAATAACCTAAGCCCAATCTACTAGAGCAATAAAACGTAATTGCAGAGGATCCTTCAAATATTGAAGTTATCATAACAAAAATTCTAAATGCTCCAAAATGTAAGGCCCTAATGTTATTGCTATTTTGTGTGACCCTAAATATGGAGAATTATCTACTAAGGATTTGCATAGTAGACTCAAGGTTCATTATAACTATGATGCCTAAGGTTATTCAATAAATATGTGATTCTACCATACACTAAGACAATTAGGAATCCAGTTTAGATGGATGACACTTAGGTGAATGGTATAGAGTTTTGAAGTACTTGATCATGACTATGAAAATAACTTGAATTAGTGGCAGTTGATATAGAACTGAAATTTTAAATGATTTTATTCCAAAATATGCACAATATAAATACAAACCAGATAATCACAAATTATTCGAAGGTTGCAACATCCTAAAATAATATGCTAAACAGGGAGTAACCACTCGAACCAAACCAATGCAAATACTACTAGAGACAAACAACCTACTAACAGACTAGCAGTGCAATCTATGTGGGCAGACAATGCCAAATCACATAATACAATAATGCACAATAATAATAATAAATAATAAATACTTAGGTTAAATAAATAACCCTAAGTATCCTCATCACTCCTCCCAACCATAGAAGCATTGGACCCCAATGATTTCACAAGAAAAATGGGAGCAAACTAAGGAGTGTCGGGTATGACCGAAAATGCACTCCAAGATACAAAGAGGAGAAGACCAAGGATAAGCTGGAATAGGTCTTCACAAAATGCCAAAAGAAGGATACCAATGGGTCGGGCTTGAAAAGAGCTTTCCAATGACTATAAACTTGCCTATGCTTGCAGATGGATGAATGGTTCCTCAAGTTGACATATATAAAAAAAAATATTCAAAATAATAATTAAATCAATTAATTAATTTAATTTTAATTAATTAATTAATAAATATTATTTTTAAATAAACATTTCAATAAGCACACCATTGTGCATTGCCAGCGTAGCACAGCCTGCGTGTGTGGAGGCACACGTAGGCAAGTGTGCTCCAATGTAGGCATGTGTTGTTGTGTGTAGTGCGCAGTGGATGCACACCACACATGTGTATGTCCTAGGCATGCACGTGATGCACATCCAAGGCTATGCATATGACATGCACATGATGCATATCCAATATTGTGTGCATTGAGCATGTTGTGCTAGTTCTCGCATACTAGTGCCAATGTGTGTTGGCACGCGCACCAAACGCCTATGGTGCACCTGTGCACATAGTGTGCTAGCATGTTCCATGCATGAGCCCCGCGATGAAGCATACATCCTCATAGTTTCTCGGTAAATTAGATGGAAGAAGTTGCCAAAATAAATGTTGAGCACATTATCACTATCAACGTAGGTGCAAGAACCGAAATATTCTCCAATGGGGGTTGATCTGGTGGTGTACAAGGAAAATGTTGAGGTATATGCAAGGCACCAAGGGATTCTAGGATGACACAAGCTACGAGGGTGGATGAATGGGTACAAAGCAATTGTAGATCTCTTATTTATGGCAAACCAGAAGGACAAATAACATAACAAGCTCCACCATCTGTAGTGGAAGGGAAAGAGGTGGGATCTTCTTCTTGATCTAGAAAAAATAGGTAGATAGATCAATAGAAGGCGACTTATTGTAGGTGAGCCATGGAGACAAAAATAGAGCACTATATCGGGGGGAGCTCCAAAGGGGTAGAAACTACTCCAAACTGTTGATTTGCACCAATCAAGACTGCAACATTATCAGGTGAAAATATTTTATTTTCAATAATTTCTTCCATATAAATATCATCTAATGGAAAGACAGTGGAAATTTTGCCCATAAATCCTGGTTCGAATCCAGGTATTGCTTCTGCAGTAATTTTTTTTGTTGTAATTTTTTTTTCTACAACAACAATTGGAATTTCTTCCACATGAAGAATTTTTTCTTTTACAAATTTTTTTCTTCTGTATAAATATCTTCCATAGGAAGAGCTTCTTCTTTGGTAGGAAGAATTTCCTCTACAATAATTTCTTCTTCTATCGGAAGAATTTTTCTTCGACAAATTTTTCTTTTGTTGTTGTTTCTTCTATGAGTTGGACAACTTGAATCTACTGGATATTAGCAATGATCATTCTAAGTCGTTGCTTCAAATTTCTGAAGAAAATTTCATCTTGAGTAGACAACATGGCGCCTTACCCAAATAGGAGCAAAATCTATTGCTCTAATACCAATGATACAAAACTGAAATTCTAAATGATTTTATTCCAACATATGCACAATATAAATACAAACCAGAGAATCACAAACTGTTCGGAGGTTGCAACATCCTGAAACAATATGCTAAACAGGGAGCAACCACTTGAACCAAACCAATGCAAATACTACTAGAGACAAACAACCTACTAACAGACTAACAATGCAATCTACGTGGGTAGACAATACCAAATCACGTAATATAATAATGCACAATAATAATAATAAATAATAAATACTTAGATTAAATAAATAACCCTAAGAATCCTCATCAATAGTAGAGGAAGTTATATTCATTGATCATCCTCCATATTTTGGGATGTCGATCTTAAGAGAATGGATATGTAAATGGTTAAGTGATGGATACTTGGTGATGGCTTATACCAATATGAAGGTGCTTTTAAATGGGAAAATGATCTAAGATTAAAAATCAACTACCATGTTACTACTTGTGATATAATTTATATGAAGGTGGTGTAGTAAACTAGAACAAGTAGGTGATGAAGTTATGGAGGGGACCAAATATCTAAATTTAGCATGTTCATCAATGTACTCTAGGTTCATGAAAACTTGGAAGTAAGCTTTGAAGAAACCAAGCTTGGAAATTGCCTGATATGTGAAGAACCTACTAACATCCAATTTTTGACTAGTCAGCTAGCACAAGGGTTTGAAGGAATGTGGATCATGCATTTCAATGATGCAAAAACCAAAAATAGAGTTGGTGGTAGAATTTAGTTCATAGATCCATAGTACACTTAAATGGATTTTTCCTATAAGTTGTTATTTATCTAAACCAATAATGTAGCTAAATATGAATCATTATGCATTGGTTTGAGGAACACTAAAAAGATGGGGATAAAAATTCTCAATATATTTGGAAACTCCCAATTAGTCATAAATCAAGTTAATCCATAATTTTCCACTAAAAAAAACACCTAATTTTATGTAAGTATAGGGTCTATAATTTTCTAGAAGGTTTAAAGACTTATTAAGTCAAGGTAATCCCTCAAGATTTGAACGCAAAAGAAAATGAATTAGCACCTATGGTAGCAATATTTGATCCCATCTCAAATATATAGTATAAACTAAAGGAGATGAAAGTGCTTTTTAGACCAACCATCCCCAACAATTTTGACCTAAGGAAAAATTTCAATAATGACTTGCAAATAATTGAATTCCTCATCAATTAAGCTCAACATGCTAATAATAAAAATAAAAATAGAAATAACCTAATCTAATTGAAAACTAGTTAGTTACCAAAGGGTTTGATCATATTAGAAAGTTTATTTGATCCAATTGACAATCCAAGGAAACTCAACATTAAAGTGAAGGCATCCTCCTACCATCCAATTGTGATTGTCAAAGAGAAGAATTTGTTATTAGGTAAATAATACACTGAATAATAAATATGTCTTTTTAAAGAGTTCTATGGGAAGTTTGAAAATATCATTGCTTAGTATTATGAATATTTAAAGGTGTACAATAGAAGCATCATAGAACATATTATTGAATCGTAGCATAGTGCAAAGCCTTAAAAAAACAAGGGACTATAAAGCCTATAATTGATATTGTGATGAAAAAGAAGTTTTCAAAACTCTGGCAAGCCTAAATTATCTTTCTAATCAAGAATTCCACTTGGATAGTTGACCTAGTACTGATACAAAATGAAAGTCATGATATTAGGCTATGTATCCATTTTAAGAATTTGAATAGGGCATCATCAAAATACCATTACCTACTACTTACCATAGATTAGATTTTGTAGCAAGCGGTTGGATATCATATGTTGTCACTTATCAATGGCTTTTTAGGGTGCATTCAAATTTGGTTCAACAATGATGATCAACACAAAATGATATTTCCTATCAAATGAGGGACCTTTGCATATGAATGGATGCTTTTTGAATTATCAAATGCTAAGGCCACCTTCCAAATAACTATGGACATTTCCTTTGTAGGACTACTAAGTGATAATATACTCATATACCTTGGTGATTTAATTGTCCTCTTAATAGAAAGAAGTAAATATATTAAAAAATTATAGTCCATATTTCAAAGGTGAAGAGAGTATGGTATTTCACTCAACCTAAAAATATCAAGTAATATATATTGATAGGATAAAATAAACCCAAGATCTATCTATACCTACATCTATCAAAGGAATCAAATCCTTCCTAGGTAAAATTTAGATTGTAGAAAATTTTATAACAAATTTTACATAGTTGGTTAGTTCAATCACCAAAATGTTAAAAAAGGGATGCAACCCTATTATGGACCAAATAAGTTAAGTAAGGACATGATTATCAAAGCTCCAATCCTCATCAACCTATATGTTTCCAAGGATTTTAGGCTTGATATGTTTACAATTGATGAAAGCATAGTTTTAATGTAAACTTAAAAAATGATAAATATCAATGAACATTTGATTTCCTTCATGAGTCAAGTGATTCACAACTACAAAGAAAGGTATAAATTCATAAACAATAGGTGTTTATAATAATGAAAGAATTAAAATGCAGGTATAATCTATCCAAAGCAAAAACATTGTCTTCTTAGTTTATCCCAATGTCAGATTTGTTGTGTTGCATCAAAAGCTAGGAGAAAAGAGAGTAGGATGGATAAATAAGATCCAAGAACTTGACATAGAAATAAATCCCACTAAATATCTCAAGGATATATATTTATGTGAAAATCTTGTTACATTAGCCCCTAAATATCAAGTAGCCTTGGTAGAAGAATTATAACTAGATAATAAACTAGAATGGGTGGGATACATTGTACTGACCCAAATTTTTCGTGCCCTTACCTTCAGGCTAAAGGATCCGTGCCTGGAAGGGGGATGTGAGAAGTATGGGACAATACCTTGAACTGAGAGGCCCTTTGAAGGTCACGCCTCTCAAGGGAGAGGTATAAGGGTGAATTTTCAACGGATGGTGGGGTTCACCAAGAAAATTTGAGTGGCAGTTTCCATGCCTAGGTTGATAATGGGTTTGATGTGTTCATTTTTATACTCAATCATTCATATTCATAGGTTGTACAAAATTAATCTAAGCTATTCTATATGAAAATTTTGATTTATATGAATACAAAAAGCATGAATGAATCCTAAATATAAGGAATATGTTAAATGAGAAAGAATGCACCTGATTTCAGATGTTTGATGAAGATTTTGAAACTTGTAGGAGTCTAGATCTTCCCAAATATGACAGGATATTTTGCAATTGTACATAATCATCCCAGATCATAGTCGATCATCTGATATCAAACAAGATCGTCATCAATCTCACGAATTCGTCAGAAACCTGCAATCACAGAAACAGGCACCAAAAACCAAAAATGCAACTGTAAGAATAATGTGAAATGATAGAAATGACAGTATAAATGCTTAATTGATAAATCTAGATAGCATATTAAATGAAATGTATTGTTTTAATAACTTATTTTAACTTTATCATGCATTTATGCTAAATGAGGTGAACTCCAGGATGCAGAATGAAAATAAATCAAGCTAACACATAATAAAATAGGGAAGAAAGATGAGAAATGCAAACTCAGGGCTCTGATTGTCCCCAATCTAAACTACAGTTGAGATCACCTCCAATCATACAATATCATCGCCGATCTATGATAGGATCATCCGAAATCATATGGAATCGCTTGCGATGATCCGAGCTTCCTCTAGCTGAAGCACAGTGAAATCCTGCAATGAAAACTTAAAACTACAAGTGCAAAAAATGGTAGATAAGATGTATTAACACAACAAAGCTAAATGGTAGGTAAAATCAACTAGGGAGAGGGTCAAGAGGAGAGCTAGTGGGATAAACTAAGAAAATCCCATTTTATATAGGATTAGGAGGAGGTTAGGAGGTTGGAGATCATCCCAATCTAGGAGATCTCCAACGGAGGAATCTCCAACTATGCAGACATGCTTCTGCCCAAGTTGGAGAGGCTATTGAAACATAAGTTAATTATGAAAATTTGGTTTTGGGACAAAGTCGTCTGGACGTCCTATTCCAGACGAATTCGTTTGATCTGGGACGATTTCGTCTGATCGACGACGATATCGTCCAACGATCAAAACAACTCCTAAAAATGGTACGAAAAATGGGGTGAGCGGTTAACGGGCGGTTTCGGGGTTAAAATTCAAATTTTTATCTTTTTACTAAGGGTTTAACTACACCAATTTTAGGGTGCTACATTTTACCCCCTCTTTAGTGAATTTTATGAAGAAAATGCATTAAAGACGAGTTCTTCCTGATTTGCGAGAAAGCAAAAATTTATTTCATTTTTTAAATGATGATTCTAGGTCAAATCGTACAACTACTTACTATGGTGCCCCCTCCAAGTTTTTACCCAAATCGAACATTTGAGGTAAAAGCGCGAAAAAGCAAAATTTTTAAAAAAAGTTGTTTTTAAATTTTTTTTTAAAAAATAGGGTAAAACCCTAATTTATTGTTACTGTTCACGTTTGCTATTTTAGAGCTCTATAGGTAAAATGGTTGAAACAACACACAGATCGATAGATGTCCGACGCGGGTTGCGGGTAAGGATCTAAACCTGACATATTATGTTTTTAATTTGATTTGTGTGATTTTTAATTTGAATTTTGACTGTTTTTGGGGCATTGCGACCATTTTTAGGCTTTCGACGACGTCGGGATGAAATCGTCCTAATTTCGTTGAAATTGTCCCTAGATCGCTGATTTCGTCTAGGGGCAAAATCAACGAAATAGGGGTGATTCCGTCCAACAAAGGACAATCCCGAAGTTGAGAAATCGGAGACGATTTTGTCCTACCAAGGACGATTTGACTTAATTTAGGACGATATCATTCAATAATGGACAATATAATATTTTTATTGATTTAACTGATTTTAATGATTCTCTATTAATAATTTTTGTTGTTTTATTGTTTATTTTGCAGAGGGGATTACTAAAAATTCAGGAGTGGAAATACGGGGGACTCAGAGACGATGTAGCCACACTTGACCAGGTGAAGCGAGACCGACTATCGAAGGTTGGGCTATAGCATGTGGTAGAGATGCCACAAATACCTACAGACATGGGGCTACTGACAGCCCTAGCAGAGAGGTGGTATTCGGGGTCGTCCTACTTCTGGTTATCGACAAGGGAGATGGCTCCCACTCTAGAGGATGTGTGGAGGATCTTGAGGATCCTCATACATGGGCGGTTGATGACTCCTACAGCCAATCAGGGCCATGCCATGATGTGACTATGCGGAGACCCTAGCTTCATCCTGGAGAAGGGCAAAGTGAACATCGAGACATTGAGGCAGATGCCTAGGGCGTATCAATTGACTCTGGTTTTGGCAGGGGTGGTGGGTGGCCTACTGCTATGCCACCAGAGCAAATGCAGGTTACCGTCGCTGCTCTCAGATGTGGTCTATGATATGAGAGACCACGACTATAGGTTTTATTGGGGCAGTTTTGTACTATACCACTTGTATAGGATCCTATACGGGGTCGTATACAAGGGAGGTCGATGTCTGGTACTGACATCACTACTACAGGTTTGGTGCTGGGAGCACATTGTGGTGCGGATGCCGGTAGGGCTTCCACTGATAGGGGTTGACCAGGAGAGACCCCAGGTTTTCTATTGGTGGCTCCAAAGAGGGTCACAACGATGGATAGATCTACCAATGTCCCGAAGGTTGCTAGACAACCTCATCCCTAACCAGATCACCTAGAGGTCATGGAGAGAGCATCCAGGGTGGGGAGAGGATGGACAGGAGTTGGCTTGCATCAGGCGAGTCTTCTGGCTGAGGATGGAGCGAGGAGAGGTAGAGTTCCATTGCTATGATTAAGTTTTGAGGTAGTTCAGTCTACAACAGGGGATCCCTTCTCTCAGAGACTATGAGTACTCTTGGACTGTCCTGGATAGAACTACACTAAGCGGGGCTCTAGACATGCATCGGTTTTGGAGTCAGGATGTTGATGATGCCCCCATTCAGCCAATGGATGGGGACAACATTAGGGTCATAGATGGTTATGATGCCTGGTATGTAGGCATCCACGCTCCTCGAATGATGAAGACACAAGGTCTAATGCACACTATGGTGCTACGGATGGGTAGGTGGTGCCAGGCTACCATCAATGCAATGAGGAGTCACAGAGGGAGGGAGCAGCGACAGTATCCTTAGGAGAGACTCTGGAGAGTGCCATAGGCTCCGAAGAGACCGCAACAGCCAGAGAGGAGGGATGAGGGACTCCCTTATCAACAGAGGGATAGGCCACCATCGCTCGATAAGGGTAAGGGTGTCGAGGTGGGGGATAGCAGTGAGATGGTGGATCTCTAGGCTAAGAATTCTTGCCTCCAGGCTCAGGTGCAGACACTACAAGATGATGCTACATGACTCAGGGCTCAGAGTAGAGGGGCGAGCACTCGAGATCTGGTGTGGGCTATTGCTCAGACCATGTTCTACCAGGGATTGTACTATCATGTGGTTCCAAAGAACCAGAGGATATAGTTGCTAGCCCCCATTACAGAGCCGATCACGATGGGATCGTTGAGGACATATTCACGATCGACAGTAAGGACCCATGATACATCACGGACCTCGATGGGACCACCTCCTCCACACTAGGGCGGGAGAGGAGATGAGGCTGAGAGCTCGAGGGCTTCTCGAGACTAGCTGCTTTTGACTATAGACTATATATTTGAGAGGATTGAGTATGCCAGGGTATATATTGTGGCATACCAATCCAGTTTTGATATGATGTACATAATTTTGATATATATATATATATATGATATTTTTGTGATATGACTTGTCCATATGTTTTATGATGCTTTAAATTTTGAATTGTTGATTGATTATTCATGTAATTATGTCATTGGAAATAGTATAATTTTATGTCATGCTATAAAATTTAAATGAAATAATATGATCTAAACAAAATGGCTTTTTGTGGTGTGATTTGATGAAAAATAAAGGGACTTCTAACAATAATTTCGAAGGACATTGTCGCTGTTATATGACCATTTCATGGAGTCGCCACTCGCTAGGTCGTCAAGCTAATCCCCCTATAGAAATATTGCTAAAAGTAAAAGAGTGCTTAAGAGACTGTCTTAAGACTTTGTGTTGTGATGATGAAAAATGATGATGGTGATGATTTATTTTCAAAATTTCATGAAAATATTATGCATGAAATATTAAAAATATGATTTTTGTTAGGCATAAAATTCCTAAGTGTGATAATATTGTGAAAAATTCCCTAGGAATTATACCATCGTTGCAAAATTGAATGTTGACATAATGAAATGAAATAGAAAAAAGTGTTCATTCTAATTAAAGAACAATTGTGTAACATAATTATGTAAGCCTTATGTTTTTATGAATTAAAATGAATGGGAAATAAAATTAGAACAATGGTTTGTGCTAGGCATAGAATTATAGGTATAGACTTATACCATCATCACGAAATCCAAAAATAATTTGCATAATTTATTTTTGATTTTGAGATAAACAAAAAATATATAAGATGAGGACTTGTGCTAGGCATAAAATTTCAGTTTAGGTTTTAGGAACTATACCATCGTTGTGGAAGTCGAAAGTATATATAAACGTGACTTTATTGTATGTTTTGAAAGAAATTTTGGATTTTTGAAAAAAATGTATGTAATTGTTTTTATACTAAACAGATGTTCTCAAATAAGAAGATGAAATTATTCCAAAAGATTTGCATAAATATTTTAAATTATCTCAAAGACAAAATGTAGATTTATAAGGAACCCTCATGTGCATATGTGAGTTCATTGCCGATCTTGATTTATCATAATGATACAAAATCTCTCAAATACAAATGTGTGTGCAATGGTATTGTTCATTTATCAATTTTGAGTAAGATAATTTGATACAAGTAATTTGAATTAACCAAATAAGTGTTCATTGACCATGATTTATATGCAACCGTACCAGACTACTATGTAAGTCGGGTCATCAAGAGCTAGCTGATCCATAAGCAGACATAGGTCTATACAAAAGAAGGTCGCTAATATGACGGACATATCACCACGCTAGGAGTTACCCAAGGCCAAGCGGGTTGGGCACAAACTACTTGTTATGGGGCTTACCTCACGGTTTTCAAATAATTGAGAATTCTAGGGATTCAAGGTCATTCACCCTTCTTTTCTTTTCAAGGGGTAGGTAAAAGGATTTTATTGCTTTTTGCTTTTGCTTTTCTTTTTCTATTTTTCTATTTTTTTGTATTTTTGCTTGGAACTGAGATAATGCTGAAATATTGCTGCGATGGTACAAAATGATATTTTTCTTTTTCTCATTTTCTTTGACTTTTCTTTTTCTTCCTATACTAAGGATACTTGCTCGGATTGGTTGTAGAGCAAGGGATTTTTATTCTGGGCAGGGATGAGCTTGTCCTTTTGTCAATTCTCAAAGATTCTAGACCATGTGCATGATAGGATAGCAGGGGAAAATTTTCGCTCAAGAAACCACTTCTACTATGTAGCATCATATTGAATTTGCAATGAAATCATTTTAATGTGAAAAGATATACTTGGTTCAAGTAAATAACAAAATCAATTCTCTATGCTCAAAAATTTATTTAATTCAACTATGTACTTTGATATAAGAGAGATTAATAATCATACCAAATAAAATCAAGATATTTATTCATGTGAATGTGAAAGTGCGGGATTCCAAATAAATGCTAATTTATCCAAAATAATTGAAAATATGACTGCAATACTTCAAGAATTGACGAGTGCAAAAAATAGAAAATATTTTCTGAAGATTTTTATGATTTTGATGTTTTTTTTTTTATATTTTGGGTTTAATTTATGAATTGAAAGAATAAATAATATTACTGTTTTTGAAATTTTTATATGAATTACTAAAATGAAAAAATATGCAAAATAACAATATATACAATGATGAAATGACTAGATTTATGCATAATAGCGTTTAAGATGCATAATGTTCATAGGTTCTTTAAGATATTTACCATCTAAGGTAGCTAATATGTATGCTCCCGAGCCAAATTTGGCAGAGATAATATAAGGTCCAAGCCAGTTGGGTTCAAATTTACCTTTAAGATCTTTAGTTTTTTTTGAAAAATTTGAAAAAACTGGTATTAAAACAGAGAACAATTACATAAGGGAGAAAACACATCCCAGCCGAGAGAAAGAAGCAAGATTACAACAAGGCGCGAAAACATGACATGTCACGAAATCGCGACAGCAACCCAACCGAGGCCGCGCCAGAGAAACAAGTCGCGAAATTGTGACATGTCACGAAATCGTGACAGCCAAGCCCCGATGCACCTAAACACCACAAGCATCATGAAATCGCGACAGCACAACCACAAGGCGCCCAATCACCAAAGGTGTCATGAAATCATGACAAGATTTCCAAAAGGCACATGATTACCAGAAGTGTTGCGATATCGCGACGAGTTCTCCCCTTGGTGCCAGTACTGCAAAAGAGTCACGAAATCACGACGAGTTTTCCCCATGGCACCAGTTCTCCAAAAGTGTCGTGAAATCACGACGAGTTTTTCCCTTGGCGCCCAAACTACAAAAGTGTCACAATATCGTGACAAGTTCTCCTCTTGGCGCTCATTCATCAAAGGTGTCACGATATCGCGACAATTTTTCCCCACGACACCAATTCCCCAAAATTGTCACGAAATCGCGACGAGTTTTCCCCTTGGCGCCCAACCTTCAAAATTTTCATGATATCACGATGAGTTTTCTCCATAGAACCCAACCTTCACAAGTGTCACGATATCACGACAGTTTTTCCCCTTGGTGCCAGCTTGCCAGAAATGCCGCGATATCGCGACGATTTTTCCCCTTGGCGTCGATTCAACAAAAGTGTCACGAAATCGCGACGACTTCTCGCCTTGGTGCCCAACCTTCAAAAGTGTCGCGATATCGCGACGGTTTTTCCCCTTGGTGCCAGCTCTCCAAAAATGTCACGATATCATAATGATTTTTCTCTTGGGCGCCCTTTCAGCAAAAGTGTCGCGATATCGCGATGGTTTTTCTCCATGGCGGACAACCTTCAAAAGTGTCGCAATATCACGACGGTTTTTCCCCTCGGTACCAACTCTCCAAAAATGTCGTGATATCATGACGATTTTTCCCTTTGGCAACCATTCAGCAAAAATGTCATGATGTCGCGATGGATTAACCCCTTGGCGCCTATACTCCAAAAGTGTCGCGATATCGTGACGATTTTTCCCATTAGCGCCAATTCTCCAAAAGTGTCGCAAAATCACTATAGCTTCCAGCCACAGGCCCCGACGGTGCAACAAGTCATGAAATCATGACAGTTTCCCTCCAAAGTCCATGACAGCACAACAGGTCATGAAATCGCTACAGCTTCTCTCCAAATGCAGCAACGGTGCAACAAGTCACGAAATCGCTACAGCTTCTCTCCAACGGCCGCGATAGCGAAACATGTCATGAAATTGTGATAGCTTGCCACCAAAGGCCGCGACGGCGCAACAGGTCGTGATATCATGACAAAAACCACCCTTAGCATTTTCTTTGTTCATTGTCTTAAGGATTTTTCTAGGCCCTGCCTAATCACTTCATCCTCCAAAGGCATGTCACTGTGTAGCTACACCCCTACCTCTTTCTCAGCACCCATCTTCGCAAGGAAATCGATCGCTTTATTTAGATTTCTACTCGCATAAACAAGGATCATGTCATCTAGTTCTCTCCATAGTTCCTTGATTTGAGAGACCAAAATCCTCAACCTCCATGCTTTCAAAGCAAAGTTCCTCATGCAGTCAAGAGCTCCAACCAATATTTGAGATTCAGATTCTAGAATTACCCTCCTATGGCCCTGATTAACTGCCCAAATAGAAGTAGCTTTGATAGCAATGGCTTCAGCTTCGTTATTTGTGGTTCTGCCCAATCCCTACAGCTCCCAGTAGAGCATGGTACCCTCGTGATTCTAGCAGACCACACCAATGCCAGCACTGCCCAGATTGCCCTTAACAGCTCCGTCATTATTGATTTTAATCCAACCATCGGGAGGAGGTTTCCAGCTGGCTCTGACCTGTTCCTCTTGCTTTTAAACTCCCTCATCCATTGGCCCTAAATCAACCTGAGATTCTTCATTTGCATGGATGGCAACTGTTTTAGTGACTTTGCTCCAGATGACCTGCCAAACACCATCAAGCGTGGAAAACGTTTCTCAAAATATTCTTGCATTTCTCTCCAACCACACTTGCCACCAAATGAAATTTAAGCCGAGCTCCCAACCGATTTGAAGAGCTTTAGATTTAAATCTACCCTTGTTCCATCTTTCTAGAATGTTAATCCGATTCAAATCACCATTAAGCTAGATTTTATAGAGAGAGAACCAGCGCTTCCAGATCTGGCGCGTGAAGGGGCATTCAAACATCAGATGATCAGTTGTTTCCTCGTTCTTATGGCAAAGAACACATTGAGAAGGACCGATGATACCTCTGCACCTGAGGTTGTCGAAAGTGAGAATTCCATTGTGCATAACCTGCCAAGCAAAAAATTTCACTTTCGACCAGCCCTTGGATTGCCAAATCTGTCTCCAGTCCTCAATCGGGTAAGTAGGGGGGGAGGCTCAGGGAGGATGTTATCATATCTGTATTTAACAATATAAATGCCAAGGCTCCAATAGCCCCAAGCTAATTCATCCTCCTCGTCTCTTCCAGTGAGAAACCTTTCTTTCAAGATTCTAGACAAGATGGGTGCTAGCTCCGGAGGGATTGAAATTGGCCACTCCTCCAAGTTCTTAAACTTCTTAAACTTATACCCCCCCAGCTGAGTAGTATTGAAATAACTCTCAATTTGGACCCAACCCTTGGATTCTATGGTAGCTTTTATTGGGAGTAACTCTGGGAATTCAACCATGATGGGAGGAAACTGATCCCAAGAATCAGACCAGAAACGGGCCTTCTCCCCCCTCCCCACTTTCCAAAATAGCTGGTCTTTAATAACCTAAGATCCAAGCTTGAGAGCCTGCCATACTAAGGATCCATCACCCTCCAAAGAGAAGCGACCCACCTCACTGGGATTGACATGACCCAAGTACTTACTAGTAAGAATTCTACTGAATAAGGAAGTTTGCTGGGAAATCCACCTCCAGTACAACTTTCTAGCCAAGGCTTTATTATTTAACCTAGATCCTCTTAGTCCCAGCCCACATTTTACCTTGGGCTGGGTAACTTTATCCCAGCTCACTAAGGCCCACTTTCTCTCTCCATTTGGACCTTCCCACAAAAACTTTCTAGCCATCCTGTCCAAATCTTTCCAGATTGTAAGTGGGGCAGCCAAGATAGAGAATTTGTAGATAGGCATGGCTTGAATGACTGACTGTAAGAAAGTTACTCTGCCACAATAGCTTAACCACTTGTGAGACTAGTGATTAATTCTTTCCTGGATACCCTCAAGCAAGTACCTCCAAGTGTCAAGTTTTAGCTTCTTGAAGTGTAAGGGAATCCCCAAGTAAACCACAGGAAGAGCAATCCTAGTAAATCCTAGAATTTCTAAAATTTTGTTCTGAAGCCTATGCTCCAGATTGAAAAAGACCACTTTGGATTTCTTGTTATTAATGACCTGTTGAGTAGCCCTGAGATATACATTAAGAGTATCCCTAATCGCTCTTGCTTCCCTGAGGCTGGCAACTCCCATCAGACCAGTGTCATCCACAAACTGCAGGTGCGATAAAACTTTGTCCCCCACCCTAACACCCAATAATCTACCTTGTCTTCTCCTCAAGAAAATTCTGCCAAGACCTTTAGCCATAATCAAAAATAGATAAGGAGAGCAAGGATCCCCCTAGCGGAGACCCCGAGAGGCTCCAAAAGGCTACGAAGGAAGGCCCTTAATTAGAACAGAGTAGGTCGGGGAAGAGACATAGCTCATGACCCACTCAATCCAGTCCTGAGAGAAACCAAAAGCAGCCATCATTTTGGCCAGAAAACTCCATTCAACCCTGTCATAAGCCTTGGACATGTCCAGTTTTATGAACATCCCTTTATTCCCAGAAGTGTGCATTGAATGAATAGCTTCTTAATCCAGAACCACCCCATATAGAATCTGTCGACCCTCAACAAAACCCCCTTGCTCAGAGGAGATAATGTTGTGAAGAAGGGGTTTTAGTCGCTCAGCCATTACCTTGGTGATTATTTTATACAACACATTACATAAGGCAATAGGCCTATAATAAAAAATATGGCTCTCCTCCTCCCCTTTTGGAATCAAGGTAATGAAAGTGTGGTTTAGAGCTTTAAGCATTCTCTTGTTTTCTCTGGATTCTTCAACCACAGCTCTAACATCTTCCTCTAAGCAGTCCCAAAAGGCCTGGAAAAACTCAATGGGGAAACCATCAGGACCTGGAGTTTTACCAGTACTCATTCCAAATACCATAGCTGTCAGTTCATCTCTATCAATGGTTTTGAGGAGGGCCTGGTTTTCATCCTTAGAAATGAGAGCAAGAATGACAAAAATAACTTCATTTTGGGCCGAAGCATCTTGAACCGCACTTTCCTTAAAAAACTTTGAGAAATAATCCATAGCATGGGAGTGTATATCTAGAAGAGTGTCAAAGGAATGACCATTCTCATCATGAAGGACCTCCATCTTGTTCATATGTCTTCGAGCACAAGCAGTCCGATGAAAGAATTTTGTATTTCGGTCCCCTTCCACTAACCAGGTAGTTCTTGCTCTCTGCCTCCAATAAGTCTCCTCCTAGTTGTCAATGTCCTCCACCACTCTACGCAAGGCATCATCCTCATCCTTGAGATGATCTATAATAACTCCTTCTCTGAATTGTTTCTATACCTCATCCCAGTGGGCCACCAACGGAGCTCTTTGGGCCTGGAAGTCAGATTTATTAGAACGCCTCCAATATTTCAACTGAGTTTTGACATATTGAAGTTGTTTGTGAATTTTGAACAATGCTCTTCCATAAGCTAGATGGCCTTCTTCCCACCATTGCAGGATTTTATCCCGAAGTTCTTCTTTCTGTAGCCAAAAATTCTCAAATCTGAAAGGTTTGTGATGGTGTCCCCTCCCAGCCCCACCTTCCAACATAATAGGGCAGTGATCAGAAACAGGGCCTGCTAAAATCTGAAAATTAATGTTCCATTTTACAAACATCTCTTCTGAGAGCAGAAAGCGATCTAGTTTCACCTTCCTACTATTTGGCTCCCTCCTTTTATTAGTCCAAGTGAAGTTATTTCCAGGACATTTGATGTCCACAAGGTGTAAATCTTGGACTTGAGCGATCATGAAACGGTCCCCTGGATCCAAAAAAGGTGTTCCCCCTTCCTATTCTCTAGAAGATAATTTAGCATTAAAGTCCCCCGCTACAATCTAGTCTAGATATTCCCTAGACACTCTCATGTCATGCACAGCCTTCCACTGCTACCTCTGGCCCTCCAGGGTTTGAGATCCATAAAAGTTAGTAATTAAAATGACTTCCGCCGAGACATTATTCCTAAAAAGAGAAGTGAGAACACCCCTCTATGCAAGGTGATCTATTGTAGACCATTCTAGAGAGTTCCACAGAGTAAAAATCCCCCCTGAGGAACCTTGGGCAGCCACAGCCATGTGACCAGCACCCTTCCAGATTCTATTGACTGTTTTAGACATAAGATCCAAAGACATCTTAGTCTCTTGTAAAAGTAAGAAATCAGTATTGCTATTTTCTAATAACCTTTGAACAACATATTGATGGGTTCTACTGTTTAAACCCCTCACATTCCAAGATTGTATAATCATGGGTTACCCTGAGAGCAATAAGAATCAATTGTCCTCATTGATCCTCCCATGATCAATTTGTCTCCTTGAGCTGCTAGCAGCTCCTTATTAGATCTTCGACCTGCTCCTTGAGAATTGCTATTTTTTGGTATTTTTTCTAGCTGGGTTATCCCCAAAGATGGCCTTTCCCTGCTCTTCTTTGCTATCCCCATGTGGACATCCTGAGATACTGACTGCTCAGGATTATGGAATACTAAGGCACCAGAAGACACTGGTTGTGATACTTCACAAGGATCAACTATCTGTTGTATGACAGGAGAAGGTGATAGGGGGGGTTGCCCAGGAATATTAGAAGTTTCCTTGAAACCCTCCAAGACCTCCATAGAGTGATCCTCTTCATCAACCAATGATTTAAAAATCTCATACCTATTGGTAGGCCTAAGATTAGATTGCTCCTTTCCCTCCTTTTTCTTAGTCCGTCTTCTTCTTCTGGGTTGTTCAAAACCCTATCTCGGAGCGTTCTGGCTCTGACCAGAGCTATTAGGATCTGTATTAGGAGCAGCCTTATCCTCCTTAGGCAGGTTTGGCATATCTAAAGGGGCCTCCATTTTGGAATTCATATTAAGAGGATAGAAACAGGCTAGATGCCCATGCTTATGGCAAACCCGACATCTGAAGGGTAGGGCCTCATAGTCTAGCTGTTGGATCCAGGTATGACCTACCAGTTCAATATACAACTCGGCCGGTAGAGGCTGGCTGAGATCCATCTCAACATAGATTCGAGCGTATACTGCCATGCTCCCTTCAATAGTGTCTCTGGAAACACCAATATGTCTACCAATCGTATTGCCAATCATGGCCAATACCTGTTCACCCCAGAACTCCATAGGAAGGGCGTATAATCTAATCCACACTGGTACAACAGTGGGTTCAACACGAGGGTCGAAGCCCACCTACCATGGTTGTACAAAAAGGCCTGTCGGGCCATGGTTCTTCTTTTCCAACTCAAAAGCCTTATTTTTGTCGGCCAAATCCAAAAAGCTGACAATAAAATAACCATTACTAATAAACCACAATGAGTACTCACCGTGGGGTTCCCAGTTTTGACGGATCCATGAATGCAGGAAGTTCAGGGAGGGGTGAATGCCCATGAACTTGCAGATAAGGTCATGGTTCACTCTATAGAGAACTGATTCTTCAACCATGCTAGGTTCAATGACGATTTTTGGCCTGGAATCGGCCTGCGGCAGACAACCATTCACCCGATGAGCTGACGGCTGATTCCCAACAGTCGTGAAGATCTTCTTGTATGCCATATTTTGTGCTTCAGCAGTCTTCAGGGAAGAATCACCTTTTAACATATCAGCATAAGAGCTGGTGTTTCCTGAGTCAGGAGCCGAAGAAGTCCCCATTGGAACCTCCAGGGGCACCGATCGGATCTTCAGATCCCTCGTACCCTAAATGCACTTCAGCAAGTTCGCAGAAACCAGAGAAAAATTAAGGATGCAGAAACTCTGGTTCAGAGGAGAAAATCGCCAGAGCTCATTTTCTCGCCTTTTCCCTCTATCCATTTTGCCTTTAAGATCTTTAGTTGCATTAGTATTTTTTTTATTTTCTTTTAAGACAAGGTCATCGATCTCAAAGGATCAATGATGAACTTTCTTGAGGTATGCTCATTTGAGCTTATTCTGGTAGGCTCGAAGATGCTCCAAAGCATTGATGCACTTCTCATCTAGGAGTTCTAGCTGACTAAATCTGCCAGCATGATATTCATCTCCTACTTTAGTATCTTGAAGTAGTAGAGCCAAAGAAGGAACTTCTAATTCAAAGTAAAAAATAGCTTCAGTGCCATAAACCAAAACAAAAGGTGAAGTGTCCGTGGGAGTACGAATGCTAGTTCGATAAGCCCACAAAGTAGGATATAATTGAATGTGCCAATCTCGGCCAGATTTATTGACCAATATTTTGAGGATTTTAATTAATATTTTATTAGATGCTTCGCTTGGCCATTACCCTGAGGATAATAGGGAGTGGACCAACGATGTTGAATTTTATATTTTTGACATAATTTCTTGACATATTTATTTTTGAAACAAGTTCCATTATTCAAGATGAGATTTGCAAGAATTCCAAACCTACAAATAATTTGATTAAAAATAAATTTGGAAACTTGGGTTCCAGTGCAAGAAGCTAAGGGCATAGCTTCAACCCACTTCGTGAAATACTCGGTGGCTATTATGATGAATTTGTGTCCATCAGATGACACAAGATTGATTTTTTTGATAATGTCTAAGCCCCATTTTGAAAAGGGCCAAGGAGATGAAATAGCCTGCAGTTCTTGTGCAGGCGCATGGACAATGTCAGCGTGTTTCTGGCACTTGTCACAACGGTACACGTAGTCATGTGCATCATTCTCCATGGTAGGACAAAAATATCCTATCCTAAGGAGCTTCTTAACAATGGCGCTACCACTAAAGTGTCCCCCACAAGATCCATTGTGAGCTTCACTCAAAGCTGATCTAGACTCTTCTAGATTCAAACATCTTAGTAGGATACCTTCAAAAGATCTCCTATATAATGAATTTCCAATTATTACGAAGCGACTTGCTCGTCTATGCAATAATCGGTGCTAGTTTCTATTAAAACCTTCACGGGAGGTCCCATTTTGAAGAAAATTGAATATATCAATGTACCAAAGTTCAGGAGTAGTTTCGTTGATTAGAAACACATCCAAAATTTCTAAGCATGATTTATTTGAAGTGGGTTCTTGGAGTCGATGAATAATGATGGTAGCATATTCTTCATCTAACTCCAAGGGTAAGAGAGATGCAGCTACAACCATAGCGTCAGTCGTACAATTATTATTTCTAGGAATAGCTTCCAAGGTAACTTGATAAAATAAATATATTAATTGTAATACATATGCTTTATATGGATGTAATTTATCATCTCTGGTCTGATAAACATCATTAATTTGATTTATAAAAAGTTGAGAATCATCGAAAACTAATATATTTTTAATTTTTAGTGCCAAGGCAGTGCGTAAGCCAAGGATTAGAGCTTCATATTTAGTAGTATTATTAGTACAAGCAAACGTTAATTTAAAGGACAGAGGTATAATATGTTTCTATGGATATATTAGAATAATACCTGCACCAGCCCCACTCATGCATTGGGTTCTGATCAAAGTATAAGGACCATTGCTCTAGATGGTCTACCTCTAGTTTAAGGCATTCGTCAGGAAACTCAATGATGAGGGGATGGGTAGACTCTAAGGGTGCAACAACTAATTGATCTGCTATGATTTGACCCTTAACAGACTTTTGTCCTATAAATGTGAGTTCAAACTCACTTAGAGGAAGAACCCACTTTGTTGTGCGACCAGATAAATAAGGTCAACTCATGAGATACTGCAAAGGATCGAATTTAGCAATAACATATATTTTTTGACTGAGCATATAGTGGGGTAGTTTCTATGTAGAAAATACGACTGCTATACATAACTTTTCTAATGTTGTGTAGTGGGTTTCATAATTGATTAATGTTCTACTAATGTAATAATTGGCACGCTCTCTTTTCTCATCATCCAGTTGAGCTAACATAGCTCCTAAAGAAAAAATATAAGCATAAATATACAAGATAAATGGGCGATTAGGTCTAGGCGGCGAAAGCACAGGTGGGTTAAGAAGATATTGTTTGAGGAGTGCAAATGCTTCCTGACATTCGTTGTCCCAATGGAAAGAGACATCCTTCTTAAGAATCTTAAAAAAGGGTCCGATTTTATCTGCCAGCTTATTGATGAAGTGACAGATAGCTTGAAGCTTACCTTGTAAACTCCGTAATTTAGATATATTTATGGGTGCGGGCATATCAGTGATGGCCGCAATCTTGAGAGGGTCAATTTCAATGCCACGTAAAGAAACTATAACCCCTAATAATTTACCGGACTTAACTCCGAATATACATTTAGCTGGATTCAATCGGATAAGATATTCCCTTAACCGATTAAATACTTTTCTTAAGTCATCTAGATGGTCATATTCTTCAGTAGAACGAGCTATAATGTCTTCTACATAATCATGTAGTATATCATGCATCATATCATGAAAGATATAAGTCATGGCTCATTGATAGGTTGCACCTGCATTCTTCAAACCAAATGGCATAAAATTCCAACAAAAGGTCCCCCAAGGGGTAATAAAGGTTGTTTTAGCCTGATCTTCAGGAGCTATCCTGATCTTATTATAACCATAAAATCCATCCATTAAGGATATCATTCCACTCCCAGCAGTAAAATCAATGATCTGATCCATATCGGGAAGAGGAAAATCATCTTTAGGGCATGCAACATTAATATCTCTAAAGTCTATGCAAACCCTAACTTTGGTAGCTTCTTTCTTAGATACTGGAAATACATTCGAGATCCATTCAGCATAATCAATGGCTTGTATAAAAATAACATTCAGGAGTTTTTCTAACTCCCCTTTGACTAGTAAGGCCATTTAGGATGCATTTTTCTAAGTTTATGTTTAACAAGTTTAGCATCAGGATGGACTACTAGGTGATGCATAACTACAGAAGGGTCTAAACCTGGCATATCTTCATATGTCCAAGAAAATACATCTTCATATTCTTTAAGAAATGCAATGTATTTATCCTATTTTTCTTGACACAATTCTGATCCGATGTTGATTATATGAGGATTATCCTCAGTTCCAATGCTATTTTTTATGATATTTTCTACTTCCATGTGTAGATCTTTATCAAAATTAGGTGGGGCGGTTGAAACACCCAATTCTTGTAATTCTACCAAGGTTAACTTGGATAATTCATCTTGAGGAGTCATGGCCTCAAGCTGGGCTATACTAGGTATAGAGCCATCAAAATAAAATTCATTATGTAATAATTCCTCAATGGAGACATCATGAAATATATCTCCTTCCAACTCATCATCGGATTCAGCGATCATCTCAAGGTAAGCTATAGATAGCATATTACATGTAAATGGCTTATTCGTTAAACGCAAAGTATCGCGTTCATCCAAATAATCTTGGTAACATATGAGATGGTCATCATCCTCAAATGGGAAGGGCTGACCCTTACTAGGAAATAGGCCCACACCACATCGAGCGGGCCATGGTTCTACCTCAAAAGGTTCTTTCATACCATTCTAGAAAGGTCTTAAACCTTTCCCTTTATATCCCAATTTAAGCATTATATATTTGGCTTTAACAGTCATTAATAAAATAACATCGAGCATATCCATCATAATGAGTCTTGATGTTTTTGGGTATTCTACCCCAGTCATATCCCTTATAAATAAAAGTACAACTCTCGACTTGGTAAGTACCTCCCATAGGCTGTGGGAGGCCCAAGGTATGAGGAGATGGTGGCAAATTATTTAAAATAATGGAATCTTGCATAGAAGCATTCATTTTCTCTGATATAAGAATTTTAGATAAATCAGCTAAGAGCTCGTCAGTAAGAGCATAAGATGTAGAAGGAACATTTCCTACATCTTCTGATGTAGAAACTATGCCTTTTGTGGATGTAGATGTTGTAGATATGTCGATGGATGGGTCTATTATGGGTATAGAAATTATAGGAGGAGAACAAGAGGCATTGGTTGTGGGATTAGGATCTTTCTGAGGTCCTAATGTGGTTTGTTTAGAGGATGGTTGAGCTATATGTAGACATGGAATTGATGGAGAAGAAGTAGATGACGTTGTGGGTGTGTGTTTCACATGTTTAGACGGATAATTAGAATTAGGATGTGTGGATGACAGAGTAGGGCAAAATTGAACTCCAACAGGTTCTATCAAAGCACACATATCAAAGGGTCTAGTATCACCATGAATGGTAACCAACTAATTATTAAATTTGAATTTAACACATTGATGCAAAGTTGAGGGAACAACTCACATCGCGTTGATCCAAGGGCAACCCAAGAGTATATTGTATGATGCAAGGCAATGTACAATAAACACGATCGTATCCAAGGTTCTTGGACCAACCTACAATGGGATGGTAATAACTCCACACGTTTCTTGTGTTTCGTCATTGAAGGCTTTTATGATCATATCAGTTCTTTTCATTTCATCACTTCTAAACCCAAATCTTTGGTAGAATTCAAAAGTGCAAATGTTTAAAGATGAACCATTATCAATCAAAACTCTTTTAACTACTACATATCCAATTAATGCAGTAATATATAAGGGGTTATCCTTATGTAAAATATGTTGCGGTATGTCTCTATCCTGAAATTTAATACAATCAACTTCATGAGTTATTATAGTATTGGCCATGGCTTCGGGTTGAATGTCTTGTGGTACCATCATCTGGCTTAATGTAAGCATTAATTCATATCTATGTGTAGGAGAAGATATTAAAAGGTCCAAAAGATAAATTCTAGCTGTAATATTTGATAGTTGTTCATTAATATTATAAGGAGGTTTAGGTTGAACATTAGGTGCCTGATTCCATTTATTAGGAACTTTCAAAACAAATGGAGCTGATCCATCATTCTGCATTTGATCTTGTTGAGAGTTTTGAGCTTGTTGTCTAGTAACAGCTCTGATGGTACCCACAATATTATTCAGCAGATGATGAATGGGTCTTGGTATAGCATTTATGGCTTGCTCATTAGAAATTTATTGGTGAGAGGATGGTCTAGCAGTGATTCTTCTTGGAAATGGTTCTTCTGGAACCATATAACTTGTGATAGGGAGAATAGGATCTGATTGGTCTTCAGAGCTATTCGATTGATTTGATGTGATTTCCATATCACTCTCAGTCTCGTATTTTGTATCACTAAGATCAGGTTTCCAAATATTATGTAGAGTCCTGGTCGTAACCATGGATAAGGTTGTGTCAAATATTTTTAGCTCATGAGCAGGTAAATTCCCACTAATAGTTCCTACATATTGGGTAGGAGGGGGAACATTATTATGTACAATTTGATTAGCCACTTCCTTGCCAAATTTTGGTAAAGGATGTTGAAAGATGTCCAATGACTGGTTGGCATTTTGATTTTGGTTTTGGGGGATGTTCTTTTGAGAATTATTAGGAGGATTTTGCTTAGGTTGAAAGGCTTGTACCTCCATCTTATTGTTATCAATCAAGTCCTGTATTTTATGTTTTAATCTTTTACAAGAGTTGGTAGTGTGTCCAGGTCCTCTATGGAAGTCACAGTGTAAATCAGCTCTATATCCAGGTATAGTTGGTTCAGGTTCCCAGATATTTGGTAGTTGAATCAAACCTCATTCTAATAATTGTGGTAGAATGGTTGATAAAGGTTGATTTGACCTAGTAAATTGTTGAGGAGGTTTATTAGGAGGTTTCAGTATAAACTTCTCTATTGTCTTTGCAACATTAACAATAGCAGTATTTCTACTATCAGTGACTCCATCACCCACAACTTGTTTATTTTTATATTAATTTCTAGATGTTTTCTCATCGTCTTTCTTTTTAAGTAGACCTCTCCTAATGAGAGCATCTTCCACTCATCTGGCTAAGTCTATAGCCTAATCGAAGGTGGTCAAGGTAGTAGTTGATAACTCGTAGGATAGTTGGTCTTGTAAATTATTAATAAATATGTCCAACATCTCCCTATAAGGTAACACAAAGTGCAATTTTCCTATCAACTGTCTCCACCTAGCTAGGAAATCGGAAAAACATTCATCTTTGTCTTGTTTTAAGTTGTACAAGTCTTTAATGGTCACATGCCTTTCGATGTAGGCATTAAATTGATGAACAAACGACTCAACTATTTCTTCGAAATTCCTCAAAGAAATAGTGGGTAATTGATAATACCACTCTAATGCCATTCCTCCTAAACTTTTCGAGAACATTTTTAGCAATAATAAGTCATCATGTGATATATCATGACATGTTATCCTAAACATACGAAGATGCTCTATAGGATCTTTCATTCCTTTATATATGGGTAGGACAGGCATAGGAAAATGTTTAGGATACGGTTGTGCTACAACTATAGGATCTAAAGGCTGACTACACATCTCTCGATAATTGTACGAGCGACGATAGGGGTCTATCTTTTCCATACGGGAAACTAATTATTTCACCATAGTTTCAATATTACTAGTGTGTCCACCATATTGGTTCGGTGGGACATAGGTATGGGATTTATGAGTGTATGACGGTGTGACATAAGGATTAGATGCTATATTGATATTATGTAAAGTGTTGGTAGGAAGAGCATTATGAATGGGATTTGTAATAGTATTATGTTGTATCCTAGATTGTTGGTAATTGGTGTTTGGTTTTGTTTTGGGCTTTTGTTGATTTGAAGTATGTTGATCAATAGCTTGGTGAAATAGAGCAGTAAATGAGGGTTTATTTTGTGCGGTAATAACCCTAGGCTTGCTAACAAGCACTTTAGATGGTTGGGTAACCTGTTGTTGTTGCATGTTCTAGATTATAGCGACCATATCCAAATTGGATGGTCCAACTTGATCACTTTCTTGATCAATAAAGGACAAGATATTAGTGCGTGTGTGAAAAACGTCTTCTAGAGTTGCTTGAGTGTCACTAATTCGATCTTTGTCCACATGGACTACTCTATTAAGAACACCAATATTAGTATTAATGAACTTCCAAAAATTTTCCATGTTTTCAAAAGTAACAGCTCCTCCCGGAGACATTTTAGGGGATGAGGATCCTTCCTCTCTAACATTTTCTTCATGTTCATTTCCTATAGCAAGCTCTTCTTCTTGCTGGTCTAGGGTTCCTTCTTTCGAAATTTGATCTTTAGGAAGGACATCTGGGTTATTTAATGGTTTTCCTAACCAATCTTCTTCTTCTTCAGTCTGTTTTCCATTCCTAAGTCTAGGCATTGTGCTTAAACTTAGATTTCAGCAAATATATATACTTATATATATATATATATATATATATATATATATATATATATGTGTGTGTGTGTGTGTGTGTGTGTGTGTGTGTGTGTGTGTGTGTGTGTGATAGGTTTGAGAGGTATATATTTTAATTATATACCTACTATAAAAAGGAAATGTTTTGATTTTTTTTTTTTTTAATAATATTATTATAAAGATAACAAATAGCATTCTAGTTGCAAAAATAATAACAATAGTAAAAAGAATGACTTAGTTTTATATAAATAGTTTATGGATATCATTAATAGGATCAAGTTCATCAAGAGTCATGAAATGCTCCTCTTCAAATTGAAAATGGTTTTTCAAAAATTTGAAAAAGTGTGCTATAGTAATATGATCTACTTCATACTCGAACTTGTAAAGATAAAGTTCATGGTAATACTCTCAATACAACACAGCTATAGGAACTCTATTCCATATTTTTCTATCCGTAAGAACGACTTATTGATCCTCTATACGAGATAGAAACTTATGTACTACAACTGCATTCTCAAGGTATTCCTCAAAGGTGTACAATTATGAAGACATAAGTGCTCTTTTATCTGCTAACCACCTATGGCAAGCTCTCTAAAGTTCATGGTACAAAGTCACCTGATCGGGATCCAAGATTCTATCTAGGACAAACCTCTTAATTTGCCTAATTTTGGTTGATCTAGATGAAATAATATCCAATATCCTATCAAGTTCATCCCACAAAGGTTGGACCCTATTTGTTTGAGGTACTCTAAGCACAGAAGTAATCTCTATGGTCGTTAATTGATTTTCAACATTTATGGGGACAGCTCGTATTTTATTATAATCTATCATCTAAGTTTGATATGCAATTTTAAAAATTTTCTAATGATTCTAAATGTTCTTAATAATGCATTTATATTTTTTTTTTCATTTTTTTTTTCAAAATGCTTTTAGTTTCACACCGGGTTCACCAAAATGTACTGACCCAAAATTTTCACGTCCTTACCTTCAGGCTAAAGGATCCATGCCCAGAAGGGGGATGCGAGAAGGATGTGATAATACCTCGGACTGAGAGGCCCTTTGAAGGTTGTGCCTCTCGGGGGAAATGTATAAGGGTGAATTTTTTATGGATGGTGGGGTTCACCATGAAACTTTGAGTGGCAGTTTCCATGCCTAGGTTTAGAATGGGTTTGATGTGTTCATTTTTATACTCAATCATTCATATTCCTAGGTTGGCAAAAATGAATCTAAGCTATTCTATATGAAAATACTGATTTATATGAATACAGAAAACATGAATGAATCCTAAATATAAGGAATATGTTAAATGAGAAAGAATGCACCTGATTCTGAATGTCTGATGAAGATTCTGAAGCTTGTAGGAGTCTAGATCATCCTAAATATGACAAGATCATCTGCAATTGTATAGAATAATCCTAGATCATAGTCGATCATCTGAGATCAGACAAGATCATCATCGATCTGACGAATTCATCAGAAACCTGCAATCACAAAAACAGACACCAAAAACCAAAAATGCAACTGCAATAATAATGCAAAATGATAGAAATGACAGTATAAATGCTTAATTGATAAATCTAGATAGCATATTAAAGGAAATGCATTGTTTTAATAACTTATTTTAACTTTATCATGCATTTATGCTAAATGAGGTGAACTCCAGGATGCGTAATGAAAATAAATCAAGCTAATGCATAATAAAATAAGTAAGAAAGATGAGAAATGCAAACTCAGGGCTCTGATTGCCCCCAATATGAACTACAGTCGAGATCACCTCCAATCGTACGATATCATCGTTGATCTATGATAGGATCGTCTGAAATCATATGGAATCACCTATGACAATCTGAGCTTCCTCCAGCTGAAGCACAGTGAAATCCTACAATAAAAACTTAAAACTACGAGTGCAAACAATGGTAGATAGGACATATTAACACAACAAAGCTAAATGGTAGGGAAAATCAACCGGGGAGAGGTTCAGGAGGAGATCCAGGGGGATAAACTAAGAAAATCCTAGTTTATATAGGATTAGGGGGAGGTTAGGAGTTTGGGGATCATCCTAATCTAGAAGATCTCCAATGGAGGAATCTCCAACTGTGCAGACACGCTTTTGCCCAAGGTGGAGAGGCTGTTGAAACATAAGCTAATTATGAAAATTTAGTTTTGGTACGAAATCATCTGGACATTTTGTTCCAGACAAATTCGTCCGATCTAGGACGATTTCGTCTGATCGACGGCGATATCGTCCAACGGTCAAAACAACTCCTAAAAATGGCATAGAAAATGGGGTGAGCGATTAACGGGCAATTTCGAGGTTAAAATTCAAATTTTTATCTTTTTACTAAGGGTTTAACTGCTCCAATTTTAGGGTGCTACATACATAAAGAGATACATGATATTAAGGTAGGTTTAAAAAGGATTAGCTCCCAAAGAAAGGGCTGGGTTCAAATAGAAATAAATATACCATACATGTGCTTTTTTGGAAGGAATTTAATGTATTCTAGTTAATATGTGTTGAAGAGGAAACGACTAAATTCCTAATAAAGGAAGATCATGACAAAGGATGACATTATTCTACCTAGACAATAGCACATAAGATCTTGAGGATAGGGTATTAATGGCCTATCATTTTTTTACTTATAATAGGTTAAAGAATGAAAATCCTATTACACCTTAATGGTAAGAAGAAGAAAGGTGCCAATTTTTATGAAACCCATCATCATCATCAAAGCCTTCCAACAATGGGGCCAATATTTTATTGGCAAGATTAATCTATTATTTAGTGTAGGGCATGAATGGATTCTTACTATAATCAACTACTTTACAAAGTGGATTGAAGCATTTTCAATAAAATATGTAAACTAAGTAGAAGTAACCCAACTATTTGAGGACATCATAACTAGATTTGGGCCCCATTCATAATCATAAATGATAATACCACAATGTTCATAGATTTCAAGGTAATGACGTTTACACTAGAGTATGGATTCGTGTTAAATATGACATATAACTATTATCCTTAGGTCAATGGTATAGCATAATACAATAATAATAATATTATGAGAATTATTAAAAAAGGTAATAACCAAATCATAAAGGGATTGGCCTGCTAAATTGAGGAATGCACTATGGAAAAATATGGTAATACCCAAAGTTTCTACATGGTCATCTCCCTACAAGTAAGTTTTTAGAAAGAAAATGATATTACCAATAATCCTAGAATTCCAATTTTTCTAAATATCCTAGCAGTTAGAGCTTGAAGACACTAATATAAATTTTATGAAGTAATTTAAATTCCCTACTAAATTTAGAAAAAAATTAAGAAAGCATTTAAAAGTATGATACAACATCAAATTCTAGTAAAAATATTGCTTGTCAAAAGGACCATTGAAATGGACTACAAAGAAGGTAATTTAGTATTCAATTGGGATTAAGATAGGTCTAAAATAGGAAGTCATCAAAATTTGATTACCTCTAGAGGGGGGCATATCATATCCTATAAATTACAAGACCAAATGTTTATCAACTTGTGATGATAAGTGGAACACCACTATTAATCTCAATCAATGGCTAGTCCTTAAGGCCCATCTAAAAATATGTCCAATACAAGGAATATATAGAATATATATAGATCATTTTCTTTGTTTCTTGTTCCTATAATCCCAAATGCATTATTATTTTTCTTTCACGACTTAAAAAAAAATCAAGTCTCAACTGAGGAGCAAATCACTTTGGTAGTCAAGTGAATTTCTTCAACATTAGAGTGATTTAGTCATCATAATACAAAAAATAAAATTAAAACTCTGGATGAGAAAAATGGTGTAATTGAAGGCTAACCGCCCACCTGAGCCGTTAATTAGCAATGTAAGCAAGGTAGCAGATCGGTTAAAACCTTTTTTTACCATGTGAATCCTCATTGTGATAGTTATCATTTGTAGATTGACTGTGCCCTTACTACCTTGTTTCTATGATTTTTTGATAATATTATTTTCTATTAGAACCTTGCATTACCATGAAGATTCCCTATATCAGGTGTGCAAATATTTATAAACTATTGAGTGGGTAGAACCCCCATGCAAGGGTCCCCAATAAAATGGTTTATTTAAAACTTATTCTTCAAATCACCCCACTCCATATTTGTTAATTTTGCACTTATCTAGTGAGGGTGAAGAACTTTTATTTTTATAAGGAATAACTTAAATAGCAATTTAAACAAGTTATACTACCATAAAACTTGGAAAATCTTCTTTAAACCTCAAGAAGTAATTTTCTCCTCTAAAACTAGGAAAACTACATAAACCCAAATCTTTAATTTTGTGAAATTCCACCTTGACTAGAAAATCACTTGCTTCCTTGAGTGATTCACTCTATTAAGATATCATAAGATTTATTTTAAAATAAAATCATCCAAGTCCCTATGAGCTAGAAAATTTATAGCTATATGAATTTAACTAATCCTTCAGCCAAGAGATTCACTCTAAAACTAAATTTTCTTAAACTTTTATATACCAAGTGAATCACTCTATTAGTCAAGTGAATGACTCCATACATTGGGAAAATAATCTATACATCAAGCTAATCACTCCATACTTAAACAAAATCACTCTTCATTCTAATACTTGTAAAAAAATAATTCATTTTTAGAAAAACCTTTCCCCCATTCAATCATCATGAATACTACTTTAACCTATCTCAATCCCTCCATGTTAAAAGTTGATATTATGTACTTTCTAACCATCATTGTTGTCTCTCCTATTTTTATCCCCATAGCACCTATTCAAATTTATGTGCATGAAGTAATGTCTTCAAAGGAGAAAGAAAAGAAGAGTCTTATAAGGAAGAAAGCATTTTCTCCACCCAAAAGACTAGAAGACTTGTTTGATGAACGCTAAAGGAGGATGAAGTAGGGAATATTCAGATAGTTTTGCAAAATTTAGAAGAGATCTCTTGAAAAAGGTTTAGTCTAAAGCCCAAGATAGATTTCTAGAGTATAAGAACTTTGATATTAGCAATGAACATGGTACCTTAGGTCTATAATTGTCCATATTTGATGGAATTTTATGTCAAAGGGAACTATTTTTAGAGTAAAAGTATTAGGTAACCACAATAGGAGGAGGAATCCTTCTACATTAGGGAGGAGGACATAAAGAAAATATTAAATATGGTATAAATTCTAATAATGTGATTATGTGCCACCCAAAAGCACAAAAGCACTATTTTTATCGATTTGACTAGCACCTCTAGAGGGACTTCCTAATTCTTCATTTAAAGGATTTAAACAAGGATCTTGACTTCAATATTGAGGATGACTTCAAACCAGTGTTGTAATGTATTACAATGGTGCTTAGGGAGAAGACATATACACAAACATATGAAGAACACATTGTGCTCCTCTATGCAATTTATAATTACTTGGGATGCTTGTATATGATTGATTATGCAAGATATATTTCTAACCAAATGAGAAAACAATTCAAGGACTCAAAGAAATAAAAAATTGTACTTACACATCATACCTAGTTTGGTTTATCTTATACCAAAAGAAAGAGTGATTTTATTCTTTGCATTTGAACCAAGTTGGGCCTCATAATAAGCCTCTTTATATAGTAGGTTGCATAAACATGTCATCTTAAGAAAAATAAAAACTATCCTATTGGTTCTATGATGTAGTATACCATTCAATAACGATGAAGTTAAAAGGGAGGGTCCTAATACTCTTAGAGGAGGAACAAAATCTATTATAATTTGAGGAATGGTTGAATTAAAAGTTCTACTTGAGGAAGAATAGCTCCATATATTTATTTTATTCTTGGCCATGTCATTTATGATACCTCCATATGTACCAAACTACTTGTTTAACCTAAAATACTTTCAAGGATAGAAGAAGAGTATACCCCTTAAACATCCAATAAATTAGATAAACCTAAATCTATGAAATATCCATCTAATAATTGAGTAGAAACTAAGAAGCATGGGACTTGAGGAGTTAAGGGATATATGGTCTTATGATCTTGAGGGGTATTTATATTGAAAAATTGAGACTAAGGGTTTGCACACTATTTATACGCATGAGTAAAGATATATAATAAGGAAGTAAGTTGACCCTTCTAAAGAGGTGACCCAAACCATTGTAGAGAAGTAACAAGGGTATGATTTTGATATTCAAAAATGGTACACTCACTCGCTAGAATGGTTCACATTCTATGTTAAGGCTAAAGTCAAAAATGACTTTGACCCAAATTACAAAATGAATCGTAAAGGTTTAATATCATTGGATAGCCTAGAATACTCATAAAGAAATATTTTTTCCTAATAAAATGAGATGAAATTAAAATGAAAAGAAGGTAATTGTGAAGTGGTCCCTTCAACAAGCAGTTCTTAGTTATTTGGACCAAAAACAGAAGATGAAGAACAAAATATAGAGGACCATAGAAGCATCCTTGAAAAGAATTCTAAATTCCACCTCCCATAGCAACACCAAAAATTATAACTATTGTAACACAAGTATCCTTGGTTATGGTAAGTGTTATAGTCTAAGAAGAAACTAGGAAAAGACATAAGAGGAAGGAAGAAGACCCACATTGGTCATTTTTGGAAAATTGACAATTTAGGTAGGAGAAAAATAGAAAGTAGGTTTAAGTTACAAGATAAAGGCCACACAACCCTTATAAGAGCAATGATAGGAGATTCCCACACTCGAGGAATTAAAAATTTATTAGGAAGGATATCTTCCAATGTTGATGGCAACTAAGTATCGATATAAGACATAAACTTCTATTATTGAAAGCATGAATGATGACCAATTGATACTACTTAATGAGGTAAGAAAAATAAAAGGGGCCAAGACATAATGATAATAAAATCCTCAACAAATCCCACAAAGGAGAAAGAGGTCATATCTTAGGCCACATTGAAATCTATCATTGGATCCTCCACCATTTTCCCTCTTTCTCTCTCTACTACTCCTTCCATTTTCTTTTGTTCTACTCCTACTGCTTTCTTCCTATATACTTCTTCTATCTCACTTCTTCAATTTACCCTTGTTCTTTTACTCTATATCCTTTACCCTCAATAAGTATGGTCATAGGTTCATATAGAGCTACCCCACATCCCACATGAATCACACCATTAGAACCATATCCATCACATATTTCCCATCACTTGTCATATAAATTACCACCACTCAACCACTCATTTTTTATGCCAAGAGCATATTGCCTTCATAGCTAGTTTTACCATAAATAGAAACTAAAATATCAACAATCACATCTTCGTTCAATCTCATTTTCATTCAATTCACTCCACCCACTATATTTTTTCCTCCTATATGTCATCCTATCATACATTACAAGCAACTTTTGATCCAGGAAATGATATTACCAACTTCCTATTGTGATCTTATCTATGAGAGTAACTCCAAAGTTAAGGATGAATATAAGGCCTAGTAAAACTTATGTCTATAAGGTCATTGTCACACTAGAAGAAACTAACATCTAGAAATCATTTTAATACCCCTAATAAAAAGGTAGAAAAGTTAAGAAAGAGTATAAATCCTTAAAGGATCAATCATCAAGCATGTCAATCATCTTGTAATCATAGTTTACAACTAGTGGTGATAAATTTCTTATTACATAAGTAGTCCCAAATGACCCTTCTAAATCAATCACATATCCTATTGACTTCATTATAAGGGTTTTCAATATGGATCTATCCAGACAAAATCCTTATTAGATGATATAATCTCATTAACCAAATATCCATTACAATGACCATACAACTCAACCAATTGGTTATGGAAAACAAGACAACTAAGAAGAAAGTAGTAGAGCACAAGTCAACAAAATCTTAGCTAATAGTAGAGAAGCAATAGCAATAGTGGAAAATTAAATCCCTAAGAATATTTCTAAGGTAGCCAAGCTATGAAAAAAATATGTGGATATCAAAACCCAACTTGTTGAAATTGATAAGAAAATTAAATAGCTAGAATATCTTTCTCAACAACTTTCTAAGGGGTAAAACTAGTTAGAGCAATAGTTCAAACAAGAAAAACCATTACTTGTAAAATAGATAGAGAAACTAAAGACAAGCCAACAAGAAAAATATCAAAATATATTCAAGCTCCAAGAGAATATTTTAATTTGAAATAAGGAGTGGTGATTGACATAGGGAGGTCCTCTAAACATTGTATTTGAAAATTGTGAATTTACTTTGCATGATCGAATTGTAAGATGTATCTAATAATCAATGTCTTTATTAAAATATAAATGTCATGTTCCTTTGTATATGTTAATAACACATGATATGGAAATTTTAACATTCGTTTATGCCATAAACATATTTTTACTCTCTAATAGCAAAAAATCTAAGATGATAATAAATCATCAAAGTGATGTATTTGTTTCACTTGCCTAAACTTGAATGCATTCCAATAAATATGGATGGGGTATATATCTAGTCTCAACCTAAAAATTAGCTATGCCTATGTAAAAAAGAATTAATTAGTGAACAAATTCAAAAAATAAGAGAATTTTGTGGCTAAGATAAGATATCAAATGATCCCATGGAATGAATGACTGGTTATCTTTTGGATGATTCCTTATATCAAGATCTAATGCAAGCGCCATTAGAAATAATAGTCAAATATTTCAAATAATATTAAGGATAAAATAATACATAAGTAATATTATGTTTTTGATGTAAGGTTCACTTATATTCATCATGACATTATTTTTTTTATAATTTTGGTGTAGCATGAAAATATTTTCATTGAATATATGTATAAATAGATTGAATAATATATATAGAAGAAAAGTATTAGTGCACAAAGATGCATTATTAATTGAATTATATGCACAAATATAATTTTCCTATGTTATTTATCAACCGCTCATAATATATCTAAAATATTAAAGTTGGTATGACTTAATTTTGGTAGTAATTAATAAATTAACAAATTTGATACACCTACCTAGGAATTTGAAAATTATACAAAAGATATATTAAAGCAAATTGTGAAGAAAATCATTCAATTGCATAGTATTTTAGAGTTAATTTATAATTGATAAAGTATGTATTGCATGATTACGACATATTTTGTGTGTTATCTTTGAAATATTATTGAATTCCATATCTTCATATAATTTATAAATGAGTGAAGAACTAAAATAAATGAACCAAATGACAAATGATATGATGTGAATGTATGTGATGGACAAATAATAAAAGGTATGACTACCTATATTTTATGAGTCCAAGTATAAAAAAATTACTTCTTGATTAGGACAATATTTTTTAAATGATTACAATGAAGAAATTTTTGTATCCTTACAAACTAGGATTAACTTGATGACAATATCATTGTTGGATTAGAAATTTTATCTCATTTAATTGATGATTAAGTATCACTATGAAAACCCCCAATGATTGATCCATTGTATTATTTTATGTGAATTTATGTCATGGGGGGTTCCTATAGGAAACATCCCTTCTTATTTCATCTATCTCTCTCCTTTTATTTCATTTATTTTCTCTCTTTTATGCTCTTCTATATTTTTATAAATGAATGTGTATTCTTCAGAAGTTTTTTGGAAAGTATTGCAATATTTAACATGGTGTTAGAGATAAAATAGAGCAACATAATATAATTACATATAGTCCTTTCCATGTAGAGTGGTCCAAGGATCAAATAAAAAGGTCTTTTCTTATTTTAAAAATAACTTTTCAAAAAAATTAAAATTTGGCATCATTTCTTCAAAAATTTGTGTTATTTTCTATCTTCATCATGCACACCTTTCATATGTGAGAATTTTTCTATGATAATATTTGAAATCTACTCTAGAACTTGGCATAGCGTAAATTTAGGTGCCACACCATCATGAAGGTGCACAATGTTAGGAATTATTACATCATAATAGCTATTAATAAGTTAAGTGACCACGCCAATGGGTCCTTGGTTCAATGGTTGGACTAAATAGTTGATGTAGCCCACACCAAGGTTCAAATATTGGTAGCAAAAAATAGCTTAATGTGACTAAATCTATGTAAAAGAGAAAGGACAACCATTTCAAAACCCTACTTTAAGAAAAAAATTGAGTAACCACTCAACACATGGTTTGTATGGTCTCCTATAGAATAAAGGTATAACCACCATCATAATACATGTGATAAGTAATGTGATCTAACCGCCCTTCACAAGGTCCATGCATGTGGTATAGGATAGAAGTAGTAAGTTTGTTATGCCTAAATAAGGCATCCTATGTACTTAAATACCTATCATTATATAATACAAAGCATTCAAAGTTTAAATTATAACATGTGGTATCAAAGTAGGTAGAAGGAAGAAATAATTCTCCTTCTAATCCTCCTTTAGCTTTAACATAGAGATAGTCAAAGAGCACTCTATCAAGAAAATAAATTTTAAAAGTTGGAGAAAAAAATATTCAAGGGAAATTACCTTGTGTTAAATTATCACCATAAAGAGGAATTCTATAATATAATTAAAATATTGTAGGGTAGAAAAACCCTTCCAAATGAAAAAAAATTCAAGCATAAAAAGGGTTTCAATCCCTTCTAATACCAAGGGGTTATAAGCCTATAACAACCAGGTCAATTGCAAGAAGAAAAGGAAGCCATTTTGAAAATCCTTAAACGTTATGACAAAAGGAAGCCATAGAAGCTCATTTTTTTTAAAAGTACATTTAAGCCATTTGAAAATCATTCATAAAGAAAATTATAGAAGTTCTTGAAATATAGAAGGCTGAAAATAGATCCCATTAAAATTATTTGAAAAGATTTAAAATTGAATAAATTTATTGTGTAAAAATTACATGCTCACAAAGAGTACAACAAAAAAAGAAAAAGGAGAAGTATAGGAAGTTTCCAAAGTAATAGTCTAGTTCAAGGTATTCAAAGTTCTAGTTGAAGAAGTGAAATGAAATGTCCAAAATATTTCATACGAGCAAGAACAAGTATTCGCAAAGAAATTTTAGAAGCAATGGAAACACTCAAAGCTTCATGGTAATTGTAAAGCAAAAAGTCACTTTGTACCTACCTAGGAGAAGAATGAATGTTCCAAAAGTAGAATGAAATAAAAAAATTGCATAAACAAAATCATGCATCAAGATAATTTGAACAAGTGAAGACAAGAGATTTGGTTAGCACTTGAACATGCTCACAAGTACCTTGTATAAGACAACTATAGCAATAAGATGTTATAAGCGTTCAAACATGAGTTTGAAGTGGAGCAATAAAACTCATGGGTAGTTTATTTACCCAACAACCCAAGCCTTTAAAATATTAAAAGAAGGAAATTGCATTCATGCCATCCTTTGATGACGTGCTTTATCACATTCTTCTTCAAGCACTATTTTAGAATATATTACATTATTGGGTACATATCAATGTACCACCTTTGGTACATTACCAGAGTAGGAGTTTACTTTAGAGTAATTTAAGTAGTTACTTCATCATGTAATAAATGCATAAGTGTTAAAATGTGTATTGATGTAAATGTGCATGTAGTCCACATGTACATGAGTCATAGAATAGAGTCAAAGGTAGAGTAAGAGCAAAGGAACCTATTTTTCGATATAAAGGCCTTATAGTGAGTGAAATAAAGAGGAGATAATATAGAGTGTGTATAGTATATATTGGTAGTGTGGTACAATGTAGTTCCTTTAAAATAGTTTATGGAGTTCATGTCCTCCATTATATTAATTGTACTATTTTTGTGAGATTTTATTAATGACATATTTTTGAGTTATTGCAGAAGTTTATCTCTTTATTATCCTACATATTATAGTACCATTATCATATAGATATCATAGCTTGATTATCTTGCATCTTGTGGTTGCATTTCCTATATCATATACTCATAAAAAGCTAAAAATGGTATCATAGCACGTGGTAGATCAATAGGAAATAGGAAGAGCCACAAGTGAGATTAAGAAAAATTCAAAAATCTCATTTACAAAATTTTTGAGATTGCATTGGCTAGAGTATTTCCATAGGGTTGCAAAAAAACTCATGAAGACTAGGACTCAGGAAGGATTCCAGTAGTTTGACAAGTCAACTAATGAATATTGATTATCTCTAGATTTAGAATTTATTCCATTATAGTTTCTAATACTTTATTACAGGAAAAAGGAGATTCAAAGAAATTTGAGAAGCTTCCTACATAGATCTAGGAATAATATCTTCTTTGGAATTAATCCAGCACTAGAAACAAAAAAAAAAAGAACAAATATTTGGAGGCCTGAAGAAAAGGTCTCATTGCTAGAGATTGCAGACTTGTATAGAGCAGAAGAAAAAAAGGCTATTGTAGCCTTGTTGCAGATTTGAGAAAGGGACTCCAGAGAAGTGTCTAGGAGAAGATTGGAGTTTGGTGATCTCCATTGAATAACAGAAGTAACAGATTGAAGAGACTCCATAGAAGATTCCTGGTGAAGATAGGATATTTGTGATCTCTATTGAAGACTTCACCTTGAAGGAGTAGAAAAATTAGCTTGAGAAGCTGAAGAGACCTACAAGAGGTCCTATTGAGTAACTTCTAATTTTTGGAAGAGAAAGAGAAGGACTAGCAAAATTCTTGTTTATAAAGTAGTAGATTTTAGATATCTAAGAGGGAGATCTCATTTCTAAAACTTCCACATAGAAGGGTGAATAAAAGGTCTCATTAAGAATACCAGAGAATCTATGAGAGTGAATACCCTAAATAAGAGGTCTCAAGGAGAAAATAAGGAGAACACTTGGTGAGCCTTATTGAAGGAGATTCAAAGAAGGCCATTGAAGGATTTCCGAGGAGAAATCATTGAAGAAATTTACCACCAAGGAGAAGTTCCTAATAAAGGAAGAAATTGGGATAATTGTCATCATCCGACGACAAACCCAAGGGATAAGGATTTGGTAAGAATTTTACCAAAATTTGGAGGAGATTGGTGAAGACCTCAAGACTTCTAGATTCTTGAGAAGAAAGGCCTTTATTGAAGACAGCATTTTATAAGGAGGTTGAAGGAGAAAAGACCCAAATATTACTACCAAACCTTAGAGGTTTGAAGATTACCTTTGAAGGCTATAAGGCTCATTCAAATAAAGGAGATTTGCTAGTTTCTACAATAGAAAACTAAAAGGTTCTTGAAGGAAAATATCATATGCAATTTGGAGGAGTTCCCTACCAAATTTTTGAGATTCAAGGACAACATTTCATTTGAAATATTGATTGTTTTACAATTTAAAAATTTTAAATTTGAGGATAGCAAGAAAGAAACAACATAGGCAGCATCAATAATTGCTAAGTTTTAGATTTCTAGGATACATTCTAGAGGTTGGATCCACCAAACTATAGTCTCAAGGTAGAAAGTTAATATTTCAAAGCTACAAATAGGTGATTTAGAGAGTTGTTTCAGATAACCAAGTAGAGTTACAAGTTCATCCTGTTAAAGGTAGCAATAAGGTGAATCTAATCACCTTGCAATCCTTCATCTACAAAGTTTGTTAAGGTAAGCAACTTGTGTGCAAATAGGTTCATTATTTGAATTTTAATTTGGTTAGTTATTAAATTTCATTAAGCACCTTATTATAGTTTCAAGAAGTTGCAAAGAGAAGGTTGTATATTATAGTCTTCAAGGGAGTGCAGAAGGAAAAATATATTAAGTTTTATTACCTGCACATTAAAATAGGAGATTAGATATATTTAGATAGAAATAAAAATATCATTTTCTTATTATCTATTTAAATTTTAGAAGACTAAATTAAGTTGTAGATATTATAGTGCATTTAGAAGCAATTACTAGTGCATGATTTAAGGTTTATTTGAAGAAGTCATAAGGTAAGAGATTACTATTGCACTATTCTAGCTATCCGTAAGTGCATTAAGTTGGAGAAATTATTGGTGCATTAAGGATTAATCTAAGGTGAAAATTAGTGCACTATACTAGTTATTCTCAAGGATCATTAAGTGCATTGTTTTATCAGTTAGAGTGGAAAACTAGAGTGCACAAATTAACATTATATTATAGTATCTAGAAACATTGTTGTGCACACAAAACCTACAAATTTTTTGTAGCCTAGAGAAACCACTGAACAAGGTTATAATCCTCCAATTATTGGAGAAGAAAAGCCACCATAAAAACCATGAAAAGGAGCTACAAAAAGAGACTAGGAGAGTCTCACATTACAAGTGCAATACAGAAGCCATCACAGGTTTATTACAAGGTTATACAAGCACCAAGTTTATCTTTATTATTACATAAAGAGGAGACAAAAATAAAGTATCTTAAGGACACTCTACATAGCCTATCATCCTAAATACAAGTAACCACCATTGGTAGAGGAGAAGCACAACCAAAGTGCTCAAAGAGGAGCCATCCTAAAGGGCTCAACATTTGGCATCAACACTACCAAGGTGCTTGAAAGAGGATCCATCCTAGAGGGATCAACATCTACATCACCAAGGTGTATCAAGACACCAAATCAACACCTACACAGTAAGCCACCTACATCAACAATCCTATGTAAGAAATTAATGCTTATTACAGGGTGGACAATACTAAGGACAACGTAACACATCCTACATAGAATAAGAAATTTACAAGGAGTATATTACCAAATATCAACATGTAAAAACCACCAACCAAGAGGAAACACCATAGAACCTCCATTGGAAAGCTTGAGAATCTTCATAGCTGGAGCCAACTGTGTTGGAATACATCATCCATATTCACTAGAAAAAAGGAGGAGCCATATCATGATTTACTATCACAAAGGAGGTAAGGAAAGCTTGCAATAGTTGGCAAGAATACGTTGAGAAATCCATAATAAATTGCTACGTTGAAGACAAGAGTGCATGCAAGGAAGACTCAAACACTTATCATAGCATGGAGGAAATATTGTATCACTTAGAACAAAGGTGTAAGATAATCCTCAAACTCTAACACTCATGATCAAGAAGGAAGAGGCACCAAGAAATTTTAATGCTTGCAAGATATCAATGAGAACTCATGTAAGAATATTATTTCAACATCCAAGATCAAATTCTAATACCTACAACATGTGGTATATCATTTGCAACACTAATATTAGGGCAATACCTTCTAAGGGAAAATAATTGAGCATTGAATAACCTGGAAGTGACACTTGTCACTTGGACCAAGGACATATCCATATTAATAGTCATCGAAGGAGAGTACACAGAGAAGAGAGTAAATTGAAGCCATTTCTAGCAAATTATCAAAGTGGAAACACACATGAAGCATCACAATCAAAGTCAAAGTGTAGAAAGAGACTACCATATACCAACACTAATTGAAGAGAGCATTGAATGCTCGAGTTGTGAGGTGAATACTAGTTCCAATTGAAAGGAAGTAGAGTATTGAATACTCAGGTTGTGAGGAGAAGACCCTCATTGTTTGAAAGAGAGCATTGAATGCTCATTTCCCATAATAAATATCAACACCTAAACATAGAAGCCTCATAGCTTTTAATCAACTTGCTTGTATGCTATACATTGAAGGGAGGTAAAAGATATTCTTACTCCCCTTTAGAAGTCAAAGGTGCATTTGAAAACTATCATAAGAGGATGTCCACCAATTCTGTCATAAACCAGCAAGGAGATACAAATGTATTACTTCATAATTGCTTTCATATAAGGGATAGTCTAAGGTTAAAATTATTATTATCATTTGCATTTGAAGTTATATGCAAATAAACCTTAATAGATATGAAATCAAATCAAAGAAGTTTATATTCTCATCCTTAAATAGTATTTCATTTCAAATAACTCTAGTTGAAATACAATATTTGTAATTAATATCATAGGATGTATAAGGTTTTCTACTTGGAAAGAAATTATTATTGCAAATATCATTGTTTTCCAAAATTCTAAAATTAGGGAGATATAATGAGTGCTACATTAAACTTTTATTGTTTGGAATTTAGAAAATTAAACCTTTGGAAAATTTAAGGATAGAGGAGGAAAATAATTTCTTGGATAGTTGAGTTGGAATTTATTGTACATTCCTGTCTCACAGTCACATTAACGGGACAAAAGATATTCAACTATAGATAACTCCATCAAATTGATAAGTGCCTAGTTTATAGGAGAAATAAGGTGAAATAGGAGTTGATAATTATCATTCCCAAATCAATTCAAAAGGTGAACTATAACTTCCTAAAGAACTTTACCAAGATTAGAGTATATTCTAATCATTAGGGAGACATAAGAATCCTACAAAACCTAAGTCTTGGAAATATTTTATCAAAATAATTCACATACTCTAAACCAAGGAGTCATAAGGTAGTCTACTACAAAGGATCTATCAAAATTGTTCTTAAAATATAAAGAGCTAAAACTAAGGAAGATGTCTACCTTAAAGAATGTTGTGAACAATGATATGAACACTATTAGAAAAGAAAGATCAAGTGTCATAAAAATTGGAATCAAGAATTTACTTATAAATTCTGAAGGAGACTTAGACATTACTTCAAAAATATTCATAGTGAAGCTTTAAAAGATAACTTTGAAACCATGGAATATTATCTACATGCTCTTCTCACTAAAGTGATTGATAATGAAAAGAGTGACATTCAAATTCCTTTAGACTTTGGTAGCATATTATATATGGCATTACTTACATTCAAATGTTACAAGTATGAGAATGTATAATAAAAAGGATTGATAAAATTACTTAAAATGAAAATAAAAATGGGTGAATCATACCTAGATAAGATATTTCAATCCGTATGCAATATTCATACTTCAAGTTCTACTAACACAAAATATTATCATGATGCCTTAAGTGTTTGTTTAGAATCTTCTATATAGAACCTGGAAAATGATAAAAAGGGCAAAGAGAAGATATTTTACAAGAATCGGATGATAGTATGTCCACCTATGAAAGTGTAGTAACTGACTCTAAAGACAAGAATAATTAAGAAGAAGAAAAGTTATTAGACCAAGGAGGTATACAATGCACAATGAATTAAAGATAATACAAAGGACCAAATCAAGTTGAAGAACATCTAAATATGAAGATCCATATTGAAGACTAAAGTCTTCAATACCCAAATAATGTAATACAAGGGGGTGTTAGAGAATATATTACATTATTGGGTACATATCAATGTACCACCTTTGGTACATTACTAGAGTAGGATTTTACTTTAGAGTAGATTTAAATAGTTACTTGAACATGTAATAAATGCACAAGTGTTAGAATGTGCAATGATGTAAATGTGCATGTAGTCCACATGTACATGAGTCATAGAATAGAGTCAAAGGTAGATTAAGGGCCAAGGAACCTAACATCCTATATAAAGATCTTATAGTGAGTGAAATAAAGAGGAGAGAATATAGAGTGTGTTTAGCATAGATTGGTAGTGTGGTACAATTTAGTTCCTTTAAAACAATTTATGAAGTGTTCATGTCCTCCATTATACTACATTGTACTATTTGTATGAGCTTTAATTAATGGCATATTTCTGAGTTATTGCAGAAGTTTCTCTTTATTTTCCTTAATATTATAGTTCTATTATCATATATATATCATATCTTACTTATATTGCATCTTGTGGTTGTAGTTTTTATATCATATACTCATCAAAAACTAATAGGTACTCCATCAATTATTATGCTTGCCTTACCCTTCCAATGCTTTTGGAACAAAAACAAGACATGTGAGAGTCTTTCATCAGCAAATAGTTATATTTCTCATTCAATTTTTGTATGTATAAAACTACACGGTCGACGAACGCTATGGAAATCATCTTCTTCTGTAAAGCATGGCCAATGATAGTTTATCATCTCACTTTGACTTAGCTATACCAAATTTTCCACATGTCTAAGTGCATAGCTTATGAACCTTATTGGTGCAATAAACATGAAGCTTCTATAAAATACACCATCTCTACTTTTGAAAAGTGTTTTTTGTTATGCAAAAGTGTGGTTTAAACCTATCCTTTTTCTTAGTTGTGTAACTATCCATACTAGTAGGTCACAATGAATCCATGACACCTTTAGTCTTGTTCAAGTTCTACATTGTGTTAAGAGAGTAAAATGGTAAGATGGAGATTTGATATATAACCATCTATTTTTGAAAAATTAATGTTCCTTCTAATAGTCATTTTGGCATCAATAAGCATCCATTCCTAATGAAGAAGAACATGGTTATTAATATTACTATGAAGGGTAACTATGGCTAGATAAAATGCAAAAAAGAAGCATGCACCAATATTAAGGTGCCAAAATCAAATATAAAATTCAAAAACCTTCCTTATTTATTATTTTCATCTAATAATGCCATGGTGAATTTACAAAGGTCTCAAAGGAACATTAAAGAACTAATTTGAATTTTTATATAGAAGATAAAAATACCTTGATAATAACAAAGTAGATTAAAAAACTCCAAAAACTTTTAAGGTTGTGAAAAATATTTTATTTTTGCTTCTTATGCAAAAAATGCTTATGAAGTTTTGAAGAGTGATTTTTCTAGAGAATCAAAAGAATAATTGGAGGTTCTGACTATAATTTTTGCATGAGCAAGAAATGTTGCTCCATACCTACTATGATAACATGTTAAAATTAACAATATTTTATAGAATGAACATAAACAATCCATCCACTTAAATTTTATTTAAAAAGTGTAAAAGAATGAAAAAAAAAAGAGGCACAAAAATTTATGGGCACTCATAAGCACAATAAATAATCATTGCATTATCCATGGATAAAAATTAAAATTCATCAATATAATGGATGGAGCAATAGGGGGTATTTATATCAATACTGAATTCCCAAGTTGGCATAACAAGAGGGATTTAAGGTTAATTATAAATTATAGGATGAGTTTAACCATAAAAAGGTTAATTGTGGCCCATAGGACTTACATAATAATATTATAATAAATTGAACACATTGTACAATGACTAACATTAGGCTTATACAAGATTATGTTATACAATGTTGCCCTTGGCCATAAATCAATTTACACTTTCAATCGGCAATAGCCAATTATTATCTTAATATATCTTATTAAAGTATATAGTTTATATAAATATTCCATGTAATATTTTTATTTAGTGATAATATGATGAGGCTATCACAAAGAGAATATATAGTTTTGATTTTGTCTAATCAATCAACTCTTGAATATGTCATTGATTTTCATAATTATTTCAAAAATATTGGTGATATAAAAACTATTAGAAAGAGATAAACAAAGAATTAGTCAATCTAATGTTTGACAAAGAAATTAAGTGGCACTACCTAGAGATCCTATAATTTACCATAACATAGGAAGTTGAATGTATCTATTTTTTGGGACTACAAAGGAATAATTTTTTTATGCTACAAGAAAAAATTTCTTGGTATTAATGATGTCAATAAAAACCATGAGAAATATGAATTTATGTGGATATAAAGTCAATTTATTGCATTGCTTAAAATAAATAAGAGTTACCTTCTTCTAGGGTAGGAAATTTGGTATGTGGTTCTTCATCTCGTTAATATGCATTGACCATTACTAAAGGTAGGCCTGCAAGATTGCTTTGTGGTTTTAGATGTAATGTCTCTCAAGCAACACATCATAGATATTCAATTACACTATGTCATAGGTTATAGTGATACATATTGGTGTTACAAAATACATGAAATTATATTGGCACTAAACCTCTAACTATTTTCTTCAACGATTTAAGCTAACTAATGGAGTTAAGATATGAGAGCACTATTATCTAGAATTTGATCTATATTATAGTGTCCTAGATGATGGCGTTCTTTTGATTTTGACCATCCATGATGATGTGGAGATACTTAGCCTTTACACAACAATGGGTATAGAAAAAATGTTCTTATTCATCAAAATTATTTGAGGTTAAAGTCATAGCAATATCTATGTGTTGTTACACAAGCATGTGACATTTCTCTTTATAATTTGGTGTCAATGCATAGTAATTGAGATTTGCATTCAACATTTGCATCTTATGATAACTACAATATGTTTTTTTAACTTTTACTTACCCTTGTCTTGGCTAATAGGAAATTCTTTAGTTTCAAATGAGTTATAGGATCCTTGGACTATGGTTTCATGGGCACCCTTAAAATATGTAATTTTTGGTTTGGTGTTGATTATGTCTTATGCAGTAGGGGTGGAGAACCATTCTACTTTGATTGAAATTTTTCCTTTTATTTACTTCTAAACTATAATTCTTGTGCAAAGTGTCAACTCATAGCAAATCTATCTCTAAGTGAATCTAGTAATTAATACCATAAGAATGCATGATAATTGGATGTCACTCATCATCATTGTTAGACATTATTACATTATTTATTGTCATGTAAATGTAATCATTACATTTAGGGGGATGTTAATTTTTTCATACCATATCTGGGTGAATAGAAATCTTCCATTCAAATATTGAGAAAATGAAAATACAAATCTAAATGTGAAACATCAAATAATATCTTGAAACAAAGGGATGCATTGATGTCTAAATTTATATGTTGTATGAAAGTTTATTTTCATGGAAATATATGAAAAATTATTGTCTATGCTTACCTATTTTTTAACATCTAGTATTAAAACATGTTAGTTTATATGAGTATGGAGTTGTAAAGGGATAACCATTGCCATCTATTGACGTTCCCTACATGTGCTCTTGTAGCTTGAAAGTCGATAGCTTAACAAAATAAATTATAAGGGATAAACCTAGAACAAAAGAATCTAGATTGTGCATTAACCCTAGATGTTAAAGGTACTTGCAATCCTTTATAGAAATACCAACATCCATAACCTATCCAGAGCAACATTGAAACCCTCTTGCTAGTGTCCTTTAAATATCTACTTCCTCCAAAATGACTATTTTCCCACTACCCAACTCTGCATCTAGATTTCTTGTTGGTTTCCCTTCAATATTTGTGTAGATTAAAAATACACGCCAAACAAAAATAAATAATCACAATGACGGAGTACAGAATAGTTGCACAAAAACAAACGATTTCTATTAATCGATGGAGTTTAAAAACTCATTTTTTTGAATACAAGCTGGGCTCGTAACCCTTTATTTGTGATACACGATTACAAATTATGCTAGGGTTCTCCGAAACCCTAGGCGGCACAAATGGTGGCGCTTCCGAAGAATGTATCTTCAATCCCAACAGAGTGAGTGGGCTTTGTCGTATCCCTTGCTTGGACCACTCCGAGCTTAATCGAGTGCCATCAATAAACTGGATCTCGTTATCAAAAACCCGCACACATTAACACTATCAAGGAGTTAGAAATTAATGAGAGGGCTCCATTGCGTGAGCCCTCGAAACAATCTAAAACCCTATAAAAATGGAATGCGGGAAATCAATAACGATTAATACATAAAATACGGTTACTTGCTTTAAACTAATTTATACTGTTCTCTGTTAACGCAGACTAGACCGGGCGACACACGGAAGTAATGTTGTTGTCGGAATAGGCTGCGGAAGGCGCCCTGGTGCACTCGTCGAACGCCCGCGTGCTTACGGATCCGGATTACAGACGCGGTCTGAGTCCGTGGGCGTGGGTAAACGCCCGTGGGCACTTGGTAAACGCCGTGGGCACTTGAAACGTGGGCACTTGGTGAAGGGGTAAACGCCCGCGGGCACTTGCGACAGGAATGGGAGATTCTGCAGAATGGCGACGAAAGCGGCGACGAAAACGGCGATGGATGCGACGAAAGGGTAGCAGAAGAGAGGAGATAGCAGTAGAAGAATTAGAATTAGAAAGATAGAAGTAGCAAAAGACATAGGGTTTGAGCCATCAAAGTGACTCAATTTATAATCCACTCTTAGGGCACACTTTAGGGTTTTAACGACACTTTGAACGTGTGGCTAAGATTAAAGCGGATCCAAGGGTAGAGAATAAATCTTGGTTGTGGAATGGATTAAGATGGATGGACGGATGAGATTAAATGAAGGATGGACGGCTCGAGATTAAATCACTTAAACTATTATTTAAATATATATATTAAAATATTAAAATATATATATAAAAATATTAATTTAAATAAATTTGGGGATGAAAAATGGCGGGAAAGGTGAAATTGGGCCAAATAATGGCGGGAAAGTGTGGATTTGGGCCAAATAATGGCGGGAAGGTGGATGACCGACACGTGGCTGAGAGGAAGGTATAGATGACTTGCAAGTGGCTGGATTTTGGTGTCTACGGATGCCCCTTTTTGAGTTGCTTTGTGTGAAGACACAATGCAGCACAAAAACTTAGGACACTTGAAAAGCTGGATCAGACGCAACTCTCTCTCAAGACTAAAGCACAACTTTGAAGACCAAAGAATAAAAGAATATTTAAAATTTATCAGCTTACCCCCTCAATTGGCGAGCGAGAATGGTTCTCACGAGCCAATTGGAAGAAATTCGAAAGAAAATGAACCGTTTTTGCCCCAACGGTGAAAAAGGGGTTGGTGTATGAACCATCTGTTTATGTCCCAACGAGAAAAGGGGTTGGTGTACAAACCAGAAAGAATATGATTGAAGACGATATGAGTGATGTGAAAGATGAACCGTTTTTTGCCCCAACGGTTAGAAAGGGATTTTTGCCAAATTTTAAATTCCATGATCATGTAAGATGAATTCCACTATTAGGAAAGTTAAAAATTGATAACGGATGCCCCAACTCCTATGGGTGAATCCATACTTGTTGATGAAATTGCCTTGTTGGCACCATTGATATGCAGAGATGCAATATGAAAGAGTCCAGAACTTCAGAGATGCTCCTAGTGACTGTATGGATAATTCCTCGGGTCGGAACCAATCAACCTAGGTAGCCTTAATCTCTAGCAAGACTCAAAATAATGATGATATTGAAGATTGTCCACGTTTAAGGCCCCATGAACTAGGCCATCAATGACAATTGTTGAGCAAATTAATCTTGGTATGAGGTCACTTGAAAAGTAGGATACCCAAAATTGATTTCCAATTTTCAAGCGAGTGAAATAATTGATGATGATAAATGGTAAGTGTCCTTATGGTGGTTTAATCCTCTTACCGAATTGCATGGATGCAAATCGTTGCAATCGCCAAGGTGATAGAATATACCACTAGATACGAGGTTTACTTTAATTTAATTTGGCAAAAATATGCATGATGAAAGAAGAATGAATGAAATTGACGATAGATCGGAAGAATTGATGAATGTTGTTAATTTTGTGAAGGTTTTGAATGTTTTTAACCCAATTTGTAAATCAATGATGAATGATGCGCTTTTTGAGCAAAATGACAAAATTTGTTTCCAAAACTGTTGTAACCTTCACAAAATGTTTTATTATGATAAGAAGAATGGATGGATGCAATTTGATGAAATTTGGAGGAGGTAAGCTTCAATTTTGTAAGTTTTGTTCTTTTATTCAATACCGACACCAAACGCCGGTATGCATTTGGAGGTGGCGAAACGCCCGCCGGTGTTTGAATGCATCATGAAATGCCCCACCGTGTCCGAATGCGCCATGAAATGCCCCACTCGCATTTCGGGGCGCCAAAACCAGACTATTTAAACAGTTTCAGCGAGAATTTCGCTCATTTGTGCGTTCGAGCTTGAGAGAAGTGCGTCTGAGGGAGTGGAATGAAGTGAAGTGAAGTGAAAGGTTGTGTGGGAGAGTGAAGCACGCGGGAGCTATGGCGGAGATGGGAGCAGACGCGCCAGTGCAGCCAGATGAGGTATTTGTTTATTTAAGCAAGTACTTTTATTTGTTTTTTTTTTTTTTTGGAAAAAAATTGTAACCAATTTTTGTTTTGTTGTTTTGCAGCTTAGGGTGTTAGAGGCACGACACCGATTCTCCCCTATCATTCCGGGGATGAGGAGGTCATTGTCCCAAGAAGACTGGGAGATATTGGAAGCAGTAGGGCTAGCGGAGGCAGCCCGATTGGAGGTAGTTCGGGCGGGATGAGGGGTACCTTTCGGCTTTGGCCGAGAGGTGGGATCCAGATCGGGGGACGTTCCGGCTCCCGGTCGGAGAGATGACGGTGACGCTTGAGGATGTATACCGCATCCTCAAGGTGCCCGTGGAGGGGGCGCGGTGGAGGTTGGACGAGATAGGGCCACGGGAGATGGCCAAGTTGTTTGGGGATGACCGGAGGGAGATCCGAACGGAGAGCGGAGGGATTCCTTACTTGGCCATGTATACGGCCAAGGAGTTGGTAGCGGTGGAGGCTCTGATGATGTTCGTATTGGCCAAAATTGTGGCCCCCGAACAGCATCGGGTGCAGGTTTCCATGGAACTTGATGGGTGTAGTGAGCGAGATGCTCACTAATAGGGTAGTGTATGCCTGGGCGCCCGCTTTATTGGTGCTGGTGTACCAGGAGTTGTATGAGGTTCGGAGACGGGGCCGGAAGGGCCTAGGCTGCAGTTTGGTTCTCCAGTGCTAGGGTTGGGAGCACTTCAAAGTGGCCCGACCGGAGGGGTTGCCATGTGCTTACTGGGACATGAGCCAGGCTTATGGTAGGAGATGGCTAGTGGCGGAGGAGAGACAGACGAGCCGCCCCGTGAGATCGGGGCAATGGTATAGGAGTTTATGGGCGGACTTGACGGATGCCCAAGTCATTTGGAGGCCCTGGCGGGAGGCAAGGTGGATCGGTGATGGAGAGCATCTCGAGACGGGTGCGACAGGCTAGATGGGTAGTGGGTCGGGGCCATAGCGAGGTGGAGTACATACACATGTCTCGAGTGCTCCACCAGGTCGGATTGAGACGGGATGTCCCCGGTGAGCCGGTGCGCTACCGGAGGCACGAGATCGGAGGGGGATTTGCCGTGTGCCGAGCCATGGAGGGAGGCGACGGAGAGGACGATGAGGACATGGAGATCCTCGACGTGGACGACGTCGGGGTGACGAGTGAGTATGCGGCATGGATGGCTACGGAGCCGAGGTGGGAGCCACCATTGGTGGTTGTTGGAGCTGGAGAGGACGAGGGAACCGCGAGAGGTTCCCAAGCGCGAGGAGGGTCCCCGCCTTCGAGCTGACAGTCGAAGGCGAAAGGGGAAGATGGTACGGTAGGCACCGGGGAGCGGAGATGACGAGGAGGATGATGGCGAGGGCCTAGGAGAGGCCGTGGGAGAGACTAGGGAGGTACCCCCTAGCGGGCACGAGGATGATCTGGCGCAGTTGCAGCAGCAGATAGCAGAGCGCGATGCTATGCTAGCTGTCCGGGATGAGAGGATAGCTCGGCTGGAGCAACAGGTTGCAGAGCGGGATGCCACGATAGGCTGTTCGGGGAGGAGAGGATGGCCCAGATGCGGGCGGACTTGGATGGAGCGACTAGGGTGCCCCGGGATGACGGGGTGACGAGACTCCGGGGCGAGCTAGCGGAGCGGGAGCGACGACACGGGATAGACATATCTAGACTTAGGTCTAGGACTCGTTATATTGAGGCTCACGGAGGACACATTGTTTAGGCATCACATTGTGTTGCCCGATCCTCCATCCTCCTCTGTCTCTAGGCGTAGTGAGTCTAGGCACACCACTAGGTCTAGGGCTCCTACTAGGTCACAGGGATCCTCTTTTGATGGTTAGCTTAGTGCTTAGATGCACTCTTTATGAGCCTTGGTGCTCTATTGTATTTTGTAGCCTTTTGGCATTCATTGTACGTTTTGATCTTTATACATATATATATATATACATGGCTTTTATTTTTAGTGTTTTACTTTCTTTTGTGTGAATGCCTATGTTTTTGTGATGCATGTTTTTATATGTTTTAATGCATATGTGATGGAATGGAATGCAAAGTTATAGATGATTAATGCGAGACTAAGTAAATGAAATATGCACTAAGAAGCACTCATACTTTTAGATAGTTAGATTTAGCCAATTGTTATCATAATTGTTTAATCGGGGGCACCGAACTTGGTGGCTTGTGAATGGATGACGTATGGAATGACATGAATATGGAAGAAGATATGGAGGTTGATATGGAAGAAAATATGGAGGAAGACTGTTTTACAAAGACTCAAACATGCTAGTGGTATCAAACAAACTTACTAATATTGCCTAATTCAACTAGGACCAAATGTGTGTGCATGTGAGTTCATTAACCAAATCCGAAGCATGGTAGTGACTCTAGGCAATCAAAAACTTGTGTGTGTGCAAGTGTGTTCATTAACCTCATCTTGCATAAATTAGGTAACTCTGTTATGGAGAAGACCCCGAAGCTAGTTTGTCCGTATGAGCATTCGGAGGTCTCTCTTTGAGGAGAGACATGTCGCCACGCAATGAGTATACTCCACTTTGCCGAGTCAAGCGTCTATAGCCCCGGTGAAGGTTAACTCCATAGTCCATGTTGTTTTTGACCTTTGTAAGCCTTGGGGATGACTACCTATCCGTCTGATTTGGACAAGTAGTACGATCCTTACAACTTATTTGGGATCAGTGGTGTGTGAAAAATGTTCATTTCCTTAGAGCTTTGGGGAATCGGATTCTCAACCGAAGTATGATGAGAATTTTACCCTATCCTTACTACTCTGTTTATATTTATATTTTGTGATTTGCTTGTGATAGTGGTAAGAACCACTATTTTATGGACTATGTTTGCATGATAGGACAAACGAGGATTACCCTTTTCACTTCAAGGCACAACCCAAGGATGGTGTTATCTCTCTTTGACACAAGATGTTTTTAAGATGTGAAAATGTGATAGGTTCAAGACCGCTTTTGAAATCATTTCCCAATACTCAAGATTTTATTTAGTGTAATTTGTGATATGGCCCTAGAGAACTTTGACATGCATTTCAAAGTTTGCTTAAAACACTAGAAATGGGTGAGTGATTGAAAACATTTTGGCAATGTAAATATGTGCAAATGGAAAATGGGTGTACGAATGACAATTCGGTTTGATGGATTTTATGAAGGTGCCCCTGATTAAGGCAACATGACTTTTGCTTGACCAAATTTTATATCCAAAAGATAGAATGGTCTCTAACATGATATGCAACTATGGCTGAAAATGAAATGTTATGGTTTTCAATGAGATGTATGCACATGAAATGCAATGTTTTTGAATGAGATGTATGCAACTAACAATGAAATGCAAATTCTTTTTATTTTATTTGTTTTTTTTTTTTTTTTTTTGTACAAGCCATGTATATATGTACATATAAAATTCAAACTATGCGTAGAATGCCCTCAAGTGTATAACGACCTTGCTCTCGTCTATGTCTGCCTGGAAGACTTCTGGCTTAGAAGATGAAGGTGAATGTGGAGGTGAAGGAGGAATGTAGTTGGCGGAAGCCTTTAACAATTCCTCGGAAAGGATGAACTCTGAAATAGATGGAGGGGATGAAATCCGATCCATGTCAATCAAGCTTGGGTTGATCGGGATTGGCTTATCCGGATCATATGGATTATGGAGCGGGGTGAATAAGTCTTCAAAATTCATTGTCGACTTATGGAAGAAAGGATGGGCGGAATGGAAGGGAAAACCGGTGAAGACCTCGGAAGACCTGAAGTGCAAAACAACATAGTTTTTCAGTTTTTTTTTTTTTTTTTGGTTTGAGTTTTTTTTTTTTTTTTTTTTGTAGTGGTGAAAACCACTATTACACACATACATAAAGCAATAAAGTATTTTTATATATTTTGATTTTTTTTTTTTTTGATTTTTTTGTTTTTGGTAGTGGTGAAAACCACTATTTTAGTATATACATATAATACAGGTTTGGATTATGGCTTATGGATGTGGCGGGGGTGGTGGTTCACCTCGTTCTTGTGGAAGAAGCAAGCGAAAGATGGCCTCTTGGAGAGGGAACAATTGGAGATAAAACTCGTCTTGTTTAGTGAGGGGGAACAATGGGCGCCGACTCTTCTTCGATTCATCACCATTTGACATGACGTCAAATTCTTCATAGACTTCATCTTCGGATTCGTCGGGGTGGAGGATTTCTTCTTCCGAATTAAGATTAATGCTTTGAAAAGCTCGTTCAAAAGAAGAAAGGGATGGAAGTGGTTGGTAGCCCAGACCAAAACGCTCGGTGGGTCTACGATATGGCATATCGATGCGTTCGAGTTACCCCTTGCTCGTATCGACCTAGGCCAAATTGCTGCCAATTATGTCCGTGGAAATAGCGAGAGGGAAAACCCTCCATCCTTTCGATATTGGCAGGGACTGGATGCTTGGGTTCTAGTATGGTGGTAGGACTAGAAGATGACTCTATTCCCCCATATACAAAATTAATGGAATTTGGCATAGAACCCATGTTATAAACCGATCCAATGGATAAATGTTGGTCATGTGGATGACCAAAATCTTTAACTTGTTTGCACATTGAACGGTGTGATGTGGACATCTTGGATGGCATACTCACCAATACCCGCATCAGTGAGATGGACCTTGACTTGGGAGGGAGATGGACTTGATGATGGAATAGAAGAATGTGGGATAGAAGAATTGGAAGGATTTGGTTGGGTTGATGCTTCACTAACTTGTGAAACATCAGTTGGTGATGGTTGGGAAGATGGAGGAATAATAGGTGATGTTGAAGAAGGTGTAGAAGAAGGGGGTAATGACGTGGAAAGAGATGATTGGTCATGGCCACATGTGCATGTGGTCGCTGATGAAGAAGAAGGAAGATTAGTTGATGAAGAAAGTGGTGAATGAGATGGAATAGCGGAAGAGGAAGATGGTTGCGATATGATGGGTGGCTCCTCGGGAATGGGAGCTTTAGAAGAAGATGGTATAGAAGAAGTAGATGGGGTCAAGAAAAGATGAGTGGATGGCAACACAATCTCATAAGGATTTGAGACATAGTTGCAATGTTTGAAGGGTTCAGTGTCGGCGAGTACACAATGAACTCTGTCCCTCATATACATACTTCAGACATTGATGCGGTATAGAAGGGACACATCTCATCTCCCTAATCCAAGGCCGTCCAAGCAATACATTGTATGCCATGGTCCCTTCCAAGATGTGAAACAAGGTATGCAAAGTTCGGGCCCCTACCTCAATGGGCAAGATAGCTGTGCCAACCGTGGAAGATAAAGCATCATTGAATGCTTTAAGAGTAAAAGTCGACTTTGTGATAAGGGATGGCGACGACTTTAGATGACTCAACGCCGATGTTGTAATGATATTGATTGAGGAACCGGTGTCAATTAAGACTCTCTTGAATGGCTTGTTATCGATCTTGGCCATGATATGTAGTGGAGGATCTATACTTTCTGTTGACATAGGTTTGATTTCAAAATCATAGAAAGTGATGGAGGGCTCCATGCATGTTTGAATACTCCCCACAAAGTTGTTGAAGGCATTAGTATCTTGAGTTTGAAGCTCGATTGACTTTAATATTTCCATTAATGCCTCTCTATGCGGAGGAGATTGTTGAATGAGGTCATAGATCGATAACTTGGCGAAGCCATTTTTAAGCTGGTAGTTAACCGGCTACTCAATGACATGATGGGTCATTGGCGTTGAGTAGAATGATTTAGCGGTTGTTGAGAAGTACTAGCACGTCGTTGGGTCACTGTTACACGAGGTGGATTGGGGGTTTGTACAGGTGGCTGTGGTTCGGCCTGATTTGGTTGGTTCGCCCTTTGACCCCGGGTTACTACGTTAATAGTACCCACAAAACCTTGGTATTGTTGTACATGGTTGACTTGATTAGGAGGAGTTACACGAGTTACTCCCCCCGAAGTTGTTGGAGCTTCCTCCCGATGTGGAAGGGGTGTTTGAAATATACCAAGATTTTGATTTTGTTGGGCTAAGGGGCTATCCAATTTAATGGCTCCAATCTCAATAAGATCTTGGATCACATGTTTGAAAGCTGTACAATTATTGATATCGTGCCCATTTTGCCTATGATAAGGACAAAATAGGTACTCCTTGTAATACTTCCCCCTTCTAGATGGGTCTAAAGGTTTAAACTCAGGTAAAGTTAATTGATTTGTGCTATATAACTTGTTGAATATGACCGCATATGGTTCATCTAAAGGTGTGAATTGTCGCTTGGGACGATTGTTTTGCCAAGGTCGAGTTTCCATGGTTGGCCCAGTATTGGGAGCTGGTTGAGTAGGGGCGGGTACCGCATGATAAGCAATTGGTTGCGGTTGACTTTGCATTACTTGTTGTTGTTGAGCCATTACGGGCTGGCTCGCCACCACTTGATTAACTTGGTTAACATTTGAGGCTGTATTAGCCTGTGCTTGTTTGTTTTGGCCATAATTATTATTTCGTTGTTGGCCCTTTTGTTGCCATTCTTTTCTACGGGGTTTTAAAACACCCTCTTGGACTTTAATGTCTTCTATGATACTTGCTTGGGCCAAAGCCTCTTCAAAATTCCTGTATTGTTGTAATTGGAGTAACCAAGAGATAGGTTTTAGACAACTCCGGGTGAACATTTTGGTTAACTCCTCCATTGGTAGGGAGAATGGCGGTTTATTAATGATAGCCCTCCAACGGTTTCCAAAGTCATAAACAGTCTCATCGTCATGTTGCTTGAGCTTGTATAAGTCGGACAATGAAACTCTCTTTTGTACATTCAGGGAGAATCGTTCTAAAAACAGATTAATCAATTGCTCGTAAGCATAAATGCTATGGTGAGCTAAATGATTATACCATTGTACAACATCTCCTCCTAATGTATGAGGAAAAGTTCTGAGCATAAGAGCATCATTATTTTGGATTCTAAAGCAAGCATGCATGAATGAGCTCACATGTTCATGAGGATCCTCAGTTCCTCGAAATTTGTCAAACTTCGGTAATGTGAAATCAGTCGGATATGGTGGTGAAGGTACCGAAGGATGAATTGGTTGATTGATCAATGACCTTAGCGTAGGTTTCTGACTAAATGAGCCAGGCGCGTTGAGCATAAGGTTGTCAATCTGTTGTTGCATAGCATGGAGTCGAGAATCTTCATGAAAATTTTGACTCGTTTGATGATTATGATGATGTAATGGAGGAGTGGAAAATTGATGAGATGGGATGAAATTGCCTGAATTAGGCGGTGTGGAATGGACAGGTTGTTGGTATGGATGATACCGAAAAGAAGGTGATTGGGGTGGATGATGAACTGGACTAGGTTGGGAGAAAGGTGGGGTAGGAATGGACACCACCGAAGATTGGGGTACCCAGGTGGGGCCTGAGCTAATAAAAGCTGGCTGGGTAGAAATTGGTTGGGGTGTAGGATTTACTACGACAGGTGGTTGAGCATTTTGTTGTTGTTGCAAAATCAATTTGTCGAGATACTCCTTAACCTTATTAATCTCTAACCCAAGGGAGGTGGGATGATTGGATGAAGGTGGAGGGCAGGCTACCATGGTAGTCACAGAAGACTGCATAGGAGGGGCAATGAAGGTGGCTGAAGTAGGCGGTACAGGAAGGAACGATGAGATTGTGTCCCAGGTAGGGTGAAACCATAAATGGTTTGGGAAGAAGAGGGTTGAAATTGGTTATGGCTAGAAGAGTTTCCACCAACTTCATAAAGAGAATTGGTGTACACCCGGGTACATGGAGGAGAAGGTGGTCGGGAAGACACTACATTTGTCTCCAAAGGAGGACAATTGAGCATCTGGGAAGATGTTGGAGATGAAGCCGGCTGAGCAGATACAACATTAGCCTCAAAAAAAGGGTTAGTGTAGACCTGAGTGAAACCGGCGGGTATGGTTGATGCAATATCCTGCTGAAAAATAGAATCTTGCATAGGGGAATCTTGGATTGGCTCAAGGACATAGCCGGTGCCATCTCTTAAGTGAGTTTGCACTTGGGCCATATCAATGTGGGTAATATGAGAGGAATTGTCTTCCTCCATGGGCATGGCCATGTGGTAGATGGTAGAAGGACGTGAAAGACCTGCAGGCGAACCTACCTGAAATTCACTAGGATAAGTGGCCATGTTGGTGGTGGGGATGTTCTGTGAATTACCCATTTGATTATTTAGATTTAACATTTTAGATTGATTCCTTGTTAAGACCATGAAGCAATAAATCTAAACAAATTCAGAAAAAGAAGAATGCAAAACTGGAATGATAAATTTACACTAAAGAAATTATCAGAAAACAGTCACAACCTAGGTTTCAACCAATGTGTCTTACCTTGCGGTTAATTAATTATTTTCTGATCTTAATCTGTAGTAAATTTTAAGTGTCCGGTTTATGAGTTTTGCATGTGATCTAATCTTGAATTATTCACAAAAAAAGGTAAAAACTATGGCTAGGAAAGGACAACGAGATTCTTACTGGTGATGAAATCCAGACAAGTTTGCTCGGGGGTGACCTATGGTGTCTAAGGCGGAAGTTTAATGGATGGAGATGAATTCCACCGTCACTAAACTTCAAGCAATACCTGGTGATGAAATCCAGATATTACTGTTTTAAATGCAATATGAAAATGCAATGAATTTTTTTTTTAAATGTTTTAGTTATCTAATGTGTACATACAAGGCTATAAATCAAAAGTTCTAATGATCTAAGCAAGAGGCTACTGAAAACATGTCATTTCCTCTGAAGAAGTGGAGTACACCGTTTAAAACCCCCTGCCTACCAATGATATCGGATATCAAAGGAGCAACCGGAAGGTTCGTCCACTTCTCTGCTGGAATCACCCAATGGCGGGAGTACTATTGACATCCAATCAATAGTCCTACTTAGATAATTAAAACAAATAATTCGTAGCTATTCTAATATGCAGCTAGGTATGCAAAAAAAAAAAATTTTTTTTAATGCAAGCAACAATCAATAATGCAATGCAAAGAAAAATGTAATTAAAAATAAACTGTTCTTTTCCAGTTACTTAGTTTTTGTTCATTTTAAAGTAATGATCTGAAAAAGAAACAAAATATGGCGAGAAAAACCAAAAACGTAAAAAGTACAGCACTTACTTGGAAGCCTACGCTTTTTTGTAAAACTGACTTCAAACGCCCACGGGAGTCTGCACAGGCTGAAACGCACCTCTGCGTTTCGTATTGGACTTCCAGACGCCCCTCTGCGTCTGCTGCGTTTTCTGCAAGCTCAGAAACCCTAGTTCGCTGGAACAGCGAATTTCACGATTTTTGGAACCTGCAAAATGAAACAGAAAACAAGAACAGATTAGTAAAGCAAGTATTTAAAAATATGAAACCCTAGGGGGTCCCACCGTGATCGCCATTTGTAGATTAAAAATACACGCCAAACAAAAATAAATAATCACAATGACAGAGTACAGAATAGTTGCACAAAAACAAACGATTTCTATTAATCGATGGAGTTTAAAAACTCCTTTTTGAATACAACTGGGCCTGTAACCCTTTATTTGTGATACACAGTTACAAATTATGCTAGGGTTCTCCGAAACCCTAGGCTGGCACAAATGGTGGCGCTTCGAAGAATGTATCTTCAATCCCAACCGAGTGAGTGGGCTTTGTCGTATCCCTTGCTTGGACCACTCCAGCTTAATCAGTGCCATCAATAAACTGGATCTGTTATCAAAAACATGCACACATTAACACTATCAAGGAGTTAGAAATTAATGAGAGGGCTCCACTGCGTGAGCCCTCAGAAACAATCTAAAACCCTATAAAAATGGAATGCAGGAAATCAATAACCGATTAATACATAAAATACGGTTACTTGCTTTAAACTAATTTATACCTGTTCTCTGTTAACGCAGCTAGACCAGGCGACACCCGGAAGTAATGTTGTTGTCAGAATAGGCTGCGGAAGGCGCCCTGGTGCACTCGTCGAACGCCCGCGTGCTTTTGGATCTGGATTACAGACGCCGGTCTGAGTCTGTGGCTGTGGGTAAACGCCCGTGGGCACTTGGTAAACGCCCGTGGGCACTTGGTGAAGGGGTAAACGCCCGCGGGCACTTGCGACAGGAATGGGAGATTCTGCAGAGTCTTTGCAGAAGGAATGGCGGCGAAAGCGGCGACGAAAGCGGCGATGGATGCGGCGAAAGGGTAGCAGAAGAGAGGAGATAGCAGTAGAAGAATTAGAATCAAAAGATAGAAGTAGCAAAAGACATAGGGTTTGAGCCATCAAAGTGACTCAATTTATAATCCACTCTTAGGGCACACTTTAGGGTTTTAACGACACTTTGAACGTGTGGCTAAGATTAAAGCGGATCCAAGGGTAGAGAATAAATCTTGGTTGTGGAATGGATTAAGATGGATGGACGGATGAGATTAAATGAAGGATGGACGGCTCAGATTAAATCACTTAAACTATTATTTAAATATATATATTAAAATATTAAAATATTAAAATATATATATAAATATTAATTTAAATAAATTTGGGGATGAAAAATGGCGGGAAAGGTGAAATTGGGCCAAATAATGGCGGGAAAGTGTGGATTTGGGCCAAATAATGGCGGGAAGGTGGATGACCGACACGTGGCTGACAGGAAGGTATAGATGACTTGCAAGTGGCTGGATTTTGGTGTCTACAATTTGCTTCCTCTAAAGTGATCATTTTTCCATTGCCTAACTTTGCATCCAACTTTTGTTCTTGGTAGTAAAATACGTTTTATACTCAAAATATTGTAGATCTCCTTAACAAGTGTTTAAAAAGTCAGTTGGGTATTCATAGAATCCAATGGAAAAGTATCAATAAGACCTAATTTCTGGTCCTATATAAGCACAACTCCTTCTACTAAAACCTTTCTCACATGTTTCCAACCGGAGTTATAACCACATTCATGTTTGAGTAGGTGTGTAGTTCATCAAGTTACCAAGAAATATTTTTGAATGCTTGCTACATGTTGATGTCATACATGATAAATGCTTGCACAACTCCTCTATAGTACATAGATGTCATAGCCCTAAATTATGTATGCTAGTGCCCTATGTAGGTAATGGTGAGGTGAAACAAATTGAAGTAAAAATTAAATTGTGGTTGAATGTATTGCCATATTGAGAGTGTCGTGCAATTTTTAAAATTTTTATTTTTGACCCTGAAACCTTTTTGTGAATTTGAGATAGTGGCCATTTTTGGAGTGGCCATGATGAAGTGGCATTGCTATGACCAAGAATCTAATTCCCTTATAGACAAATGGATTTAGATGGTTGGACTAGCAAAGTGTTTGAGTAGAATTGCTAATATATTTTTAAAGATGAAGATAAAGCAACATGGCCATGGTGCCATAATAGTTAGCAAGTGAAGAATAAAATATTTATTTGCAATAAGTTGCAAGTTACAATTTCTCTACCTTTATTAGTTTACTTCAACATTTTCATTTAAAATAAAATTATGCTCGTCTAGCATCATTTTTAATACCTTCTTTTTAAGTCATATTGAGTAGTTGGAAATTTGAAAAAAAAAGTGTATTTAGGAAGTTATAAGGTGCATAGGTGTACTTTAATTTTTAAAGAGGGTAATTAAATAAAAATGATGCAGGAGCATCCGGAGACAGTGAAGCAATCTTGCATCTTCCAAAAAAATTTCAAGTTTTTCTAAGTTCTGTGCACCTTGTTTTATTTATTTTAGTCCAGGAGAAGTTTTGTTGAGCAATGTTTAAATTGGAGAAGGTTTGGCAAAGCAAGGGGGTTGGGGTCATGTGACATGTCGCGAAATCGCGACCTCCGAAAGGCTGCCAAGTGATGGTTGAGTTCCGTCGCGATATCGCGACAGTGTGTCGAGAGCTTTGGCAAAGGTCCTCTGACGTCGCGATGTCGCGACGTCATTGTTGAGGCTATGGGAAGTGGCCACAGTCGTCGCGATATCGCGACGTCGCGATATCGCGACGATCTCGTGGGGAAAAGCGAAGAGGGAGAGGCTTGTCACGATATCGCGGCCTGGTTTTTGCACAACCGAAGGTAAACAAGAGAACGGCCTGGCAAGGTCAACTTGACACGTGGGCAGTGTGGAGGACACGTGTTTCTACTGTAATGTGACAAGGAAAGAGCATGACCCGATGAGCCGGCCGCGTGTAAGAAAACCAAAGAGGAAGGTCAAGGAGATTAATAAGGGGGTGTAAGCCACGCATCCTTTTACTTATGGCAACACGACAATTGCGGGAGATGGATTAATGAATGAAGCGAGGTAAGAGTACAGTCAGTGTATAGCGGCCAGTGCAGGGTATGGGAAGCCATTAATGCAAGCTTCCAAGCTGGTCGGGCAGTTGCCCATTTATGGCAGAAAACCAAAATTTGAAAATTCGACCGGAGGGAAAATGGAAATTGAAATTGTTGTGGGGCGGGAGCATTGATTTCCGAGAGGATCGAGGCCTCGATAAAAACTCGAAATTTGTAAGGGTTGGGGATGGTGAGTTCGGGATTGGGGGAAAGAAGTAGTGTGCCTGGACATTGTAACAGGGACTGTATTTTTTTTATTTCACTGAAATTTAATGAGAAGTTGTTCGCTGTAATCTCGACCTTGCCATCAAGTGGTATCAGAGCTGGAGCTCCTGAGCGTGTAACAGATCGCCGGAAAGAGGCAGTTACACCAGGATCTGTGGGAGGAATTTAAAAAAAAAAAAAAAAGGAAATTATAATGCCTCCACGAAGGAACCGTGGCGGGGTAGGAAATGTGGTGCCGGCCGAAGACTTTCGGGCCTTGCAGAGACAAGTTCAAGCCCTGCAAGCAGAATTACGCAGAAGGCACGAGCCCGGAAGGGATGAGGACAGTGAGGACGAAGTTGAAGAGGAAGACCAATCCGAGGAGGAGGAAGAGGCTATGGACCCTGCGCAAGCTCGGTTATACAAGGCCATCTCTCAGATTGGAAAGCAACCAAAAATGGAGGTTTCCACGTACTCGGGTAACTTGAATCCAGAAGAAGTAATTGACTGGATAAATGATTTAGAGGAGTATTTCGAGTACGAGGAGGTTGAGGACCCTAATCGGGTCAGATTTGCTAAGACCAAGTTGAAGGGTCATGCCGGCATTTGGTGGAGGGGGATACAGTTGGAGAGAAATAGACGAGGGAAAGAGAGAATAACCAGGTGGGACGAGAATGGTTGAGAAGCTGAAAAGACAGTTCATCCCGACAGACTACGAGTTGGATCTGTTAAGAAAGATGCAGAGTTTGAGACAGACGAACAGAACTGTCCAAGAGTACACCGAAGAGTTTTACAAAATTTCCATTAGAACTGGGCATTTAGAGGGGAACAAAGAGAAGGTAGCCCGTTATATCAATGGGTTGAGACTCGGCATCCAGGAAGAGTTGAGTCTAGTTCGGGTAAGCACCATTGAGGATGCTTACCAGTTTGCCTTAAAGGTAGAAGAAAAACTGAATAGGCGGTTTGAAGGCAAGCAAAGAGGAAGGGGCCGTGGTGGAAGAACTGGTGGGAGGACCAGTGGAGAAAAGTATAAGGACCCGAAGAAGACTGGTGAAGCCAGTGGTAGCCCAGATCAAAGGGAGGAGGATGCTCATCAACCCCGAGACCAGAACAGCTACCCAAGAGGACGGGGTGGATCTGGACGGGGATTTGGAAGGGGAGTATTCCGTGGAACATGTTTCCACTGTGGTGAAGAAGGGCATCGTGCATTCGAGTGTCCACAACACCGGGAAAGAACGAACAAGAGGCCTGAGGGTCCGGCCAGAGCTGCTGTGGCAGAGGAAGATGCTGAGTCTGAGCATTCCGAAGAAGCGGAGAGGGGAGAAACAATGATTGTAAGAAGAGTCCTGTTGAATGAGGAGAAGGACACGAGACCGAGAGAAAAAGTTTATTCCGCACCGAGATGTAAATGTGCGAGGCAAGGTTTGCAATATCATTATTGATAATGGTAGCACGGATAACCTGGTTTCTGAGGAAATGGTTACAAATCTACAGTTAGAAATGAAGAAGCACCCACACCCATACCGGGTCGCATGGTTACGAGAAAGACCACAGAGCTTTGGTCAATGAGCAGTGTTCCGTTAAATTCAACATTGGAAATTATTGTGATGAGGTCTGTGTGACATCCTGCCCATGGATGCTTGCCACATGTTGCTGGGGAGGCCCTGGCAGTTTGACCGGAACGCAGTGCATGATGGTCGTGCCAACACCTACTCATTGACAAAGAATGGTGTACGCCATAAACTAAAGCCCTTGAAGGATGCGGATGAAAAGGTATGTAACAATTCCAGAGTCTGTTTAGTTGAGGGGAGAGAGTTCCTGAACGGGTTGAAGCATGAACATTTATGTTATGCAATAATCCCTAGAGTTAGGGAGAAGGAATGTCGGGATACCCCAGTAGAAGTCCAAAATCTACTGGAGGAATTTCCAGATATTGTGTTAGACAATGTGCCTGAGGGTTTACCCCCGATAAGGAAAATTAGCCATCATATAGACTTAGTACCGGGATCAAGCTTGCCAAATAAAGCTGCACACGGGATGACGCCTGTAGAGAGCGAGGAGTTAAATAGACGAGGTCCAGGAATTGTTAGAAAAGGGATTGATTCGGGAAAGTTTGAGTCCATGCGCAGTACTGCGAGTCGTTGGCGCCAAAGAAGGATGGGGAATGGAGGATGTGTACAGACTCACGGGCCATCAACAAAATCACTATTAAGTACAGGTTCCCGTTGCCAAGAATGGATGATATCATGGATTGTTTAAGTGGAGCTGAATACTTCACAAAGATTGACCTAAAAAGTGGCTATCATCAGATCCGTATCCGAGAGGGAGATGAATGGAAGACAGCCTTCAAGACAAGAGAAGGCTTGTATGAATGGTTGGTCATGCCATTTGGGCTGTCCAATGCACCAAGTACTTTCATGCGGCTGATGAATGAAGTACTGAAGGAATTCTTGGGAAGGTTTGTAATTGTTTATTTAGATGATATCTTGATATTCAGCAGGACCCTGGGAGAACACCTGATGCACATCAGGAAGGTTTTTGAGAAGCTGCGGGAAGAGCAGTTGTTAATAAATCTGAAAAAGTGTAATTTTGTCAAAAAGGAGTTAGTATACCTAGGGTTTGTAATCTCAGTAGAAGGCCTGAAAATGGACCCAGAGAAGGTAAGAGCCATCATTGAATGGCCTACCCCAAGAAGCACAACAGAAGTAAGATCCTTTCATGGTTTGGCCAGCTTTTACAGGAAGTTCATAAAGAACTTCAGCAGCATCTGTGCACCTCTCACGGAAACAATGAGGGGGGATAAAAAGGAGTTCAAGTGGACATCAGGGGCTGAAAGGAGCTTTGATGCATTGAAGAGAAAAGTTACAGAACAGCCTGTGTTGGCACTTCCAGACTTTAACAAGGTATTTCAGGTGGACTGTGATGCCAGTGGCAGTGCAATAGGGGCTGTACTGAGTCAAGGGGGCAAACCAGTTGCTTATTTCAGTGAGAAGCTAAATGACGCTCGGAAAAAGTATTCAGTTTATGACCAAGAATTTTATGCCATAGTTCAGGCTCTAAAAAGTGGAGACACTATTTATTACCAAAGGAGTTTGTTCTATTTACTGACCATCAGGCTTTACAATACATTAACAGTCAGACAAAACTGAATCAAAGGCACATGAAATGGGTGGAGTTCCTCCAAAGTTATACCTTTGTGCTGAAGCACAGAAGTGGAAAGTCAAACAGAGTTGCGAGATGCCTTGAGCGGAAGGCGGACCTTGCCGATTAGGCTGACAGTGGAGGTAGTGGGGTTTGAAGAATTGAAGGGTTTATACCCTACAGATCCGGATTTTGCAGAAGCCTGGAAGGCTTGCTTAACACCTGTTACGGTGGACCGAACAAAATGGTTGGATTTCCTAATACAAGATGGAATGCTGTTCAAGGGGAGCAAATTATGCATTCCAAGGAGCTCTATGCGGGAGAACTTGATCAAAGAAAAGCACAGCGGAGGACTGGCTGGGCATTTTGGTCGGGATAAGACCATTGCACTGGTGGAGGAAAATTACTACGGCCACAACTTCCAGCAAGATGTGCGAAAGTTTGTGCAGAGTTGCAGAATATGCCAGATGGCAAAGGGTGCAAGGCAAAACACAGGACTGTACCAGCCATTACCTGTATCGGAGAGGCCATGGGAAGACATAAGCATGGATTTCATCCTTGGATTACCAAGGACACAAAGAGGAAATGACTCTGTATTTGTGGTGGTTGATCGATTCTCCAAAATGGCACATTTTATCCCCTACCAAAAGACCAGTGATGCAGTTCACATTGCAGGGTTGTTCTTCAAGGAAGTGGTTAGACTTCACGGTCTGCCAAGAAGCATAGTTTCTGATAGAGATACCAAGTTTGTTGGATACTTTTGGAGAACTCTGTGGAAGAAGATGAAAACAGACCTGAAATTCAGTTACGCATACCACCCACAGACTGACGGACAGACAGAGGTGGTGAACAGAAGCCTGGGTAATCTATTGAGGTGTTTGATAGCAGATCAGCCCAAGGGATGGGATTTAGTTTTACCGCAGGCAGAATTTGCGTATAACAGTTCAGTTAATAAAAGCAGAGATAAATCTCCATTCCAGATAATATATGGACACAGCCCGAGGAATGTGTCTGAACTAAGAAAGTTGGACAGAAAAGAAAAATGTAGTGCCGAAGCAGAAGAATTTGCAGAACATATGAAAAGTCTGCATGAGGAAGTAAGAAGACAAATTACAAAAATGAACAGTCAATATAAGACAAGGGCAGACCAGAAGCGGCGGTTCAAGGAGTTCAAGGTTGGAGATGAGGTTATGGTGCATCTCAGGAAGGAGAGATTTCCTGCCAAGACTTACAATAAATTGAAGATGAAAAAGTTTGGACCATGTAAAATACTGGGAAAGCGGGAGTCAGGAAATGCGTATGAGGTGGAATTGCCGAGTTGGCTTGATATTTCACCTATTTTTAATATTTCAGATTTAGTGGAATATCATGAGGGAGAAGGCACAGAGAGGCAAAGTCCAGAATTATGGCAAATTCCAGCATCCACTCCAAGCACAAATGAGGCCGAGGAAGTATTGGATACCCGTGAAGGCAGAAGCACCAGAAACAGACAGTATACTGAGTATTTGATCAAGTGGAAGGGCAGGCCTATTGAAGATGCAACTTGGTTGTCTAAAACGGAGGTTGACCGCCTGGGTCTTCCTCTAACAACCCAAAAGTGAGGATCACTTTTCTTTAATTACCCTGGGTGTCTGATGCAGGAGCATCCGGAGACAGTGAAGCAATCTTGCATCTTCCAAAAAATTTTCAAGTTTTTCTAAGTTCTGTGCACCTTGTTTTATTTATTTTAGTCCAGGAGAAGTTTTGTTGAGCAATGTTTAAATTGGAGAAGGTTTGGCAAAGCAAGGGGGTTGGGGTCGCGAAATCGCGACCTCCGAAAGGCTGCCAAGTGATGGTTGAGTTCCGTCGCGATATCGCGACAGTGTGTCGAGAGCTTTGGCAAAGGTCCTCTGACGTCGCGATATCGCGACGTCGCGATGTCGCGACGTCATTGTTGAGGCTATGGGAAGTGGCCACAGTCGTCGCGATATCGCGACGATCTCGTGGGGAAAAGCGAAGAGGGAGAGGCTTGTCGCGATATCGCGGCCTGGTTTTTGCACAGCCGAAGGTAAACAAGAGAACGGCCTGGCAAGGTCAACTTGACACGTGGGCAGTGTGGAGGACACGTGTTTCTACTGTAATGTGACAAGGAAAGAGCATGACCCGATGAGCCGGCCGCGTGTAAGAAAACCAAAGAGGAAGGTCAAGGAGATTAATAAGGGGGTGTAAGCCACGCATCCTTTTACTTATGGCAACACGACAATTGCGGGAGATGGATTAATGAATGAAGCAGCGGTACAGAGTACAGTCAGTGTATAGCGGCCAGTGCAGGGTATGGGAAGCCATTAATGCAAGCTTCCAGGCTGGTCGGGCAGTTGCCCATTTATGGCAGAAAACCAAAATTTGAAAATTCGACCGGAGGGAAAATGGAAATTGAAATTGTTGTGGGGCGGGAGCATTGATTTTCGAGAGGATCGAGGCCTCGATAAAAACTCAAAATTTGTAAGGGTTGGGGATGGTGAGTTCGGGATTGGGGGAAAGAAGTAGTGTGCCTGGACATTGTAACAGGGACTGTATTTTTTTTATTTCACTGAAATTTAATGAGAAGTTGTTCGCTGTAATCTCGACCTTGCCATCAAAAAATGAAATCTAAAGTGGAAAATTGATATTTATAAAAAAGGTGGGGGGAATAAATACTTGAAAGAAAAATTAAAAGTTTTTTTTTTTCGAAGTTAGGAGAATAGAATTTTTTTATAAATGGGTGCATTTTTTGTAAATGATCAAAAAATTATTTTTTTAAATAAATTTTATATAAAAAATATTTTTTACACAAAAATCAAAACATGTGCTTAACACAATTACAACATTTGGTATAAACGATGCCTCTAACTTTTGTTTACATGTAATGTTTTCATGTAAATTTATTTATCTAATACCTAATATAGTTGCCACAAAGACATGTGGGCATCAACCCTATAAATCATCAACAAGGAATAATAACACATTTTTGTGATTTTTTATTTTGCTCCATTTTTTTACCCCATTCATTACTACCATTAGACATAAATCCTAAAATTGAGAAAATCCAAGTATATAGGGAAGTTACGCCTATGTATGAGGATTTCTCTTTAAGTAGGTGTCATTGATAGGAAAAATCCTTTTCAATACCACCTAGGTGCCATGTATATCTCTCTTTCACATACCTTAAGATCTCTCTCACATACAATTACATATATCGATAGGACTATCTTCTTCCACATGCTATATATGAAGAGTGAATATATCAAAAGGTTTATTATGTAGGACTGGTGATGTATAGAAAAGGGACCATTTTTGGAGATACAAGGAACCACTACCATGGTTACATAAAAAAAAATTCATAGAATCTCAGTTCCTAAAGGATCCAAATTTTGCACCATGGAAGACAAAAATGATAACAAAATTAATGCTCAAAAAACTATGGTACATTGTTACTGGTGATGGAACTCAACCTGAGGAGAAAGAATCTAAGCAAAAGTATGATGAAGGAGATGGAAGGATAGTTATGCTCATTACTTTTAGAGTAGCATATTAAATACAACCATATATCAATGAGACAAAAACATCTAAAGAAGCATGGGACTTGCTTTGTACTACATTTAAAGGGATAAATGAAGCCATGATCCTTCATCTTCAGTCACAATTTCATACATTAAGGGTCTATTATGGAGAGAATAATGAAAATTCCTTTGAATATTTGTTGACTTAAAGGTAAAGTTGAACACCATGGGATAAAATATGGATTACAAGATATTTGTCTAATTTGAAAATAAATATTTTCATAAATCATTTAGAATTTTGGTAACATCTCTCCAAGTATCAAATATAATGGCGTCATTTGAAAAACTAGTAAATATACTTCAAAAATATGAAATAAAAAATCAATTCACAGATGAGTTGTCCAATAATGCTCTTATATCCATAAATAAATAACAAGGTTCAAAGGGATATTAACTCATATTCGTCAAAAAAGAAATCCCAATGGAGAATGATGTACTATTGCATTTGTGAGAATGAAGGAATTGAAGTAAAATTTTGTAGACACAATTCTTTGACACATGGGGCTCAATATCATAGACCTTATCAAAGGAATAAGTAACTTAAATTACAACATCAACAAGGGAAATATCAACAAAGGCCATAACAATAAGGGTATATTGCTTAGAGTGAATCAAAATAAAAATGTGAAACAACACATAAGGTATTTATGACTAAGGTCATAACAAAACTAAAGGATGATATTTGGTATATTGATCCAAGTTCCAAAAAACATATGACTAGACATAAAATATAGTTTGATTTTCTACAAGAAAAATATGAGAGACCAATCATAATTGTTGGGGTTAAGACCTATCAGGTTAAAAAAGTAAAAAATACTTTTATCAATCTAATTGATGGAAAATACATAATTAAGAATATGTTATATGTACTCAGACTAGCAAACAACTTGTTATCTAACTCACAAATGTTGGATTTAGAAATGGAAGTTATATTTAAGGTTATATATGGAAAGAAGAAATGTTTCATCATGAAAAGTGACAAGTTAATTGCAATTGGTTCATATAAGAATGATTTGTTTTCCCTTGATGTCATTAGTAAATATGAGCATCATGATTTCATGGTCAATCTTGATTATTATGTTAACCTTGAGAAAGACGATGTTGCTAAAGACCATGGTTATGGTCAAGAGTAAATTGTTTGAACATTATTAGTGTTAATGATATTGAAGGCCTTGTTGATGAATAATAGAGTAATGATGAAAATTTTAGGGTTAGATATTTGAATGATGATATTGATAGTTCAAATTGTGTTGAAGATCATTATGATGATGATATTTTGTAGAAATTAAAAAAGGTTGATGATAATGATAGAGACCATATCAATAATGAAGAGTTTGGGAGTTTGAACATTGGGAGTGATTTGTGTAGTGTTGATAAGGAAATTGGGTGCTTTGAAAATAATAACAAAGGTTTTGGTTTAAAATTAATGAGAAAAACGGGATAGGATGGCATAGGATTTGGAAGATATGTGAAATGTGTTATAATACCCATAATGCTATGAATAAGGCCAAAGGATGAAAGCCTTAGATATATAGCACAAACACAAAGTAATCTCACAAATTTTATGAAGAAATAATCACACGTAAAATTTCCTAGGGTGAGTTGTGCATATCATCATGGAAGATCCAAACATGTAATAGCTAGGTGTTGGAACTTATATCCTTATGGATTTCTTGGAGGTAATAATAACTCCAAAAGAAAGTTTTAGCACAAAGATAAAGAAACCAGTAAAATACATTTGAATTATGGATGGATAAATGTTTTTGAATGATATAGAGCAAAAAAATGTTGAATGGATTCTATATAAGAAGACCAAGTTTTTTGAATGAGAAGAATGTATGTTTTTCCATGGAAAAAAATATTAGAAAACTTGAAATAAATAATTTTTGTATCGGAAGAATATAACCCAATAAAGTTTTATAATAATTGTAGTGAAACAGTATGTGGAAAATTTTGAAGATGAGAAAGATTCCAAAAATATATTTTAATGGTAATTTCCAAGAGGTGATGATGGCCCAGAGGTAACCTAGAGGTAAAGTACCTAGAGGTGATCCAAATGCAATGATGATCCTAAGGTAAGCTATAGGAAAGGACCTTGAGGTAACCTAGAGGTAATGAAGACTTAGAAGCAAGAAGCCATAGGTAGACCTAGTGACTAACCAAAAAGGTAGACCTGGTGGAGATTACTTAGAGCAAGCAAAGCTAGATCTAGTGCTAGTAGAGCTAAATCCAGAACATAGTGTACCATCCCTAGAATCATGGGGGTAGTAATATTTATATCAAATAATGTAATAAGAGGGGTGTTAGAATTTATTACATTATTTATTGTCATGTAAATGTAATCATTACATTTAAGGGGATGTTAATAATTTCATACCATATATTGATGAATAGAAATCTCCCATAAGAAGAATGAGAAGATGAAAATATAAAGTTGAAGTTGAAACATTGAATAATATGTTGAAATAAAGAGACACATTGATGTATAAATATGTATGTTGTATGCAAGTTTATGTTGGTGGAAATAAATAAAAAATTGTTGTCTATGTTTACCTGTTTTTCAACAATTGTCAATGTAAAGTTGACTAAGAAGCTCATTGATTTATTTAGTATATTATTGTTCTCAATGTTAACTCAGCTACTAAAAATATATATAATTATCCTCATAGCGATGTGATGTATAGAAGAAAGCAATAAATTATTTTTATGAAAATTGTCCAAGTCTCAATACATCTTCTTCTTGGTCTAAAACCTGCCTAGTCTATGAAATGGGCCCTAGACTTTAGCCAAGAGTGGATGTCTAGGATTTCTTCCAAGTTCGACATCTAGAGAAGGCTAACTCCTTTTAATGTTTGAAAAATTCAAATATGGGTTTAATACTACAGGAATAAATGGAAGGGTTAGAAGTAGATAAGGGTTCAAAAAAATTACATAAAGTAGATAGGATATAGCGTAACAACAATGAAGATATACTACATAAGAGTCCTACATAATTAAATTTAAATGAAACCTTAATAGATCAACCATTAGTGATAACATTAAAAAATTTATTAAAATTTGGTTATATACCTTAATCATTCCAAATACCTTATGAAAAGTAATTCAATTAGCAATCCAATCATGTAGAATTTGTGTTAGAAAAATTCACTATTCATGAAGTTCAAACATAAATGTATGGAATTCAATTATAAAAACATGAGAATATAATCACAATGGAGGTCAAATAGCTTTACTTTTAATTAATTTGCAATAACTATCATACAATACACAATCAAGCAATTGTGACAAAGTTGACCCTCATTATGAGGTGCATTCAGTTATTTATAAGTTGCTACATGAATCTTGTAACTCAAGATCTTCTTTTAAAGTTACATATTTTTTAGAAATAGCTTGGCAATAAGAACTCATGGGAGAATATTTCATTTTTATATTTCACATTGATCAACTATCTACATTCAAGTTTAACTACTATGGTCAATTTGGATTTCTTCTTCTAGTTGTTACTTATGTGTGTCTTTAGTAGGTCCATTGATCATCAATTATCATCCTCTAAAATTTGCTAGGTTGTTGTAATGGTCTATTAGACATGTCACTTTTAGCCCCAATGACCTTGGCTCAAGTGGCTAAAAATATTTGGACAGTTATATCTTCTAACGAGAGTGATTTAGGATGAAATATATGTCCTTGGGTAGTTTTGAGACAATGCCAAAGTTTGTAGTGAAAATGAGTTCTTTCAATTGCTTCGATTCCTTTTGAGCCAAATCTAGACTTTCAAGAAGGTTTGGATGATGTCATTCCTTAGAAATCACGGATCCTCACCTTTTGGGGCTATGCCTTGATCTTCTAGAATTTCAAATCTTTGAGCTTCAATGAAGCTTATGTTGATGCAAACACATGGAAATCCTAGATATATGTTTGTCCCTACTTTGTGCTTTAGGAATGCCTAAACTTTATTAATGTTGGGGTTGTGTCATCTTGATTTTATTGTTATTGGAATTTTCTAGAGCTTTGGATGAGATCATCCACCCAAAAAAATGAATCTAATTAATCTTGGGTTTGCGTGTTTCCAAAGTTTTTTGATACTTACCCATTTTTCTTCTAATAAAATGCATTATGCTTCACTACTTTTCCATGATTCTTGGTCTGCTAAAAAAAGCTATGACTTCTATAGAACTTAGCTTTGGATTGATGCATTTGAACCTCTTCTATATTATTTGTGCTATTGCAATGGTCAGCCTACCCTCTAGGTTATTTTCCTTAACAAAATTTTGGCAAAATTTTAGAAAAATGGGAAGCTAGCTTGATTTGCAAAGACTTGCAAATGTGGAAAATTATTTTGACCTACATTTTTGGCACCTCTTAGTGAGTTTTATTTGCAAAAATAGAGAACCTATAGAGCCTTATTTATTGTATATGGTACTGCAAGTAGGAAGGGGAGCTAGAAGATAAACTAACAAAAATTAAAGGTTTGATAGGCAACAAGGCTTAAGGTAATAAGAGAGAGAAGGGTTGCAAAATGGGGAATTAGTGAAGAAAATGCGAAGATGTGAAGGAGGAAAAAGCTAAAGATTTAAGTGAGAATCCATTATATGGTAATGATAGAATTTTCCAAGATGCCCTTATCAAGCTTATATCTCATTCAAGTACAAAACTTGGAATAATCCACAAGATCTAGGAAGAAAACTACAAGGAGCAAGAAAGGTAGGGGTATTATAAAATGGATGAGTTAGGAATGGTGGAGGGGGATAAAGTTAGATATGGTGAAAACAAAAAAAATAAAGAAAATACAAGAAGAGGAAAAGAAAGAAAGAGGAATGGATATACCTAAATGGTGGTATGCCCTACAAAACTGGCACTTATCTGAGTGTAGTCCACCACAACTGAGAGTTGTTTTAGACCAAGACAAATTGTATTAGTCAAATATTCTAGGCACTCACAAACTAGATCCTTTCATTACTAAGTGTCTTTATTTTCTTCATGAATCTGCATAGGTATTCTTCTTCAATATCACAAATGTTTGCATAATATCCCAAGGTTTTGGATGTAAGCATGATTGCTTTGTCATTAAATAGAGTAATTTCACTTAATTTTGCACTTTGAATTAGACCCATATCTCCTTATATAGCTGAGAATATGACTATGCTAGCTAATCATTGCACTAATTACAAACTTCCTTTTCTAAACTAGCACCCCTTCCAAAAAAATTGACTTGTGTGAGTAGGTTGCTTGCATGCTTTTCCATTTTATGTATTCAATAGCTTTTTTTCCAGCTAGGTCCTTTCCACTCATATACATTATGTATTCTTTTTTATTGAGGTATCAAAGTGCCATGCAAAATGCTTTGTACATATTTTTCTAAACTTTTGTGTCATCTTCTTGCATCCTCCCAATCATCCAAAGCATCTCTTATTGCTTACAAATTTTGTATAACCTATCCATTGGGCTAAGGATTTCTAAGGGATTAAGGAGGATATTAGAAGGAATGGATAGATGTTATTATGGAGTGGTTGGGGGGAAAGGAGGTGAATTGGGTTGAGGTGGGTGACCAAAAATGAGATACAATGAGTAAGGATGAAAGGAATAGTGGTTTAGAGATGGAAGGAATGATGCTTGAATGATTATGACCTTATTATTGGATTGTTTTTATGCTTATATTTGTATTTTAACTTTTCCTTCCTACCTTATTGTTATATCAAAAATAAATAAGGCAAGAAAGGCTAATATTCCTTTCTTTGATATAGGGTCCTTCCATTTTTGGGTCTTTCCTACTCCATAAATTCATATTAATCTCAGTTTAGTTAAGCTTAAAGAGTGTGTAGAGTTACATGTCTTGGAAGCTTCCTTCAAATCCTGTACTCTACACACTCCTTAGTCTTGGCCAAATAAATTTTCCTCTCAAATTTTGGCTATCTATGATAGACATTCATAAAGATGCAAGAACTATAGGTTTGCCAACCTTATTAGCTTCTTAGGTTGTCTCTCTTATTTATTTTGCTCTTGGACTCTACTTATTTGGCATAATTCTAATCTCTTATAAATATGGAAAAATTTAAGGACATGACAAAGAAAAAATATGGAATATTAGAGAAGTATGGTTTCCTCTACTATCCCTCATTGTAGGTTGAGGAACTTATCAAAATTATGCCAAAATATCATAGTCTTTGGTAAAATTACAATCAATGTTGCAATGTAGAAGGACGGAAGACTACCTTATATAGGTTCCTCTATTTGGAGGTCCACTAATCTAGCATCAGGTTCATCCTTCCTTTCTTTGACCTAGAGTTTACCCATTTTCAAGAAAGGGTATTCCCAATATGAATAAATAAGCACCCCTTAAGATCTACCTCAAGCTTTAGAATTCCATGCATGTGATATGTTTGGTTTTCTTTCCAATATGTCACTTCTACAAATCAACTACTTATTTGGCTAGTCACCTTATTCTTATATGTATTTGACTATCTATTGGTTTTATTTACATGTTGGCTATTTACACAACATTGTAGTGTGTATCTTCCTATTGATGGAGTTGAGTTTTGTTTTCTTATCAAAATTTGCAATGGCCTGATCATATGATATTGAATTTGAGCTTCTCTTTGATACATTTTTTAAAGTGTGTAGCTTTTTCTAGTGAGACACTGGTATCAGATTGATTCTACATGATATTTTTAGTATCATGGATTGCTTGACACAAGACATCAAGAATTAGAATAGGTGATTATTATTGAGCATGTGAATCATTGGATATCTTCATCATATGCATTTGTCTATGTGTTAGATTGAAAACCAGAAATTAGAATTTCCAAAAAGTATTTTTATCATCAAATTTGGATAGTGATATTTTATTACTAAATGTGGTTTTTCTATTAGCTTATCCTAGTTTTATGACCATGCTTGTTGTAACCTATGATTTTCCATGTGTTAAAACTACTTGTAGCTAGCCCTCGAATTTTTCTATTCTCCTAGGTTTGAAAAAATCACTATCTTGACACCATGACCACTTATTAAGAGCTCATCCCAAATAAAATTTTTCTCTTCTCTTGGCCAATCAACTACCTTCATCTGTTCTTTGTTCAATACTTCCTTTATTGGATCTAATTTTTTCTCTTTGAACCTTTTAATAAAATAAAGCATAGGCTTCTCAACATATATCTAGACCAACTTTTGGATGCAAGGGATAGTCATGGGATCATGATCCAAAGCCAAGTGTCCCCCTTATTGCTCCAAAAACTCATTTGATGGGCACATCCCAAGCAATGTAGGTAGATCAACAACTATCATTGTTGTACTATTATAAAGTCTTGGCATCTATGCAGTAATATTGGAACCATTTTTATGATGCTGCTTGGATTTGCATTCCATTGAAACATAATTTCTCAAAATTCAACTCAACATAATATAATTGCATGGCATCATAGACAACCTAAGGTATAATTTCAACAACATTTCTTAGGTCTATTATACAATTATGTAGCATATAGACTTCTATGCATAAGGATAAATAAAAGGGCAAAGAATTGATCTTACCCATGCCATGCAATGACTACTTATGTGCTACTTTTGAATCCTAAAAATAGTTTTATCATATTCTAAATTTTTTAGAGCTACTTCAACCAATTTCACCTATTTGAGAACCAAAAAAAATTATTTTATCCTTTCCCTTTCTTTCCCCTTGTTATATTTGGTTTTATTTCTCTTTGGTTTCTTGGACTGGTTGCTTGAATAATTTTTTATATCGTTCTGTGATTTTTTTCCTTTGCTTCTTGGTTTTGGCTGGGTAGTATAGTTTTGGTAAGTCTCTTTCCTTTGTTGGTTTAGCTATAATGTTTTTGGACTTAATATCCTAGCACGTAACTCTAGATTTCTTCTCTTCCATTGTCCTCTTTGTGGACATGGTATTGGTTTTGGCTCTTCTTTTTCAACTTGTTCCATCCTTTGTTCTATTTTTTACCTCACTAGATTCTCAGTATTATGATCATGTGCTAGCAAATAAATAGGGCTAAATCATACATCAATATTGACTGGACTAGTTGTGGTGAATTTCTCATCTATTAAACATAGTTGTTACCATTTTAATAATTATCAAATGTTGAGCACTTAGTAATGACCAAACTAGGGAGTTTCACTTATCTTTGATTTCTTCTATTGATTTCATTATTGCACATCACTTGGTATTTTGGAAAATCTATTTTTCAAGGATATACCTCAGTCCCTACTTTAGCATATTATCCTTCCACAATATTGAGCTCATTAGTTAAGTGCTAAATCAAATCACTCAATTCCTTCACTATTTGGGATTCCAAGGGGGCATGGTAGGTGTATTCTTTTTTAGACATGGATAATATGGATACGGTTTGGGAAAAATATTGTGCGATGGAGAAGGTAGGGTTAGAAAAATATTTTAGGTTCATTTGGTGGTCTTGAGGGATATGCCACATGGTTTTTTTGGGAGGGAGTTTTCCTACTAAAATGAGCATATTATCTACTATGATGACCACTTGGAAGATTTATGGGAATCATTTTTTATTGAACTACTAGATCAGAAGGTCTAGGTTTAGGGTAAGAGCATGAGTGTAGTAAATGTAGGCTTGGGAATGCAATAATCATAATTTCTAGGGAATCCTTATCTATATTATTCTAAATCAAATATTAAAATCGATAATGCTCTCATGAGGATATCTTTGGGTAAAGGAAAAATTGGTGAGCAATAAGAATGGATCTCATGGATCATCAAATTCTAATATGAAAGGTTTAGCCAGGTTGGTCCATGTCTTAATTTTGTTGTCCTCTAAGGAGCGATACCATAAAATACTTTACCTTGGAAATATCGAGCAAGAAATCTTACCATCACATCTTTGAAGGTAATATTATAGATGGTAGCTAGAGTAGAAACATCTTGATAGTTCTCATAAGCCATATTCTCATTACCATTATAAGTGGGTAATGATTTCAAAATGACCTAGGGAATCTCATGCAAATTTGCAATGTTAAGAGGCATGACATTATTCTAAGTTGGAAAAATTTATCCAACCATGGCTTTATGGATGAAATTTTTGAAACTGATGATCTCAATGTCTATATTTATCACTATGCAGATTTGGGTTCTACCATTAGTAGAGCTACCAATATCTCTAGTTCTTACATCAATGGATTTTCCAGGTGAATATGTGGTATCCACATAAGAGGTCAAGACTATTCATCAAATCTTGAGTCCTTTGGATGAGTGAAATGAATTTATGAAATATATCCCTTTGGGTATGCCAAATATCTTGGTTTATAATGGCGGGTATTCTCTTTAAATTTTTTAATATGATCTTTGCAATGGGTAGCTTGATGAAATTCATCCCACTGGATATGCTATAAATCTTGGTTTATGCCTAGACGATGAAATGCACCCTAGAATTTAGTCAAGATTGGATGACTAGGATTTCTCCCAAGTTCAATATTTGGAGAAGGTTGGCTCCTTAAAAGTTTTGAAAAATTCAAATGTTTAAGACTAAAGGAAGAAATGGAAGGGTTATAAGGATATAAGGGTTCAAAAAATTACATAAAAATAGATAAAATATAACATAACAACAATGAAGATATACTACATAATAGACTTAAACAATTTACTTTAACTGCAACCTCACAAACCAACCATTAATGATATCATTATAGAATTCATTAAACACTAGTTATATACCTTAATTAGTCTAAATGACCTATGAAAATTAATCTAATTAGTGATCCAATCATATATAATTTGCTTTAGAAAAATTCACTATTCATAAAGTGCAAATAAAAATGTATTAAAGCATGAAATTTAATTATAAAATACCTGAGAATGTAATCACAATGGAGGCCAACCAACTTCACTTTTCAATTTTTGGTAGTAATCTTTGTGGACCTATCTTCTCAATATATTAAATCATTCATCAATAAGTAGAAATATCAAATATGTACTCACAAATAAATTGCAGAGTAAAAATCCACACAATAAAATAGAGATTGATAATACCCTTGAGGTAGTGTAACACCATACAATACTCCTTATTGTAAGGAATCCCCTCCAAGAGATATCTAGGTTTACAAGCCAAGACTTCTATAAATAATACTTCATCTATGACATTTTACAATGGGGGTATATCTCTCTTTATACAATTTTGTGATGGTTCACATTCCATGAGTTACAAGATCACCCATGTGGTGGTTCACCTTCTATGAATTACAATATTCCTTGATGGTTACATATGACAATATTCCCTAACAATTACATATATGATTCTATGACATTATTCTCCTACCTATTTCTAAATTGACATGTGACCTTCTTTAATGAATCATAGAAAGTCCACATTAGCCAATAATTCATTTATGGCTCAATACAATATTAATTTATTAAGTACCTATCTTGGTACCTAACATCATCATACAGTACATAATCAAACGATTGCTAGAAATTCAACCCTCATTATAAGGTTCATTGAGCTATTTATAAGCCACTACATGGATCTTGTAACTCAAGCTTTTTTTTTAAGTTAGCTATAAGTTTGTTATAAAGAGCCTAGCAAGAATCACTCATGGGAGAATAATTTATTTACATATTTCACGTTGATCAATTATCTACATTTAGGTTAATCTACTATGGTTGGTATGAATTAATTCTTCTAGTTGTTAGCTATGCATATCTTCAATAGGTCCATTGATCTTCAATTGTCATCGTCTATGGTTATTTTGGCTACTACAATGGTCTATTAGACATGTCTCTTTTGGCCTCAATGGCCTTTGCTCGAGTGGCTAAAAAGCATTGAAAATTTATATATTTTGATGGGAGTGGGCTAGAATGAAAGAGACGTCCCTAGGTAGTTTTGAATTGATGTTAAGGTTTGTAGCAACATCAAGTTCTTTTAATTTCTTTAGAGTCCTTTTGAGTCAAATTTAGGCTTTCAAGAAGATTTGGATGACATCATTCCTTAGAAAGTATGGATTCTCACCTTTTTGGGCTATGCCTTAATATTGGACTTGCACATCTTCAGGCTTCCATCAAGCTTATGTTGACTTAAGTGCTTGGAAATTTCAAATCTATAATTTGTCCCAACTTCATGTTTTAGCAATGCCCTAAATTCATTAATTTCGAGGCTGCATCATCCTCGTTTTTTTTTTTTATCCCAAAATTTGTTAGAGCTTTGGTTGACATCATCCTTGGAAAAGTCTAGAAGTGATTAATCCTAGGTTTATGTATTGCCAGGGTCTTTTGGGATTGGCCATTTTTCTTCTAATAAAATGCATTATGCGTCATCGCTTTTTCATGATTCTGGGCCTACTAAAAAATGCTTTGACTATTTTAAAACTCAACTTTGGATTGATGCATTTAAACCTTTTCTAGCTTATTTGTGCTACTTTGATGTTTAGGCTATCCTCCAAGTCATTTGGGTTAACAAAATTTGGGCAAAAGTTTAGCAAAATGGCAAGCTAGTTTAATTTGCAAATACTTGCAAATGTACACAATCATTTTCACCTACACCTCTATCATTTGTAAGCCATTTAATAATATATTCATACCAATGAATAATTCAATTGGATATATCTAGGACTACACATGTGATTTTATTTGTGCTTGAGAATCAATTAGTAGAGAAATAAGCAATTAACTAATGGAGGTAGATATTCAACTATTTAGAAGCAAGCATGAACTTTTTTTTATGAATATTGTCTAAGACTCAATAGATTTTGTATTATTTGGAATATATTCACTACTGAATTTCCAACAATAATTAATTAACTTGAAAATATTCATGACTATGAATACAATTTTATCTATGTTTGAGAATTAATTAGCAAGAAATTTGTCATTTATTTAATAGATCTAGGTATTCAATTGTTTAGAATTTTATTTGAGTTATGAATACTAAAATGTTAATGTTTGTTTAGATTTTAAGTAGACTATGGCTCTAGAAATACACAAAGCTAATGCGATTAAATGATGCTTGCATGTTGATTGTGAGATACCAAAAACATTAAAATAGAGAATTCCTTCATTCATCCAAGACTTTTCAAATGATATTTTTAACATCTTTAGATTAGTCTCTATTGAATATAACTTTTGTATCTTGTATATTCATGTGTGAGTGGCACATTATTAAGGGTACTCAAGTATAAAACTTATTGTGACACATTGATTATGGTACCAAAAGCATGTATAAGGGAACATTCAATGGTGGAATATATTGAAGCATATACTCTATAAAGAATCACTACAAATAAATTGAAAATAAGATTTTAAATAATAATATTTAGAATTCAAAATGATGCATTGATATCAATTGATCCACACTACAAGGCCTAGGATGGTCATGTAGAGGAAAAATCCCATCTTAGCTTGTGATGCTAAAAATTATTCTTCAAATTCATGGAATGAAACATGATATAGTAAATTTCAAAAGTATGCAAATAAGTAGAAAGCTTCCTTTCAAATAATACAAATGTAAATGAAGTGCATAATGTAAGTGTTTCATGTAGAATAATTCACAATAACCATAGGCCTAGGCAATAATGATTCAAGCACTACATTGTAAGGACGCACTTGGTATTGAGTAGATTCCTATGTAGTGAAATAAGTAGCAAAACAAAAGTATCGAGAACTACAAAGGGAGGTCAATATCAACAAGTCTTAGTATAATACTAGAAGAATACAAACAGGATAATTATCATAATTCCTATCCTAAAAATATTATTGTAGACACAAAAACCTAGCCACTTGTCGTCCATCCAGGTCTTCCCACCATTTTTCCCTCTTATTTATGTATATTTAGGAATATTTGTTAAATATATGTTTAATATTAATATTTTAATATTATATTATATATATTTAATAAATATAAATATTATATATGTGAATAAATCCTAGCCATTCGATTTGACTTAATCCTAGCTATCCATATACATCAATCCATGCCACATACTTGAAATTAATATCCACCCTCCGATGTGTTTTAATATGGGCCACACAATTTGTGTCGCTTAAACTCTAATATACCTTAGTGTAGATTATTAATAAGAGCAATTTTGATGGCTCAACCCCTAAGAAATTGGTGTCCTGAGTAATTCACTAAGTCTCCTTTGATTCCTAATACATTTGAGAAGTCTAAGCATCCTCACCATTAATCCTTGCTCACCATAGCCTCCACATTCGTCACCACCTATTTCGTTCAGCCATATTTGCTTCTACAGATTTCCCCTCAGTCATCGAATGCCTTCAGGCACTTCCCCTTCATTGCCAAGCACCTTTGGGCACTTTCTACCATTCCCGAGTACCCATGGGCATTTTATACTATCGCCAAGAACCCGTGAGTGTCTTAGACCAGATCTCTGTAGCCCTACTAGCCCTCGGGTGATGCTAGGGCATCACCACACCTATTTCCTGCACCAGTTACATTAGATCAAAAAATGGTAAATTCAACAAGGTAAACTTTTCATTGTTTTATTTCATTCCATGCATTTTTAGTTTTTGTTCACTCTATTTACATCATATAGCTAGGGTTTTTGTATTGATTATAGAGGGCCTCACATTGTGGAGCCCTCATAGTTGCTACTGACCTATTTGTTATTTTCATGTGTGTAGATCTTGAAGTGTTACATCAGCATTGTGCAACTTCTTAAGCTAGAGTGGCCTAATATTGGATAACACGAAGCCCACTCACATTTTTTGAGATCAAAAGTGAGATTGAAGACACTGCCAACATTGTTTGTGAGGGTTTCTGAGAACCCTAGCTATTGTAAATATTTTTATCAAAGAAATCAATTCTTTCATTGTAACATTGGAGATTTGAGGCTCCCCCCATATTAATAAAAATTATTTCTTCTTGTGCAATATTAGGTTTTGATTTCAATTTATCTTGTATCTATTTTGGTATTTCGTTTTTGCATCTACAAATGGTGATCATGGTGGGATATATGCAAAGTATATGGTGAGTGAGGATGAATGGCGAGGATGCTTGGACTTCTTATATGGCTTAGGACTCAGAGAAGACTTAGCAAATTACTCAGGACACAGATTGCTTAGAGGTTGAGCCATCAAAATGGCTCTTCGCACTCCAGCTCCAACTTCAGCCCCTGCATACACTCCTTTCACCGCCATAGCCTCCACACTCAAATTTATTAATCTCACTCAACTCCACTCCACCCAACTCTCCCAGATGTAGCTTCTCAAACTCACAAAACGTACAAATTGCCCAACAAGCTATTTATAGCTTCTTTAGGTGCCTTGATATTCTCATGGGTATTTCTTGGTGCACTAAAGTGCACCAGGATGTTTGTAAAATACCCAAACATTGATGGGCATTTGTGCATGCTGAAAGCACCAATTGGTGTTTGGCATTAAAATCGATAAAAAGCACAAATCTTTACAAAATAGTGGCTTATCCTCACCAAATCAATCCAAATTGCATCCATGCATCCATATCATCATATTAACAAGTTTTGTGAAGGTTACAATTGATTTGGATGCATACTTTTAAATTGCAACCAAAAGTCATTAAATTGCATTACAAATTCCAAAACGGTCAAAATATTCACAAAATGACTATAATCATCATTTCCATCACCAATACTTCATTTCCACATCATTTTCAATCATAACATTTGCATATTTTCCAAGTTCAAACAACATTCAAGTGAACCTTGTATCTAGTAGTTTATTCTATATACTTGGTGATTGCAACGATTTGCATCCATGCAATTTGGTAAGATGAATAAATTACCATAAGGACACTTGGTCATTGTCATCATCACTTATATCCTTGTTTGAAATCACAATCACATTTGGTACTTCACTTTTTGGGTGAAACTATGCCAAGACCAATTTGCTCAAAAGTTGTCATTGATGGCCTAGTTCATGGGGCTTAAAACATGGACAAAATCACATTTCATACTTTCAATTCTCCTTGATAGTCATCATGGTGACTGGCTATAGCTAGGGTGATTGGTTTCAATGATAGGAATTATTCAACTGTCACTAGTTGGCCCTCCAAAGTTGACTATATTTCATCCTTGCATATCAATGACACCCAAAGGTACATTCTTTAATAACATCGAATCACCCCAAAATTGGGGTAACCATATTTGATTTTGACTTTTCCACAATGGGATACATCTTACATGATCATGGCATCTACACTTGGCAAAAATCCCTTCATCTGTTGGGGCATAAACAAACATAATTTTTCACCAATCCCCTTCCCATTGTTGGGGCAAAAACGGTATCACATTTACATCATTCATATCGTCCACAATTTATTTGCACAAATTTTTCAATTGGCTCATGAGATTCATTTGTAAACTCACTCGCCAATTGAGGGGGTAAGCTATGCAAATCCAAATTCTTTAATTCTTTTATCTTCAAGCTCATGTTTCACATCTCAAGATAAAGTTGCTTCTATGCCTAGCCAAAATAGGTGTCTTGTATTTTTGCACTGCATTGTGTTTCACACAACGTAGTATAAAAAGGGGCATTTATAGACACCAAAACATAGCCACTTATCGTCCATCCAGGTCTTCCCACCATTTTTCCCTCTTATTTATGTATATTTAGAAATATTTGTTAAATATATGTTTAATATTATATTTTATATATTTAATAAATATAAATATTATATATGTGAATAAATCCTAGCCATACATCTACATCAATCCATGCCACATACCTGAAATTAATATCCACCCTCTGATGTGTTTTAATCTGGGCCACACAATTCATGTCGCTTAAACCCTAACATACCCTAGTGTGGATTTTTTAATAGGAGCTATTTTTATGGATCAACCCCTAAGCAATTTGTATCCTGAGTAATTCGCTAAGTATTCTTTGAGTCCTAATCCATCTGATAAATCCAAGCATCCTTGCCATTCGTCCTCGCTCGCCATAGCCTCCACATCCATTGCCACATGTTTCGTTAAGCCACATTTGCTTTTGCAAATTTCCCCTCAACCATCGAATGCCTTCGGGCGCTTCCCCTCCACCACCAAGAACCTTTGGGTGCTTTATGCCATTCCCAAGTGCCCATGGACATTTTCTACTACTGCCAAGTACCTTCGGGCATCTTAGACTAGAGCTCTACAACCCTACCAGCCCTCAGGCAATGCTAGGGCATCATCGCACCTATTTCCTGCACTAGTTAAATCAAATCAAAATATGGTAAAATCAACAAGGTAAACTTTTCACTATTTTATTTAATTCCATGTATTTTTAGTTTTTGTTACAACATATAGCTAGGTATTTTGTATTGATTATAGAGGACCTCACATTGTGGAGCCCTCACAGTTGCTACTAACTTATTTTTTATTTCCTTATGTGTATATTTGGAAGTGTTACATCAGCGTTGTGCAGTTGCTTAATCTAGCGTGGTCCAGTATTGGATAACATGAAGCCCACTCACATCTGTTGGGATCAGAAGTGGGATTGAAGACACCACTACTGTTATTTTCTAGGGTTTTGAAGAACCCTAGCTATTGTAAACATTTGTATCAAAGAAATCAATTCTTTCATTGTAACATTGGAGATTTGAGGCTCCCCCCATATTAATAAAAATCATTTCTTCTTGTGCAATATTGGGTTTTGATTTCAATTTATCTTGTCATCTATTTTGGTGTTTCGCTTTTGCATCTACAATTATGTACATTAGTTACAAACTAGAGTGATTCATCTTCCAACTAGAAAAAATCCAATTTAGAAAAAAGAGTTAGAAAAATTTCCCTCTACCTCTCTAGGAGAATGTGAATTAATAGGATGATTGGCCATGAAACCTACCAACTACGGATCTAATACTAACATTGGAAAATATTTTGTTTATATGCATGTGTTTGATGATGATATGAGATGTTAGTGCCAAGTATCTTCTTAAGAAGTCATTAGCACCATAGGACTTAATGTTGCTTCTTGATTGGCATTGACATCTCTTCGTGCTAGAGTATGATGAATGCCATAGAAGACATAAGAACCATGGAAGGGTCAAACCCACAGGAAAGTATGGCACTATGCTATTGAGTGAAGATTCCTTCTAAGCTTTGCTTAGCTTGGTGTCTTGATTCATGAGGACTTGAAAGACCTTTCACTTGGATCATGAATGGTCTAAATTTGATAATTTATATGCTAATACTTAGTTCCATAGTTTTATTTTTTAACAATTTTCTTAAGTAATTTCTATAATTTTTCTATATTAATAACATAAATAATGTCAAGAGATAGATTATTATATGTAAAGTAGCTCACAATAAGAATCAAATTCAAGGGTTTGTTGTTTTAAGACCAATTCTTTAAAACTTATCCCATGATATGTATATTCTTGTTAAAGGTCAAGCAACTTGATTTTTTATATGCATATATAAAATAGGAAAGAACTTAATTTAAATACATTCTTTTGTGTAGTCTACTCCTAGTATGTATATTTGAGGTGGACTAATGGTCAAAACTTTGGAACTTCAAATAAGAGATCCAAGGTTCGAATCTAAAATATTTGGTGATGGTATCCAAGATGAGGGTCATCCCATATGGCCTCATGGTAGTGAACAACTACTTTCCAATACTTTTTTCTAAAATTTTTGCTAGACAATTCATTCTTCATTGTGTTTAACTAGATTCAAGGACAATTCAAAATATAAACAATAAAGTTTTTGGAATATAAAAACCTATGTTACCTTTCATTTTAAAATATTAGTTAACTTTTATGATAATTTGAAGTTTTTTTTTTAATTTCAAATTAAAGGATAAATTGTAAAACATAAGAAAAATTAATTTTGCATTATAAAAATCTTTTTTATTTTAAAGTAAAATAATATTTAAAATAAAAAAAACAATATGATGTCTTTAATTCTAGCATTAAAAACATGTATCTTTGTACATAAATAGCTGACTATAACATATGCTTGATTATTTCAACACGGCCAACAAGAAACCCATATATAATACCCAAAAAAAAATTGATAAGATGCACGTTGTACGCCTAATGGAACCCGTAAAGGAGGATAAAATTGCTAGTAGAGACTAGTGTCAAATTTTGGACTAACAGACGAGAAAAACATGTTCATGGCAACAAACCGAGCATTAGAGTGAAAAGTAGTTGTAAACATAGACAGAGATTACTGAGAAAAATTAAATAACCTGGAGCACAAGCCAATAGCCATGGAAATTACTAGCCACACAGAGTGTAGATTATTCTTGGAATCTGCATAAGTGTAACCTAATGGTTTCGACAGTAAAGGCTTTGGCACTTCAAACGCAATGTTGAACAAAATCTTATGACCTCATAGGCATTTTTATTTTCAAGTAACCGCAAAGTTTACTAAAAGAGTAACCTATTGCAATTTTTTATTTTATTTAAAATATAAGCGTCATTTATTTTATTTGTACATGTGTTATGTATACTTTTAGGGTAGTAGAAAGGTATTAACGTGGAATAATCATTAGAGAATATTTTAGATTGGTATTAACATGGAATAATCATTAGAAAATGTTTTATGTGTATATAAAAAATAATAAATATCTCTTAAAGAAGAAAAAAGGTTTTATTCCGGTGTTTCATCTTTGATGAATTATTTCTCTTATTTTATGTTTGAGAGTTTATAAAAAAATTAAATTCTAATCTCAATTCAATTACTACAGCTAGATACCTACAACTTTTTTCATAAAAGTTTAAAGTTATGATTTTTTCTTCTTCTTCTGTAAATACAAAAATTTTAAATTTTAGTATTTTTTCTTTACATTTTTCTGCAGCATTTTATAATACCAAAACTCTACCTCTACTTTTTAGATATTGTGTCTTAGTAGAGTAATATTTTTGCATTATTATAGTCCACTTTATCGTATTATTAGTTTCCTTTATGAAGCATAAGTGCAACGAAAAGAATTGTAATAAATAGTTTATATGAAAACACATTAATGTTATAAAATACAACAAATATTACCAATGGAAAACATTAAAGTAAATCTTAGTCATTACTTGATTTAGCTTGTCAACATTTTCTTGTTGGCTTCAGCTAAACTTACCACTTCCTCTAACCATGGAAAAGAGAATTTAACTACCATCCACTACTAAACTCCCTCTATTGGCTAGTTTATTTGCATATTTGTTCCATTCCATTAATGTATGTGTAAACATAATTTCTTCAAACTTTGTAGCAAGGTCTTGTAATTCCACAATGATATCTTGTATATTCTATGGAGCCTTTGCCTTCCTCAAAATTGTATTTATTACTATTAATGAATCATCTTCCATCGATATTTGATTATTTGATTCCATTTCATTTGTCTACATATTTTTAACCCTTCCAATGCCACCCAAGTTTCAACTTTATTGTCTTAAACCCACTATTGAAAGAGTAATATGATAAAATATCACCTCTAAAATTTCTAATTATACCTCCTCCTCCTGCTACTCTTAGATTTTCTCTAGATGCTCTATCAAAATTTAATTTGACCAACTCCACTTCTAATGATTTCCACTTTATATTATTTGCCTTCCTTTTGTTTCTCTTGTTCTCAACATCACAATTATATTTAATGACTTAACTCCATCTATCAAGGTTCTCTACCTCAATATTAGGAAATTGGGTGAGTTGATAGGGTTGGTATAGATCCTCAATGGATAAAAAATCTTCCTTTTCATTACCTCTAAATTGTTTTCCTTTCCTTTAAATATTCTTATATTCCTTTCCAACCGTATAGTCCAAAATATTTTTATCTTTTGATACATCCTAGATTGTTTGTAACACCTCACTTTTAAAAGTGCTCTACCATTACTTTAACCATTCTTCAATTTTACATGTCATCACCATGCTTTTACCAAACATAGGAAGAATCCATTAGCATAGTTCCTAGAGTACTAAACAATGTCCCAAGAGATGTTTTATACACTCCTAATTTTTACATAGAACACATTGCGAGGGGGAATGAAGACCCCTTTTCATTAGATTATCCTAGGATAAAAGTTTCCTATGACCTACTAGCCATACAAGCATTTTAAATTTTGAGATGTTCGTACTATCCCAAATATCTCTCCATATTCTTACGATATTCTTATTTTGTTGTTGCTTTATATTATATCCACTTTTTGTTGTGTATTCTCCTAAGTTATTCAGCTCCCAAAACAGTTTATCCTTGGCTTCCCTTGAAATAATCAGTATTTTTATATTTCTAGTCAATGCCTCCTAGCAACAATGTCTGGTATACTTGTAAAATAATCTTCTTTCTATTTTTCTCTTATTTTTGAATCCTATGTCTGGTATACTTGTACATAATGTTTAAAACCCTATCACCATATCTATATTGAAGTAATCTCATCCATGATTTCAAATTTAGATCTAGATTGAGTGGTTTTTTATCACACCAAGTATCCATCTAAATAGAATTTGTTTCTCCAGTTCCCACCACCCAACTTAGACCTTTAAGCACTAGATCAATTAATTTTTTGAAATCATTTTAAAGTGCAAAACCATCTAATATTGAGAATGAAATAATGATTAAGCTTGGATCATTGGGTTCAACATACTTGCATAGAATAATTCTTTCACATTATCTTTGACTCTCTTTGTACAATCTCCAAATTACTTTTCCCCTTAGAGCTAAGTGTACATCCATAAGAACTATTAAACCAATACCTCCCCTAGTTCTATCATCACAAACCATGCTCCATTTCACCAAAGGAAATTTCCTTTTATCATGTAATCCTAACCATAAAAAGAACTACATAATAGAGATTAAAAGTTTTTCTACCAATTTTGGCATAATATACAAGGATATATAATATGTTGATATGGCCTATAAGACTAATTTAATTAGATGCATACTTATTTCTAACGATAACCATCTACCTTTCTAGACTGGTAGTTTATTTTAAACTTTACTTATAACTAGATTCCATAATTCTATCTTCATTCTCCCTTCAAATAATAGCATCCCTAGAAATATTGCTAGCAAATTTACCTCCTATATTTGAAGTAACCTACATATCGCTACTTTGATTCTAGTTGGAGTGTTTATGAAGTAAATTTTGAATTTTGTCGTATTAAATTTTTGCCTTAATGATCTTTCATAATCCTTTAATAAGTTATTCAAATTTCTAGCCTCAATTATCCATGCCCTCCCAAAAAGGGTTGTCTCATCTACAAACTATTGATGGGTGGTGTTGTCAATGTTATTACTAGCCTTAAATCCACTTGTTAGCACATCTTTGTATGCCTTCTTCAAGGTCCCTCCCAATACTTCTACCACAATAATGAACATATATGAGGATAACCGATAAAGGATCTCCCTATCTAAGATCCCTCTTGGATTTAACTTATTCTATTACTAACCCATTGGCCAACACTAAATATGATAGTGTAGAGACACAAGCTTTAATCTAAAATTTTCTAATACGACAAAAAGAAAATTCCATTTAATCCTATCATAGGCTTTATTCATATCAAGTTTTAATACCATTGATATCTCTATTCTTGAAGCTACTGAATGCATTATTTCATGATCTACTATAATCTCATCCAAAATCTATCTCCCTTTCACAAATACTCCTTGCTATTCTAAAATAATTTTGTCTAACAATGGTCTTAACTAATTTTTCATCAATTTGGAAATTATCGTATATGCCATATTACATAGGCCTATGGGCCTAAATGAATCAAAACAATTATGCATCCATATTTTATGGAATCAGGGTAAGATATGTTGCATTTATTTTATAAGGTATGTATTGTTTTACCCTAGATTGTTCCACTACCACCAATAAAGGATCTTTTACTATTTCCTAGTTATGCTAATAGAATGATGTTGAAAGCCCTTTAAACCTAGGGATTTATCCTTATCAAAAGAGAAAATATTTTTATAGACTTCTTCTAGAATAATAAGCTCCATCATTTGGCTATTGTCTTCATCTATTATAATTGAAGGTACTTCTTACAATAGTTTATCATTAAGAACTTCAATTTCTTCTAATCCAAGAATATTCTAGTAAAAAATCCTTGCCTTCTTTTTTATTTTTCTATGGTCTTCAATCCAAACCCCTTCTATTGAATTAAATATACTAATTCTAGATGTTGATCTATGTATTATTATCATCTTATGAGAAACTATGTTTTTATCTCCTTCTTTTAACCAAGTATGTCTCAATTTTAATCTCCAAAAAAATTCTTCCTTATTCAAAATAATATGATATTCAGTATGCAATTCCCTTTCCTCTGATCTTGTATTATTGTGCTTACCTTTTTGGGATTTTAAAAGTTTCTCTTTTAGTTCTTCCTTCTCAAAAATATTTTCAAAAGTGTTCATACATTCTTCTAATCTAAATGACATTGATTTAAATTGTTTTTGAAGTGTATAAAACCCACTGTTTCGTAAAAAATTCCATGTTTATGTTATCATATCAACAAATTGAGGATGCTCTCCCATCATTTAATCATATTCAAAATATGATCTTTTTTAATCCACTTACCACCATTTTAATTCATATTGTCCAATGATCTAAACCAATCCTTGCCAAGGTATTAATTTTAGTACCAGTCCCTTCATTTAGCCAATGAATTGAGAGTATGCATCTATCTTATTTTTTTGCTATTAGGTTCTAGCTTATCTTATTATTGGTCCATGTATAGTTGTCCTCTTCAAATGCAACCTCCCATATATTATTGTTTTGAATAAAAGCTCAAAAATCTCTCATACTTTGTGTTATTTTCCTAATTCCCTTAAATTTTTCATCTGACTCAGTTATGGCATTAAAATCACCTATGATCATGAATTAGGTTTCATGGTTTTACTTCTCATAAAGGCTTAAATCCCACTCCATACTTTTGATTTTCTTGAATGATTTGTAGATCCATAAATATTGTTAAGGATAACAAAAACCTACATAGTAGCATGTGACTAATGAGTCTATCTAATGCCTAGTTTTATAAATGATTTCATAGGAGGTTATAACTAGATTCCAACATATTAGGATTTATCTTGTTGCTCCTTCTGAATCCATAACATTCCATTCACATATTGCCTATACTACTTTCAAAGTTTTGAAAACTTCTTCCTTTGTCATTTTATTTTCCTAGATACAAAGAATACTAGTGATATTACTTAAATAAAGGTCCCTGATACACATTTTCTTTGAGGGGGCATTAGCACCCCTTATATTCCATGAGATGGTAATAATATCTCATTAGGGTTTGTTGGTCTTGCCTACAAATTACTAATATCATTTTATTTTTTGGTAAAGAAAAGTTAAACCAACTTAAATTGTGTTCCTTTATTTATGTTTACTCTTGTTTCCTTGGTTCTCACTTAATAATTTGAAGGTTTACCTCTTTTTTCTTGCTAGTATCATGAGTAGGTCTTTTTAGACCAAAATCCACCTATGTGGATGAGATGCACCCTTATACCTTGGCCAAGATTGGAAGTCCCATAATAGCTTTTATATTAGCCTCTGGTGTAGGCTATTTTCTATGATACTAGCTAAATTAACAATGGGATTGAAGACTAAAGAAAAGAATGAGAAATGTTTAGAATCTAGAAGCAAAATCTGGTTGGAATTCAGCCATAACAAGAGATATAAGAGCATGAGAGTCTCATTTCCTTAACTAAATTAAACTACCTAATAGACCAACTATCATTTAATATTATAGAGCATTTAATAAAATAAGCATATACATCACCAAACATTCCAAATACTAAACAAACAACAATCCAAGGAGATATCTAGATAGCAGAATAACTTTAATAGAATACACTATTTATCCAACTTTAAAAAAAATGCTTAGCAATAAAATTGACATACATACATGTTCTACAACATCTTTAGATAGAGGCCAAACAACACTTCAATTTTCATTAAGAGACATATAGCTTTCAATCATACAATTTATGTAATTGTAAAAGCTAACTCTTGAAATGAGATACATTCAAGTGTATATATATTTACATTACATTTTTTTAGCTCTAAACGATTGTTGCAAAAACTAATTATAGGTCTATCAGGTCAGTATGAAACATTTGAATCCCTTTCAAGCTCATTCTAGTATAATCACCATGATTTAGTTGTATTTATGTGGATGATTCTAATTTTTCCTAGGAATGTTGTATCCACATGCTTCAATCTCCTTCATGATGTACTCTAATAGACCTTCTTGTTACCACTATATTTGATGACTAGTCCAGCTATATGAAGACACGTGTTTGATGGGGGAGTATTCAGTCATGGGGATTCTCTGATAAAATATTTTTTTCTTTAAGAAAATCCTTAGCCAAAATTAGTGTTTGACCCTTATTTTCTAATTGCTAGACTTTCTTGCTCCTTGGGTAATATTTGCTTCATTTAGAGTCTAACCCTTGGTTTTACACTTAGTTGATTCTTGAGATATGCTATGTTAGGTATCGAAGATGAGCCTACAATTTAATGCTTTCTTATGCCAGAATTCATACCTTAGAATATTTTTAAATCCAACCTACCTTTGTGTTAGACGTTTGCCTCCTATGATAATGTCAATGCTCTAAAAATCCATCCTTTTTTTAACTTAGCCAACTTTTTGGTTTGTTTTATAGTTATGTCTGACTTTTATGTCCATATTGATGACATCAATGCTTCAAAATTCTAGTTTTTTCTTCATACTTAACCAAAAGTTGAGTCCAACATTCTAGCAAAATGTTAAAATTTCTTTCTTTAGCAGATTTTGAGGTTCAGTTATGTCAGATGCCAAAAAAAATGTGTACCCTTTGATTATGTCAACTTTAAAAAGGTTCAACCACTATCTCCATACTTAGCCAAATTTTTATTTTGGCATTGTCACAAAAAGTTGATATTCTTTGTCTTATCTATTTCTTCAACCCAACGACTATCTTGTATATTTGACTATTTTTTTGGTCCTCTGGTCTAGTATCTATTATCCATGTAATAAAATTCTCTTAAATAGATGCTATATATAGGTGGACTAATTTTTTACTAACATTATTGGCACCTCCCATGGGGTTTCTACTTGCAAAAATAGATAACCCATATGGCCTTGTCTATTGTGCATGGAGTCAAAAGAGAAATAAAAAAATCTAGTATATAAATGAAGGCTCTATTTATATGATTTCCATCTCCATGGTCCTATTTGTTGTGCTAGCAGACTCAGTTTGTCCTTCTTGCATTGTTTCCTAGGATGTTTCATCCTACTAATCTCCACTAGTTCTTTGGATAGTTGAAGGATATCCTTCAAGTCAAAATATTTTGTAGATCTTGTTCCATGAATTTTGAGAAGGGACATAAATTCCTCTAAAATTGTATAGAACATTCCTTAGGTCAATGTATTTGTTATAATATGGATTACTATACTTTCAAGCTAATTCTTGTGACTTTGAAATCAACATAGATAATTTATGAAAGAGTGCAATAACCTAACTCATTTCAAATGACTTAGACCATGATTCAATTTTACTTTCATAAATGATTGTTTGATTCAACTATTGACTAAGTTGTTTCTCGATGCAAAACTTACCATCTTTTCCCCAATATCCTAGGAAACCAAGCTTTAAGAGTTCCTAAACTGAGACTCTTATTTTATTTATGTTTGCTCTCAATATATTTATCACTTCACCTCCTTGCAACATTAATTTATTATCATATGAAGTTCACTTCACTTAGATATCTTTCAGAACATGTTGCTGGGTATGGGCATTTTTTCCTATTCTTCATCATTTAGATTATTGCCTCCACTTGTTCCACCTTATCTGCTAGATCTTCCCTTATTTTTTTGAATTCCTCCTTTACCTATTGGATTAACTTTGTAATGTATGTTATCTTCTCTACTCATTGAACTCTTATAGTTATATCTTTCATTTTAATCCAATATTGAACTCAAATTTGCTTTAATGCTTCCTAGGAAAGGATGGGATTTTGTGCCTTCTTATATTGCTCCAACTCCAATTATACTACTATCAATTTTTATTCATGAGCTTTAAGCTTTGATCTTAGCTCCTACAATTCCTTTTCCTATGTCTGAATTTTTTTTTCCCCTACTACAACTACTCATCTAGAGTTTCAATCTTCTCATCTCTTTGCTATAGTTATTATTTAGTTGAGGTTCTATCTAATTGGAGCTTTAGGTCTTTGAATTCTTGTTTCAAAGCCTTCTCTTTTGTATCCTCCCTTTTCAATATTTTTCTCTAGGTTATTAGCTTTATTCTTTGTATTTTGCATCCACCTTATTGCTTAGGAGATACATGTATGCCTTAGCATAAATGGATTTAAGTGTATCCTTCTTGGGAATCTTTGAGATGTCATAACTTTACACCTTGGTGATAGTCTATTATTTTTATTTCTTAAGCAGGTTTGTTGACCTTCAAGATTACAATTTATTTGACCTATTCTCTAGTAGTTGGATCGATAGCATCATATATCTGATGAATTGACATCTACATTTCCCTCTAAGATAACTATTTATGTGCTCATTTTTAGGCATTTGCTTCAACTAGTATTATAAAGAAGGCTTTTGATAATTTATGACTAGAGACATGGGAAGCGATAATGGAAGATTGGAAAGTATATGATGATTCTAAAAGGGATTTCAAATCCAAAATGTTGGCATTCACAATGGTATATGGGTATCGGATTTTAGGATATTGTTGGATTTCATGCATAAGGGGAGTAGAAGATATACTTAATGATGATTTTGAGGAAGCAAAACCTCTCTTAAAAGGGAAGATGGTGGAGATAGTTATTGTGGAGGAGATTGTAGAGGTGGTGGAGGATTTTCAAATGTAAGAGTAGGGATAGAAGCCATACCTAATACTTACACGTTTGGATGCTCCTTCTAAGCTATGGTTACAAACTCTTGAACTTTTGAATCCATACATTGATATTTTGTAGATAGTTGTTGCATCTTGTCTTTCTTTGAAATCTCATTTTGTTGGTTGCTTGGAGAAATGTTTATTTTAGTCCTCAGTAGATCACCTATATTTTATATGTTGTCCTATACCAATTTGAGGCTTATAGTTACTAGGAATTGTTGTATCGGTGGTTTCTTCTATATGTTCTATCACCTGGGCTATTTTAACTCCTATTATATGTTTTTTTTGCTCTTCCTAAACTATCACTAGCATACTTTCTATTACTAGATGATGATTATATGTGCTTTCCTTTTAAGGATATTTGCTTTGTACCCTATATCCAATCATTTCTTCTAAATCTGGTTCTTCTTCCAAATTTACAATTGTGACTATAGGGTGATATTGTATGGGACTTGATTTCACTGTATCTTCTATCTCTTCAAAAAAATATTCTTCCTCCTCATCATATTCCTCTTTGATCAACACAGGATATATTTCTCCTTTATGTTTAGCCATCCATTTTTCATATTCTTTATCAAAAAAAATTTCAATTTTTACATCTACAGAGCTAGGGAATGATTTTTCTATATATTTTTCTCACACATAGAGATCCATCATTTCCAAATTTTATCTTTGCTCCACTCTAAAGTTTTTTAGCTCTGACATTACCATGATTATGTTGTCATAATTTTGGTTCAACCAGTCCTAGATATCCTTGGTGTTCTTCTAATTTGGCCCTTTTTTCCTTGTGCCATAGCTATTGAGTTGGCATCCTTAGTAAAAAATACAAATATAGGTAAAAATGCAATACCTTGCACTTCCATGTGAAATAGCTATGCAATTTTGAAATGCTCTACTTTTTGAATGAGTAACTACTCTATTGTTCATTGAGTGTTTATAACCTTGCTTTTATAGCATTAATCCATCATGGAGCTTAGTCATTGCTATATTAATGCCAAATATTTTGTATGTTTAGCTTTTATTAAAAAATATTTTCTTAAAACTAATAATTCATATGAGCACTTAGGATGCATATCACTTTCAAGACTAGCTCACTTCTTAACTAATAGAATCACCAAGATTTTAAAATTTGGTGACTGCTAGACTTATGTATCAACCAATCATATTTTGGCTTTTCAAAACTATCATGACCATTAATTTTATAGTTACATATGTCATTATTTATATATGTAGCCTGGGGCACATGTTTTTAAGCATAATGCTTTAAATATTGGTCATTTACTAGAATAGATAAAAGGTGGTAATCTATATCTATCAACTCATATGCATTTACTTCACACCTTCCCAATATTAGGTAAGGCCCATACCATAATGAATCTAATTTTTCATGGTTCTTTGGTTTAGCTCTATTTTTATCCCTTTTTAAAACTAAGTCACCATCCTTAAACAACTTTGGGGAAGTTTTTTTATCAAACTATATTTTAATGACCAATCAATTGTATTCTCTTTTTTCTATTCTAGCAAAAGTAGCTCTCTCATTCTTCTTTCAATCAACTTCGTATTTTCTAACTCGATCTGAACTATAAGCTTTATAGCTGGCAATTCTAAATGTAGCAGTAACACAACTTCTTTCCCATAGATCAAAGAATATGAAGTGGTTTTCAAATACTTTTTAGCTATGATTCTATCTACCCATCATGCTTGATTAAGCATTAAATGCTAGCTTTTTGGATTATCTCCAATACTTATCTTGATTATTTTCATAAAATTCTTGTTGGTGGATTTAGCTAGACCAGTACCTTATGGTTAATAATTAGAAAAAATATTCTAATATATGTCATATCTACTAGTGAAAATTATGGTCTTAGTACCCGTGAAATTTGACCTATTATCAAAGACTATCATTATTGGGATTCCAGAACTTGTGAGTAATCTTTCCAAGAAATCAATAGTAGTCTCTTGATCTACATGCTTAGTTATTTTTTCCTTAGACTATCTAATAAAGTAGACAATTATAGTTAGAATAAATTTATGCTCAATAGATGAATTCAAATTGATTACCTTAATGAAATCAATCCCTCATTGTTGGAAAGGATCTCTTGCAACAATTGTCTAAAGGACCAATGTCAAATTCTTTCTTTTCTCAACAAAACTTTAAAACTTGTCATATTTTTTGGTGGCATTGAAAGCATCAACAAATAGACTAGGCCAATAATGTCCAACCCTTAGAATTTTAGCCACTATAGTCTAACTAGAGTAATATCCATTTGAGAAGCCTAAATAGAATTCATCCAAGACTTGCTTTGCTTTGTCTAGAAGTATGCACTATAGGATCACTCTATCAAAATTCTTCTAATACAAAATACCATAAATCATGATATAATTCATAGCTTTTATTTTGTACCTTCACCTTTGAGAAGTTGTAAACCCATTCTGACACTTTTTAGTCTAAATAAAATGGATTAAGTAATCACTATAGTAACTTCATTCCATTCAGCTATTTGCTACCTATAGCTCTTTGTTTCCTTCAATCAATAGATTTGTATTCAGTATTGTCCTGTTATCTATATGCTCAACTAGAGATATCCCTCTAATCAATTTGGTTGATTATATTTCTATGTTATACTCTTAAATTTTGGTGATCCACCTAGCTATATTTTTTCCTCACTCCCCTTGCATGATGAAGTTTTGGACGTTTGTGTACACAACATACACCACTTACAAATAGTGTTAAAGGGAAAATATCCCCTAATGTAAATTATAAATAATAGTAGCATGAATTGTAGAAATGATCGACAAGTTTGCAATTGTATTCTTTTCTAGGCTTTTCTTTCATTTTTTTTGGAAAAGTAGTCGGCTCTTGAGCCACTTTGTGGGATATCTCAAACCCCCACTTTTGGAACAATCTCTATAAATTTTTTCTTGCATATATATATGGAAGCCTATGTAAATTTTGTTTATAGCCATATATGGCCTCATACTAACCCATTTCTATGTATATGTATGTGTCTGAAAATTTTTACCTATTTTGGGTTTTATTAAGTGTACGTGTGTGTGAGGGGCCTACGTCTATTTTTAGATAATTTATTTATCATTGGCTCTCCTATGAGACCTGTATCTTTATGCATGTCTATAATTGGTAAATCTTATTTGTGCTTCACTATGTCAAGGAGAGGAAGTATTCATTGTTGGTACATAGCATATAGGCCTATTTTTGTAGGAAGATCTTAGAAAATCTCTTGGTGTATCACCATCCATTTTCTTTTGTTGAATGTTTTTATCTTATCTCTTGTCTCCATTTTTTCTTTGTTGAGTCCACATGCACCTTGAAGATCATATCTTAACAAGAAGTCAACCTTGTAAAATCTCCTAGAGGCCCTTGATTGAGCCAAACCCTATGATCTTGGCCATGGCCCCACTATGTCACTCCTTGTGAGGCACAATTGTGCTACAAAAAATCAGGCACAACAATAATTACTTTCTTCTAGAGTAGGAAATTTGGTATGTATAACTCTATCTTGTTAACATACACTGACCATTACTAAAGGTAGGCCTCCTAGATCTCTTTGTGGTTAATATGTAAGGTCTCGAAAGCAACACATCATAGATGTCCAATAACACCATGTCATAGGTTATAGTGATACATATTGGTGTTATACATACATGAAAGTATATTGATACTAAACCTCTAATTATTTTCTTGAAGGATTTAAGCTAGCTAGTGGAGTCAATATGGGAGCACTATTATCTAAATTTTGATCCATATTATATTGGCATATATGATGATGTTCTCTCGATTTCAATTATCCATAATGATGTGGAAAATTTTAGTCTTTACACAACAATGGGTATAAAACAAGCATTCTTACTCATCAAAATTGTTTGAGGTTTAAGCCATAACAATATCTATATTTTGTTACTCAAGCATGTGATATCTTTCTTTTCATAATTTGATGTCAATGCATAGTGATTGAGCTTTGTAGTCAACATCTATATCTTATGATAACTATAATATTTTTGCCAACATCAACCAAATTGTATTGATCAAATTGCATCTTCTGCTAACTACCATAGGTTGTTGGGTTTTCAACATAAACCAAATTGCATTGATCACATAGCAGTATTTATACATTCATATGGTTATACCCATATGTAATATTAGATTATATTATTATTACCAAAACCAAAAATAGCCTAGAATTTACAACCAATCAGATTTCCTATATCATGTAAATAATGAAATAATATTTTTTAACATAATTACATTATATAGGGTAACATATATTACTTTCCCCATTAATGTAGAGGAGAGAAAAATTAAATTTTGCACTAGCTCTTACTTTTTCTCTAGCTCCTAGGATATTGCCTCTAGGTCTATCTTTGGGTCACTACCTCTAGGTTTGGATCTAGGTTTACCTTTGGATAATTACCTCTAGGTCTATCTTTGTGTCTTCCTTTGGGTGATTGCCTCTAGGTCTATATTTGGGTCTACATTTGGATCATTACCTCTAAGTATACCTTTGGTTCATTACCTCTAGGTCTTCCTCTAGATTATTTGTGAGCATAGGTCAAGTAATCCCAAGACAACATTGTTCCATGATAAATTTATTATTTCTCTAAGCCCTCTTTGGAGAACATATTTTATATAACCCATGCAACATTTTATCCCATTGTGATACATTTATCCATTCACAATCAGTATGAATCTTACTAGTTATTTTCTCTTCGTACCAACAAGTTTTCTGAGAGGGATTATAACGTCCATAAATTTTACAAGGATGCAAATTCCAACATTGAGTTATCACATGTCCAAGTATTCCATAATAAATATAGAAATTTATTCAAGGGGTTTATTTTTCTACATAGTGATGTCTCTTTTGAGAAATTTGGTCTCTCTACTTGTTGTCGGACCATTATAACCAAGGTCTAAATTATTTGATCTTGTATTTGGTGTTATGGGCTCTTGTATGCCTTGCCCATATTTTCCCAATCCTATGCCATTATAACCCATTTGTTTCATTAATTTTGAGTCAATTCCTTTGGTGTGCTTTTCAAAGCACCCAAGTTTTGGTTCATGATATTCAACACCTTTATTATTATTATGACCTTTTTCATGGCCATCACTATCATAAATAGCATTCAATTTATTAGTATCACAAGCTAGATATATTTTTTATAAGATCACTTGTGTCACAAGAAGCATTTGCCATCAATGACTAGAGTTTGCTTGCATCACAACAAGCATTTGCCACCAAGGTCTCAAGGTTGCTTATGTCACAACAAGCATTGGTCATCATGGGTTGGAGGTCTAATTGCTCTTTTAGTTCCTCTTTCTTTTTACACTTACAAATATCCACTATGATTGATGTCCATGTTTATTTTTCTTGCAACATATATAGGCAATATAACACCATTTGTTTGAAGATCTTCATAGGCATCAACATATTTGAGAATTTTTTGCATACAAATCCTTAATGTGAGGAATTATTTATCTTAATAAAGAATCTAATTAATTGGGAAATAGTGGTAAGTTTTTTAATTGTTTTGGGACTTGCTTTTTCTTGGATTTTTCCATGTTGTAAGGTGTCATTTTCCACTGAAATTGCATCTTTAAAATATTTTTATGATTTTGTGTAATCATGCCAAATATGGGGGTGAAGGTGTAAGATTCCTCAAAAAATACAACTTATACAATGTAATTTTACAAAATATAGGATGATATGTTTGTAAAGTTTGTTAAGGTGTCAGCCTCCACCGAAAATACACCTTATTACAATGCACTTTATAATGCAATTATCACCTTTGTTTTACTTTTGCAACATAAAAAATATTATAATGACTTTGAAAAAATTAAATACTTTACCTTTTTTATTATTAAAATACCCATGTTTTTCTAAAAAAATAATTCTCCTCTTAATAAAATACCCTTTATTGTTTTTTAGTTTTAAAAAATACCCTCTTAAAAAATCAATACATTCACCCACTTTCTATTAAATAAATTGGTAAATACCTTTAACTAAGCAAATTCTGCCTCCAATTATTTGTTTCCACATATCCTCCACTTAGTTCAATATACTACTACAAAGTGTTCTTCAATTGTGCAAACCTTACACGTAAACCACTTACCATATCCTTAACCTTGGTAGTTTGGTTTTCTTTTTGACATATTTTTGTGCTTCATGCATCCATGACAAGTGGTTGGTGTAAACGTACAAAGAGTTAACTACACACATGTGGTTCATTCATGGAATGAACAAGGAGTACACCAATGTGGTTCAATTAAGGTTAAATGACCTATTGAATGACTATGGAGATTGATATATCAAGATGATAATCAAGAAATTTCACACCAAAGATTCCATGGGATCTAGGCTACCAAGCTAATTTGTCATTATGCAGCCTAAAATCTAAAACAAATTTTGTTGAGGATGCCTCAATGCATAAATAGATTGTATGACTTTCTCTTCCAAGGCCTTTGTCTTATCACCAGAGTGTCAAATGTATCAAGCATGGGCTATCCACCATAGTCTTGCTATAATACCCTTGATTTCAAATTCATACATAGGCTATATTGTCAACTTGAAGCCTCACAATGTTTTTTTAACCATGTCTATTCAACATTATGAATAAAAATATGCTATAGAGTCACAGCTGAAACCTCTTATGCATAAAAAATTCCATTCCTTTGGATTTAATAGCATAAATAAAATTATCTTATCTATCTAATATTACATCAAATAATACTATCTATATTTCTCAAATTTTTTTGGCAAAGGTTATGCCAACAAGTAGTACATAGGTTACTGTTTGGTATAATACCATGATAGAGTCACCTAAACCCCCACATTGTATAGCATCTCCTACTTATGGAAATAATTCATGGCCAATTTGAGCTTCCTATAAAAAATTGATGCAATTCATACATCTGATATGTGAGCCTCAATTGAACTTAGTCATGGCATTCCAATAAAATACATTTGAGACACTTTGTCTCCCACCTATAGGTCTTTGTCTTTTGTAGTCATTATGCAAACCATAATATCATAATAATTCTTTACCAATCCCAGTGATGTGGAGACATAGAGGTGAGGTAGGCGTTAAACATAGGGCATTGAAAGTTAGATGTGCTAGTTAAAATTGGCCCTAGGTACATACTTCCTAGTTATCATGGATGGAATTTGTCATGTTGTGAATACACCATCCATTTATAGAAATTTATTATACACCACTTCATTCAAACACATCATTATTTCAAAAATGAACATGACACAAAGCATCAAGCTCTAAAACAATAGATCTTGGAGTGTATCACAATAAGTGAGGAGGTGGTGATGTAGCTCCACTTAAACTACCTATTTTTGTTGCTGATAATTGAATCCTTACAACATGAGGGTGAACTCCTATTGTTTGCATGTGTGCAACACCTACTAGATGAAGATAGTGTGGGAGGAGGTCATGTATGCTAGTTAAATTCCTCTAGGCTATATTAAAGGACCTTGGTCATCAAGTTGATGATCTAGTGAATAATGTAGCAATAATTATACATTCATATGGCTATACGCATATGTAATATTATTTTGTATTGTTATAACCAAAATTAGGAGTAGCCTAGTGGTTATAACCAATCATATCTCTTATATCATGCAAATAATGGAATAATATTTTCTAACATAGGTGTCCTTATAATATGTAGGTTTTCCTTTGGTGTGGATTGTCTTATGCACTAGGGATGGAGAACCATTCAACTTTGATTGAATTTTTTCCTCTTATTTATTCCTAAACTAGAATGCTTGTGACAAAGTGTCAACTCGTGGGAAATCTATCTCTTAAATGAATCTAGTAATAAATACCATAAACATGCATGATAATTGGATGTCTTCCATCATTGTTGTTATAATTTATTGCATTAATTTTTGTCATGTAAATGTAATCATTATATTTAGGGGTGTGTTAATTATTTAATCCCATATATGGGTTAATAGAAATATCTTGTGAGAAGAATGAGAAGATGAAAATATAAAGTTGAATATGAAATACTAAATAGTATCTTGAAACAAAGAGACACATTAATGTCAAAATTTATATGGTGTATGCAAGTTTATGCTGGTGGAAATATATGAAAAATTACTGCGTGTATTTACTTATTTTTTAATATTTGATATCAAAATGGGCTAGTCTATGTGAGTATGGAGTTGTAAAGGGATAATCATTACCATGATAATCATTACCATTAAATGACATGCCCTACATGTGTTGTGGTTTGAAATTTGATAGCTTAACAAATGGAATTACAAGGGATGGACCTAGAACAATAGAATATAGATTGTGCATTAACCATAGACATTAAAGGTACTCACAATCCTTTACAAAAAGACTTGCATCCCTAACCTATCCATAGCAACACCAAAAAATTCTTGCTAGTTTTCGTTCAATATCTACTTTCTCCAAAATGAATATTTTCCCACTACCTAGCTTTTCATGTAGATTTCTTGCTAGTTTTCTTTCAATATTTGCTTCCTCTAAAATTACTATTTTCCCATTGCCCAACTTTGCATCTAGCTTTTATTCTTGGTAGTAAAATATTTTTTTCTAGCTCAAAATATTGTAGATATCCTTAACAAGGGTTTGAAAATCCAGTTGGAAATTTGTAGAATCCAATGCAAAAGTCTCAATAAAACTTAATTTTGGAGCATTTACAAGCACAACTTCTACTAAAATCTCTCTCACATGTTTCTAATTAGAATTTTAACCACACTCCTATTTAAGTAGGTATGTATTTCATTAAGTTACTGAGAAATATTTTTGAATGCCTATTGTTAGCTAACATCATAAATGACAAGTGCTCCTACGACTTCTCTATAGTACATGGATGTCATAGCCCTAAATTATGTAGCTAAAGATGTAGGGGCATATATATTTAATTATTTATAATAGTAGCTTATGTGAGTAACGATGAGGTGAAATAAATTAAAGAAAAATTTAAAGCGTGGTTGAATTTTATTGCCATGTTGAGAGTATTGTGCAATTTTTAAAAAAATGTTTGACTCAGATTAGTATTTGTAAATTTGAGATCGTGGGCATTGTTAAAGTGGTCATGATGAAGTGCCATTGTTGATACCAAGACTTTGGTTTCCTTACAGCAACATGGATTGAGATAGTTAGACTAGTGAAGTGTTTAAGAAGAATTACCAATATATTTTGAAGATGAAAATGAAGCAATATGGCCATGGTGCCATAACAGTTAGCAAGTGAAGAATAGAATATATGTTTTCAAGAAGTCGTGGGTTCCAATCTCTCTTCCTTTTTATTTTGATTAGTTGGACGAAAATATTTTTAAAAGGACCTCCAAACCTTATAAAAAAAATAAGATAATATCTAGCCACTAGGAGACTGAGGACACTTCAAACATTAAAGCCAACCAGCCCTTGGACACAACTACCTAGACCCAAACCAACATATACTAGCCAAAAAAACTAGACACATAAGCCAAACAGAGATAAAAGTTGGGCATGCAGGCCCATATGGATAAATAGAGATAAAAAAATTGGGTACGCAGGCCTGACAAAAAAATTCAAAAAATAACATCCAATGGGAGGGTTCCAACCACCTGCCCTAAGTATTCTAACTTGAGTTTGACCTTTGCCTGAATTCATTGTCCAATGATCTAAGGCCATCTAGAAAATTACCTGTCCAAATGTGAAGATCTTGCTGCATAAGACCTTGATTAGCCAGGAAGTCCACAAATTTGTTACCTTTCATGAACCGATGATTGAATTAGACTTCTTCTAAATTTTGAATCATTCTCTTGGCTTCAATTATAAAATTTGTAATAATTCAAGAGGAATTTTGGTTACTATTAATCATGTTGATAACATTGAATGAATATCCTTCTATGATTAGTTTCATGTAATTCACCTAGTTAAGTTGGGAAACACCCTTAAATAATGCTCGAGCTTCAACAAAATGGCTGGTTTGGTGATCCAAGTTTTTAGTAAAGGCAAGAAGGATTTTGCCCTTCAAGTTTCTAAACAAACCCCATGCACCCGTCAAACCTGGGTTCCCTTTAAAAGCTCTGCCAAAGTTGAATTTCAATGAACCCGATGGAGGGGGTTCTTAAATCATTCTAGCCCTATCCTGACTCACCCTACTCACTGTATTCTAAGGCTGAGTTAAAAAACCAATGATATCTTCAAATCGATATCCCCTTCACAAGTTATCAAATCCAGTTTTAAAGCTTTCACATTTTCCACTATATCTACAATGGCCCTTGAGGAGATTGATGACTCAGGATGGAAAATATTTTTAAATGTGTGAGCACTCCTTTCCTTCCATACCCTCCAAAAACTATGGGTAACCCAAATTTCAAAAATTGGCATAGGTGGGGAGAGGAGAAGGGGGAGACCCATTGAACAACTAGGTCCTCTAGTGAGTTGGGAAGAACCCAAGCAACACCTAGATTCAAAAATAACTAATGAAAGACTTCAATGGTATAGGTACAATGGGAAAATAAGTGGAAAGGCAATTCAAAAGCCCTGCTACACAGGAAGCACCTATTAGAGAAAATCATTTCCCATTTTTTAAGATTATCACGAGTAAGGCATTTTCCCTAAATTGCAAACCAGAAGAACACATTGACTTTAGGTGTCAAACCTTAAATCTAAACTTGATTCATCGGGATCCAAGGATATGAATCATAGTCCAAGCAGCCATAAGTAGAATTAATAAAAAATTGACCATCTTTCTCAGGATCCCAAACCAGCCAATCGTGAAGACTAGTTACCAGGGTTAGAACCATTTTATGTAGTTTTTTAAATTTATAAAATCAAGTTTCTCCTCAAAAATATTTGGTAAGCCAAAGGACTTCCACCGAAGATGACCATTGAATAATTCTAAAAAGTCAAAAAAATTAGGACCAAAAAACCTATATATGATTGGCATCAAACAAGCAAAGGTCAGGCAATCTTCAAGAGGGGATGGTGAGACCCAAGAATCTCCTAAAAAATCAATGGAATAACCATCCCCCACCACCCAATGAAGGCCTTTAAGCACATCTGCATGACTACCAACTATGTTGGACCAAAAAGCAGGCCCCACTAGGAGAGCTTGAAATTTTAGAAAATTGCTACCAACACCAAGATACTTAGCCTTCACAATCTTAACCCAGTTGACATTATCATCATGAACTAATTTCCAAGATTGTTTTGCAATCAAGGCTCTGTTCAACGTTCTCAGCCTTCTCAAACCTAAGCCTCCTTCTTCTCTCCTACTACAAACTTGATCCCATGACACCAAATGGAATCTCTTTTTCTCTTCATCCCCTGACCACAAGAAGGATCATTTCCTTATTTTTTAGTACCCTGAGAATCTCTTCCTTTATTAAAATGTAGCATTTTCATTTAAAATAAAATTATGTTTGTCTAGCATAATTTTTAGTGCCTTCTTTTTTAGTCACCTATTTAGCAGTAGAAAAAGTGAAAAGGGGGTATATTTTAGAAATTATAAGGTGCATAGATGTGATTTATTTTTTTTAAGAGGGTAATTTTTTTTTAAGTGAACGGGAAATTAGGAAATTGATATTTATAAAAAAAAAAAGAGGGGGAATAAATACTTGAAAGAAAAATGAAATGTATTTTCTTTAAGTTAGGAGAATAAGAATTTTCATAAAAGGGTGTGTTTTTTGTAGTGATCGACAACTTATTATTTTAAAATAAATTTTACACACTATAATCAAAACATGTGCTTAGCACAATCATAACGTTTAGTATAAACAATACCTCTAACTTGATTTTACATGTAATATTGTCAAGTAAAGTTATTGTGTCTAATGCCTAATATAGATTCCACAACAACATTTGGGTATTGACCCTATAAATTGTTAGGGAGGAATAAGGACACATTTTTGTGATATTTTGTTTCACTCCATTTTTTACCGTATTTGCTACTATAATTTGATATAAATCCTAAAATAGATCAAAATCAAGTATATAGGGAAGTCACACCGACGTATGAGAATTTCTCTTTAAGTGGTGTCATTGCTTCACTGAATCCTTTTCAGTTTTATCTTGGTACCATGTATCTCTCTTTTTCATGTACCTTAAGGTCTCTCTCACATGTAACTGCATATATCAAGACGACTAGCTTCTTCCACATGTTGATGGGTATATAGGAAGAGCGGGTATATCAAAATATTTAGTATAGAGGACTAGTGGGATAATTTTTGGATATAGAAGGAACCATTGCCATGGCTACAAAAAAACTTCATAAAATCTCAGTTGCTAAAGGGTCCAAAATTTACACCATGGAAGAAAAAAATGAGAACAATATTAGTGGTTAAAAAATCTAGGGTATTATTACTAGTGATGAAACTCAACCTGAGGAGAAAGTAGCTAAGTAAAAGTATGATGAAGTAGATACAAGGGCACTTATGCTCATCATTTTTGGAGTGGAATATGAAATATAACCATTTATCAATGAGGCAAAAACATAAAAATAATCATGGGATATACTTTGTACTATATTTGAAGGGATAAATGAAGTCACGGTCCTTCATCTTCAATCAAAAATTTGTACATTATGGGTTCAAGATGGATAGAATATTGAAAAAATCCTTCAAATAATTTTTGACTTGAAGAAAATTTTGAACATCATGGGAGAACAGGTGGATGGCAAGCTCTTGGTCTTAGTTGTACTTAGATTTCTTCTCTAATAATTTAGAACATTTGTGACACCTCTCCAAGTATCAAATAGAAGGCTGTCATTTAAAAAACTAATAAATATCCTTCAACAATATGAAGTAGATAATAAATTAAGATAGGATTTATCCAATAATGCCCTTATATCCATAAATAAATCATATCAAGGTTCAAAGGGTCCTTCCAAATCATATTTATCATAAAAGGAGACTCAATGGAAAATGAGGTATTATCATATTTATGAGAAATGACATGATATAAAATTGTGTAGATATAATTATTTGACTCATGGGACTCAATCTCGTAGACCTTAAAGAAAGCAACAATTTCAATCACAAAATCAAAAAAGAAAATCTCAACAAAAGCCACAACAAAAAAAGGTATATTGTTAAGGGTGAATCAAAACAAAAATGTGAAACAACACATAAGATATTGATGACTAAGATAGTAACAAAACCAAAGGATGATTTTTGGTATATTGATTCAATTTCTAACAAACATATGACTGGAGATTGAATATTATTTGATTTTCTACAAGCAAAAGATGAGAGACTAGTCATAATTATTAAAATTAAGACATGTTAGGTTAAAGAGGTGAAAAATATTTCTATCAATCTAATTTATGGAAAATACATAAATAAGAATGTGTTATATGTACTCAGACTAGCAAGCAACTTGTTATCAAACTTACAAATGCTAGATCAAGACATGATAGTTGGATTCAAGGTTATAGGTAGAAATAAGTGTTTCATCATAAAATATGGTAAGCTAATTGCAATTGGTTCATATAAGAATAATTTGTTTTCCCTTGATGTTATTAGTAAAGATGAGCACCATGGTCTCATGCTCAATCTTGATGATTGTATTAACCTTGAGAAATATCATGTTGCTAAAGACCATAGTGATGGTGAAGAGTTTAAATGTTTGAACATTATTAGTGCTAGTGATGTTGAAGGTCATGTTGATGAATAATAGAGTAATGATGAAAAGTTTAGGTTTAGATGTTTGAATTATGATAATGATAGCTTTGATTGGGTTGGTCATTGTTATGATGATATTTTTAGGAATATAAATATTATTGATGATAGTGATAAATACCATATCTATAATGAAGAATTTGGGTATCTAAACATTGAGAGTGATGTTGATAGTGATGATAAGCAAATTAGATGCTTTGAAAAGCATATCAAAGGTTTTGGTTTAAAATTAATAAGAAAAAGAGAATAGAATGATATAGGATTGGAAATACTGGGTAAGGTGTGATAATGTCCATAATGCTAGGAATAAGGGCAAAGAATGAAGGCTTAGATATATAGGAGAAGAGTGAAGTAATTACACAAATTTCATGAAGAAAGAACCATATGCAAATTTTTCTACGGTAAGTTGTTGCAGTCATCAAAGAAGATCCATATATGTAATATTTATGTTTTGGAACTTACATCCTTATGAATTTTGTGGAGGTAATAATCACTCCAAAAGAAAGTTTTGGCACAAAGAGAAAGTGACAAACATAATGCATTTGAATTATGGATGGATGAATGTATCTGAATGGGATAGAGCAAAAGAAATGTTGAATGGCTTCTATAGACAAAGACCAAGTTTGTTGAATGAGAATAATGTAATTTTTCCTATGGAAAAATATCTTCTTCTCTTTTAAGGTAGAAGAAGGGGTTTTGAAAGGCTCCTCAAACCTTTTACATCACACTACAAAGAGAAACATAGGATAGAAAAAATAAAAGGATCACTCAGGTTCAACCTTCAAAAAGGGATACTAGAAGAGAAACAATAGAGAATAAAAGAGCATATCTCCAAAACACATAGAACAATCACCAAGGGAATAAGAACCAATAACAAAGCTAAATTAACCTTATATATTACCATCTCTATCATTCTGGGTGTTCTTAAATGAGCTAGATCAAAACTTATTAAATTTGTTCTTTAGGATGCTCAGGATATGTGCAGCTTCATCAGCATAAGTTCCTAGCAAATTACTCAGCCTCGTCTCAGAGGTGGTGAGTCCTTCAAGCCATCAATACAAGAATTCATCCCAAAGTGGGGGTCTAAATATTCCACATCCATATTTTTCGTGAGACCTAGTCTTCCTATCTTAATAGGAGAACTATTCTTCATAGGTGAGATTAGGTCTGTCTCCAAAAAATCATCTAAATTCTTATCAGAGCTAATATGCATGGGGGAAACACCCACTTTTTTTTTTCTTTTACCTCCAATATATTATATTTACAAAAATTTTGAGCTTTCTTTTTAGAACCATCTACATCCTCTACAACATTAGTAGGTTTTTGTTTTTGGTGACCACCCTTTGAAATTTGCTCCTATTTGTTCAATTAAGTGAATTCAAAGCTATCTCCCTTCCTCTTATCAAAATCTTTAATCGTCATCGCTTCTTTGAACCTTATCCTAAAAAATATATTTCTCCAAATTTGTGGAACTACCACAATCTAGACCTAGGTTCACTAAATTGGTATGGTTATCTTTCTTGGAAACAAGAATAAAGAGAATATTCAACAAACTCTAATGTAGAGGCATTTAATAATTATCCTTATGGATCTAAAAAACTAAATTATCCATATATTTGAAGAGAAAATCTGGTATATTCATACACTCTTTCTTTCTTTGGTGGTTTAGGATGGCCACATCGAAACTTTTGACCATAAAAAATTGGTTGTTTAGAGTTAACTATTGCATGACTGTAAGGACAACCTTTTCCTAGAATTTAGGGAAAGTTTCCCTCATAATACCATTCTAGCATTTCTCCACCTTCTCACCTCTACTTTTAAATATCCTTAACTCCTTAGTGAGAGAATGTTTCTCTCTTGCAATACACTAGCCTAAGGTAGGAACTTTAGAAACCTCTAATATTGAAGTCACACTTATCATGAATTTGATCCCTCTTGCTTTCACTCTACCTTAAATCCATGAGTGCACAAGCTTCATGGATAAAACTCTTTTTGTACCAAATATTCTAGAGGAAATTCATTAGGCCACCTTTAGCGAAGATGTCTGAGACTTCCTTGTCTAGAAATAAAAATGTCAGTTTCACCCTTTTCTCAATTCTCATAGTTAGTTGTAACCATAAAAAGTAAATAGTATAGCTAGAGATGTAAATAAATCCTATGCATTCAAACCAAAAAGTGGATCTTCAAGAATTAATAATACAAAATTTTGACATGTTAAGGTAATGATACTTTTGCATGTCATTTAAAGGACCATTGCTCATCATAATCTAAAAAGGGGTGATGAGTGAGGAACACAGATTTTTCAAAGCATTTTTGATAGCCAATGTGAGAAGATAATTAGAATCAACTAACTATGGTATTCATAATTCAAAGTATAAATACAATAATATAGGCTAATAATAGCCATAGATAGGTGAGAAATTATATCCCCCAAATCACACTAACAACTAACAAATGTTTCTAACAATAATATATTCGTTAAATAGAGATATTTAATGAATATATAACCTAGGTAGAAAACCTTCACCTAGGAGTATTTACTTATTACCAAATAAGGTAATAGTAATAGTTACTTTACCATAGTAACTCTAACATCCCCCCTTATTACATTATTTGGGTAATGTATATATCTCCCCCCATACAATGAAGGAGAGAAATGAAAGATGTTGGTATGTTGGCTCTTGCTCTAGATCAACCTCTAGCTCATGGATCTGGCTCTAGATTCGAGTGTACCTATGGATGAGTACCTCTGGGTATATCTCTGGATATTATTATGAATCTGCCTCTAGATCATTGCTTCTGGATCTGCTTGTAGGTCTTCCTATGGATCTTTGTCATTGGGTCTATCTTTAGGTTTTTCTCTGGATCATTGCCTCTAGGACTGCCACTTGGTCTATCATTGGATCTGCCTTTGGATCTACCATAGGTTTTACCTTTTTTGTAGAAGCCATACAACATTTCTTTCATTTTGGTCCATTGTGTGAGATCTGTCCATCCACAATCGATATGAACCTTGTTGGTCATTTTCACATTGTACCAACAATTTGAAGTAGAGTGATTTGTACATCCACATGAGTTACAAGGATGTAGTTTCCAATACCTAGTTGTTGCATGTCTTGTTCTTCCATAATGACTATAATAATACTTTGTAGGAGTTGTTGGAGATTTAGGTTTTTCAAACATGGTTTTATTGGTACTTGCTTGTCCATCATAGCCAAAGCCTTCTTTATTTGGCTTGATATTTGGTATTATAAAAGTTTTAATGTCTTTTCCATGTTTACCTAATATTTCACCATTGAATCCCATTTTTTTCAAGTTTGGATCCAATGCCTTTGGTGTGTTTTTCAAAACATCCAAGTTCTTCATCTTCATCAATGCTTTTAACAATATGGTATTTGTCACTATTGATGAGAGTATGGAGCTCATTTTGAGGATTTTCAATTTTTAAGTCACTATTATACCAAGTAATATCTACCTTTGTGATGAGATCACCTGTGCTACAACTGATATTTGCCCTTATAGTCATGATATCGCTTGTATTACAACAAGCATTGGCTATAATGGCCTTAAGATCACTTGTGTCACAACAAGCATTTGCCATCATGGGTTGAAGATCACTTGTGTCACAATAAGGATCGACCATTAGGAGGATGACCTCTGATTTCCCTTTTCTTTTTACATTGGGCAATGTCAAGTGAAATAAATGACATGTATATTACCCTTACAACACCAATAGGGATTAGAGAACCATTGTTCTAAAGATATTCACAAGACTCAGAATCTTTGAGAATGGCTTTTACACCACTACGTAGTGTGAGAAATGTGTCATCCTCATAAAAATCCATTCCTTCCATCCCTGGTGGAAAGTAAGGACCTTTAACTGATTTTGCAACATCATCAATTAGTTTTGGGACATTTTTCTTCTTTGATCTACCCATTTTAAGGTGTTGATCTTTGCTAAAAATGCACATTTTACAATAAAAGTATGTAAGAAGTTTGACTTAGGTGTCGATAACTGTCAAAAATACACCCTTACATGTCTTTCCCCATTTTTGCAAAATATTTTTTGATGAAATTTTACAAGAATTTTGACTAAGGTTTTGGTCTCTACCGAAAACGCACCCTTACAAGTCTTCCTCCATTTTTGCAAAATATTTTTTAATGAAATTTTACAAGTTTGACTAAGGTTTCGGTCGCTGCCAAAAATGCAGCCTTACAAGTCTACCCCCTTTATTGCAAAATATTCTTTGAAGGAAATTTTGCAAGAAGTTTTACTAAGGTGTCGATCTTTGCCAAAAATGCACCCTTACAAGTCTTCCCCCTTTATTGCAAAATATTCTTTGAAGGAATTTTGCAAGAAGTTTGACTAAGGTGTCGGTCTCTGCCAAAAATGCACCCTTACTAGTCTTCCCCCTTTGTTGCAAAATATTCTTTGAAAAAAATAAAAGAATTATCCCCCTTTATTGCAAGTACTTCAAGCAAAAATTTGTTGTTATGAAGCCTAAAAAGAGGTTTACAAATCTTGTCTTCTAGGCAATTTCTGAAGTTTTCCTCCTTTAGTGCAAAATATTTTGTACAAAACTTTGCCTCCTAGGAAAATTATCAAAAATTCACCAAAAAATCCCCCCTTATTGCAAGTACTTCAAGCAAAAATTTGTTGTTATGAAGCCTAAAAAGAGGTTTACAAATATTGTCTTCTAGGCAATTTTTGAAGTTTTTCCACCTGAGTGTAAAACTTTGCCTCCTAGGCAAATTATCAAAAATTTCACCAAAAAATCCCCCTTATTGCAAGTACTTCAAGCAAAAATTTTTGTTATGAAGCCTAAAATAAAAGGTACAATTTGATGACTTCTTCCTTTCTGATTGCCTTTACAAGTTTTATCTCCCTTTTTGCAAAATACGTTTTGAAGGAAGAAAATAATTATTCTGTTAGGATCCCATCTTAACGTTATTTTGTAATTCTTATTATTATGTAATGACCCACTTCCAACGTGGGGTATCCCATATATAATGTTATTTTGTAATGTACGTGACATGTTATGCTCCTAGCCAAGTGGGGCCATTTGATGTAACTATTATCAAGATTGTAACCAACATTTGTTAGAATATTCTAGCTTGAGTGGCATTTTGCATGTAAGCCAACTGTTGAGCCTAGGGTTAGGGTTTGCATGATGTCTTTCTTTAAAAATCTATGAAGCCATGTACGAATCATCTTTTTATAAGTTAATGAAATATTGAAAGAGGTTGCACCCTCAAATAATCCCGCGATTCTGAGTTATTTGTGAGATTATTTCAATTTCGTAATTACTTTTTGCATAGTATTATTTTGTTATTGCATGTATTTCAGTTATCTTTCAGTATTTTTTGTGTGTGAGATTTATTTCAATTGTAGGTTCCTAACAAGTGGTATCAGAGCACTTTCCAAGGTCGAGTTCTACAAAAATTAAGATGATTTTTACCATCCATTCTATTTGTTAGGTATAAATTTCAATGTGTTTTTCATTTTTGCTTTTTCCTTTATTAAAAAATCCAAAAAAATACAGTTCATTTTTTTACCAGCAAATCCAGAAAACACAAAAAAAAAATACAATTTTTATTTTAGTAGTTGTGTAGGTTAGAAACCATGTACTGATGGTTTTAATATATCATGAAGGATCTATCCTTATTGGCTAAGCTAGATAGCCCATAAAGCATATAGTGAAGTGAGGGGCGATCAGTCTCCAATACCAAGGCCTTAGATAACACTCGTGCATGAAATCGAGCTCCCACGCATCTTTGGGTGTATCGGGAGACCATTATAGGTTTAACAAAATTTTATCCAGTAGGAATATTTTTGACCTTGTATCATCCATAGTCCACGAGATATATCATCTCGCATGATTACCCTCTCGTACTATCAGAGAGGCAAATAGTGTGCTCAAGGGTATGTGTGGAATCCTCCTTGGATAGGGGCCTAAAATATTGGCCTGAGCACTATTGTTCATCACTGTGGTATAACAGAGGGCCTATGGGTGCGGCATACTTCTTTACCTAGCATGCCTTAGTTTTGTTAAACACTTCAACCTATAAAATTACAAATATTTATGTTCTACTAAACCTACATTCACAATCCCAAATAGTAAGCATATGGACTTCCCTATCACAAAATAACACACCTTGCATGCACCAGCAGTTAGGACAGAGTTCGTAATTGTCTCTAATAGTCTGCAATATTCTAGTACCATTCAAGTCAGTCAGTGGCAGTAACATTCTGGTAAGTGATAGTAACAGTCAGGTCAGTGGAAGTAACATTCTGGTAAGTGATAGTAATAGTCAGGTTAGCAATAGTAACAGTAACAATCAACTGTAATAGCCAAAAAATATAGGTGGTCAGGGTCAGAAACAAAACCATCGGTACAGGTGACAAGATAGTGATAGAGTGATCAGTTGACAGATTCAAGATAGTTGATAAATTTTTCCCACTTGTGACCTAGAGCCCAAAAACAAAAACTTAGAATATCTGTTCATAGGGATATCTCTTCACATAGAGCTCATAATGACTCAAAAATTTAGCTGCTAATTCTACACTATATTCCAGATAAAATTTTCCTTCGCAGCCCCTGGACAAATTTTGCACCGATTTTTCCAAAATGGTAATTTTTTATTTTTATTGGTAAGGCCATAAATTGTCAACGGTCAATCAAATTGATCTAAAATTTTGGGAATAGAAGCTACTTGTTATTATGCATGAAAGACCCTCAAGGACTCACTGGTGAAATTTTAAGTCCAAGTGAAATAATTTACCTTGACATAGACTTGCAATCAACCAGGGATCACTAAAAGTCAAGAAATTTAGTATATCCCCTCATTGAGAGCTCAAATAAAGTAGCCACCGAAGTGGACCCTATCCTAAAATTAGTGTTGCAACCCATTCCCCAAATTAAATTTTGGACCCTTACTAAAAATAGTAACTCCATAAATCACACTTCTTTTTTTAGCAATTCAATAAAAAAGTTTGAGGCTATCTCAAATGGCAAGTGGTACTTGTGGACATCAAAAAGAGATAGAAAAAACACTGCTTCAACATTGGATACCCTACTAAGTGTTGTTACTGGCTTGTAAAAAACAATTAAATACTTGATAACATAATTTCAAACTTTCAAAGTTGACCAAGATACCTCCAGATATTGCCTAGAAAAACATATAGCAGATGTTGAATCTAAAATACAAGGTGTTCTAAGCAAGTTTGAGTATCATCATGGAATGGAAACATGGAACTCTCACCTTCACTTTGATCATGAAGATGCCAAAACTAGACTTTCCTAAGTTCAATGGTAAGGATTTTGTTGGATGGTTATGTCGTGTTGCTCAATTATTTAGACTCCATGATGTCCCTATTTATCACTGATTTCAAATGGATTCTTTCAATTTGGAATCTGAAGCCTTATAGTGGTACCAATGGTTGCAGAAAACTATTCCTGATCCTTCTCGGGCATAATTTGAGTCCTAATTACTCACTCTCTTTGGCTCTAGTGAGTATGATGATTTTACAGGACAGTTGACAAAGCTAAAACAAACTTCGACAGTTTGAGATTACCAAATACAATTTGATAGATTAGCCAACAAAATTACAGGATTTAATGAAGGGTTCTTTATGAGTTGTTTTGTTAGTGGGTTACGGGAAGATCTCCAAGTCGAGGTCACAATGTTTGGAAACCTACCTTCATTGCTTTTCCTCGGATCATCCTACGCACTGGGCGAGATGGCTTCCTTTGTCCGAGTGGTGGTACAATACTTCCTATCACACAGCTACCAAGGTTACCCCTTTTGAGATGGTTTATGGGTGTCCTCCACCAACGTCTTCCTCCTACATTCCAGGTAGCTCCAAGGTCCATGTAGTCAACACTACTCTCAGTCAACATGCTGATATCCTCTATCAACTGAAGCTGAATTTGGAGGTAGCCCAGAATTGAATGCACCAACAGGATGATCAACATCATTTGGAGCACAGTTTTGATGTGGGTGATATGGTTTTCCTTCACTTGCAACCATACAAATAGTTTTCCCTCCAGATTCATAGATGCCAAAATCTTACTCCAAAGTACTATGGGCCCTATCAAGTGTTACAACGGATTGGTGCCACAACCTACAAATTGGTCCTTCCACCTACATCCAAGATCCATCCTATTTTTCATGTTTCTACTCTCAAAAAGGTGGTGGGAAATCAGGTACAAGTTCAATCTACACTCCCAAAGTTAGATGAAGAAGGTTTTATCTTACTTGAACCTGAACAAATGTTGGATCGTTGGACTCACACTCTTCGTAATTGCACCATTACTAAAGTCCTTGTTCAGTGGTGTGGAGTCTAGCCGAAAGATACTACATGGGAATCTCTCCATTAGCTCCAGCACCAATTTCCTCACCTTTAGCTTTGAGGACAAATATTTTTGAAGGGGAAGGACATGTTAGGATCCCATTCTAACATTATTTTGTAATTCTCATTATTATGTAATGACCCACTTCCAACATGGGGGATCCCATATATAATGTTATTTTGTAATGTACATAGCATGTTATGCTCCTAGCCAAGTGGGGCCATTTATGTAACCGTTATCAAGATTGTAACTGACATTTTGTAGAAGATTCTAGCTTGAGTGGAATTTTGCATGTAAGCCAACTCTTGAGCCTAGGGTTAGGGCTTGCATGAAGTCTTTCTTAAAAAATCTATGAAGTCATGTATGAATCATTTTTTTGCAAGTTAATAAAATATTGAAGGGGGTTGCCCCCTCAAAGAGGCCCGCGATTCTAAATTATTTGTGAGATTGTTTCAATTTCGTAATTACTTTTTGCATAGTATTATTCTATTATTGCATGTATTTTAGTTATCTTTCAGTATTTTGTGTCTGTGAGCTTTATTTCAATAGTAGGTTCCTAACATATTCCCCCTTAGTGCAAATAATTGCTACTATGAAGGTTCCTTATTTCACCAAATTGGTCTCTCTTTCGATATACCCAAATGAGTACTGAAAGAGAATTCACTCAAAAAGATATTTAATGGCACCTTCCTAAAAACCCTTCTGAAGAAGGATGATCAGTTTGAGGAATTTAAGCCAAACAAGAAGAGTGAATTTAGGGTATTTTATGGAGTGAATATAAAAATAAAATTTGGCTTTACATGTGCAATAAATTACACAAATAGGTGTAAAATTTGGGGTCTTAAGTGCTTTTGATTTTTAACTTAAGATGTAATTGCAAAAATAGGAATTTAAATGCAATAAACCATCAAAAGTGCCCACAAATTTTTAACACTTAGGTGTCGGATTCCACTGAAAATGCACCTAATTTACAATGCCAATTTTAGAAAGGTGTCGAATGCTATCAAAAATGCACCTTATTACAATATTTTTTGTAAAAAATTTGATGTTTGTGTTTGCAAAAATTTTGATATTTCATAATTTCTCCCTTTGTGTTACAATTTTGCAAAACAATCCAATTCTTTGTTTATCCCTCCTTTGCTTTGTAAAATTAACAAGGTTTTTAGGAAATTTTTAGATCCCCCATAATTTGCAAAACAAATGTGCAATTTTTGTGTTACATCCCTCAATTTTGAGAAAAACAAATGCACAATTTTGGCTTTATATTTTGCAAAACAAAAATTGAGCCCTTTTTGTTTGCAAAAAGAAATGTGCAATTTTTGTGTTATATCCCTCCTCTTAGAGAAAACAAATGCACAAGTTTAATTTGAATTTTGCAAAAAAAATGAGGCTCCTCCATTCACAAAATTTACACGGGTTTTCTAGAGCAAAAATTTAATTTTTGGATGTGCGGGGGTTCGATCCTGCGACCCCGTTAAGGAGAGTCTAAGGCTAGCCCGGGCCACCATTCAGGCTAGCATGAATCTTGGAAGAAGCTTCACACTTATTTGGTTTTATTTTCTCTTAGTTGCAAAGCAAAAAAATAAGAATGTGGGACTTTTTTTAGTCCCACATTCGTTATACGGGTTACTTTTGAGTCTTTCAAAACTGAAAATCCTCACTTGATTTCTTGATTTTCTACGGGTAATTCATAGGAAGTAGGTGGATATTCTTTTGACCAAAACAACAAACCCGTGCACCAGGTGGACCCATTCAAAAATTGGCATATCAGTCTTCGATCACAAATGGAGTGTCACCACTTGGACATATCAAGTTTTCCCACATTAGTAGCCATTGGAATTCTTGTCGAGATGCCACATCAGTAGAGGGTGCCACGTGTTTGCTACACAAGTTCCATGTGTTCTCCAGGTATCCATCTTGAGGTTCATGCCTACCAGGTCAGTAGCCAACTAGATTGTCACATGTCCATCTCAAGGTGCATGCAGGTTTCAAGATTCATGTCTGGTCAGATCTGCATCAGAGGGATCTAAGTGGTCACCAATCCAGAGTGTGCATCCAGTAGTTAGATGAGCACCAAGCGGTCGGTTGATTTCAAAGATACATTGAAGCATCATCTTGGATTGTTGTTTGAGATGAAATACCTTCATGTTGTAAAATGTGAAAAGGGTCTTACTTGAACTAGCTTAGAAAAAACTAGTTCAACGCCCTTCAAGTGTGAACTGGAGTCATAATCAGTCAGCAACATAGTTCTAAGTTTTATTCCTTTTCTTCTCCCCAATGTTTTTCCGACCATGTCCCTTATCGCTCCACCTTCCCCAATCTCCTCCTTATTCGTCTTTCGCCTTCTTCATCTCATCTTCCACCTCCTTCTCTCTCATTCATCGTCGTTCTCCTCATTTCTCTCCCTCTTGCCGCCTCCCTTTCCTTTTCCTCCGGCTACGCTTTCTCCCATCGTCCCAAATTCCCAATTCCCTTATACCTCCCACATTCTCACGGCAATTTATTTTAAAAGCCTATTTAAGGCTTAGTAATGTTTTTTTCAAGTGGTTAGTTGATATTAATGAGAATAAAGCATTATACTTTTTTGCGTGTCTAATATTTTTGTTTGGGCCCACATAGATCTCCGAGTCGAACTGGTATCAGAGCGAAGGTTAGAACGTGGTCTTCAAAGTAGCGCGAGAGCCGAGAGTGGGTCGAGGTAGAATCTAGAGTGGACACAATTTTTGGGGGCACCGTAATCGAGGTTGTGGATCGTGGAGAGTTGGGCACGCGGATCGAGAAGGTCCTAAAATCTACTGAAGTCAGACCAGAGCACGATAGAAATCATGTTGGGCATGAATCCCGAGAAGCACCAGGTGGCAGAGATACTGAGGTGGTAGGCGAGGTCAAGCTTATGTGGAGTTGACACATGGATCGAGGTCCTACTGAGCTGGCAGAACAAGTGAGCTGACGAGGAGCATCGACGTGAAGGAGACACATGGCACGGATGCATGGAAAAGTGGCAGGTGGCAGCAGCCACGTGGCAGGAGATTATTCATTGGATGGGGCAAAATATCGGTTGAGCGATCGCCCGAAGGCAATCGAAAGGGTAAGTGTTTGTGGGAGTATAAAAACACTTATAATGCCCTCATCCTGCTAAATGTGGGATATATGAATTTGTTTTTTTTTTTTAAACATGGTAGCATATTGTTTAAAAGTTGGGTAGTTCCTTCCCATACTCACCGAGCACCGTGGTGTGGCGGTTAAGGCACCCCACAAGCAGGCAGGAGAACCAGGGTTCGAAACCCGCCGGAGGAAATATATAAAAAATTTTAATTTTTTTTTTTGACACGTCGAAGTGCAAGAAATAAGGATAAAGGCGTGCACTTTGGTTCCAAAGGTAGTTGCATAGTGCAGCGGCTAAGTCCCTTGGCTGGAAAGAGCAATGTGCAGGGTTCGAATCACCTGCAAGACATTTTTTTTTAAAGGAAAAGGTTTTAATTATTTGTTTTAAAGTTTTTTATATTTAATTTAATAGTTTTTTATATTATATTTATAATTATTTTTTAAATATTTGTTTAAAAAATAATTAGGGATATAACAAAATTATTAATTTTTTTAAAGACTTTAAACAATTTTTTTTTGAAAACCTTAAGTTTTTTTTTGTGGAAAAGAATTTTTTTTTCTTTCCTGAGACTATAAAAATTGTTTTATGAAAACCTGAAAATTGATGTGGTTTGATAGATGATCCGGTCAGCTGGATGCTACTATGCACTCTGCTCTCTATTGAGAAGAGAGACACCTGATTCCTTTGACGAGAAAGTCCAGTGGAACGGACTTCATACAGTATTTTGCTAGTTAGAAAACCAAGTGATTGCTCATTTGAGGAAACCGGACTCTAGATACGAGGCGGATTCTAAAGATAATATCTTCGGGAAAAGGATAGAAGAGTCCGAGATGGTTGAAATAGTACCTAAAGCACAATCAAGTGAAAGTTATACACCTGTAATGCCTAAAGTAGAAACAAGTGAGAGCTATACACCATGCTCTCCTGATCCAGAACCAGTAGTAGAAGAAGAAGAAGAAGAAGAGGAAGAAGAACCTGAAGAAGAAGAAGATCCAGTAGAAGTTGAACCTAAAACTGAAGAACGAGATGTTATAATCATCAATAGAAGTTTTGAGCCAGAAGCAGCACCAGAAGTCATTGTGATTAGTGACGACGAAGCAGACAACTTCGCCTTTCCAGTTCTGGGTGATCCTCAAGAAGAAGAATGCCAAATCAGTGAGCGTATTAAAAAGGCTAGATTTGATTTAAATCAGTGATCTATTTTGTACTCCTTTGTACTACTTGTTTGCAATTGAAATAAAGTCTACTTTCTAAAATGGCATCCAATACTAGTCTACCAATCCCTGAGTTCAATGGTGGTGATTACGAGTATTGGTCAATTAAAATGAAAACTCTTTTGATAGGGAAAGGTCTTTGGGATGTGATTGAAGAAGGATATACTGAACCTACTGTTGCTGATTGGGCAGCTTTGAATGTTGTCGATAAAAGGGCTAAAAAGGAAGCTCAGAAGAATAATTCTTCCGCCCTTTATCACATCCAAGCTGCCCTTGATAGAAGTATTTTCCCTAGAATAGCTTCTTTTATAACAGCTGAATCTGCTTGGAATGCTTTAAAAGAAAGTTATAGAGGTAGTGACCAAGTCAAACAAGTAAAACTACAAACCTTGAAATGAGATTTTGAAACTCTTAAAATGCAGGAAAGTGAAAAGGTTGGTGATTACTGCATGCGTGTAAAATTCGTAGTAGATAAGATGGTCACTTTAGGAGAAGAAGTCAAACCTGAAATTATAGTGAAGAAGGTGTTGAGGACACTTCTTCCTAAGTGGAATTCAGTTGCCATAATCATAGAATAATCCAAAGACCTAACTTCTCTGTCTTTTGAAGCCCTCATTGGTTCACTTCTCTCACATGAAGAGAGGTTACAACAATATCCTTCCACAAGTTACGGAGGAGATGAAAAAGCCTTTGCTTCTCATGAAGGCAGAGGTAGAGGCCATGGTAGAGGACAGTATCGAGGTAGAGGCAAAAATAATCAGAGAGGTGGAACTCCTAACAGAGGAGGAAATCAGAATAGAGGAGGATTCTCAAATAGAGGTGAATATCATAATAGAGGAGGACAACAAAATAGAGGGAAACAATCAGGCAGAGGAAAAGGAGGAGATAAATCAAAACAATCTTGCTACAATTGTGGCAAACCTAGCCATTATGCTCATGACTGTTGGTCAAAGCCTTCACAAGGAAGCAGCAACAACCAAAGCAGTCAGTTTGGCAATTTTGGAGAAGAGGAAGAGGCCACAAATCTCTTTCTCTCATATGGTCAGGCAGATCAGAACATGAATGATACATGGATCTTGGACACTGGGTGTTCAAATCATATGAGTGGCAAAGAAGAACTCTTTGCTACTCTAGACTCCTCATACAAATCCAACATCCGATTGGGTGATGACAAATCATTGGAGGTTGAAGGCATTGGAGCCATGGCGGTTCCAACTAAAGAAGGCGTCAAGAAAGTAAGTGATATCTATTACACACCCCATCTCCAACACAATATTTTAAGTGTTGGTCAAATGTTAGAAAAGAACTACAAGTTGCTTTTTGATGAGGGTAAATGCACCATTTTTGACAAAAACAATAGTAATAGAATCATTACACAAGTGCCAATGTCAAAGAATAGATTGTTTCCTTTAAATTTTGGCCAGCCAGGGGGAGATAAGTTAGCAAATGTTGCTATTACCAATTCAAGTGTCCTGTGGCACTTGAGATATGGTCATTTGAATTCAGCTAGTCTAAAAATGCTAACTTCACAAGCAATGGTAACCGGACTTCCCAAAGTTCAAGATAGTAAGGAAGTCTGTGAAGGGTGTGCCTTGGGCAAGCATGCCAGATCAAAATTTCCTCATGGACAAGCATGGCGGGCTAGTCATCCACTTTAGCTAGTGCATACAAACATCTATGGTCCGATGCAGACCAAGAGTCTTGGTAACAACTCTTACTTCCTACTTTTCATTGATGATTTTACTAGAATGTGCTGGATATATTTTTTGAAACATAAGGATGAAGCATTTGAATGCTTCATCGATTTCAAAGTAAGAGTTGAAAATGAAAGTGGATATTTTGTAAAGTGTCTTAGATCATATAGGGGAGGAGAATACTCCTCTCATGAATTTTTGAATTTTTGTAAGCAACATGGCATTAAGAGGCAGTTCACAGCTGCCTACACTCCATAGCAGAATGGTGTGGCAGAGAGGAAGAATCACACCATTGTGGAAATGGCAAGGTCTATGCTTCAGACGAAGCATTTGACTAATTCATATTGGGCAGATGCAGCTAGGACCAGCGTACATATCTTGAACAGAAGTCCTACTTCAAGTTTGGAAGGACAAACACCTTACCAAGCTTGGTATGGTAAGAAGCCAAATGTTAAGTATTTCAGAGTGTTTGGTTCACTGGCATATTCTCACATTCTTGATGAGCTGAGAAAGAAGCTTGATCCAAAGAGTCAGGCATGCATATTTGTAGGGTACTGTGAGAACACAAAATCTTACAGACTTTACAATCCTAGGACTCGAAAGAATGTGATTTCAAGGGATGTGATTTTTTATGAAGGGGGAGAATGGGGTAAGCCTCAAATATTTAGTGATGATGAATCTAATGATGTAGTTTCTAAGCAGGTGCAATAGCAGTCACCGCAGAAAGGTAAGAAGTCTCCTCCCACAAGCCCAAGTTCATCTTCTAGTTCAACTTCTTCACCAAGTCCTTCTCCACAGAGATCAGTAAGTTCCTCACCAATGGACATTGATTCTCCATCCAGAGGTAAGAGAACTCTTTAGAACCATCCATCATATCAGATGTTGGATAAAAAAATTTCAAAAAGATATACTAGGAGTCAAGCTAGTGAAATGAATTATGTTCTACAAAGATTAGAAAATATGCACTTGTATGGTGATGATGTCTCCCAGCAGGAACCTAGGGGAGATCTAGTTAACTATGCTTTGTTAACTAGTGCACATCTTGAACCTTCTAGTTATGAGAAGGCTTGTACCCAAAATATTTGGCAAGATGCCATGAAAGAGGAGATAACCTCTATAAAAAACAATGACACTTGGGAGCTGGTGAAGCTTCCTAAAGGAAAGAAATGTGTTGGATGTAAGTGGGTCTTCAAGACCAAGTTCAATGCTGATGGAAGCATTGAGAGGCACAAGGCAAGATTAGTTGCAAAGGGATTCACTCAAAAATATGGAATTGATTATGAAGAGACTTTTGCTCCTGTAGCCAGACAGGAGACTATCAGAATAGTTCTTGCCTTAGCTGCACACAAGGGATGGAAAGTCCAACACATGGATGTAAAGAGTGCATTTCTCAATGGTTACTTAACAGAAGAAGTGTATGTTAAGCAACCACAGGGATTTGAAGAGAAATACAAGGAGCACCTTGTTTATAAACTGAAGAAGGCACTCTATGGCCTCAAGCAAGCACCGAGAGCTTGGTACTCACGCATTGATGGGTACTTTAAATATTTTGGGTTCATCAGAAGCAAAAATGAACCCACGCTCTACTACCTGAATCAAGGTAATGACATCCTCATAGTTTTTTTGTATGTGGATGATCTCATTTTTATGGGTAGTAATGAAAAAGTTAATATGGAGTTCCAGCACTCCATGATGCAGGAATTTGAGATGAAGGATCTTGGCTTAATGCAATACTTCCTTGGAATGGAAGTCCATCAAACAGATTCAGGGATCTTCATCTGTCAACTTAAGTATGCTCGGGATATGATTAAGAAGTTTGCTATGGAGCAATGCAAACCAGTTGCAACTCCAGTTGGACATGGGATCCAATTAAGCAAGGATGATGGAGCACCGAAAGTTGACGTGACCACTTTTATAAGCATTGTTGGGAGTTTGATGTTTCTTGCCAACACCAGACCAGATATTCAGTATGCTGTGTCTCTTGTCTCTAGATTTATGTCTAACCCATCTGAGCTACATTTGCAAGCAGCTAAAATAATTTTGAGATATGTGAAGGGTACATTGGATTTTGGAATCCAGTACTACAAAAGTGATACTATCAAGCTAGAAGGCTTCAGTGATAGTGATTGGGGTAGCAATGTTGATGACAAAAAATCCACATCGGGAAACTGTTTTAGTCTTGGTTCAGGACTAATAACTTGGAGTTCAAAGAAGCAAACAGTAGTTGCACTATCTTCAATAGAAGCTGAGTATATAGCAGTCACTCATGCTAGTACTCAAGCTCTATGGCTATGAAAGGTATTGGAAGAGATTGGAGAGCAGCAAAGTGATTCAACTAGAATATACTGTGATAACATCAATGCCATTCAGTTGGCATACAATCCTGTCCACCATAGTAGATCAAAGCATTTTGATATGAAATACCACTTCATCAGAGATATGGTGGAAACTAAAACTATTGAGCTTCAATATTGCCACACTTTGGAGAACATTGCGGACATCTTCACCAAAGCGATGGTTCAAGCTCAATTTATAAAGCTGAGAGACTATATTGTTAGTCCTCTCAACTTTAAGGGGGAGAATGTTGTAAAATGTGAAAAGGGTCTTACTTGAACTAGCTTAGAAAAAACTAGTTCAACGCCCTTCAAGTGTGAACTGGAGTCATAATCAGTCGGCAACATAGTTCTAAGTTTTATTCCTTTTCTTCTCCCCAATGTTTTTTCGACCATGTCCCTTATCGCTCCACCTTCCCCAATCTCCTCCTTATTCATCTTCCACCTTCTTCATCTCATCTTCCACCTCCTTCTCTCTCATTCATCGTCGTTCTCCTCATTTCTCTCCCTCTTGCCGCCTCCCTTTCCTTTTCCTCCGGCTACGCTTTCTCCCGCCATCCCAAATTCCCAATTCCCTTATACCTCCCACATTCTCATGGCAATTTATTTTAAAAGCCTATTTAAGGCTTAGTAATGTTTTTTTCAAGTTGTTAGTTGATATTAATGAGAATAAAGCATTATACTTTTCTGCGTGTCTAATATTTTTTTTGGGCCCACATAGACCTCTAAGTCGAACACTTCATCAGATGATTAACGTCAATAGGATGTTTTTTAATGATTAACACCAATTGTCATTCACTTTTGACAAGGTCAGATCAGGAGTTCCATGCCATGCAAAAAAATTGTGTTGTTTTCAGATCAGGAGTTCTATGCTAGCAAATAATTCCATGAAAGCCTCATATTTCAATCATCCAAAATTTTGTGCAAGATTCTACCTATGGAAGCATGCTACTCAGGATCTGCCTCTAGATTTTTTCTGAGTAGCAGGGTGCTAGAGAGGGTCCCATCTCAGGATTTTTGCCTTGTTGGTCCAGTCTTTGAGTTCACAAAAGTAATTGCTCTGATAACAATGTGAGAAAATAATTAGAATCAACTAACAATTGCATTCATAATTCAAAGTATAAATACAATAATCTAGGCTAAGAATAGCCATAGATAGGTGAGAAATAATATCCCCCCAAATCACGCTAACGACTAACAAATATTTCTAATGATAATATATTCATTAAATAGAGATATTTAATGAATATCTAACCTAGGTAGAAAACCTTCACCTAGGAGTATTTACTTATTACCAAATAAGGTAAAAGTAATAGTTACTTTACCATAGTAACTCTAACAGCCAAAACATCCTAATAATCCACCTTGTGTAACATGTTATATATACTTAAGTGATGAAGAGAAATCATTTGCTTTTCAAGGTTTACCTAGGAATTCAATGAAGCCAATATTAGTATTCCTATAAACAGAAGAGACATGCCCAGGGGGTCAATAGAATTACACCTCACCCTAACCAAAAGAAACATTGAGTTACCATAGGCAAAGGTGATAACCAAAGTCAAAAGGTATATAGTCCCAACTGAATATACTAGAATACTAGATATGTCATGTTGGGTTTCAAAAAGTGCATTCCACAAGAAAATTATACTTATGGAATAAGCATAAGAAGGTTTTCATAGCCACCCTTTAGTTGTCTAATTAGATTCAAAAAAGGGAAGTCGACACTTGAATGTATGGAAACTTGGCCCTAATAAATTCTGATATCATAAGATTATGTCAAGGCTTGTGGTAGGGTCCTTTCTACTCCAAATCAGCTTGACCCAACTCCAGTGAGGGACTTTAACAAATAAAATCAAAAAACACTTGTAGAAAAGGCTTGGGGTAGAGTGGACACATGGATACAAAGAAAGACCTTCAACCCATCACTCAGGATTGGGAAAGGGTAGACACTAGGACATAAAGGAACAAGATCTCCAAAATCTAAAAACATGGTTTTTTGATAGGGCTGGTGGGTTTCTTTCTATGCCAACTTAGCTCAACCTAACTTTTATGGAAGACCTTTCATAAAAATATTCAAAAAACATAAGTTAAATTGTCTACAAGTCAGATATTTACCCATTGTGCTCAACAAAAACATCAAAATAGTATTTTTAACGACAATAGTGTGACCAAAAAATCCCTCTAAATGGAGTAGAATTAGTGCAAATTGAACCTAATCCTTAATTGAAAAACCATTGGATCCAGACAAACATCATCACTAAGGGTTGATTTTCATTTTAGCTTCTAATAAATGAGTCCTTTCTTGTAGAAAATAATTACTCCAAATTATGAGGGAAGCTTGACGAAGACCCAAATTAGACATAGAATCCACAACTTTATTTTCCTCATGGTAAACATGCTTGATTTGAAAATATTCTAGAAGATGGATCTTTTGTTTAGCCTCTTCCAAAAAATCTACAATGTTCCAAGTTGAAGGTTGAGCATATTTCATTATATTAATGATATTCAATGAGTCTTCCTCTACAATGAACTTGTTGTGATTTAGCTTTGCCAGCAAAGTCAGCCCTTGGAACAAAGCTTTGGCTTTCGCAAAGTTATTGGTTTGAAAACCTAAATTTTTAGTATAAGCAAGAAGGACTTCTCCTTCATCATTTCTTAACAATCCACCAGCTCTAGCCAACCTCGGATTTCCTTTTACTGCACCATTAAAATTTAAATTTAACAATCCTATAGGAGGGAGTTTCCACTTAACTATAGAATTATTTGAGTTATTTTTTATTCCCTAGATGATTTCTAATTTAGGGAGGCCCAATTTAATAGCAATCTTGGCTTCAAAACTATGTTTCCATATATTAGATACAACCAGGATGGAGGCTATAAAGTATAAGATATAGAACCATTGGTGGCCCTATTCACCTGACTATCGTCAATCCAAAACCATCGTTGATCACTTTTGATCATCAGTGGCCACTGTCGTATATAGATTTTATTCTATATGCAGGTTTTTCTTGCACACAGTCCACAAAATATTTGGCTTTTTGTGATATCTGAAGTTGCTTATTGCAGATTTGGTTTTCTAAGATCTACAACCTATCTTCTTCACTCCTGAGTTCTTTCCCAATTTCAAACTCAAATCTGCATTCAATTTATTAACAAGGTTTGCTATAAATACATTAAAAAAAATGTATTTTGTTGGCATTTATGTGTATTTGAAAACAACTTTGTAAAAGATTTGTTTTGTGAAATTGTTAATTTTTTTCTTTTCAAATCTGCAAAATTTTAGTGATTGTAAAAATCATAGGTGATCATATAATCTTTGTAATGCTTAAAGGCATTTGATTTTTTGGGGGCTCTTATTTCTGGAAGCATTGAATAAAAATATTTTAGGTGGGGTGTCTTGGTGTCGATTTGGACACCATCTTTGTGGATCTTGCATTTTATTTTTAATGATTAAAAAATGAGTTTAGAGGATTTTGAGCCACTTAACTCACATAATTATCACATATGGAAGCCATGCCTGATGACACTTATTCAATATAAAGGTTTATAAATATTAACTCAAGAAGAGCTAATTGAAGTTACAAAATATTATCATAAGTTTGTTCATGATTGCAAAGTAGATGAATGTAAAGGATTAATTGGGATGCATGTGAGTGACAATCTATTGTTTCATCTTAATGATTGTGGTTCTCCTTCTCAAATTTTGGAGAATCTTGAGAATATTTTTGGGTAAGTAGACACTTTTATAGTTTTACATCTTGATGCTAAACTTAGTGCTCCCAATCCAGATGATTTTCCATCTATGGGTGATCTTCTCACTAAGTTTCAATCCTTGATCACACTTTTAAAGGGTAATGGAAAAACTAAAATGGATGAAGAATGTATTTTCTTGATCTTATCAAAACTTAGAGTTTCATTCCATATGTTTAGCTCTACAATTTTTACCAATATAGATTCCATGGATTATGATCACAAAATGCCTACTTTTGAGAAACTTTGTGCTAATATTTTGAGGGAAGAATCCAAAGTTGTTAACTATGAGCATTACACCTCCTCACATAAGACATTTGTTGCATCCTCCACTTCCACTTCCAAAGGCAAGGGAAATTCCAATTCTAAGTCCCAACCTAATCCTTCTCCTTCTCCTTCATTTCATCAAAATCCCAAAAAGTCGCATCAAAAGATTCATCCTCCACAGAGTCCAATCATAAACCTAAGAAGTCCAAAAGCAAAAATAGGTCAAATATTACTTGTTCATATTATGGAATCAATGGTCATTCCTATGACAAGTGTTGGAAAAAGTTACAAGACTTAGAGGAAGTCTTTAGGAATAAAAAATTATCCTTCACTCCTTCAAAAGATAAGGGAAAGGTTTTGAATACTTTTGGGAAATCATCTAAGGCTATTTATGAGGATTGGATTTTGGATTTTGGAGTGACTCATCACATGACTTCATCTAGGGAGTCATTTGCCACCTTGTGTTCTACTTCTACATCTTGTATTTAGGTTGGAGATTCTTCTTCCATTTCAGTTAAGGGAAAATATGACATACAAGTTTATGATGGATGCATTAAAAATATTTTTTATGTTTCACATATTTCTACCAATTTGCTCTCCATGTAAAAAATTTATCATTTTTGGAGGATGCAAAACTATGTTGTTTACACCTCAATAAGTTGATATTAGAGATTTGAGTGAACCACAGTCTATTGTTGCACAACTAGTTTTTGGTCATAGATCACATATTTATCACTTTGAGGGTTTTGATTCTTCACTTTGAGGTATTTTTTTGGTGGCTCATGCAGATTCAGAAACCAAGATTTGGCATGAGAGATTTGGCCATCTCAATTATAGATATTTGAAGGATTTAAGCACTCATGATATGGTCGTTGGATCACCTAAGATATCATGTATTTGAATAACATGTGCTTATACTATCACATCCCCACTGCTAGAGATTAAATTTTCTGGAAGAATGTGATTCTACGATTAGTGTTTGTGATGCAGGTGCAGGTATCGGGGCGGATAGAGTGAGGAACACCCACCCCATTAACCGAGGCAGCGGATCAAAAATGCCAGGTAAGTGGATATGATGTTGTGCCCCTGGCACCTTGGTCCGTGGGTACATGGACGCCCACAATAGGATTGCATTGCATTCTGCCTGTCATAAATTGAACGAATGTTGCATGTTGATATTTGCTTTCGTCGGCTTGTTGTTCTTTGAATGCAACCATTTAAAATGACAATATATGTATATTTAAAAATACATACAATATTAATATATATGATTATTTTATTTGGAAAGTGAAATAAAAATAATAGTAATAAAATAATAATTTAAAAAAATAATATAACAAAATAAATCTAACTTCGAAATTATTCATAAGTGTAATATTAAAAAGAAAAGTAAGTAACCACATTAGTATATAAACTAAAATGTTTATAAGGCAATAAAGATTATTATTATTAATAATAAAAAAATTATTCAATTAAATCTAAATGTTGGCCGTAGCAAGACCAACAAATCCTAAGTTAAGACTAAGGAATTTCGTACACAAGCTAAGACTTATGGAAAATTATAATCCAAAAACCACAAAGGACACTACAAAGAAGCCTTAATAAATTAAAACTACTAAAATACTGTCGGGAGCGATACGTGGAGAACGTTTGGACGTTCTAACTGGCCATTCGGGTGAAGTGTCCACCTTCCATCAATTACCATCTCTTATTTAAGGAGAACGTCCTGAAACAAGAGGGTGGGGGAAATTTTGGAAGAATTCTCTCTCTTGGAAGCAAGCAAGCTAGGCCACGGATGGAAGTATCGCAGAAGGTGGTCTACGCTCTGTGAGAAGAAGGTCAGGTTGCTCTTGCTAAGCCAATATGAGGAATGTTTTTATAATGAATTTAATGAACAATAATTAGTAAGATAGCTATTATTTTGCTTATCAGATTTTGTAAGTGAATAAATAATAATTTTACAGTAATTTATAGAGTGTTGCCTGTGATTAAGAGTGGAGTATTTGTGTTTAAAATCATTAAAACTGGAACGGAAACAAGTAACATTGTGTGTAGTTGCTTGGCATTCTGACATGAGAAGGTGATATGTTATATAAATACGAAATGGGGAGAAACTTTTAAAAGAAAATTAAAAAAATTGCCTTGCAGATAGTCGCACTGAAAATTGATGAATTTAACAAAAGATTTGCCTTATGTTTTCATATAGCTGTCGTATACTGTCAGTATGAAAAATATAATTTTTGTCTGCGTATGTCTGTATGGTTGTTTTGGTAGTAAAAGAGTTCAAAAACTTGCATTGTCGGGTCTATGAAGGCAAAAGTTTTTTTCTCCATTATCTTCAACTGCATGAATTCTCTTTTCGCTTTGTTGTTTTCATAAATTTATTTGTTGCTGAGTCTGCATTATGTGATTGAATGCATGACATGCTCCGTGTGTGTGTCATATAGACATTATGGAATCTGTGTGTTGCTGAGTCTGAATAAAGTGATTGAATGCATGACTGGTTCTGCATGTGTGTCATATAGACATTATGGGCCAAGTCTGAACCCATTAAAACCTCGTCTCTGTTTTGCCGGTTAATGTGGGTGGGTTGGAGGTGCATTATCCATCGCTCAAGAGTAGCGTGTGAAGGAGGCACCTTGTTATGATGGTTTCAAAGCCGCGTTTGAGGGCAGAAGTCTAGAAAACCTTGAATAACGTTTATTATGAAATTAATGTAGAACCTTTGTTATGTTAACCTATATGTTGTTGGGTAATTCATCTTTCCGAAATAATAGAAATGTCGAAGATGGGCTTTATATGAATGACTCTTAAACTTTGATTAGTGCCAATGATTTTAGATTACTGTCCAACATAGCCGTGGAAGAGATTAATGGTAAATTTAAGGGAGTTGAATAGCTTGTTATATTTGACGTTATACTCTGGAAATAAAGACGTAAGTTATGATTCTTATGAAGCTAGATGATGCGTTGTTGATAGAATTCTTATTTAAAAATTATGGTATGAGGATGCTCGTACGAATGTTATTATAGAGTGAAATTGTATATAAAATTAGAGGAAAGGAAAAATATTTTAAGAAATATTTCTTATTTAGTTTTAAGTAGTTTTATTTAATTAATGATTTATAATAGATTTTTGTTATATGGGTTCTTTTAAAATAAAGAGTTCTTCTGTTAATATGAGAATCATTATTGTCAATCATTTAATTGAAGACTTGTTACAGTTTTATAGGCCTGTTCAAATGAAATTTGTTATTATTAATGTCCAATACTTTATTGAGTACTTGTTATAGTTTTATAGGCCTGTTAAAATGAAATTTATTATTATTATTGTTGTCCAATACTTAAAGATTTATGGGCTTGATCAAATGAAACTTATTATTAATATTTTGGTAAGGATTTGATATCCTGGAATGAAGTATTTTTATTTTGAGATTTAGTTCTGAATTAAGATGCAGAGACTATTTTTCTTAAAAATTAATCTATGGTTTTAAAAGAAGAAAATCAGATGATAAACTTAAACCTTAGAGTGGCCATGAAACTAAATTACTACCTGGAGATAGAACATTTGCCTCTTAAAGGAAAAGTCAAGTTGGGACTTTCTCCTCCTTTTACATTAAGTCACGAGGTGACTTATGTGAGGCTGAGTCATTGTATTCTGGTAATTCAAGGACAGAGGTCCGAGCCATTGAGTATAACGGGTGGCGGTATGGGACGTCGCTCTAGGTGAACAACCTGTTGGTGGTGGTGGTAATCGTCATTCCACTCGGACTGAGGAAATGTCGATATGTTTATATGGCCAGTGGGCACCTCTTGACATTTCCAATGGCAGATGGTTATGGGCAGCATTGTCATCAGCCAGGGAAAGAATACGGTTATCTAGCCCAAAGGCCTTGTGATGGCGGGCTCTAGTCAAACCTTAGTGGAGGTCAATGACTAGCACCGACATACGAACGTTGGTTCCAAAGTTTTGAGTTGTGTACTCGAAGGAACTGAGAGTTCTTCCAACTTTGGACAAGGGAAAATAGCATACCCCGTTCAGGTGATATGGGCCCTGAACGGATAACCCTTCACCAGATTCTAAGAGGACTCATGAGAGGAGTCAAAATCATTAAGGCGAGTCATGGGACTAGGCCAGTTTTGAGCACTTAAGACACCAGCTGTAGTGGTGACAACTCTTGAAGTGCATTTACACGTATGCCAGAGCTAACAATATATTGGGTTACCAGCAATTTGTTCATGTCTCTATATATTGATCATAAAAAAAATGTGAAAATGTTTGGGTTGTGACAGTTGGTATCAGAGCCTAGGTTTGTGAAACCCTGGCTAACTTATCTGACAAAATATTGTAATGTCAGTTATGGCAGGTACCTCGAGGAGGACTAGCCTGAATCTGCAAGAAGGTATTGCAGAGGTCCCAAGAAAAGGGCCTAGAAGACTCATAAAGGAGTCAGAAAGAGCACAAACAGTTGAACCATCGTGGAGGGTGGTCAAAAAAGATAAAGAGCCATTGGCAACAAAAACAACTTCCGATGATGGGAGTATGGCTCGCATGATGCAACTCATGCAAGAACAACTTAATCAGCAAAGAGAGTTGATGGAGAGCCAGAGGGCTCAAATGAATGATCATATGGAACAACAATGGGCACAGATGGCCCAACAACAAGAACTCATTACTCAACAACAAAAAGTTATTGAGAACTTGACCCAAAAGAAAGCAAATAGTAATATAAGTCAGCTACCTGAAAGGTCTACTAGGAGAACTATAGGGGAAGAATTACAAAAGGAATTAAAGAAACTGGATATATCTAAGTTTGATGGGTGTGGTGATGGAGAAGCAACCTTGAACTGGTTAAGTGAGGCTGAAGGGTACTTCGCCATTCAACCCCTTAGTTCAGAAGGGAAGACTACATGGGTCGTGGCTCATTTGGAGGGTCCTACCAAAATATGGTGGACCACTTATAAGAAAGCCACATAGAAAGAGGCAACAGATATTCCATGGGAAGTATTTGTAAGAGACTTTAAAAGTCATTTTCTTACTGAACAGTTCTTTATAGAGAAACATGCGGAGTTTACAAATCTACGACAAGGTAATATGTCAGTAGTTGAGTACTATCAAAAATTTGTGCAATTACAAAAATATGCCCCGAAATTTGATGATCAAGAGAAATTCAAAGCACATAAGTTTATCTTGGGTTTGCATCCAAAGCTCAGTCAACCTATAGGGGGAAAGACACCCCAGACTCTAACAGTCGCATACGATGCTGCACGATATTTTGAGTCAATCCAGAAGGAGATAAAGGCTTTTTATCAACAAGAGAAAGATAATTCAAGGAAAAGAAAGAATTCCGAGCCAAGTCGTGGTTTAGATCAAAATCGCAAATATGGAGATAAGGGCCGGAGCAGATTTGACAATAAAAATAAAAACAGAAATCAGGGATATAAGGGGTAGTCAGATCAAAAGAAAAACCAGGAGAAGAGAAGCACCTACAAAGAACAAGGGAGAAATGAAAATCAAAGTAAAGAGTATGAGAAACAAAAGAATACTGGACCCAATGCTTGTTTTGTTTGTGGAGCCCAGGATCACTATGCCAGGCAATGTCCAAAAAGAGTTGATCACGGAAATCCTTCTGGAGAAACCTCTCACAAAATTTATGCAGCCACAGGTAACCCTAATCTTGAGGGGCAAAGTACTCCATTTTTTATTAAAGGAAAAATAGGCATGAGAAATGTGTATATATTAATAGATAGTGGTGCTACTGACAGTTTTATTTCAAATCATGTCTTGAGGGATATACCTGTTAGACTTGGGATCATGGCAAATGGTTGGCAAGTAGAATATGGCTCAGGACAAACCTACCTAGTAAACCAATGCCTATTTGAATTCAACAGTAGAGTTGCCCCAAGGAAAAATTAATTGGCACTTGTATGTGGCCCCTTTACATGCATTTGATGTGATTCTGGGACTAGACTGGCTTAAAGCACATAAGGCTATACTAAATTTTGAGGAATGGTGGATGGATTATACTAATGAAGCCAATCAAATAATTCACATCCACTGTAGTAGAGCCCCCTTTGAGCCCCATTTGATAAGTAGCATGCAAGCTAAAAAGGCTTGGAAAAAGGGATGCAGATTGTATGTAATTAAAATGAATAAAAAAGAAGAATCAGATCCGAGCTCGACACTATTCCAACAATACCCGGTGATAGGAGAATTTAGAGATGTGTTTCCAGAAGATCTACCTGGATTTCCGCCAAGAAGAGAATTTGATTTCTCCATTGAATTAGTGCCTGGAGCAACACTAGTAGTTCGGACACCATATAGAATGACACCACTGGAGCTACAAGAACTCAAAAACCAACTGCAAGACTTGTTAGAAAAAGGGCATATTAAACCCAGTGTGTCACCTTGGGGGGCACTAGTCTTGTTTGTCAAAAATAAGGATGGAACCTTAAGATTATGCATTGATTACAGGATGCTTAACAAAATGACAATCAAGAACAAATATCCTTTGCCTAGGATCGATGATTTGTTTGACCAACTCAGAGGAGCTACCATATTTTCCAAAATTGATCTTAGGTCGGGATATCACCAACTAAGAATCTAGGAGGAGGACACCTACAAAACTACTTTTAGAACAAGATATGGGCACTATGAGTTCACGGTGTTACCTTTTGGTTTAACCAATGCACCAACAACCTTTATGAACCTGATGCATAGTGTGTTTCATGAACAGTTAGACCAATTTGTGCTTATATTCTTGGATGACATATTGATCTACTCTCGAAACAAAGAAGAGCATGATAAACACATGAGAATTGTGTTAGAGGTACTCAGGAAAAATTAGTTATATGGGAAACTGTCCAAATGCAAATTCTATACACCTCAGGTGCAGTATTTAGGGCATATCATCTTAGCTGATGGTATAGCAGTAGATCCTAAAAATATTGAAGCAATTATAGATTGGCCAGCTCCTACTAATGTGTCAGAGGTGAGAAGTTTTATGGGAATGGTTGGTTATTATCGACGGTTTGTCAAAGGTTTCTCAAAAATAGCCTATCCTATAACCAACTTGCAAAAGAAAGGGAAGGCATATAAGTGGACAAAGCAGTGTGAAGAAGCCTTTAGAATTCTCAAATAAAAGCTGACAACCACACCAATACTAAGAATACCTGACCCAAACCAACCATTTACAGTGTGTACTGACGCATCTGCAAAAGGATTGGGAGGTGTATTGTTGCAAGAGGAAGTTGTGATAGCTTATGAGTCTAGGAAACTCAAGAAGCACGAGATAAATTATGCCACCCATGATCTGGAACTGGCAATTGTGGTTCATGCTCTCAAAATTTGGAGGCATTACCTGTTAGGAAAGCCTTTTAATCTTAAAACTAACCACCAGAGTCTAAGATTTATATTTACTCAGCCAATGCTAAATGCATGACAGCGAAGATGGATGGAATTTCTGGCTGAATATGATTTTGGTATTGACTATATCAAGGGTAAAGAGAACAAACTGGCAGATGATCTTAGCAGGAGAAAACACATAACTGCTATTACAAGATGTCAGTATGGATTTAAGAAGCAAATTGCAGAGTTGCAAAAGACAGATGAATTCTGTAAATCCTGTCTAGAGAAAATTAAACAAGGAATTCTTGGAGAATTTAGCGTCAGAGATAAATTGGTGTGTTTTCGCAACCGAATTATTATACCCAATAAAGAAGAGCTTAAAATAATTATCTTGCAAGAAGCTCATTGTGCACCATATTCAGCACACCCAGGAGTAGTCAAGATGAGGGAAAACTTGAAGAAGGACTACTATTGGCTTGGTATGAAAAAGGACATAGTGCAGTTTGTGGCAAAATGTCTTGAATGCCAGAAGGTGAAGGCCGAACATTAGCACCCTGGTGGGAAGCTGCATTTATTTGAAATACTGGAGCATAAGTGGCAAGCTGTTTCCATGGATTTCATTGTAGGACTTCCTAAAACCCGATTTCAGCATGATGCAATATTCGTGGTTGTAGACAAGTTGACCAAGGTAGCACATTTCATACCTAGTGGTATTCATGATGATGCCACAACAGTTGCTCAAAAATTTGCTCGAGAAATTGTAAGACTTCATGGATTTCCTAAAGTTATTATATCAGATAGAGACTCTCGATTTACATCTAAATTTTGGCAAGCGTTGCATCGAGCCTGGGGAACGAGGCTCAATATCAGCACTGCTTACCATCCTGAGATGGATGGACAGACCGAGAGGGTCAACCAAGTATTAGAAGATATGCTACACATGTATTGCATGGATCATCAAAGCAAATGGGAGGACTATCTCTTCCTAGTAGAATTTTCTTACAATAACAACTACCATTCCACGTTGGGCATGGCCCCATTTGAGGCTCTATATGGGCGTAGGTGCAGGACACCATTAACGTGGGACAATTTGGATGATCGCGAGACGATCGGTCCTGAAGCTGTTAGGGAAATGGAGAACCAACTGAAGGCAATCCGTCAGTGTTTGCATGAGGCAGCTGATCGTCAGAAGAGTAATGTTGACTTAAAACGAACACCTCGAGAATTTAATGTAGGAGACAAGGTCTTCCTTAGAGTCAAACCTACTAAAAGCTCTATTAAGTCTACCAAACTAAGTCCTAGGTTTGTCGGACCTTTTGAAATAATTGCTAAAAACAGTCTTGTTGCCTATAAGCTTGCATTGCCGCCAAATTTGTCAAAGATCCACAATGTCTTTCATGTATCCCTACTTCGAAAATATGTTGCTGACCCAACCCATATCTTGGATACTACTCATTTGCAGATGTCGGACCCACAACACATTGAGGTGCAACCTATTAGGATTTTGGGATTTAGAACCAAACAACTCAGGAAAAGAGTTGTGGACCAATGTAGAGTGCAGTGGGATCAATTTTCTGAAATAAATTCCACCTAGGAGGATACCACAAGCATGAAAAATAAATTTCCTTACTTGTTTGAGACTTAAAAAAAATTGAGAGCAGAATGTTACTAAACTGATGTACTGAGAACTTGTTGCATATATATGCCTTGTTATATATATATATATATATGATATTTTGATATGTACATTTCCATTTATATGATGTCATGATGAAACTACTGTTTATTTGCAGATGATAGTTACTTGTATTTGCACATCATTTAATATTTTGATGATAAGTTAACACAAGGACTGTGTTAAAACTAAGGGGGGAAGTATGTCACATCCCCACTGCTAGAGATTAACTTTTCTAGAAGAATGTGATTCTGTGATTAGTGTTTGTGATGCAGGTGCAGGTATCGGGGCGGATAGAGTGAGGAACACCCACCCCATTAACCGAGGCAACAGATCAGAAATGCCAGGTAAGTGGATATGATGTTGTGCCCCTGGCACCTTGGTTCGTGGGTACATGGACGCCCACAATAGGATTGCATTGCATTCTACCTGTCATAAATTGAATGAATGTTGCATGTTGATATTTTCTTTCGTCGGCTTGTTGTTCTTTGAATGCAACCATTTAAAATGACAATATATGTATATTTAAAAATACATACAATATTAATATATATGATTATTTTATTTGGAAAGTGAAATAAAAATAATAGTAATAAAATAATAATTTAAAAAAAAATAATATAACAAAATAAATCTAACTTCAAAATTATTCATAAGTGTAATATTAAAAAGAAAAGTAAGTAACCACATTAGTATATAAACTAAAATGTTTATAAGGCAATAAAGATTATTATTATTAATAATAAAATTATTCAATTAAATCTAAATGTTGGCCATAGCAAGACCAACAAATCCTAAGTTAAGACTAAGGAATTTCGTACACAAGCTAAGACTTATGGAAAATTATAATCCAAAAACCACAAAGGACACTACAAAGAAGCCTTAATAAATTAAAACTACTAAAATACTGTCGGGAGCGATACGTGGAGAACGTTTGGACGTTCTAACTGGCCATTCGGGTGAAGTGTCCACCTTCCATCAATTACCATCTCTTATTTAAGGAGAACGTCCTGAAACAAGAGGGTGGGGGAAAGTTTGGAAGAATTCTCTCTCTTGGAAGCAAGCAAGCTAGGCCGCGAACGGAAGTATCGCAGAAGGTGGTCTGCGCTCTGTGAGAAGAAGGTCAGGTTGCTCTTGCTAAGCCAATATGAGGAATTTTTTTATAATGAATTTAATGAACAATAATTAGTAAGATAGCTATTATTTTGCTTATCAGATTTTGTAAGTGAATAAATAATAATTTTACAGTAATTTATAGAATGCTGCCTGTGATTAAGAGTGGAGTATTTACGTTTAAAATCATTAAAACTGGAATGGAAACAAGTAACATTGTGTGTAGTTGCTTGGCATGAGAAGGTGATATGTTATATAAATACGAAATGGGGAGAAAATTTTAAAAGAAAATTAAAAAATTGCCTTGCAGATAGTCGCACTAAAAATTGATGAATTTAACAAAAGATTTGCCTTATGTTTTCACATAGCTGTCGTATACTGTCAGTATGAAAAATATAATTTTTGTCTGCGTATGTCTGTATGGTTGTTTTGGTAGTAAAAGAGTTCAAAAACTTGCATTGTCGGGTCTATGAAGGCAAAAGTTTTTTTTCTCCATTATCTTCAGCTGCGTGAATTCTCTTTCCACTTTGTTGTTTTCATAAATTTGTTTGCTGCTGAGTCTGCATTATGTGATTGAATGCATGACATGCTCCGTGTGTGTGTCATATAGACATTATGGAATCTGTGTGTTGTTGAGTCTGAATAAAGTGATTGAATGCATGACTGGTTCTGCATGTGTGTCATATAGACATTATGGGCCAAGTCTGAACCCATTAAAACCTCGTCTCTATTCCGTCGGTTAATGTGGGTGGGTTGGAGGCGCATTATCCGTCGCTCAAGAGTAGCGTGTGAAGGAGGCACCTTGTTATGATGGTTTTGAAGCCGCGTTTGAGGGCAGAAGTCTAGAAAACCTTGAATAACGTTTATTATGAAATTAATGTAGAACCTTTGTTATGTTAACCTATATGTTGCTGGGTAATTCGTCTTTTCGGAATAATAGAAATGTCGGAGATGGGCTTTATATGAATGACTCTTAAACTTTGATTAGTGCCAATGATTTTAGATTACTATCCAGCATAGCCGTGGAAGAGATTAATGGTAAATTTAAGGGAGTTGAATAGCTTGTTATATTTGACGTTATACTTTGGAAATAAAGATGTAAGTTATGATTCTTATGAAGCTAGATGATGCGTTGTTGATAGAATTCTTATTTAAAAATTATGGTATGAGGATGCTCGTACGAATGTTATTATAGAGTGAAATTGTATATAAAATTAGAGGAAAGGAAAAATATTTTAAGAAATATTTCTTATTTAGTTTTAAGTAGTTTTATTTAATTAATGATTTATAATAGATTTTTGTTATATGGGTTCTTTTAAAATAAAGAGTTCTTCTGTTAATATGAGAATCATTATTGTCAATCATTTAATTGAAGACTTGTTACAATTTTATAGGCATGTTCAAATGAAATTTGTTATTATTAATGTCCAATACTTTATTGAGTACTTGTTATAGTTTTATAGGCATGTTAAAATGAAATTTATTATTATTATTGTTGTCCAATACTTAAAGATTTATGGGCTTGATCAAATGAAACTTATTATTAATATTTTGGTAAGGATTTGATATCCTGGAATGAAGTATTTTTATTTTGAGATTTAGTTCTGAATTAAGATGCAGACTATTTTTATTAAAAATTAATCTATGGTTTTAAAAGAAGAAAATCAGATGATAAACTTAAACCTTAGAGTGGCCATGAAACTAAATTACTACCTGGAGATAGAACATTTGCCTCTTAAAGGAAAAGTCAAGTTGGGACTTTCCCCTCCTTTTACATTAAGTCACGAGGTGACTTATGTGAGGCTGAGTCGTTGTATTCTGGCAATTCAAGGATAGAGGTCCGAGCCGTTGAGTATAACGGGTGGTGGTATGGGACGTCACTCTAGGTGAACAACCTGTTGGTGGTGGTGGTAATCGTCATTCCACTCGGACTAAGGAAATGTCGATATGTTTATATGGCCAGTGGGCACCTCTTGATATTTCCAGCGGTAGATGGTTATGGGCAGCATTATCGTCAGCCGAGGAAAGAATACGGTTATCTAGCCCAAAGGCCTTGTGATGGCGAGCTCTAGTCAAACCTTAGCGGAGGTCAATGACTAGCACCGACATACGAACGCTGGTTCCAAAGTTTTGAGTTGTGTACTCAAAGGAACTGAGAGTTCTTCCAACTTTGGACAAGGGAAAATAGCGTACCCCATTCAGGTGATATGGGCCCTGAACGGATAACCCTTCGCCGATTCTAAGAGGAATCATGAGAGGAGTTAGAATCATTAAGGCGAGCCGCGGGACTAGGCCAGTTTCGAGCACTTAAGACACCATCTATAGTGGTGACAACTCTTGAAGTGCATTTACACGTATGCTAGAGCTAACAATATATTAGGTTACCAAAAATTTGTTCATGTCTCTATATATTGATCATAAAATACAAAAATGTGAAAATGTTTGGGTTGTGACATGAAACTAATGGGGCATATACCCTTCTTCATGAATAACATGTATTTATACTGAGAGGGGGTGAACAATATAAGATAAAACTTTTTGCTTTTTAATCCATATGAAACCATCAATAATATTAAAGCAATAAACATCACACAAAGCATCACACACATGAGAGACATGATTTAACGTGGTTCACCCAATGTGGGCTACTCCACGGAGAAAATATTCCTTATAAACTTTTCTCAAATAAATTCTCTTGGGAATCCTTTCCCTATTACAATGTTTATGGACCCCTATCCAAAGGAGACACCAATCCCCTAATCAAGTTCATGGATCTCTATCCATAGGAGAACTCCTTTCTCCTCTACTCTAGTTGGTGATCTTCTAGAAGAACTATTGCCCCCACTACTCTGGCTAATGGATCTCTATCCACTTAAGACACCTATCCTCACTACCCTAGCTAATGGATATCTATCCACTGGAGACTATCATCCTCTATACTCTATCACCTCCAAAGCTCTATCTCAAATCTACACTAAACACAGTCCTTCGATCTAGCACAAATCTACTCAATCTCTATCTCTGGTCTGGCACAAATTTATCCTCAAATATGCACCAAACTCTGTTCTCAAATCAATCCTCAATCTCTGCCCTCAAATCTATATTGTAAGCTTCCACAAAATCTTACACCAATCTATCCACAAGTCTTCTCTAAGACTTACCTCAAATCTTCTTAACAAGTCCTCACTTGAACTTGTCCAATCAAGAATGTGAGACCTCCTAATACAGCACCCAAACTTTCAATCTCTTTCATCACAGAAACATATAGAGAATTGTTAGAGACTCAATATGTTTCACATTCATCAACACTCAACCTCTTTCTCAAATCAATTTAGAATATAGAATAATTTATTTCATAGAACTTGAACTATCACATCAACACATCCACTTGACTAGGCTCAACCAACTCTACTCAATCACTCACTCAATGAAATAATCCTTGCTCACAAACCCTAGTCCAAACTTATGAACATTCACTCAAATGTTTCCAACAATGCTTATCAACCAATCTCACATAACAATGATACTCATGATCTTTGCAAACCCTAGTTCAAGTTCCTCACTCAACCAATCACTTCAACAACAATGCTTATCAAACAAGGTTTTATCAACAACTCTTATTCCAGAAAAACCCTTTTCACTCCAACTTAGCATTCACAACATTCAACAACCATTCACTAGGAATATGTGCCCATACCTTTTGTTTGATGTAGAAGTGCCCTTAGAAAACTTGTCTCAATCACAATTTCCTTCTTTCCAGTTTTCAATGGTTAGATGACCAAAATATCACTCTAACACTTTCTCAAAATATTCCTTAGTCACAAAAATAATCAAAGCTCAAATACACCTTATTACTCCATCTTAAAATAATATCCAACACCACAAATATTTAATCAAAACACTTCTTCCAAAACTCTAACTCATCAAAAGAACATCTTAACAATTCAGTTTCATCATAACCCTTTTCAGAAATATATCTCAAAAATAATCCAAACTCTACTTATGACTCCCTACTTAATATTGCATTAATTAAATAAATCACTTTATAAAATAATGCAATAAGTCAATCTCTCACTTTTCTAAGGTAAAACAAAATTACCCTAGCTTTTACTTTAGCAAAAATAACCCTTCATATATCAAAAAATATTTCCTCAACACTTAGGTTAATTTCACAACTTAACTTCCACCTTATCCCTCCTAAACTTTAGCAAAACAAATTAAAATAATTTCCAAAAAAATATTACCACTTTTCACAATCCGTGGGGCTCAAAACTTGGCACAATACTCCCACAATGCCTTGGTCATGGCTTCCATGTCATGTGAGCCACGTGCTCCACTTGGAGCCTCAAAGCACAACGTGTGCTTTGACTCCTTCAAACCCTTAAGAGCCCTTGGCTCTTCCTTCGATGTCGATGGAACCACACACTACGCTATTTGGGAGGCACACATTTCAAAATTTGCACGAGCTTCTTTTTACTTAAGGCGGATGCAATAAAATCGATGCCAAACCTTAGGAATGGCTATGGTATTTATACCATATGCCTTCCCTTGTCACACATGTTGGCAAAGAGGAAAATACGTCGAGGAAACAATGTTATCGTCGACACTACCAACTTTACCTTCAAAATATATTTATTTATAATTATTTAAATTCAAAGGAATTTAAATATTATAAATTAAATATTTAAATCTCCTTTGGGATTTTAAAATAAAAGCCTCCTTAGGTTTTAGAAAACCTTTTTTATTTTCCCAACCATGGTTTTAATAAAAACCTTTTATTTTTCCCAACCATGGTTTTAATAAAAACCTTTTATTTTGTGCTTCACATAATATTTAAAAATAAACATTATGAAGCTCTTTTGCCACCAACCTTTTGCATTACTCCTTTTGACCTTTTGACATCAATGACAATTCATCCTTGACATCAATGACAACTTCATCTACTCAAAATGTCCAACAATATCCCCCTTTGTCATTGATGGCAACCCAATTATCTTTTCAAATTTTCTTAACTTGTTTCTGTCTTGCTCCCCCTGGGAAACTGCTCCCCCTGACTCAATGCTCTCTTCTTAAATCAAATCTCTCCCCCTTACTTAAATCTCTCCCCCTTTGACATCAATGGCAAAGGGTCACCTTTGGGGCTCAGGGCTAAGAATGAGTCTCTTAGCTTAGCCCCTCCCCCACCTCCTCTTGAGGTGGTTAATTCTGGGGTGGGAGTATTACTCCCAGTTTTTCTCGAAGATACTCAAAGGTTTCCTTCGAAAGTGGCTTAGTGAAAATATCTGCTATCTGCTCCTTTGTAGTAACATATTCCAACTTGACTTGTTTATCTGTCACCTGTTCTCTCAGAAAATGATACTTGATCGAAATGTGCTTTGTCCTAGAGTGCATCACTGGATTCTTTGAGATACTTATAGCACTTGTATTATCACATAATATGGGAATAGGATGATCATGTTTTATCTTGAAGTCTTCTAGAGTTTACTTCATCCATAATACCTATGTACAATTGGCTACTACCATGATATATTCTGCTTCTATTGTAGATAAGGATATTGACGCCTACTTCTTACTTAGCCAAGAGACTAAATAGTCTCCAAGAAAGAATGCTCCTCCACTTGTGCTTTTTTTTCATCAATGCTGCCAACCCAATCTGCATCTATATATGCTGTGAGTGTGAAACTATCACTTTTGGGATACCAGAGCCCAAAATCCATAGTCCCTTTTAGATACCTAAGAATTCTCTTTACTATTACCACATGTGTTTCCTTAGGTGTTGCCTGAAACCTTACCACTAATCCCACTGACTGCACTATGTCTGGTCTTGTAGTTGTAACATACAACAAGCTGCCAATCATAGATCTATATAGTCTTTGATCTACCTCTAGGGATTCATCATCCTTACTTAACTTGCATCCTGTAACCATGGGGGTACTTACTGGTTTGCAATCTTCTAATCTGAATTTCTTTAGCATCTCTTTTATATACTTGGTTTGTGAAAGAAATACTCCTTTCTCTGATTGTGAAATCTGAAGTCCAAGAAAGAAGGACAACTCACCAAGCATAGACATCTCAAATTCATTCTGCATGTTCTTTACAAATTCTTTACACATCTTATCATTGTTTCCCCCAAAAATGATGTCATCAACATAAACAACCACAATTAGTAGATTATTCCCTTCATTTTTTATGTATAAGTTGTTATCTGCTATTCCTTTTCTGAATCCCTGTTCCTGAAGATACTTATCCAATCTTGAGTACCATGCTCTAGGAGCCTACTTTAGACCATACAGTACCTTTTTCAATCTGCATACATGATCTGGTTTATCTGTTAATATGAATCCCTCTAGCTATTCAATATAGACTTCTTCTTCTAGAACACCATTTAGAAATGCTGACTTAACATCCATCTGATATACCTTGAAGTTTTTAAAACTTGAGAAGGCTAAAAATATTCTTATGGCTTCAAGTCATGCAACTGGAGAAAATGTCTCATCAAAGTCAATTCCCTCTACATATGCATAACCTTTGCATACTAACCTTGCTTTATTCCTTACTACCTATCCATATTCATTTAGCTTATTTTTGAATACCCATTTTGTGTCGATCACATTCTTGTCCTTTGGTCGTGGAACAAGTTCCCAAGTCTTGCTTTTCTCTATCTGATCTAATTCCTCATCCATTGCCTTAATCTAGAACTCATCTCCACTTGCCTGATTGAAGTCCTTTGGCTCAATCTTAGATAGCAAGGAAAAATTTACTTGTTGAGATGGTGTTATTATCCTTCTCCTTGTCTACCTTTCATCTGGATTCCCAATGATTAGATCTTTTGGATGATGCTTCTATACATATCTAGATGGAGTTTTAGGAAGAAGTCTTTGTGTTTCTTCTTCTTCTTCATATGATTCCTCATGAAACTCTTCTTGACAACTTCCATCTTCCTGATACACAGTTTGTTGAACTGGTTCTCTTGAATCTATCTTCTCATCAATTGTTACATTTATACTTTCTACAATAGTGTGTGTTCTCTTGTTGAAGCATATATAGGATTTACTCTTAGAGGAATAACCAAGAAAAATTCCCTCATCACATCTTGGGTCAAACTTGCCTAAGTTTTGATCTTCTCGTCTTATGTAGCACTTGCTTCCAAAAACCTTGAAGTGTTTTACAGTGGCTGGTCTTCCTTTCCAAAGCTCATATGGAGTCTTGTGATGGTTTACCCTCATTTGAGCCCTAGTGATTATGTATACTGTTGTGTTTACTACTTCCCTCCAAAATCCATCTAAAATTTTGGACTCATTTAACATAGCTCTAGCCATATTCTCAACAGTCCTATTTTTCCTTTCAACTACTCCATTTTGTTGAGGAGTTCTTGTTGCTGAGTATTCTCTCTTGATCCCATGTTGTTCACAAAACTCTACAAATTCATTTGAGGTAAATTCTCCTCCTCTATCAGATCTCAAACACTTAATCCTCTTGCCAATTTTATTTTCAACCAGTTCCTTAAATACTTTGAATTTTTCAAATGCATCTGACTTCTCTTTCAGGAAAGCTACCCAAACCATTCTGGAGTAATCATCTATAAACAATATAAAGTAACTCTCACCTTGAATACTCTATGTTCTGGTAGGACCACATAGATTAGTATGTATTAGAATTAATGGCTTAGATGACATATATCCCTTTGACTTAAAGCTTGTTCTAGTTTGCTTTCCATGTTGACAAGGTGCACAGATTGTGTTTTGTGGCCTTTTTAGCTTGGGTAAATCTCTGACAACCTGCTTATTGCTTATGTTGACTATGTTGTCAAAATTTAAATGACCCAATATTCTATGCCACAACCAAATCTCATATTCTTGTGATAGAAAGCACTTCTCCCCTTTGATCTCATTAAGCATGTAGAGATTGTTTGGAGTTCTTCTTGCATTTGCAATGACTTTTCCAGTTTTTGATTTTCTTATTTCACACCTATCTAGGTGAAATGTAACCATATGACCTTGATCACAAAGTTGACTTACACTTAGTAGATTATGTTTTAACCCTTTAACATACATCACATTTTTTGTTCTTGTTTTCCCATTATCTAAACTCAGAGTTCCTCTTCCACCAATCTTTGTTGATCCATTATCACCAAAACTTATTGATCCTCTATTGGTTTCTTTTAGTACAATGAATTTATCTTTGTCTCCTGTCATGTGTCTAGAGCAACCACTATCAAGATACCATTGTTCTTCTTTATCCTGAGCATGAAGGGTTGTTTGAACTAACATTGATCTAGCCTTTACATTTTCCCTTTCATCTTTCCTAGTTGTTGAAATTGTTTTTCTATTACTAGACTCAGGAAGTATCATTTTACACCATCTAGCCTTGTGCCCAAAATTATTGCATTTGTAACATATAATATCATTATCCATAAGAGTTGCAAAAGAATTGAAATTTCTATTGACATTATTTCTTGCATAACCAATACAGTGTACAACTCTATGACCATATTTGTTACAAGAAAAATAATGACCATGGAAGAAATTATGTAACCTGTTTGGATGCCTTTGAGATTGTGGTTGAGTGCTTCTCCTTTTGTGATTAACTCTTATCCAAGGTTCTTCTTTGCTTTCTTCCTTTCTGATGTCTTTTTCTTTTGAAGTATCCTTTGCTTGCCTATATTTGTTTGAAGTTTTTGCTTCTTGAAGACTTGACTCCTCTTTCTGTTTCTCATACTCTATATCTTGTAGTACCTTGGTCCTTTCAACTTCATTCCTTAGATAAAAAATTTTGCTTCCAATATTTCACATTCTATTTCTCTTGCTCTTAATAGATCTATCATATCCTACTCAATTTTCTTTCCCTCTTCTACCTTTATCTTGAGTTCTGTGAGACTTTGTAGAAGTTCCATCCTTGCTTCTTCATCCTCTTGAATTTTTTCCTTCAAGCTTGAGTTTTTCTCTCTAATTCTTTCCAACTTTCTAAGAGCAGTAAAGAATTCCTCTTTTATATCAAACATGGTCTCTTCTTCATTTTCTGAAGTCATGTGTGTTGTTGATGGATCCTCCTCCAAGCTATTAGTCTTTTCATGGAGAGACCCACTCTGATACCAATTGAAGAACATGTGCTTATACTGAGAGGGGGTGAACAGTATAAGATAAAAAATTTTGCTTTTTAATCCATATGACACCATCAGCAATATTAAAGCAATAAACATCACACAAAGCATCACACACATGAGAGACATGATTTAACGTGGTTCACCCAATGTGGGCTACTCCACGGAGAAAATATTCCTTATAAAATTTTCTCAAATAAATTCTCTTGGGAATCCTTTCCCTATTACAATGTTTATGGACCCCTGTCCAAAGGAGACACCAATCCCCTAATCAAGTTTATGGATCTCTATCCATAGGAGAACTCCTTTCTCCTCTACTCTGGTTGGTGATCTTCTAGAAGAACTATTGCCCCCACTACTCTAGCTAATGGATCTCTATCCACTGAAGACACCTATCCTCACTGCCCTAGCTAATGGATCTCTATCCACTAGAGACTATCGTCCTCTATACTCTTTCACCTCCAAATATCTATCTCAAATCTACACTAAACATAGTCCTTCGATTTAGCACAAATCTGCTCAATCTCTATCTTTGGTCTGGCACAAACCTATCCTCAAATCTGCACCAAACTCTATTCTCAAATTTGTCCTCAATATCTATCCTCAAATTTATATTGTAAGCTTCCACAAAAGCTCACACCAATCTATCCACAAGTCTTCTCTAAGACTTACCTCAAATCTACTTAACAAGTCCTCACTAGAACTTGTCCAATCACTTTCAATCTCTCTTTCTATCATAGAAATATATAGAGAATTGTTAGAGACTCAATATGCTTCACATTCATCAACACTCAACCTCTTTCTCAAATCAATTCAGAATATAGAACAATTTGTTTCATAGAACTTGAACTATCACATCAACACATCCACTTGACTAGGCTCAACCAACTCTACTCAACCAATCACTCAATGAAATAATCCTTGCTCACAAACCCTAGTCCAAACTTATGAACATTCACTCAAATGTTTCCAACAATGCTTATCAACCAATCTCACATAACAATGATACTCATGATCTTTGCAAACCCTAGTTCAAGTTCCTCACTCAACCAATCACTTCAACAACAATGCTTATCAAACAAGGTTTTATCAACAACTCTTATTCCAGAAAAAATCCTTTTCACTCCAACTTAGCATTCACAACATTCAACAACCACTCACTAGGAATATGTGCCCATACCTTTTGTTTGATGTAGAAGTGCCCTTAGAAAACCTGTCTCAATCACAATTTCCTTCTTTCCAGTTTTCAATGGTTAGATGACCAAAATATCACTCTAACACTTTCTCAAAATATTCCTTAGTCACAAAAATAATCAAAGCTCAAATACACCTTATTTCTCCTCCTTGAAATTAGCATCCATAAAATCTTTAATCAAAATACTTCTTTCAAAACTCTAACTCATCAAAAGAACATCTTAACAATTCAGTTTCATCATAACCCTTTTCAGAAAGATATCTCAAAAATAATCCAAACTCTACTTATGACTCCCTACTTAATATTGCATTAATTAAATAAATCACTTTCTAAAATAATGCAATAAGTCAATCTCTCACTTTTCTAAGGTAAAACAAAATTACCCTAGCTTTTACTTTAGCAAAAATAACCCTTCATATATCAAAAAATATTTCCTCAACACTTAGGTTAATTTCACAACTTAACTTCCACCTTATCCCTCCTAAACTTTAGCAAAACAAATTAAAATAATTTCCAAAAAATATTACCACTTTTCACAATCTATGGGGCTCGAAACTTGGCACAATACTCCCACAACACCTTGGTCATGGATTCCACGTCGTGTGAGCCACGTGCTCCACTTGGAGCCTCAAAGCACGTGTGCTTTGACTCCTTCAAACCCTTAAGAGCCCTTGGCTCTTCCTTTGACATCTACGAAACCACACACTGTGCTATTCGGGAGGCACACATTTCAAAATTTGTACGATTTTCTTTTCGCTTAAGGTGGATGCAATAAAATCGATGCCAAACCTTAGGAATGGCTATGGTATTTATACCATATGCCTTCCCTTGTCACACACATCGACGAAGGGGAAAATACGTCGAGAAAATAATGCCATCGTTGACACTACCAACTTTACCTTCGAAATATATTTATTTATAATTATTTAAATTTAAAGGAATTTAAATATTATAAATTAAATATTTAAATATCCTTTGGGATTTTAAAATAAAATCCTCCTTAGGCTTTAGAAAACCTTTTTTATTTTCCCAACCATGGTTTTAATAAAAACCTTTTATTTTTTCCAACCATGGTTTTAATAAAAACCTTTTATTTTGTGCTTCACATAATATTTAAAAATAAACATTATGAAGCTCTTTTGCCACCAACCTTTTGCATTACTCCTTTTGACCTTTTGACATCAATGACAATTCATCCTTGAAATCAATGACAACTTCATCTACTCAAAATGTCCAACAGTATTGATGGAATTTTTCCAAGTTGTGTACTTGGAAAACAATATCAAGATTATTTTCCCAAAGGTATGTCCAACAGAGCTTCTTCCCATCTTGATTTGGTGCATAGTGACTTGATGGTTTTTCCCACTCCTATTTTGGGAAATAATTATGCATTCACCTTTATTGATGATTTATCAAGGATAACTTGGGTATATTTTCTCAAGTTCAAGAGTGAAGTTTTTGCCACATTCAAAATCTAAGGCTTTTATTGAGAATCAATCTTCAAGTTGCATCAAGAAGCTTCAAATAGATAATGGGGGGGAGTATTTCAATAGGGAATTTTTAGATTTTTTGGCCCTTCATGGGATTCTACATCAATACTCTATCCTACATACACCACAATAGAATGGTGTAGCTAAGAGGAAAAATAAAACACTCAAGGAAATGGTAAATTGTATGATGCACTCACGGGATTTACCTCCCAAGTTTTGGGTTGAGGTAGTTAATTGTGTAAATTACATTAAAAATTACACACCTCATCGAGCTCTTGAGTAGATGACTCCAACGAGGCTTGTATAGGGATCAAGCCTAATGTTTCTCATTTTTAAGTTTTTGGGAGTCAAGCATGGGCTCATGTTTTGAAGAATAAAATGACAACTTTGGATAGAAAGAGAAAGCCACTCATTTTTTTTGGCTATTGTGAGGATATGAGGGCTTATAGATTACTAGATCCAGATACACATGAAGTTATTTTTTGAACTCATATCCAATTTGATGAGCATTATTCTCCAACTGATTCCACTCTTTCTACTCCTTCTTCTCCATCCTCATCTACTTTTCACTTTGAAGATGGTTATTTTGACGATGATCACAGTAAGGACAAGTATATTATTGAGATAGTTACAAAGGTTCTTGCACATACTTCCCCCATGCCTATATGGGCTCATACTACAGTTGAGGAGGCAACACCTTTTATTGAAGGTCTCCCACCTTCAAGGTATACTTCTACTTTTGGTATGGGTCTTCTTTGTTAGGCAGTTTCTATTGATCCAAAGCGGTTTGATTAGGCGCGTGGCATTCAAGAGTGGGATGATTTCATGGATGATGAGTATTATTCCTTAATGAAGAATCAAACTTGGGATTTTATTCCTATTATAAAAGGAAGAAAAATGGTGAGATGCAAATGTGTGTATCGCATAAAATATGCAGTAGATGGTCTCATTCATAGGTACAAGGCTTGACTTGTGGTGAAGGATTTTTAACAGGTAGAGGAGGTTAATTACTCTAAGATGTTTACCCCTATCACCAAGTTGGATTATGTTCATCTTGTACTCTCTATTGTTGCATCACAAGGTTGGTTAGTTTACCAGATGGATGTGAAGAGTGCCTTCTTACATGGATATTTGTAAGAAGAGATTTATATGGAGCAACCTCCAATATTTGTCTAGGATTCTTCATTAATGTGCAAATTATGAAGATCACTTTATAGTCTTAAAAAGGCCCCTAGGGCTTAGTATGAGAAGATGGATTATTTTCTTCTATTTTTCCAAATTTTTAAAATGCCATTTTGATCCTACAATTTACACTTTGAGGGATGGAGAGAACATCATCATCATTGTCTTATATATTGATAATTTATTGATCACAAGGTAGTTCTACTTCACGCATCTAGGTTGTGCAACATTCTCTTTTTAAGAATTTTGAGATGACATTATGTACTTTTTCCTTGGGTTTTATATTTCACATTCAAATTCAAGTATCTCTATTTATCAATAAAATTACACATTGGATTTGCTTTCGTGATTTGGAATGGTTGATTTCAAGTCAAATACTACTTATTTTTAGTCGAGTGTTATTTTGAGTGCCACATGTTCTACTCCCAGAGTTGATGCCACCATTTCTAGACAATTGTTTGGGAGTTTGATTTACAAAAGTCACACTCATCTTGACATATTATTTATAGTTGATTTGGTCTTCCAATTTTCACATGATCCACATGATATTTATTGGTAGGATGCCAAGCAGATTTTGTGGTATCTTCAAGGGACTTCACATTTTGGGCCTCACTTTTTTAGGAGGTCTTTACAGTTGGTTGGATATACAAATTCTGATTAGGTAGGTTGTGTTGATACTTCTCGGTCTACTTATGGTTGTCTTATACCTTGGTTCTTCACCTATTATTTGGGCATGCAAAATTTAGGCAATTATTACACTTTCATCGATAGAGGCATAATACCAGGCAATAATATTAGCTATTTAGGAGATTCTTTGGATTTGATAGTTTTTGATAAAGCTTGGCTTCTCATCGAATCAATGCAACACTTCACTATGGTGTGATAACCAAAGTACCATAAATATTTCTTGTAATCCTATTGAGCATTAGAGGACCAAGAATATTGAAATTCATAAGCACTTCATTCAACAAATTATCCAAGATAGAGTGATCATCTTGGACTACATTCCTACTCAATAGTAGATTGTCGACATCTTCACTAAACCCTATCCATATCCTTATTTTCATTTATTGCGAGAGATGCTTGGGGTGAAGGAAGTTGTCCTTAGGGGGTGTGGATGAGGCCACCTTATTTCTTCTTCTCTCTTTCTAGCTGGATGGTTTTTCCCACATAGTTTCCCTCCTGGTTTGAGAGCTTCTGGACACACATTGTACATGAGTACCTAATTAGGCCTTGTTGTTAGGACTCATATTGTGGATATGCCACTTCATTTTTATCCCTAAATTTATTTGAGGGGGGGTGTTAGAGTAGGTGTTTAGACTCTAGCTCATGTTCACCAAGGTACTTTATTTTTATATTAGTTTAGTTTATTTTTCCCCACCCACTTTATGTGTGGATATTTATTTTTATCTTATTTAGATATTATGGGGATATTTGGAATTCCTAGGGAGTTACACTCATTTATTACATTTGGAGGGTTGAGATATTTTCTCCATAGATCATATCACACCTCCCTATTTGTACGATGGATATTGATCCTTATATATTTTTTGATCCTATGGTTGTGGTGGATCTTCCTTGATTATTTAAGCAAGGCTTCTCTATTATACTCATGATCAATTTTTATATATGATATATTATAGTTTTTGTGTTAGCTTCCATTATCTTATTTTTATTTTTTAGTCTCTTTGTTTTAGTTAATGTGGTGTTGCTTCAACCCCTTGATCCTCGTGGTTTTGTTTGGTTTAATTTTTTACATTTTTTATCATTCCTTTCAAATAGAAGCTAAAAATTCCATTGGTACAATTCACAGAGAGAAGATAACAATAGTAAGACTTCAAGAAGATGAGGGATAAGAAACAACCTTAGGAGCTTTAGAAGAATAATCATAGACATCACTCAATGAGTGAAAGGAAAATGACTAGGCAACTAGATAAATATTCATGGTATCTATAGAAGAGAAGAGGAAGGCTTTGAATATTTTTGACAAAAATCCTAGAGGACTAGATTAGGGTAATCTGATAATATCTCTACATGATGATTTGAATGATACAAATAATAAATTTATTTCCCTATACAAATATAGCTTGAGATTGGTTTTGGAGGACCAAATTGAGAATAGTCTTGAGAGAAGAAGGATAGAAGAGAGTCTTTCTCCATTAGTAGGAAAAATAAAGAAGATAATGGAGGATAGACAAACAGAGGGATCAAGCAAGGATTTAGTCTAGGATAGAAGAGGGTAGACTCTTGCTGAGAATAATTTAGAAAATAAAAAAAGGAAGAAGTAATAAATATCATTGAGAACCTTATCCCCTAAAAGAAAGGAAAATGAATTAAACTTAGGAAATCCCCCATTAGTAGGATTTCCTCTCCTTCTAGTCTAATGTAAAGTGTTACCTCTTGTGGAAAGATATGATTTAAGATCTTAGAAAAATGATAAAGCAAATAAGATATTTTGGGGTTGAGATTTGTAGCCAATAAAACTTAAGGTTCCTTAGTAGGTAGGATTTTCTATCTAAAAATAGCTTAAAATAGTTGAGAAAGAAATTATATCTAATAAACAAAGATCTATTTATGGGGTACTTAGAGTAGGAGAACCCTTGACTTAGGTGATCCATGATTATAATCTCTCCAAATATTATATGATTAGGGTCTCCTCACAAAAATATAGCTCTGAAAAGACTTATTAAACTTTAGAATCCTGATAATATCTTGATTTAGGAAACCATGTTAGAGGTAGAAAAGAAAAAAACTATACTTAATTCTCTCCTACCCAGCTGGAAGTTTATTGGCATAGACTCAAATAGTAAATTAGGGAGAATTATCTTAGGATGGTAATATTCTTTCTAGTTGATTGAAAAATCCTTCATAGAGTAGGAGCAGTATCAAAATTTCATTCCAAGGAGTTAGATAAAACTATAACTATGGTAAATATGTATGGTCCATATGGAGATAAGAATATTTTTTGGGAGGAATTTTTGGCACGATCATTTTGGCATGCATAAAATAGCAGCTTACCTGCAATAATATGTCTACTGGTCCAATATGTAAAATGATATACCTAACTTTATTCATAAAATGTAGATAACATGGCAAGGATAGGAAAAATTATGGTTGGTATGTCCTAAGGGAAAAATTCTAAGCAAGGCAAAGTGGATCTCCAAGAAGCAAGCGAAGAAAAAATATCCCCATCTAAATAAAAAATATATTGAGGAACCAAAATCCTCCAATGGAGGAGGTCTTGATTAGGAGACCAATTAAAATATTATCTACAAGAAGTGTGGAAGGACTCCAAATAAAATCCTCACTTTGAAGCAATCAACACTTGCTGGAATAGAGTATGGAGTATAAATGTAGTAAGGTCTATGTTTTTTAATGATGGAAAAAATTCATAGAATATGGGTAAATTTTGATGGCTTCATGATGTACATCTTGGAAAGATATTTTTGATACTTTTAGAATTGCTCAAAATGGACAATCGAGGCCAAAGTTATGGTGAAATTACTAAACCACGAAATTCTAGAATGTATGGGTCAACGTGGTCAAAACTGGTTGTAACTTCCAGAATTCAATGAGTGGGTTTTAAATACCAACACTCATTTAATAAAATGGGTTGTATTTAAATATCAACACTCATTTAATAAAATGGGCTAGTTTTAAATACCACCCATTTAAGAAAATATGCTATACGTATGTAATTTAACACATAATAACAAATTTTTGGCACAACACATGGTGGTATATTTAACACAACACATAGTGGAAAATTTTTACACAACACATTGTGGTAGAGTCTTGCACAACACATTCTGGCAGAGTTTTGCACAACACATTGTGGGAGATTCTTGCACAATACATGGTGATGGCTATTTTGTAGAACACATTGTGAGAGATTTTTGCACAACACATTGTGAGAGAATTTCAGACAACACATTGTGAGGGCTTTATTTCTAGGTCTGAGTGGGAGAACCAAAATGTAGAGTCATGTATGTAATTTTGTAGGCAACCCAGACCCTTACCTATATAGCCCATGTTGCACAAAATTTATTTTAGGAGTGGATATTTATCAAACAAGTAGCAATGGGTAAAATTATTTTCTTCAATAATTGAATTTTTGCCAATGGTGGCCTTGTTCGTGGTATATCTAGAAAAAAAAAGGTACAAATACCAAAATGTATAATATTTCCTTCCTTATAAGGTAGTCCCATAGTGCGTGGAGATAGTGGTAGTTGAGACAGGATAAGAGAATCTTGAACAACAAAATTTTGCAATTATGTAATGATGAAGTGATGGTCAATTTGACGAGTGATTGGTCCATGAGAGAATAAGAGGTGGAAGGTGATGGGTCGGTTGTAGAATAAAAATAAAGTGTATTAGAAGAATATGTATGATGGTGTTGGACCCTCAAAATCCAACTTGAGTTTGCCCTAGTTTTTTGAATTTTTGGTGTCCTTTGGTCTTTTTTAAATTTGCAATACCTCCTTGAGTCCTTTCCAATTATTGTAAATTCTTGGTCCTTTTGAAGTCCTATTTCATCCTCCAAGAGCAGTAAAAGTTTTTATATTACCAAGTTCATGCCTTGTTTCGGTTTTCCTAAGGTCTTTTTGTTAGTAAATGTTTGGCCCAAATAAGTTTGATGCAGAGACCTATCTTTCGGAGGGCATAACTTTTGATCCGACCATTGTATCGGCTTGAAATTTTACGTGGATCTAGATGAATAGGAGGAAAATACATGGGATATGAAAATTTGGTGGCTAGGGGTGTTTTTAGGCTTTAATCAGACCCTAATTCCTTCATCTAGTGCCCCAAAAATGCATTTTTGTGTTTTTTAAAAATTTGAAAAAAATAAATTTTGGAATTTAAAACTTTTTAGACATGAGTACATGTTGATATTTTCTAGAAGGCTTAATATGGGTGATCCAATAATGTGTATAAATTTTGAGGTCCATCCGAGTTTTTTTGGCAACTTACTAAAAATAGGGTTGTTTTTGGTCGAAAATGGCAAATTGTCCAAAAATAGTAATTTCTTATCTTTAGGGTTTTAAGATGTAGGGTTTTGTTTTAGGGTTTTTCACATTGTAAAAGGGGGGGAAACCATAAACCCTAAGCCTATTTTTTTTTTTAAACCCTAAAAAAAATGAAGATGATGGAGATAGTGGCTATTATGGATCATTTCCAATTATGGGCCATCATCGAGGTAGTTACAGTTTTTGCAATTATGGACCAAGTGATCAATCTATTTAAGAGAGTTGCTGCAATAGGAAACATCATCAAGTTTTTGCACAGTAATTTTGCAATAGGTATACCAGTGTGCCCATTCTTGTTGGTTGTTATTTCCTTTGTGTGTCTTGTCTAGTCACCCCTTGTTCTTCCCCATTATTATGCAGGTTTTGCTGAGAAGGTGCCCAGTTTACTGAGATCATTTCCAGTGGTTGAAGCTGAAAGCTAGGAGGCTCTTTGTTACATCATTTGAACAAAGAGTTGCGGTTCTCTATTACATCATTTGAATGGATAATTTTTTTATACTGGTTTAGTGAGATTTTGTTATTCTGATCAGACTCCCATTGTAATTATCTATTATTTAATGCAATCCTATTTCCTCATTTTAGTAGTTTTATATGCAATTTTGTGTATTCTCCCATTTACATGTTACATCATTTGAATGTATAAATGACATATTCTTTCGTTGGCATGTTGAATAATTTTTGTTACATCATTTGAAAGGATGTGATTGGCTCAATTTTATATTCTCCCCCTTCTATCTTCATCATATTTTAAGTCTGGCTACAATTTCCCAATGGATAAGGCACTAGTCTACAGATTGAAGCACCAGTTGGGAGTTACTTTCAAACTTGGTCATATTTTATATTGCAATTTTATTTCATTTTTGCAAATTTGGATGAGCATGAGCATATAAGAAATATTTTAGGCTCACCTTCGAGGTTTCCTTATCCTACTTTGTCTAGAGTATTAAGATAATCTTATCCCGAGTTAAAGAGGTGGATCCACCAGAATCCATAGTGTTGATTGGATCAGGGAAGTCTTGCAACGTGACAAATCTATTAAGGGTGCAAGAATTTTTCCCAATAGATGGTCAGAAGTAGGATTATGAAAAGAAGAAGGTTGCTTAGGTGTGGATGAAGAAGGATATGAACAAAAGGTACCAATGATGACAAGAAAGGAAAAAATGAAGAGCCAAATAGCTCCACCATTACACAATACTCAAATGGTCAGGGGTCACCATGGATGGTGACAAGTTGATTCTTAAATTTTATTTTGATACATTGGTGTAATGTGGATGGGACTGCCTTCATAGCATGAATTCACAGATACTCTAAATGGATATTGTATGATGTGGTACAATGTACAACGTAAACACACATATCCAAAATTTTAGTGTCAACTTGCAATGGAATAAATATCATGCGACACGCTTCTTAAGGTTCATTTTTAAAGGCTTTGATGATCAGATCTAATTTTCTTAGGTCCTCATTTTTGAAACCAAACTTCTTAAAAAAGTCATATGTGCAAATATTAAGTGAGGACCCATTATCTATCAACACCCTTTTGATAATAACATCTCCAATCATTGTTGTGATGTACAGAGGTTTATCACTCTATAAAATTTGAGCAGGGATATACTCATTATAAAAGTCCATGTAATCCACCCTATGAGATACCACAATATTTATTACAGAGATTAGGTGAATATCTTGTGGTACCATCATTTGACTCAAGGAGTTCATCAATTCTCTCCTATGGATGGGGGAAGATGATGAGGCCAGGAATTACCTCATTCATGACATGTTTTGAGTTATCACAAACTGCCATATAAACCTTATGTTATGTTATTTATGTTAATTTATATGGTTTGAATACATTATATATTAGTTTTTGCATGATTAAAACTTTTAAGAGCATATTAACCTATTTTGACAGTTTTCTGCATTTTATGCACTATTTCTGTTTGAATAAGTGAATAAAATGTGTAATTTAAGTAGCAGAATGATTTGTGCTAAGGTATATCCCTTCATAATGGTATTTAAATGTTTTTTCCACTTTATAATTGGTTTGAATTGTAAAAGAGCACCAAATTCTTATGATTGTGCAACAAATCTGGCAAATGCAGAAATTAGCCATACAAATTCCATCCAATTGCCAATGAATGGCATGGCTTGGAATTTTTCAACCAAAGTGTGTGAAACAAATTGGAACCATATTCTGAGGGATAAGGCAGACATCCTATCTACTTTTTTGGCCATTTTAATCGCACCTAAGCATAAAGTAAGTTGCACAGTCGTACATTCCGAAGAAACTTCAAAATGAGGGGAAAAGAAGCTAGTTTTAGCCAAACGAAGGATATAGCACCTAAAATGATATATAAAGGATATTTGAAGATGTATACAGGTGTATAAGACCATTTATAACCTCCTCCAACTCACTCCCACCACTGGATATGCATCCCAAGGACCAATGAACATTGCTACAACACAAACTATCCTAATTTAGACTAGGTCAGTTTCAAAATTGATTAGCAAATCACTATAAAATAGCAACACAATTGATATTGAGCACTAGGGAAATGTAATAGGGATATAAATAAAATATCCCTTAATGGTTTGAGCTAATAGAGAGTGGTAGATAATAGGGAATAGCAGAAGCAGACCATGAATAGTCATAAGCAGGATTTTTCTTACAGAATTGTAATGCATTTCATCAGTCAATAAAAGTGCAGTTCTTTTATCAACTTTTGTTCATGAGTAAGTGTGAGTGTTAAGTAGTTAGTAGTGTTTCTTCACCTCCTTATAGATCAGGAAGCAAGGGCCACTTTCAGGCCTAGAGGGAGGACTAATTGGTGATAGGTTTCTTCTGATAAACTTTGTTGTAGTAGATTTAGCAGGATACTTGTCAATTCCATTTCTTATTGATTACTAACCCCTGTTTTGAATCAATGTGATGTCTTCATATCTTCACCTTTTTTTTATGTAGAAAATGTGTGTGTCATTTGACTAAGTAGCATAGACCAGTGATTTATTTATTTTCCTTTTCTATGATTTGACAATTAACATAAATTTGCAGTCATTTTGTTTTCCCCTATTTTTCATGTTTTAGCAATTTTTATCAAGTATTTTAGCAGCTTTCATTTTATTATCAACCACTACAACAAAATCCTGAAAACCTCCTACAACAGGAATTGACAGTTTTTTTTAACATGTGTGTTTCCTTTTCAAGTAACATTTCAATTCTGAAAGTGTAAACTAGGTTTCAATTCAGCATCATTTACATTCCAAAAATTTCATTTCTTGCAACTATAGTTAGGTTTTAATTTCAGGTCTTAGAAGTAGTTTTCAATAATTGCAAGTAATTAGTTTCATTTCATGCAAAATAGGATTAGAAGTGACCTAAAACCCCCAACAAAACCTGTTTCACCAATAAAAGCCTACTATCTAAATGAGCCGATCTCCAACCTGCTTAAACCTTCTTTCGTATATAACCTTAGATACCATCTTGGATTGACAAATCATAAAGACTAAATTATGTTATTAACAACACGTATCAAAAGATCGAAGAAGCTCCAAGAGAGAAATTTTGGCAGGTGTGTGAGCAATTGATGTTTGATATCAAATGGTTGATTTTGTTCTGGTTTATTTGTATTGTTGTTATTATGTGGTGCCTTCAAAATCAAAGGAGATTTAGTAGGACCATTTTGTTGTGGTGAAGGTTACTAAGATGGGATTGTTGATTGTGGGTGTTGTTGTGATGGTTGTGCTTGGGTCTGTTATCGGGTCATGGCCCTGATCATGCCAATTATGTCATCTTGAGATGGTGGAAGAAGCTAGAGAAGGATGGGTTAAGAAGGAGTAATGGGTTGAATAGGATTATTTCTACAAGGTTTTGGTTGTTCCAATGGAAGCAAGTGATGCTTGGGTGGATGACTTGGCAAGAGATTGACTAATGGACCATTTGGAATAAAAGATCCATGATCGACATCATGGGCATAAAGTCCTCCAATGAGCTATTGGAGGTGATCGAAGAGATTTTGGATTGGGTGTCTGACTCATCTTTAGAACGATCGAAAGACAAAGATGGACTAGCCTCCTCTTGGTATTTCTTAATGGTAACAACATATTATGAAGGCACAAGTGAACTTGATGGGGATTGTTGTCTTGGAACACTACTAATCATGCCTATATAATATTTTGGAGGGAATACATTTTGGTAGTTTACCTGATGTACTACTTATTTCCATGATTAGGTAATGAATGTTGAAAAATCTCCAGATCTTGATTTACATTTTGTGCTTGTTGTGCAATAGGTTCACTATTTATTGGAGGGTTAGGATTACCCTCTATAACTAACCAACCATTGTCGATTATGTCTCCAAATGTTTCAACCTCTTGCATAAATTTGTCAAATTTCCATGAACCTCATAAAAATCATAGTGTTGTTTTAGTTTATACCAATTAGTCATGGTGTTTGGTTGTCTGATTTTAGGTAATTCTATCATGCCTATATCCAATAACTATTTTAGGACCATGGTCAATTATTGATTGAATTTGGTTAAATTTCATGGTGGGGGTTTCTAAGGAGCCTTTAATATAATTTTCCTCAAATTATTGGTAGTATTAACATTTGGAGTAGGTCTGATGTCTGTTACTCCATACCCCACTACATGTTTGTTCTTGTATTTGTTTTTGGATGTATTTTCTTCCTCATTTTTTATCTGACCTCTTATAAGAAGATCCTGCTCCACTCTTCTAGCTAGGTCAACGAATTGCTCAAAATATATCACAATGGCAGTCTCTAGTTCATAGGAGAGTTGTTGTAAGTTCCTAATGAATATTTCCAACATCTCCTTGGAAGGTAAAGTGAAAGTTAATTTCCCCATTGTTTTTCTCCATTGTTCCAAGAATTCTAAGAAGTTATCATCCTTACCTTGTTTAAGATTATACAAATCTTTGATGGTTACATGTATTTCAATATATGCCCCAAATTTATAAATAAATAATTTAGTTGTTTCCTCAAAATTTCTCAAAGAATGTGTGGGTAGTTGATAATACCACTAAAGGGTCATACCCCAAAAACTCTTTAGGAATATATTTACTCATAGGTGATGTTGTGACATACCATATTGAACATCCTTAGATGTTCTATAGGATCCTCTATCCCCTTGTAGATGGGTAAAATATGTATGGAAAAGTGCTTGGGGTATGGCCTAGCGGTAATGACAATATCCAATGGTTGATTGCATATTTATTTGTAACTGTAAGTGGGGTGATAGTGGTTAATGTGATCCAATCATGTGGCAAGTTTTTTCACTATGGCCTCTAGATGTTGTGTTTAAGGATTATAGACGATTGGTGCTACTACATTCCCTAAAAAGGGATAGTAGTTGGACTGTGAGGCATGATATGTGTGCATGCTGGGAATAGTAACACTATTATAAAAAGGATTTACAACAGAAGCATGGTATTGTTGAAATTAATATGTCGTGTTGAAAGAAGAATATTGAAGTGGTTGTGATGGCACTAGTGATGAGAAAGAATTTGTAAGGGAGAATTGTGGGCGAATTGGTTATGATGAAAAGGATGAAAGAGGAGGGGGTTATGAGGAGGATGAGCCACTGATGTTAATGGGAGATGATATTATGGAAGGTTTTGGTTATAATCAACCAAAGAAATTTGTGGAATTCCCCTAGCACTGACAGATTTGGTAGTAGCATACACGAATTGGTGTTGATTAGGGGGGTAGTGTTATACAATGGATTGACATACATGGTGTGGCATGATGAAGATAGGCTATAAGAAGCTCTAACCAAGAGTGCATTTGGGTTATGATGAGAAATAATAGGAAAAATATCAAAAGGTTCACCATTTGTATTGTGAGCTTTTTCTTCTATGGCTTGTCAAAAAGCATCATGGTTTTTCTTTACAAACTTCCAAAAGTGTTCGATGGACCTAAATGGTTCCATCAGTCCCTTATTTAGGGTAAAGATCAAGTTCTTCTCGATTTTCCTCAGATTTTGTGGCTTCAATGTTTGGATTTTCTCTATCAATTTTGTCATCTTTAGGACCAACAATTTTCTTACCATTTCTACAAGTCATGGTCATATTTTGAAAATGAATGAACAAGAATTTCTTTAAAAAATAAGTCACACAAAAGGATTTTTCTTTATTTTACTCTTTAAGATTCCTTTGTTTTTGATTAATCTTGTTTATGTGCCTAAATTCCTTAATGTGGTCTTATTCAGTGAAAAGAAAGAATAGATGATGAAAAATAAGGATGCTCTTCCAACCAAAATCCTCTCTCAAAGTTATCCTCAAAGACGTCTAATATTAGTCGTCTAGCTATCCTAAGAGTAGGATATGTACACCACTTAATACCCAAATTTGACAAGTTGGAGGGTTTGACCCCAAACCCTCAAAAACATGACACCACCAGATGCTAAGAGTGGGATGGAACTAGAACGAGGTCAATACGGATCATCAATGAAAAACTAGAGGGGGAAAAATTAAAGGAAAAGAAGTGTGAAAAGAAAAATGATTAATATTTTGAACCTTTAGTGCATGAATTCACGTCGGGTTCATAAAAGAATGTAGAGGGTAAATTTTGCACCCCTTTCCCTTTAGGTAAATGGATTCATGCTTAGAAGGGGGATGGAAATATTCACACACGTACACCTCGATGTGAGGGGTACTTGGTGGTGTACCTCCTTTGGTGATGGTTGAATAGATGTGGGTTCACCAAGAAGTATTTAAAGACTACTTCTAAGTCTAGCCAAGGATGTTTGTTTAGATGTGTTCTTTACTTTGCAAACACCTAGGTTTGAGCCAAATGCAACTAGGACCTAAACTATATGCAATTTCAAGTTTCCTTGAATACAAAGGCACAACAAACAATCTCTATACTATATGTATTTTTATTTCATTCCCATTCTTTTGGTATTTTAAATATTTTCATAGAAATCTAAGAAAATAGAATAATTATGATACTAAGAAGCAAAAATATGAAACTGAAATAGATTTGGAGAAATACCTACTTGGTCTAGATGGCTTCTTAGAGTGAATTTATAGCTTGTAAGTAGATTTGTGACCTATAAAAGTGAATTCACTGCCTGTACTACGAATTTGTGGCTTGTACAACAACTTTGTTAAAAAACTGAAAAACATTTGCACAGAACACTAAAAATTTTGATCAATATTTTGGGACTTTCTTAGGCCACTGTATGACTGATCTTAGCAATGCGACAATCAAGTCCTATTGGTCCATTTAGAAAATCATGCATAAACAATAAAAAATCATTGATCTTTTGAAACAAATGCAAAGAACAAAGATGAAATGATAAGAACAGTACATACAGTAGAATGTTAATAGGAGCAAAAATGATCTAAATATAATATGCAAACTAAGACAATGCTTCTAGAGGAAAAGATTTACCCCCAAGTACCTAGGATAGTGAATTCACAGCTTGTAAGCGAATTTTTGGAATTGCTTGCAAATTCACGAAAATGAAAAATATATGATATGCAGAAGTGAAATGAAATAAAATACAAAAAATATGCAAAGTGATCTAAATGCAATGTGCAAATTGAAACAGTACTTTTGGAGATAAATATTTTACCCCCAAGTCTCTATATCAATGAATTCATGACCTAGAAGTGAATTTGTGGCCTATGTTAGTGAATTCACAGCCTAGAAGCGAATTCATGGGACTGCTTGCAAATCATTAAAAATGCAAGAATATAATATGTAAAAGCAAAAATGAAATAAATGCACAATAAGAAACACAAAATGACCTACTTACAGTTGAGATATCATAGATTAGGATCACTTGATTCGTAGAAGCAATGGTGACAACAAGATCTAACAACATCAATACTCCTTCATGCATTTATTCACTCATTCATTCAATCATTCATTCAACCATTAGCATATTTAGGAGGTAATATGTGCAATTTATAATTTATATTGACAATGCTCAACCAAAAAAATCACGAGAATTGGGATACGGTTTGAGGAGGTTAGATGATTTGGAAAAATTCCAAATTTCAATGAATTCATGGCCTAAAATTAGATGTTGTGAATTCATGAAATGTGGAAAAATGAACCAGTTCAGGAAAAAACCATTTGGTCATTCGAGTGGTTGGGTGATGACCTATTTTAATGAATTTATAGCTTAAAATTAGAGGTTGCGAATTCGTTAAAAATAAGAAAAAAGACAAAATATGGTTGGTGAACGGTTTGGACATTGCGAGAAAAAAGGTAAGCTAATGGACAGATGGATTGCGTGTGTTAGGGAGGGAAAATATTATGACTTGGGTTAAAAATACTTGTCTACACAAAGAACTCTATGCCATTGTTCAAACCTACAAATAGTGAAAACACTATATCTTGGGTAAATAAATGATCATTCATACTAATAAATGACCAATAGAATTCATACAAATACAAAGCTCAGGAATGACAAGCATAGAAAATGGACCATATTTTTGTAGAAATTTCATTTAATCCTTTGGTACAAAAAGGGAAGTGCTAACTTGGCCACAAATTGCTTGAGTTGATCACCCATTACAACACTCACTACTATTCATGATTCTTGTGGGTATGAGACAACAAATTGATCCATCCTATATGTTACTGACCCTAACTTCACTGAAACATACCAAGTCCTTTACTTAGGTAAGTATATTTTTTATTTTTATCTACAAGGATATCTACTCTATCACATGGGACACATTTGTGTGCCCTCCATTGAACGACCAAAGATGATATGAGGAGCACACTTCAACAGGATAGTAGGTCACTTAGGTATGGATAAGAGTCTAGTTATTATTCAAAAACCCTTCTTTTAGCCAAATATGAGGAACAATATAGAAAAATACATCAAGTCTTTCACACCCTATGCAATTGCAAAGCCAACCAATAGGAAACTAGGCCTATACACGCCCTTGCTAGTACCTTCTAGGCCTTAGGAATCTATCTCTATGGATTTCCTCTCAAGTTAACCTATTTTCAAGCATGAAAATGATTGTGTTTTTGTGGTGGTTGATCGATTTTCCAAAACGGTTATCATGATTGCTTGCAAGAAGAACATTACGACTTAAGAAACTATAAAATTGTATTTCATACATGTATGGATTTATTTTGGTCTACCAAAATCCATTATCTCAAACACAAACAATAAATTTTTAACTATCTTTTAGAATACTTTATGGGAGATAATAGATAAAAAGTTCACCCAATCCACAACATTCCATCCTCATACTGATGGAAAAGTATAAGTTGTCAATAGGTTGATCATGCATATGTTGTATATGTATAATTCAAAGCATCCTTAAACATGGTATGAGAGCCTACCATACATTCAACATGGGTATAACAAGGCTTTTCATAGATATACCAAACAAAACCCCTTTTATGTGTGTCTTGGTTTCAAAACTTTGGCATCCATTGATGTGGCTCTTCTAATTTCACCCATAGACTTCACATCACATTGGGAAAAAGAAACAAAAAATATAGTGAAGTTTGTCAAGCATATTCAACATATATAGCAGTAGGTTCATGACATTTTGGACCAAATAAATACAAAGTACAAGCAATGCCATGACCAAAATTACACCCACACTCTTTCAAAGTGAGAGATAAGGTTTGGCTATGATTACAGAAAGAGCATCTTGTTGGTCCACATAGGAAAATTAGACCCTTGTATTATGGAACTTATACCATCACCAAGCAAGTGGAAGAGAACTCCTTCAAGTTAGATCTACCACCTTACCTTGGTTTTCATCTTATTTTCAATGTTATGCTTCTAAAATGATATTACCCACCTTTGCTAGACAATTCCATAGCAATAAAGAAGTTGGTGATTTAGAAGCTCAACCCTGAAGGTCTTGCATCGATAGAAGAAGATTAAATAGTTTACACATGGACTAAAACCACCTAGAGATAGTCCACATAGCTCTAAAAATTAGTTTGAGTAGGTCAATTCAGTCACCAAGCCAAGTGGTTCATAAAGAACCAGATCAAAAAGGAGCTTCCATATTTGATGTCAAAATTTGACATAATGGGGACCCTTGCTTGTCAAGGGAGGTCGACTACTCCAAGCAGATCATTTGATTCTAACAAACAAACTATGGATCTCTGATGGAAGAACTCAAAATCAGACTTTGATGGATAAAATCAAACTTGGACTTTGATAGACAGACTTGGACTATGTACAGACCATAGAGTGTGGATTGTAGAATGGGTATGGACCATAGAGTACAAATTGTAGAATAAGTGCATATCATGGAGTGCAAATTATGGAACAAGTATAAACCATGGAATGAGGATTATCGAATGAGTATAGACCATGGATTGTCGATTACAGAATGGGTACAAACCATAGGGTGCAAATTATGGAACAAGTATAAATCATAGAATGCCTTGTAGTAGCAATAAATTTTTCTCACCCTACATCCTACATCATGGAAGTTGAACTGTCATAACTACCATTTTAGAAGTCAAACTGTCATAACCGCCCTACAATTCATTTAAGGCAATGGCATTGAGGTTTGGGATGTCACATGGTTATATGGTGGTATTGCACAATTGCATTTGGGGTTTTAGAAAATATATCTTCTCAAATATTGTGGGAGTTAGAAAACATCTCTCCTCAAATATTACCTCCTTTTTAATCCTATTTTAGATTATTAAATATTGCTTCTTATTTTGCAATATTTTATCTTTCTCTGCTTTTGCTTTAACACAACAAAGAATACATTATCCCTAAATATTTTGGACCATATATCTACATCCATCCCCTCATCTAGACTTGTAAACATCCTCGATGACACATGAGTCAAACATCGGGGATTGAAGCACTAAAAATTGTACTAGATTCTCTTCTCATCCTCTTGCTTTCTCCTATTTCATAAATCTTTTGCAACTAGTTTTACTTCAAATTGTTTTAATAGTTCATTATTCTCTGATTATTTACTCCACTTCCTATAGTAAGTCACATCATCAACATAAACAACATGATGGTTAATGCATATTACCACCTCTACTAGGGGTAAAGGGGGCAAAATCCCACTTGTAGGGTCAACAAGAAACACCCCTTATGGGGTTAAGGGGTAGTGTTCCTATAGGATTCAAGGTAGTTCCTCAAAACCTAAATGACAAACCCATTGAAACCCTCACAATTTGAATATAATTTTTCTCCTTGTTTTCATTTTACTAACCTTCACTCAACCCTCTCAAACAACTTCCCTCAGCTATAAATGAGCACTCTTGGCTTTAGAAAACCTATTATTGGCCTTATACAACTCTACCTTGGACTCTATTGAACATCACTTGGTCTCAAAAAACCATATATTGTTCTTTGATAAATATCCTTTGGCCTTAAATGACCCTCCTCCAGGATCATATGGCCAACCTCCTAGGCTAGATGGCCCACTTCCTGTGTCAAATGGTCCTGGGCTAAATGACCCAACTCTTAGCTCAAATGACCCACCTCCAAGACCATACAACCTAACTCTTAGGTTAGAGGACCCACCTCCTGGGTCAGAAGGCCTTGGGCCAAATAACCAATTCCTCAATATGATGGTGTGCTCCTTGTACTAAAATACTTGTTTTTCATCTTTATGCCATCTAAACGGAGAAAATAGTGGTTAACATAGTTGTGCCATATCCAAAATTAAATCGTAGTCCCCTAAGCCACTAATGCCTTAGCAAATCTGAACCCACCAACAATGCAACACATTCCATATGAAAAAAATTGCCCACATCTCCTTGAAATTCATTGGGTATGCCATCCAAAGTAGATAAATTATTGTTGTCCATACATGACTTAGCCATATAACTAATTTTCCCTTATATTGAGTAGCAAAAGAGGAGTCATTAAGATTAGAACCTTGAATCTTTAATCCCATGTGTATTTATGTTTTCTTGCCTAATCAACAAAGCACCTTTGAATTGTGATAGCAAAGGCCTATATCCACCTTGATGGAGACTCCATGCAACTAGGAATATGCCAAGTGCACACACACACATGATGAGAAACATGCACAAAAAAACATTTAGTTTGAATATAAAAAATTCAACAACAAACAAAGGATTCTTCCTATCACATAGTAGTAAAGAAATAAGGCACTAGAAAAAAATATAATTGTAAACCGTAAATCATGATTACCTTAGTAAAAAAAAGTACTCATATCCTCTTTGTTCAAAGATTATTCAAAAAATGAACAGTATGTTATGGAATAAGATATCCTCTTTGTTTCTTACATCGAAAGTACTCATGGAACTTTAAAGAGTAATTAGTCCTGAATCTTGAAAGAATGGTTGAAGGCTCCAAGTTGACCTCCATGACCAAGTAAGATTGCTCCAAACTTGATTTGATACCATGTTAGAATTTAAGATACTTCCCACAAATGATTAGAAGCAAACCATCCTCAAAATTATTATATAGAAATCATAAAAAAATATGAAATAGAGAAAGATATAGTGGGCACCCCTAGGAACCATAAATAATCACTATATTATCGAATCACAAAACTCTTATAAAATAGATGGAGTGTTGGGGGTATTTAGACCAATACCAAATAATCAAATTATATAAATGTAATTAACTTAAGCTGATATAATAAGATATATTTTAAGGTTAATTATAAGTTTATAAGATGGGTTTAACCATAAAAAAGTAAACCATGGTCCATAGGGCTTGTATATTAAAATATTACAATATGTTAAATACATTGTACAATGAATGCCCTTAGGCCTGTCCAGTATTACATTATACAATGCTAACCTTGGCCATGAATCAAATTATACTTTCAACAAGGTGTTGATCCCAAATGAGGTATGCATTTGAATAAACCAGAGACCATTGTGAAGATTGCTTAGGGTTACAAAAATCATGGTCGAGATTGTATTTGCAACATGAATTTAAATGGGGATACCACTATATACCTTATTTTATTGTCATATGATTATCACTATATTTAATTAAGAATATTTGTAATGTATATTACTATGACCAACAAAGTATTGTCATATCAAAAGGTTCGTTAGTATATATGTTTATGTTCCAAGTTGGTATGGGAAATCATATTCTATTTAAAACTATGCATTGTTGTGGAAAACAAAACTTGTGTTTAGCCTCTTTGTAACTTAACTTGCAATGACTAAAATGAGAAATATAAGCCTTGCATCATACATACATAGTGATATTAATTGGTTCCAATTGCTTTATCATCTTATAATAATAACTTCATTAAAAATTTTATTTGATTGTCTTAATATAAATGTTTTTCATATTTACAAAAAAATAATTAGAATATTATTGTTGAAACTAATGAGAAATACTTTATATCGTATATTTTGTTTAGGTTTGATTATTTAATTAGAAATATATATTAATACTATCTTATTTTAATTGGAATATAGTTGTGTATTTTGAGAGCCTACCTTTATGTGTATTCATCTAGAGACTTTTTGATTTTACACCTTGGATGCATTAAGCATAACTTTCAAAAAAATTATACATGGCCATACATTTTTTTTAATTCCTTATATATAAAGAGAAGCTTATGATACAAAATTCTTACCCAATTCCCATGGGTAAAATCAAAAGATATGATCTAGCCACTATTTATCTAAGCCAGACTCTCTTGATCTAGACTATCCTATCTATTAAAATAAGTAACATATACAATATGCATTTTTACTAAGAAATTGAATATCTTGATCCCCACATAACACTAATTACATTAAAAAATGTAATACTAGTAATGCGTAGCACCAATGACATGTAGCCCTATTGGAGTGTACCACTAGCAAAATAGCTCCAATCATATGTAACACCAATGTCTGTCATAATTTTCTCCATCACTATTGTACTATTTTGTAGCCCATGTGAATCACACTAGACTTTTACCAATACCTTATTTTTCAACAATGTCAAATCATCTTATTTTGGTCTTTTCATGGTCATTTGAACTTTTTTATTGAAAAATGGATCAACCTTTTTGTTAAATTTCTTTTCACATATACAAAACTTATGGATTTGGAATGGTTGCATATCTCTTAATTCTCCTATAGAATCACATCTAGCATTAGTTTTGATATTTCTACCTTTCTACTCAATTCTTAAATGACCAATATTAAATCTTCACATATTATCAATTCTAACCACTTTTTTCGCCTGATAATTTTTAATCCTCTATTCAAAGTCGACAACTCTATAAAATTGTTCAAGTTCGCTCTTAATCCTTTAGCAAATTCTACCAGTACTCTCGTTGAGACATTCATTATAATTCTTCCCACTCTCGCTACTCCAAAATTCTATTTTTATGCATCATCAAAAAGTAGATGGTATGCTCCAATACTAAATCTTGGGGGATCATCTTTCTTACTTACTTGCTTGGTTACGAATGGTAATTCTAGAAGCTAAACTATTATTTTTTCACCTTCCAATTGTGTCTTCATTCTCAATCCTGCTTCTATTGGATTTAATTAAGATTTTGAGGATTGCTATGCTACATGAATATTCCCCAAAAGGTTACATCTTTTTATCTCAAAATATTACTACATTTCAAGCTTTCCACATATATGCCATAATAAAATTCATGGTAGAACTTCCCAAATTAAATTTATTACTAATTTTCCATATTTTTTAGTGTCCCATTTGGTTAAAAATTCCTCACACTCCTTAATTTGGAATAGATGTCAACTCTAAATCCCAATGCTTACCACATGGAGTTACAAACCTGGTTCGAGACTTCATATTGAATGAAAAAGTGTTCAACATTTTCTTTCTGCTTCTTACAAAATATATTGATTCCCTCCAATATTTGATTTTGGATTGTGGCCATTCACTTGTCGATTAAAAAATAAATGAAAATTCTTCCATAACTTTATTTTTGAAGCAATATCTTAGTTGGAGTATTTCTAGATATCCTCCTATTGGTGGTATTCCATTGATTGCATTTGTCCATATGTTTGTTTTTTTGCTATCATCAATGAGCCACGAACAACCTTTTCTAAAAAAGGATAGTGTTCCACATAGATTCGATCATGTAGTAGATCCATGCTCTGAAGTTACATTCATTGTTAGTATATGTTCTAGTGGGTTGCCTCCAAGATACTTGTTCACCATGATCATGCTTCATTGTGAGCTACTTTCCTTGATTAATACCCATATTAGTTTAGCTCCATACACCTCTGGCATTAAGGACAAATTCTCTATTCCTAATCCACCCTGGTTTTTGGCTAAGCATACAATTTCCCACTTAACCAAATGAAACTTATTTATTCCTTGTTATCTAGAATATTTTGTCCCTATTATCTTCTCAATTTTCTTAATTACCCCTACCAGTGCATGAATAGATGACATTAAATATATCAAGATGGCATATAAGACTTATTTGATTAGAATCACTCTCCCAGTTAGATTCAACCATCTATCGGATCACATATTCAAGATTTGTATTAGTTTTTTGAGGACATTCTTCCATTGCTTTTTGGTATGCTTGTGTGGGCCAATTGGCACCCCCAAATTCACAAATAATTCTTTGGATTCGCCTAGTTTGAAGACAATTTTTTTGGCAAGTTTCCTCCTGAAATCTACTAAGTAATTATATGCATAAAGAACATACTTACCATAGTTAATAAAAACTCATGTTGCTATACAAAATTTGTCTAATATATTTTTCATTTTATTACCTTCCTTAATAGATGCTTGTCCCATTAACATAAAGTCATCTATAAATTGTAGGGGGTGGTGTTTACTATATTTGAAGTAATTGATGCTCCTTCAGTATGTCCCTATGTTATTGCTTGCTTTAGAAGATAGATCAATGACTCAACCATAATGAAGTATAAAGCTGGTAATAATGGGAATCCTTGTCTTATACCTCTAGAAATTTTGAAAAAATTAGATGGTCCTCCATTGACTAAAAATAATAATGTGCTAGATCTAATGCAACTTTCCATCCATTATACCCACTGCTCACAACACCCTATTTTGTGGAGGACCATTAAGAGAAATCTCATAGGCTATAACAAAGTCAAGTTTGATCACCACTATCCTTCTCCTCGATTTAACTATGGAGTGAATTGCTTCTTACACAATGATGACTTCACCTAAAATTTATCTTTCTTTAACTGTTCCCCCTTGCTCTTTCAATATGATCATAGGCAACCTTTTATGTAATCTACTAGACATTATTTTTTAAATTACTTTATAGGAAAAGTTGCAAAGAGAAATGGGTCTAAACTATCAAACTTACTTGCCTTCTCCTCTTTTGGGATAAGTGCCAAGAATGTCGAATTTTTTATTTGACTTCCTTCATTAGTTGATTATTCATTTCTTGTGTGACTTCCTTTGGTATTAATTTGACCACTTCTCTTTAAATTTCTTCTTTGTCAATGTTTTCATCTAATAATGTGGTTTAAAATTAATTCCTCATAGCATTTAATTTTCATTATCCTTTGCCATATCCTCCCATTGTCTTGCTTAATACATGATATGTGATTATTCATTCTGTAAACAATCAAGGATTAATGGAAAAACTTAGAATTTGCACCTCCTTTCTATGCCCAAAGTACTCTAATATACCACTCTCCTTCTTCTCAATCATTTCTATTTGTATAATCAACTTAGCTTCCTCATCTCTACTCAAATATGTATTTGTTCCATTTTGTGCTGGTTTGTTTAATTCTTATATTCTATCACATATTTCTTTTTTTCTTTTCAACTTTAACTTTAATTATGCTTCTCTACCATCCTTTATTTTAATTCTTGATATGTTTCATTTTGCTATAGAATTTGAACATTGTTTTTCCTTCAACTTCAATCTCATTCCACCATTTTTTAATATTTTCTTGAAACTCCTCACATCAATTGAGGATTATATTTGAATGCCACATTTTTTGGAGGTTCAAATTCCTGTATCTTCAACAATATTGGTGCATGGTTTGATCTCCCTCTAAAAAATATAAAAGAATCCACCAATACATTTATTCCTAAGATGGATTCATCTACTAAAAACTATCTAGTCTTTCTTGATTTAAAGGTGCTCCTTTTTTTTTTACCATGTGAAAATATCTTGTTTTGGAATGATATCTACCAGGTTCATCTCTTCCATCATATTTGATACCATTCTTGAATTCTGATTTAGACTCATAATTCCTCCTTTCTTCTCCTCTCATTTGAGAATTAAATTAAAGTCTCCTCCTATTATCCAATTTTCAAGGCTATTTGATGATCCATCTTGCCATATCATTTGCCAACATTATTTTTCCCAATAATTGATTAGTAGGTGCATACATATTTGTTAGATGATACATTTTTCTAGATCTCTTACATTCCAATGATATTCATATCCAATGTGCATCTTTAAGCACTTTGATGAAATTTCATTTTCTTTTGTTCCATATTGTAGCAATACCTCTTTCCTGTCCTCTCAAGCCAATATATTTACTTTAATTTATATTAGTATTCCATATTTCTTCCATAGTTGTCCATTCATTTTCTATTACCTTAGTTTCCTAAAAAAAAATTATATCAAGACCAGATTCTTGAACCCTTTAAAGTTTTTTTGTTGAGGTAGAGTCCATACCTCTTGCATTCCAAGAGAATATGATCATTTACTCAGGCTACATAGTACAACCTTCTTTCTTTTTCCTCCTTGTCCACTTGGGAGATTTAATTTTGTTATCTTGTCCTCTATACTGATTTGCTTTTGAGATTTCTCCTTAATACCTTTGTTTGACTATATTTGCAATACCTTTGACCTTGTGGGTCTTCCTACCTTCTTCTTGGTACTTGTCTTATTGTCTAATTGCGATCTATTTGACTCAAGGATAGTATATCACCCTATATTGTTACCTCATCTTCCACTTTTCACCTTTTGTTCCTTGTACTTCTTGATTTTTGTTTTGTCCTCTTCTCCTTTTTGAATTTCTTCAATCGATTTAAAATTCTCACTGTTCATATTTGAATTTCTTTCTCTCATTGTAATCTCTTATTATTGTTGTTCCTTATCCAACACCTCAAATTGATTTCTCATTGATGTCTCCTTTGTTGTTGGTATCCACTTTTTTTATCTACTTTCTATTTGATACATTCATAAATCCTTCATTATCCTTCTCATTGCTCTGTTCTTTTGATATTTGTATTACTTTTATTTTATAATTATGGACATAATATACTCATTCATGATAGTGGTTTAAATGATATTTGCTCATAATATAGCTCTTGCTTCTATACTTGACTGTGTAGTTCAATTTCAATATGCTCTAGTACGCCTTCCATTATGTCCATATCCACACATATTTTGGCATATGTGGTTAAATTTTATTGTGTTGTCATCTCAATTGTTTTAATAAACCTCCCTAAAGGGTCTCCTATTGCTTTAAAATATTATTTTCACCAACAATGATATAAGAAAAAATGCATCTTAACCCATATTGGAATGGAGTTCAAAATTTCTTCTCTTGGGTCAAAATTATCATCGTAGTACTTCATAAATAATCTATTTCTTGCCATGAACCAAGGACCAATCTCAAAAATCATTTCCATGTCTTTGAGATTGTTAAATGTTACAATAAAAAGCCCTCTTCCTACATATACTATCTCTTGTTCTTACAATATTAATGGGAGCCAACTATTTTTAACCCAAATTTCAATACCCTTGGGAGAAGGCCATAGGTTAAAGAACCAACATATCAATCCATATTCAACCAACTTATTATAATCCTTTATGAGGTTTTATTCATCAAAATTTACCTTTGGAATTTGTTCGTTTCTTTTTATAAATCCATTCTTTCAAGGGAAATAAGAAATATCTATTTTTCTCTTCCTAAATTTAGTCATTGCTTGTATTATTTCAGTAGGTGTCCTTTTTAGATTAGATATTTAATATGAAGATCCCTAGGCAACCATTTTGAGAAACTAAAATTATTTATATATTACTTGTTTTGTGTTCTTCATTTCTAATCTTATATCTTTGCTATTCATAGGTCTCCTTTGGCATATTCTAATCATTGCTATTTAAAATCTAGTTTCCTTAATTTCTATATGCTCCTATGGTACCTGCCTTCCCTCCTTTCTCAAAAGAATACCTTCTTCATTGTCCTTTTATTAGTGTTATCACATGGCCATTTTTATCTCTTTGAAAATATTTCTTTTTGTGAGAACTTGAAGCTACTTCTATTAGAACATTAAGGAGTGGAACTTGGATAGGTGAATTTTGAACTCCCTTCCACCTTTATACTTTGGGAAATTAACAATATTTAGATATGAGATATAGGGGTTGCGATAATATTTTATACCCAAGTGTCAAAGTGGAGTATCATTTATACAAGAGCTAGTGTGAGCCACAAGGAAGTGCAAGTTGGGAGGGAGTGCGAGCTAGGAGGAAGTGTGAGCCAAGAGTGACTGTGATCCAAGAGGAAGTGCAATCCAATCTTGATATCTTCAGATATAGCAGAAGAGAAGCATATTTGTTAGGAGTGTATCAATACTTCAAACCCTTACCATGAATGTGACAAATATTATTTTTAAAATATTGCCAAAGCAAAGGAATACCAGGAGAAAGAAGATATAGGAGCGAGTGTGAGCTAAGAGGGAGTGTAAGCTAGAAGGAAGTGTGAGATGAGAGCAAGTATGAGATGAGGGAGCGCAAGTCGGGAGTGATTCCTAGCCCCAACCCTAATAATTAGTTTGGAAGGAAAGTCATATTTGAAAGCCCTAATGGAAAGTGAGGATGCCCTAGTCAGAAGTATGGATGCCCAAGTTGAAGATAAGTGGAAAAGCATAAATATTGAAAGTTTGATCCGAGTAGCAGATGTTGCACCAGAAGTGACCATCAAGAATGAGATGATTGAGCATGATATAATGGTTTTGAAAACCAGGGGGTTAATATGTAAGTTCCATAGCTCTTGGTCAAGGTTTTTGGAGATTCAAGATTAGATCAAGTGGATGTGGGGATTGAATTCAAATTACTTGATGAGTTTTCTTCCTAAAGATTTTTTCCTTGTAATTTTTTCTAATTCAAAAATCAAGGAAAAAATACTGAGTTGTGACCCATGGTTTAGAGGGAGAGATACCCTTTATTTAAGACCTTAGTTATTAAATTCGTCAAAATTTTGAGATAAAATTTGAAATTCGGCGAATTTAAAACCCTGACGAATAATTTGCTGAACTAACCTTAAATTCGGCATCGAAAAAAAATTAGCACGCAGGTCAAATAGTGTATTTCGTGTATCGCTCGTTAAAACAACCCGATCAGGTCACATTTGTCGTTGTAGACTTTATTAACTGCAAATGATCCAGAATGCAGGACCTCGAATCCCCATACATATACATATTTTTTCACCTTAGTCTCGTAAAAAAATCCCACAACCTTAACTATTATATATAAATAATATTTAATATTAATTAAAAAAATTAATGTATTGGTAGTTTGGATACCCAATGGTTATTACTTTTTAAAAATAAAATAAGGTTTAGGTGACAAATTTGATTCACAAATCTAGTGACACCAAACTTCAAGCCTGTACAACACCTAGGTTTGAAAATATTATGATTGGCGCAAACCCACACAGTAAATGCCACAATTAGTAAAGAAACATATGAATCGCAGATTTATACCGATTCTTGTCTGAGTAAATTAGTAAATGAATATAACTTCGGGTAATTGGATTGATAGATGAACAACCCAAACTAATTGGGTGTTGTAACTAAGAGAATGATATTAATTAGACATTGGTTATGGCTGTGATGGGAATTACATGTGTGCGCCTATAAATTGATACCGTTGCATCAACGACCTCTTGGCATATTACTTTACATTTGATTACCCAAAAAAAAGTAGCATATATATACATTTATAATATATCGAATTTTATTTTCGAATTTTTGAACATGTCAAATTTATTTCAAACTTTAAGAGTGTCGAACTCGAATACAAACTCGAACTTGATAACTAAGTTTAAGACCATGGAATGGATTTTTTCTATTGAGATAGAAACTATTAAGAAGCTTTCAATTTGGGTTAGGCTTTTTGGACTTCCATATCAGCTTAGAAATGAGGATGTTTTGAAGATTATTGGAAATACCTTAGGATAATTCAACAAGGATTAACTATTAAGGAGTAAAAGCATGTTATATATACCATAATATGTGTTGTTATGGATATTTAAAACCTTTGCCACAATCCATTAAGACTAAATTTGAATCAAGAGAATGAGATCAACAACTGGATTATGAAAATATCACATCTCGTTGCCTCAATTGTTATGATATTGACAACTTGGTAAGAGTTTGCAAACTGAAAACTATGAAGAAAGAGAAAAACAATTGGTCATAAGAAATACTTCAAGATGAAGCAAAGAAATCATAAATTAATATAAGGTAGATTAGATCAAGGATATTCCACTCCTAAAGAAGGGGCAAAGAAATCCTATCTACAACATCTTATGAAAAAGACCACCATAACTCACTTGGATCAATAGTTAGAAGAAACAAAGAAGGATATAAGGAATGAGAAAGTACAATATGTAAGTTCAATTTTAGAAGGAATCAAAGGTGCAAAGATAATAAATCCAAATACAAAGACGATAGAAGAGGTCAAGATATTTCTAAGTAAATCATCTTCATTTTTCTCAAGTATTATAGAATTATTTCTTGGTAATAAAAGTGAAAGTGGTATAGAGGTTATCCCTTGCACTTTAGGGTTTCAAAAACAATATAATAAATAAATGAGGATGGAGGAAGTTTGTAACAAGTTAGGTTTTTAGGGAAAAATAATAAGGTAATTACTTTGGAAGAGCATCCTTGCACTTTAGGGTTTCTAGGGCAATATAAATAAGAATGTGTTTTTGAGGTTATTCCTTGCTCTACAAATCCTACACAACAAGACAAACCTATAGATGATAAGTCTTACTTTGACCAATGCGATAATATTGAAGATATGGATGAAGATTAAAGTATTGGTGGAAATGAAAGAAAGAGAGGAAGACCCAAGAAGCAAAAACAAAGAGAAAAAAAAAAATCGAAGGGATATTGATATGGTAAAACAAAAGCAAATATCACAAGTGTTAACAAGAAGTAGGGTTAAACCCACAAATAAAAAATAAAAGATAACAATAATATCTTAGAATATTAGGGGCATGAGTAAGAACCCTAAAAAATATATTAATAAACTCTTAGATTGTTATAGACAATATATTTATATTTATGGATATGAAAAATGGATAAAAAATATTTAAGCCATACATGGCGTTGAATTTTATCTCGACAAAATTTCAATTGTGGAAGGTATATATATGAAATGATAAAAAAAAGTTATTGTAGAAACTTAGTAGTGAAAGATGGCAAATACAGTTGATTGATAGAAAGACAGGTTGGATATGATTTAATTAAATTGATAAAAATGTTATGAGAATAATGTAATATTTTGTTTTTGTAATGAGAGTGACCCCAATAAAAACCATACATAACTTATTAAAAAAATTGGAGTATCATTTGAGTGATTTTACCAATTTGGTATGTAAAATTTGGACTTTGATCTTTTATATATATGTTTGATGATAACACAATGTGTCGGTGTTAATTTTCTTCTTAAGTAAAGGTATTTTCACTATTTCTTGATACGTGTTGGCATTGCTTGAACCAAAGTATGAGAAATAAAAAGGATGACAATGGTAGCATAGATAGGGTTGGGGTCATTAGTAGATATGATACTATGCTACTAATCAAAGATTCCTAAGAGATGCAAGCTTTTAAGATAGGATTGGTTTGTGTCTTGATTTACAAGAACTTGACAAATCTTTAATTTTCTCAAATCATGAATGATTTTGATTTGATTGCGTATAAAATAATACTTAACTCCATGGTTTTTAATAAGAATTTTCTTGAACACCTTAAAAAAATTTATATTCATAACAAATGATCTTCAAGAGATAAGTTCTTACATTAAAAATTCAATCAAGTTTAAAGGTTTGATTTCAAAAAAAAAAAACTTAAAATCAAAATTATATTCATGGTAGGAGAGATAGAATCAACTTTAATTTAAGGATATGTTCTTTTGTATAATTTATTTGGTATGTCTATTGTTACTTTCCATTGTTATATATATATATATATATATATATATATATATATATATATATATATATATATATATATATATATATATATAATTATTATTATTTTTTTTTTTTTTCATTCTTCACTACTTGTAAGGAAAATTCAAAAATAAAAACTGAAGTTACACAAAAAAAAAAACAGCTAAAATGGATAAGAGGTGTAGACATATATCTTTATTTATTCATATAATAAATCTCTGTATACTTCTTCATTTTAAAATGATAATTATTTTTTATTTAAAATTTTGAATTATTTTTGTTTTTTTTAATGAATTTATACATATTTTAATAAGAGGTTTCAATCTCTTCATATTGAGTAGGGTTTGAACCTTGAACCTTCTAAGTAGAGGCCAAAGTCCTTACTACTTGCAATTCATTATCTTAACTCTTTTAAAGAGTAAATTATATATATTTTTAAATATCTTATCTCCTTCTAGTTTAGAAGTAAAATAATGTTTTAAATAAAAAATTGATTCAAATTGTAGTATAAAAACTTTATTAGAAAGATATTATACTACTTTTTATTTCAAGATGTTAATTTTTTTTAAATAATTTTTGTTTTCCAAATTGAAGGGTAAATTGTAAAAATTTTAATATCTTAGCTCCTATATTGAAATAAAATAATAATTAAAATAAAATTTATGAATTCGACCTAAAATTTTAGTATAATGTCGTATAAGGACATCCTAGTGGTGTGTTGTTGGACTATTATCCAGAGAGACACCTCGTTATGCCCTCAAGGAGTGTGGCCCTAGTTTTTTTTTTAAATACACAGAGGAGTGTGGCCCTGGTTATGCCATTGGTTGTACTTCCCCTTACTTCAACTGAAATACAAAATTTTCTACAAAATATTTATCATAAAATATAATCTTTAAAAATTTAAATAAATTTATAAAACAAGGAATTATTTTTGTTGCATTTATATTTAAATTATGGTATACACATTTTTAAATTTATACTCTCATTATTATTATTATTATTATTTGGGTTATATAGAAGAGTTGGTTACACCCACACTATTTATATTTAAATTATGGTATAACATTTTTAAATTTATACTCTTATTATTATTATTTTTATTTGGGTTACATAGAAGAGTTGGTCACAACCACACTATTTTTAGTAACTGACAAGTGCAGGGTCCAAACCACATAGTCTTTTCCCATCAAACCTATTTAAATTATGGTATAACATTTTTAAATTTATACTCTTATTATTATTATTATTTGTATTTGGGTTGCATAGAAGAGTTGGTCACAACCACGCTATTTTTAGTAACTAACAAGTGCAGGGTCCAAACCACATAGGCTTTGCCCACCAAACCTATTCCACCTCACTATTTTTAATAATTGACAAGGGCAAGATCCAAACCATTAGGGCTGCTCCCACCAAACCTATTCCACCTCGTTATTGTTGACCCGACATGAAGGAAACCACCGATCGCTCAATATTCATACCATCATCGTTGATTTGGCACGTACTCAGAAGATTCAAATTAGACTGCTACCTTTGCAAATAGGTTGCGTCCAAGGATTGAATCTAGTTGTCTTCTTGGTAAGTGTCTGGCAAATAAGCACCTACCAATCCACCTAGCCCTTGTGAGCTATACTCCTATTATTTTTTAATAAGATAAAGTCACTTTCAACCCAAAAAAATAAAAATTATGACATATTTAAATTTTATTAATATGTTTTTTAATGATTGAAATAAATAATAAATTTAAAAATAAAATAAAAAGGTTAACAATTTTTTCCCCTTATTTAATTTAATTTTTTTTATTATATAGGAGAGTTCATCACAACCACACTAAATGAAGAGTTCATAATTTAATCATTTTATATGACTAAGTCCACAACATAGCTCAATTATTAGTTATGGCACCCTTATTTTCTTTCTTAAATATGGGAGAATTGATAATTTTCTTTCATTTTTATTATTAGATTTGGGTTCAAATATTTGGAGGGCCTCTATAATCCTTACATCGCCACCTACCTCCTTAGTAGCAACTTGGCTTGAGGGAGACCACTGGTGGCTTGGAATTGGATCTGTTGCTACTATGCTAACACACACTCAGCCGAATCAGACAGTCTACTACCTTTATTCCAAACAAACTTGCCTCCAAAATTTGAACTTAAATCTCCTTTTAATAAAAATAAAAAACTTACCAATCCCTTGTCATACTTATATTGTCATTTTATTTACAAAACGGAAACAAACTTTACCTATATTTTAGGTTAGCATGTCCATTCAAGTAAAATTAAAAATAGCACATTTAGGTTAGCATGTCCATACAAGTAAAATTAAAAATAGCATTAATGTGCTATACGCAATCGGCCTACTAATAATATTATTATATTTATATATAATAAGAACGGATAAAAGGTTATTTGTTGAACGAAAAGCACCACCAGACGAAAGGGGAGCAGCCACACCAGTACAAAGTTTGGGGTCTAACGCTATCATCACATACCTCCACCAACAACAAGAACAAGAAACCGAAGAAACGAAGAAAAATGGTTTTGGAAAGAAATTATATTCGAGTTGTTAAAAGGTCAACCATACCACGCATATGATAAAGAAGGTCCACTATTACGACGGTCAACTACAATCACGCGTGTCGGAATGCTAGAAAAGTCTTCGCATATACCTTATTATGCTTTCTTAATAGAAAGTCTTCGCATATACCTTATTATGCTTTCTTATGGATGCACCCAATTCCCACCTATAAATTACCATGGAAACATTTCCCATGCTCAGTTGTTTAACCAAGAGAAACAGCATACGAAGGCGAGAAAGGCCATTAACCAAGAGAAATTGACGTATGAAGCATTAGTCATTTGTGTGACTTGTCATCTCAACTCAACCGTCACAAGGAGCCATTTTATCAAGGAAATTAAGTGAGTGTTGACACAAAGCTATAAAACGTTCTCTAGGGGAGCGTCGATGGGGAGGATGGAGTATGAGACCGCCTAAGAGAGACCGTCATCATAAGAGAAGGAGATAATTTTTGCTTTAGAATATGTTATTATTTAAACCTGTCAACTTGATTGAAGAGCCATTGTCGTCATAGAACACCTATAGTTACAGCTAGTTGTCAACATAGAAATACAGTGTGGTTTGGCAACATCACCATAGAACAAACAACATAAACCAAAACTGTCATCACAAGCTGTGTCGTCTTGTTGGAAAAATAACTCTGTCATAATAGTTTCTATTGTTAATATTTGAATGAGGTTGTCATCATAGATTTGTTGTCACCACCATACCACTGTTAACACAAGGGAATTAGAATTGCCATCACAGGAGGAATTTGTCGTTTGAGACTGAGTTGCAGATTTGTCGTTGCATCATTTTGGTATTAGAGCAAATCTCTTTGGATTGGTGCCAAAGTAATGATGGCATTGTGGGGAATTAAACCCTCTCAAAGAAGAGGCATTCATCTAGAGGAGATTAGTGACAACAAATAAGAGGAGGTTGGTCATGCAGAAACTCAATATGAAGAGCGAGAGGGAGAAATAAATGAACGGTTGATCCAGACAATTTTTAATTTGGATCGAAATCCTAAGATAGAAACTTCGTCATACAATGGGATAGGGTTATGCATAAGGGGTTGGTCCCAAAATGTATTTATAAAAATAGGGTAAATGAGTTTCAAAATTGAGGTGAATAGTGTCCAAAATCATGTAGAAGACATGGTGAATTACCTTTTTTTCACAAAAAAATATAAAAAATGGTGAATTTATTATAATATTTCAAAAAAATTGTAAAAAATTAAAATGTTCTCAATTAAATAGAATTAAAGGCCATGGTAACAATGAAATATTGTACTTTTATTAAGAACGACAATCGATGAAATCATAACTTACGATCAACTACCAATACTAACAATGACTATCATCTATAGACCATAGACAACAATACAAACGATGATTATAATCTATAGACTACATGTAGTAATACAAACGACAACTATCATCTATAGACTACATGTAATAATACAAACATCAAAAAAATCATAACTGATGACTAACTAGCAATATAAATGATGATTGACAATAAACTACAAGTAGCAATACAAACGATGACTGACTACAAGTAGTACTACAAACAATGATAGATAATTAACAATAGGTAGCAACACAAACGATGACTGATATTAGACTGTAGGTAACAACACAAACAACCACTAACTACAGGTGGTAATATAAACAAAAAGAAACAATTAGCGATAGGTAGCAACACAAATGATGATTGACGATAGACTACAAGTAGCAATACAAACGACCACTAATAATAGACTACAGATAGCAATACAAACAACAACTAATGATAGACTACAGGTAGCAACACAAATAGTGAATGACTATAGGTAACAATACAAACAATAAATAATTAATTATAAGTAGCAACATAAATGATGACTGATGATAGACTACAGGTAACAATATAAACAATGACTAACAATAGGCTATAGGTAGCAATATAAATAGTGATAGACAATAGACTACAAGTAGCAACACACAACGACAACAACTATATTGACAACTAAATACTGTTGATTGGTAGCAACATAACCAATGGCTGACGACCGATAGCAACATCACATTAAATGTAGCGACGTGTCAAAACTGTATTAAATGTCTACATGCAAAGGGCTATAAAAAGGTATGCATAGTTATTTTTTGATTTTTTTTGCACAACAAAGCAAAGTAGAGAATACCTTAAGCCTTACAACATTTTATCTTACCCTAATATGTTACTGTTGTTGGTATTATGCTCTTCACTTACGCACAATTCCATATGCTAAACGAGAAAACCCTTAGCACTAGGAGTATGCTCTTCACTTGCGCATTTACGATTTGGTGCATCAGAAACTAGTTTATGTATTTATAATATCATAAGCCATTGAACCTTATAAAATTTTCCAATACTAGTAGTAATGGTGAGCTCTTCCTTCCCTATTCCTCCATCAATTTTTTTTTTAGAAACATTATTTGCCCACTTATTTATGAAATTCTCACTGAAGAGACAAAAACACAACACCAAATAACAATATATAAATTGAACTCAAAAAGACAATATTGCATAATGAATGATTTTATATTAATGGGGGAACCTCAAAACTCTATTATTACAATAAGAATCTTTGAATTATTTGATACAAATATACACAATGCTAGGGTTCTCCGAAACCCTAGCTACAATGTTGGTGGTGTCATCAAAACGCGTCTTTGCTCCCAACAAAAGTGAGTGGGCTTCTGGTTATCCGATACAAGGCCACTCCAGCTTAAACAATTGTTCAATGCTAGTGTAATGCTACCAGATCTACACACAAGAAAATAGCAAATGAGTCAGTAATAACAATGAGGGCTCCACAGTGTGAGACCCTCAGAAATCAAGACTAAACCCTAGCTATGCAATAATAAAATATGAACAGATTCTAACAGCACAATAAAATATAACAAAAATAACTTTGATTTACCTTGCTTATCTATCATTCTCTAATCTAATGTAATCTGTTGCAGTGGATTGGTGCGACGATGCCCTAACATCGCCCAAGAGCTGGTAGGGCTTTAGAGCTCTGGTCTAAAACATTCGCGGGCACTTGGCGGTTGCAAAAAATTCCCATGGACGCTCGAGAATGGCGAAAGGCACCCAAAGGCACTTTGAGGCAGAGGAGAAGGGCCTGGAGGTGCTCGGGAATGACAAGGAGTGCCCGAAGGCGATTGACGATTGAAGAGAAATCTACAAAAGCAGATATGGTTGGGCGAGAGGGGTGACGACAGATACAGGGGCGATGGCAAATAAGGACGGAGGATGAGAGTGCTTGGATGCTCCAAGAACTTGAGCACGAATTGCTCAGGAAACTTAGGAATTTTATCTAGAACACTTATGGATTAAGCCATCAAAATGACTCTTATTTATAATCTTCCCTCAGGTATGTTAGGGTTTCAACGACACTAATCATGTGGTCAAGATTAAAACATAATAGAGGGTGGAGATTAAGGCTGGGCAAGCGGCATGGATCAAGGCAGATGGATGGCTAGGATTAGAACAAGATGGATGGTTGGGATTTATTTACACATATATATACATATTTATTAAATATATATAAAAATATAATATAAAATATTAATATTTAAATATATATTAAACAATTATATATAAATATATGTAAATAATGGGTGGAAATGGAGAGAATACTTGGATGAATAACAAGTGGCTAGGTTTTTGTGTCTACAGATGCCCCTTTTTGTACTACGTTGCATGAAACACAATGCAATACAAAAATACAAGACACCTATTTTGGCTAGGTGTAGAAGCAACTTTCTCTTGAGATGTGAAATATGAGCTTGAAGATAAAATAATGAAAGAATTTGAATTTTGCGTAGCTTACCCCCTCAATTTGCGAGTGAGTTTGCGGATGAATCTCACAAGCCAATTGAAAAATCTGTGCAAATGAATTGTGGATGATATGAATGAAGTAACTGTAATACCATTTTTGCCCCAATAGGGAGAGGGGATTGGTGGAAAATATGGAATGATTGGGTCTATTTTTGCCCCAAAATATGAAGGGTTTTGTGAAAATGTGTCTATTTTTTCCCCAACAGATGCAGGATTTTGTGGAAAATGTGCTAAAAAATGTCTATTTTTTACCCAAAATATGAAGGGTTTTGTGGAAAATGTGATGAAAATGTGTCTGTTTTTGCCCCAATAGATGAAGGATTTTGTGAAAATGTGATGAAAATGGGTCTATTTTTGCCCCAAAATATGAAGGAATTTTTGCCAAGTGTAAATGCCATGATCATGTAAGATGTATCCCATTGTGGGAAAGTCAAAACCAAATGTGGTTACCCCAGATTTGGGGTGATTCGATGTTGTTGAAGAATGTGCCTTTAGGCGTCATTGATATGGAAGGATGAATATGCAAAGATATAAAAATATTCAACTTCGGAGGGCCAACTAGTGACTGTCAGATACTTCCTATGATAGGAACCAATCACCCTAGTTACGGCCAGTCGCCATGATGACTGTCAAGATGTGGAATGATGAAATGTGATTTTGTCCATGTTTTAATCCCCACGAACTAGACCATCAATGATAACTTTTGTGCAAATTGGTCTTGGCATAGTTTCACCCAAAAAGTGAAGTACCAAATGTGATTGTGATTTCAAACAAGGAGATATGGAATGATGAAAATTACCAAGTATCCTTATGGTAGGTTATTCATCCTACCGAATTGCATGGACACAAATCGCTACAATCGCCAAGTATATAGAATAACCCACTAGGTACAAGGTTCGCTGAATGTTGTTTGAACTTGGAAAATATGCAAATTATGATATGTGATGATGTGAAAATGATGTATTAATGATGAGAATGATGATTATGATCCCCTTATGAATATTTTGATCATTTTGGAGTGCTTTTGTAACTTGTTAAGCGAATTTGCAATTTATGGTCGCAAATGAGAATTATGCATCCAAATCAGTTGGAACCTTCATAAAACTTGTTAATATGATGAAGCAGATGCATGAATGCAATATGAAGTGATTTGGTTGGGATAAGCCATTATTTTGGAAAATTTGTTCTTTTGTCAAAATTGATGCTAAACGTCGGTTGGCGCTTTTGGCATGTGTAGATGCCTACTGGTGTTTGGGCATTTTGCAAACACCCTAGTGTGCTTTAGTGTGCCAATAAAAATCCATGGGCATCTCAAGGCGCTTGTGACAACTATAAATAGCTAGAAATATGAGAAATAAAGCTCATTTGTGCATTTGTGAGTTTGAGAAGCTACGTTTGGGAGAGGTGAGGGAAGTGGAGTGGAGTGAGGTGAAGTGAATTGGGCATGGAAGCTATGGCGGTGAAGGGAGTAGGTGCGAGAACCAGAGCTGGGACTGGAGTGTGGGCTACTGATGTAGTTCTCTTTTGTGTGTATTATGCAATTTTTTTTTGTTTTGTTTTTTTTGAACAAGTATTAATTACAAATATTTTGTATTGTGTTGCAACTTAGAATTTTGGAGGCTCAACACCGGTTCTCACCGTACATTCCTGGGATGAGAAAGGTGCTAGTGAAGCATGAGTGGGATATGCTGGAGGTTGTGGGGCTAGCGAAGGTAGCCTCGGTTGATGTACTTAGGGCGAACGAGGGGTACTTATCTGCCTTGGTTGAGAGGTGGGATCTAGATAGGGGGACTTTTTAGCTCTCCATAGGAGCGATGACCCTAAAACTTGAGGATGTCTATCGCATCGTCAAGGTGCCAGTGGAGGGTGTTCGTGTTGAGGTTGGATGCGATCGAAATATAGAGATGGAGAAGATGTTCAGCGATGGATGGCAGAGTGTGAGGGTGGAGAGTGGGGGTATTCCTTACTTGTCCATGTGTGTGGACAAGAAGTTGGATGCCCTTTGTGCCTTGGTGATGTTCGTGTTGGTCAACATAATGGGCCTCGAACAACACTAGGTGCAGGTTCCCTTGGAACCTGATAGGGTTAGTGAGCGATATGCTCACTATACAGTAGGTGTATGCATGGGCTCTTGCCTTATTGGTATAGGCATACCGAGAGCTCTATGAGGTGAGGAGATAGGGGAGGAAGGGCTTAGGATGCAGCTTTGTGCTACAGTGTTGGGGATGAGATCGCTTTAGCATGGCTCGATTGGATGGTTTTCCAGTGGTAGGCTTGGGTAGGGAGGAGCCCTACGCTAGGAGATGGGCCATGGTTAAGGAGATACAAGAGAGTCAGCCTATGTGGATGAGCTAGTGGTAAAGTATTTATGGGCTGGATTTACATCCACCCAAGTGATATGGAGGCCATGGTAGGGTAGTAGGTAGACCAGAGATAGAGAGCATCTACGATGAGTGCAACAGTCTAGGTGGACGGTTGGGAGATATCGAAGTGAGGCTGAGTATTTTTAGTTCGCACGAGTACTTCGATAGTTCAGGTTGAGGCAGGGGATTCTGGATGAGTCGATGCTCTATAGGAGGTATCAGGAGGAGACATGTCTACCATGTGCGAAGCCATGGAGGGAGGCTTATGAGGATGACAAGGAGATAGATCTCCCTGATATAGATAATATGATGACTAATTTGAAATATGAAGCATGGTTTGCTACACAAACACCATGGGCATTGACTCTAGTAGTAGCTGATGGAGATGGTGGTGAGGCTGAGGATGAGGGGATCCATGAGGCCCCTAAGCGATAGAGGCACCTTTGATCAGATAGTCAAATGAGGAAGGCTAAGGGTATGGCTAGGAAATCTCTCGAGAGTGGAGGAGATGGCAGAGATGGAGATGATATGGAGGAGACTCCAGATGGACCTCTATATTGGAACAAGGAGGATTGGGTGAGGTTGGAGCAGCAAGTAGCAGAACAAGAGGCGAGGATCACGAGGCTCCAAGCAGAGCTACTAGAGAGGGAGCGTTGACATAATATCAACATAGCATACCTTTGGTCTTAGCATAGGTATATCGAGTCATGGAAGGATAGGTTGATGGAGCATCATAATCCACTTCTTGATCCTCCAACCTCATCTGTATCCGAGGCTGCTAGGCATAGCGATTCTAGGCATAGCTCTAGGTCTAGGGCTCCTTCTAGGTCATAGGGGTCCTCTTGGAGGTTTTAGTTAGTGCTTAGATGCACTTTTTATATATAAGCCTAGGTGCTTCATTGTATCTAGCCTTTTGGCACTCATTGTACATGCGATATTTATACATATATACATGACTTTTATCTTTTTGTGTTATATGTTTTTGTTAATGCATTTTTTTGTAATGATTTTGTGGAATGAATTTTTATATGGATGATGAATGCATATGATATGTTATAGATGATTAATGCAAGGTGGAATGTATGGATGATTAATGCAAGGTATGGAATGCAGATATTCTAATGATCAGTCATAGTTTAGATTTTGTTTGGCCATGTTTCTAGCATTGTTGTTTAATCAGGGGCACCAAACTTTATGGTATGGATGTTGACATGGAAGAAGATATGAATGTTTATATGAAAGAAGATATGGATGTTGATATGGAAAATTGACCGTTTTGTAGAGACTCAGACATACTAGTGGCATCAACAAAACTCACTAAAAATGCTTAATCCCTCTAGGACCAAATGTGTGTGCAGTGAATATATTTACCGAATAATTAAGGCAATCAAGAACCAATGTGTGTTCAAGAAATTTTATTAACTCATCTTGAGTAAATTGGGTAAACTTGTTATGGATGAATCCAAGAAGTTAGCTTGTTTTTATGTGCGGTCAGAGGTCTCTTTAAAAGAGATGTGTCACCATGCATGATCGTACTCCATTGGTAGTCAAGCGTCTATAGCTCCGATGGAGGTTAACTCCATAGTCCAAGGATTTTGATCTCTAAGTTTTTGGGATGACTATGTAACCATCTTACTGAAAATGTAGTATGATCCTTACAACCCAATGATCAGTGGTATGTGATGTAAAGTATTTAGATTTTTTTGTTAGGGATTTTTCCCTACTCTTTCTTTTATTTTTTTTGGAATTGTGATAGTGGTAAAAACCATTGTTTTTATGGACTATATTGCATTATGGGATAGGCGAGGATTACCCTTTTCACTTCAAGGTTCAAACCAAGTATGGTGTTGTCCCTCTTTGACACAAGATGTTTTTAATATGTGAAATTATGTTTGGTTCAAAAAAAAATTGGAGTCAATTTCCAAAACTCCAGATTTTCTTAGTGTATATGTGTGATGGTCCTAATAGGAACTCGACATGTATTTTGGAGGTTGCTTAACACACTAGGAGTGACTGAGTGACCATAAAAACTAGGCAAGCTTTTCTAATGATAATTTGGCATGGTGGAAAGATGGATGATGATGTGAAGGTGCCCCTGATTAAGGCAACATGATTTTATTGGACCAATTAAAATCTTGAACTTAATAAATGATCCCTATTATGAAATTTGAAATGGGAATGGAATGTGTGAAATGAAATGTATGAAATACCATATGAAATGTGTGCTAATATAGTATGTTGGCATAAATATATGCAAATGAAGTGTGATGTTTTTTGAATGAAATGTATGCAAATGAAGTGCAATGTTTTTGTAATGAAGTGTATGCAAATGAAGTGCAATGTTTTTGTGTATGAAATGTATGCAAATGAAATGCAATATTTTTGTGTATTAGCCATGTATATATACATATATCTCATTATGCATAGAATACCCTCAAGTGTATAACATTAAGTGGTTCAGGTTCTTCCTCTCCCTCTAGAATGGCAATCCTATAAGTACCGTTACCCACTTTTTGAGTAATAATGTATGGGCCCAACCAATTAGCCATAAATTTATTACGAAGATGCAACAATGCATTGGTGTTTTGTTTATTATCTTTAAGGACAAGATATCTTACTTGAAATTTGTGTAGATTAACTTTGGCGTTGTAAGCATACTTTTGGCGGTCTTGATAAAATCATAAATGCTATGAAGCATTGACCTGCCTCTTGTCAAGAAGTGTGAGTTGGTCAAGATGTGTTTGTCTGGCAGTGTCATCATCTATGAATTATTGCAAAGAAATTTGCAAGGGGATCTCAAGCTCAAGAGGCATGATTGCTTCGGCTCCATAGACCAATGAAAATGGTGTTGCCCTTGTAGGTGTACAAATGCTTGTTTGATAAGCCCATAATGCCAAGGGAATTTGTGTATGCCAATCTCTATGATTTTATTTAACAAGTTTCTTGAGAATGGCAATTAAGGTCTTGTTGGAAGCTTTAACTTGTCCATTTGCTTGTGGGTAATAAGGAGTCAAGAAACGGTGTTGAATTTTATATTTCTCGCAAAGTGCTCAAACATACTTGTTCTTGAAAGACTTACCATTGTCGTAGGTGATTTTCGAGGGGATACCAAAATGACAAATGATGTGATGAAGTATAAAATCTAGAATTCTAGGTCCTGTAGTATTGGTTAGAGGAATTGCGTCAACCCACTTTGTGAAGTATTTAGTGGCTGTGATGATGAATGTATGTTATCCCGAGGAAGGAGATGAGATTTTGCCAATTAGATCTAGACCCCATTGTGAGAAAGGCCAAAGGCTTTTAATGAGCTGTAAAGCTTGTGATGGTACATGAGTTAAAGTAGCATGTTCTTGACACTTTTTACAATGTTTGACATAAGTGCAACAATCACGTTCCATTGTGGGTCAATAATAACCAATGCGTAAGATACACTTTGCAATGGCCATTCCACTAAAATGACCACCATAAGTACCATCATCGGTTTCAACTATGGCTCTTTTGGTGAGAGGTCAAAATCGTAGTTGTTATTTTTCCTAGTAAATGTATTAATTCTTCTTCTTAACATGTGGAATAATTTTTTAGAGTTTAAATTTAGGACAATCATATTATCTATACTCATTATTTCAAGGTAAGGATAAAACTTGCCTTGCATAAGCTTTCAAAAACACCCTACACATTTTTGTATTACTATAACTCATGACTTAATAACTAGAGACATTATAACAAAAGATGAATAACTTAGTCTTTTATTTAGAATGACATTTGATTCAGCTCCATAGGGTGAGTGTATGTTGATGAGTCCCACTTTTGGGGTTTTTGGACCACTAAATTTTGTTTATATCAATTTAAATATTTTTTAACATGAGATGCACTTAAAATTTGATAAAGACAAGGGATTTGACCTTTCTTTGAGAGGCTCAAGGTTCAAACCCCACTCAGTATGAAGGGAATAAGACCCCTCATAAAAACTTGTGTAAACTCATTGAGGTTCGATAGAGACACCTTAATGAAAAAGTCATTGGGCTCTCTTAACGAAAACCCAAGTTCAATCCATAGGAAGGATAGTCCCTAATATGCCCCCACTATTCAACCTATTCAAATACGTTTTTGATAAAGACATTAAAATATGAATTAAAATATTTTTAATGCAGATTAAAACATTAAAATATGAACTAGAACATTCTTGTAAGTTTTTAATTGTATTTTTTATTTCTAATAAAATTAATTTTTATCCTCCCTATTGGGACATCAAATTGGTATGTCTTTGGGCCTTCATCTGAGAGACCTAAGTTCGTATCATGGGGAGGATGGCCCCCAAAGTGCTCTCAATTGAGAAAATGTATGGGCCCTTAAAAAAAAAACCCTATATTTACCCTAGTAAAAAAAGTTAATTTTTATGATATAAAATGCTTGATTTTATATGAAGTAGAATATTAAAATACATTTCAAGATAGTGAGAGTTTTATAATAATGATAGAGACAATTTCAAGTAATTAGTTTTTTTCTTAATATATGCATAACCTAAGGTATATAGTAAACTTTTTTTTGAAACATTTTGAAAAATAGTTTTTAAATAAATATTTGAACTATAAAAACTAATTAGCATTTACTCATCTTATAATATATATCAATAATTTTCATTCCCTTACACTTGTTTTATAATACATGTAAAATAAAAATCATTATAATGCACTCATCTCATAACATATATGAAGAGACATGAAGCATAATCTACTTTTATAATGTAAGAATCCTTTTATATTTTTTGATAGAGACTTAAGAAATAACAAGTAATATTTCAACAAAATGAGAGGCGGTGAGATATAGGGATAAATTTTGAGTTTTGGCCTTTTATCACAATTTATCGTTGATGTAGTATGAAGAATTTATGACTAAAGTAGTTTCAATTAAATGCTTTTTTTATAAGGTTTAATTTGTATATTTAAAAGTATTATTATATTAGTCTAATCTTTATATAATTACCTAGATGTATTTATTTTCAAATTATACATTAAGAAGATATTTATCTTAATATAATGCTTATAGGGATCGGGGGATAAGGGAATGGTTTGGGTTTTGGTTATTCTTTGAGAGTGTGTGGTTATGTGTTAAATTCCCTATTGATAAGCTCAGCTCTCCTCCTTATGAGATGTAACGGGGGTAGGCATGTAGGATAGTGACTTTACGTCCCGTTTGACACTACACGTGATCAAAGTTGGCTTTGGCATGCTACGGGATACGCCTTGGGCAGCTTGATGTGTATTCCTTGCACAACACAACAACACAACACAAAGCACAACATATATCCATCCATTCCATTCATTCATTCATCCATACAAAGTTAGCGTAAGCATCACATTGCAAAGCAATCCATAGTCCAAAGCATGCACCATAAGGCACTTAAGCCAACATCCACACAAAGGAAAACGACACACCGATAAATTTCCAAGCTTTCATTATTATTGCTCAAAGGGACCAACAATTCGTTCTTACATCATGGTCCATAGGTCTTACTTTGCATCCAAAGAATGGCATGGCTAAATTGGTGCTCGATAGGCTCATAGGCCTTGAGACTTGTTGGCATGTCCAACCTAGTCCTCGTCAATTAGCGACATGATGATGGCTAATTTATGGACCGTAGGTGGCTTCTTGGTGGCATGATAGTGGCATAGTAGGAGCTTGCTTGGCATGAACGTTGGGGAGAGACCATCTAAAAATAGAGTTCTCGATCTTCTTTGGACCGAAGGCACAAAACGTATGCTCGTAGCATGACTCGATGGAAGGTAAACAACATAAGGCACTTGGTTGAGCACTTGGCTCACTTTATAGGTAAGCTTGGTGCTACTATGATCAAAGTGGGGCTTGATATCAAATTTTCTCCCCTAGGGAAGCCTATTGGTCGTCTTGTGGTTCAAGCCTGCTTACCCTCTAGGCATTGTTTTCTATCTTAATCACTCAGAGAAGCAGCTTACTCCATCCCATACAAGAGTAGCTTGATCTTCCCTATGTGCAACTTGATCCAAGCCCATATTGCCATGCTCTCACCCATGGCAAAGGATAATACTACTACGTGAGAGTAGGTGGCAGGATGTCAAGGTGCAACTGTCCTACCATAATCCTGCCCCACTTAATTTTGATGTTGTCCTTGACATCGACACAAATTTATTATGTACCTAAAAAAGTGGGAGGAACTTGTGGTAGCATTACTCTTGGAAATCATGGCCTTCATGATCCATAGTACATCACACCACCTTATCAGTTAAGGCCAACCATCGTCGACTTAGCTTGCACCTACTTATTTGACGCAATAAAGAGGGTAGGCAACGTCACTTCACTTTTTGACCTGTCGGGCCCGCTTGGATCCTCCAGCTGGCCATACAAGTCTTCCATCAAAGTCCCATTCTGCCCCACCATCCTCATCTTGACTGACCTTCTAGATGATATTCATCACCTGTTTGGCCTCGTTGTCCTCCGATGGATCTTCTCCTTCCTCATTTTGGGCTGCGACAACCTTTTGGTGTTGTAGGCACCTCTTTTGAGTGTGGGCCCCTTTGTAGGTCCAAAATTTCAACCAATAATTTGACTAGTCATCTCCATTCTTGTGGGGTGCAGGTACTATGTGATATGGAGTCAATATTGCTCCCTTACATAATCCTTGAGGTTGTCTCCAACCATTCCTCGAACGATCGATTAACGGTTCGAGTGGGATTTTTCCTTTTGAATAAGACTTTGGCATGTTCCAACATCCTTCTATGTTTTCTTTGACCTCATTGCGATGGTTGAACAATCCTTCAACTATCACAATCACCTTACGGATGATGCGAGGTTGATACCTTCATAGCTCATCCTGAGCCCAAGTCTTCAACTCATGTTGGAACAAGAGCAGTTTATCACTCTCGAGTAGACCCTTCACTTCTACCATCAGATTCAGGAACTCATCAGTGTAGTCCTTAATCTTACCAGTATGCTTTAGCTTTTGGAGCTTGCTTCTAGCAACCCACTCGATATTCTCATGCTAAAATCGAACAATTGGTACCTTCCTCAAGTCATCCCATGACTTGATCCTCTTGCTTGCCCTACCCTCACCAATATCTTCTACTAGGTTGATCCACTAGGTCAACGTGGTACCCGTCAGGTATCTCATCACCAGGGTGAGCTATTCATCCTTTGGGAGAAGCCCAACCATCTTCACGTACTGGCTCATATCCTAGAAGAACCAGTTGAACAATCATAGCATGTTCTCGTGGCTTGATCCACACTCTATTAACAATAGTGGCTAGGGGAGAGGTGGTTCCTCGAGCATTTCACTCCTGCATTTCAACCAGCTCCTACCTTACACTTTCTATTATCACCGTGCTCCAGCCCACTTGGTTGGCCAATGATGCCAAGGCATTCTCTAGACTTATGACTCATGAACCGTATTCATGAATGGTGAATCCCAGCACGATTGCCCCTTTGTTCATCTCTAATATATTATCCTCAATCTCGTCAACACAAGCAACCACTCAATTTTCTAAGTCCTCCAGCCTCTTGGTTTGGCTAACAAGACGGTTCGACTTGTTGGCATCAGACTCTTTGCAAGCATTCTCGCAAATCCCATGGTTTTCAAGGTGCGAGGACCCAACTCCATCATCAACCATATCTTCTTGGAAACAAGGTGCGTTAATGTTCTTCTAAAGAACTTGTGCATAGGAAATTTTAGGGCGAACAAGGTTAGGATAATTACATCCTCAATAATTTATTTAGCTCGATGTCCCAACGACTACGCTCAACACAACAACAAGCACAATCAGTCTTGCTCATGGTTTTCATAATTATATTTAACACAAGGTTCACCTATCTTACCCTCGGGGCCTATTGATAATTACTTTCAACACAACAATGATCACAATTACGTGAGCTTGCCAAGGTGTCTTTCGCTCAGGCACAACGAAAAGGAAGTAGGAAAACAGTAAATACTATGCCCAAGGGCAGACCATCTGGGTCTCAAGTCCTTCACACTTGCACTTATCGGGTCCCAACCGACGGTCTAGTCAAGGCTCACCTGTCTCACCAAGATCTCATTCACTTGATATGAGAAACATGATACAAGAAACCTGCAACAATCTCCTTGCAGTTAGCCAGGACATGGGGAACACAAGGATCTCACACACAACACGTGTCATGTTAGCCTCCTCAACACGCAACAATCCTTCCCTTTGTTTCATTGATTTTCTCAAGCTCTCTGGCTAGAAAGGAAAACTACGTTGCCCCATAGTACAACATAAGGTGAACTGTGACTCTGATACCATCTATAACGGGGTTAGACCTATAAGGCAGTGATATTATGCCCCATTCGATAGTGCACGCGACCAAAGTCAACTTTGGCATACCATGGGATACGTCTTAGGCAACTTGATGTAGTATTCCTTGCACATAATAACAACACAATATAAAGCACAACATATATCCATCCATTCCACTCATTCAATTTATCCATACAAAGTTAGCAGAAACATCACATTACAAAGCAATCCATACAACAATCCATAATCCAAAGCATGCACCACAAGGCACTCAAGCCAACATCCACATAAAGGAACACGACACACCGACAAATAGCCAAGCTTTCATTATTATTTTTCAAAGGGACCAAGGGTCCGTTCTTACATCATGGCCCGCAGGTCTCACTTAGCATCCTAAGGACAACAGGGTTAAATTGGTGCTCGATAGCCTCTTGGGCCCCAAGACTCATTGGCACATCCAACCTAGTCCTAATCTATTAGCGACACGACGACGACTATTTTGTGGCCCATAAGTAAATTCTTGGTGGCATGATGATGACATAATAGGAGCTTGCTTGGCACAAACATTGGAGAGAGACCATCTAAAAATAGAGCTCTCTATCTTCTTTGGCCCAAAGGCACAGAATGTATGCTCATAGCACGATTCGATGGAAGGTAGGTGACATAAGACACTTATTTGAGCACTTGACTCACTTTGTAGGTAAGCTCGATGTTACTAGGACCAAAGTGGGGCTCAATCTCAAACTATCTCAACCAAGGAAGCCTATTGGTCATCTTGCGGCTCAAGCCCGCTTACCCTCTAGGCACTGTTTTCTACCTGACTCATCTAGAGAAGCAACTTACTCCGTCCCATACCAGAGTAGCTCAACCTTCCCCATGTACTCCTTGAGCCAAGCCCGTATTGTCATGCTCTCACCCATGGAATGAGACAAGACTACTACATGAGAGTACTTGGCAGGACATCAAGGTGCAACTGTCCTACTACATGAGAGGTCATGGTAGGATGAGGATACCCAATCCTGAGCGTCGGTTGCAAGGGTTTCTCAAATTAACCAAATCCTAAAAAATAGAATAAAATAAAATAAAAAAATAATATGTCCAAGGGACACTGCAATAGTTTAGATTTGACTCTTCTTTAGGAGGTTCAAGGATTAAACGATGATATGTATGGGGCTGTGTATTAATCTCCATAACTCTTACTTTTACTATAATAAAAATTTATCACACTATTTAAATTAAAAAAATAAAATAATAATATTATAACATTTATATATAATAAGAACGGATAAAAGGTTATTTGTCGAAGGAAAAGCACCACCGGACGAAAAGGGGAGCAGCCACATCAGTACAAAGTTTGGGGTCTAACGCTATCATCAATACCTCCACCAACATCATTCTTAAACAGCAACAAGAAGATACCAGAAGAAAGAAAGAAGAGAAGAAAGGTATTAGAAAGAAATTTGATTCGAATTATCGAAGGTCAACGATTACCAAGCATATGGTATCTATTATCAAACTCGATGTATTTCGTTAAAGAGACACGGAATACTGGGAATGGCTTCCCGTATACCTTATTATGCTTTCTTAATAGACACGGAATACTGGGAATGTCTTCGCAAATACCTTATTATGCTTTCTTATGGATGCACCCAATTCCCCTCTATAAATTTACCAAGGCCATGGAAACATTTCCCATGCTTCTGATTAAACAAGAGAAAGAGCATACAAGAATGAGGAAGGCGATTGCCACTCGTAACAAAGAATAGCTAGGCTTTACCAAATTTTCCACATGTCCGAATGCATAGCTTATGAAACAGCTTAAGGTTAAAAATAAAGGGAGATGTTACAGAATTCGTATTGTGTCTGATTGTTGTCACATTACAGTCTGTTCATGGGCTTCATATCTATAATAGTAAATACTATTAATTCAACACTTCCTTCCTTTGTTCCAGACACATCACAACGATGTCTTTAATTCTACCATCAAGAACACATATGTTTGTAAACAAATGACTGACTATAACAAATGCTTAATTATTTCAACACGCCAACAGGAAAACCATTTACAATACCAAAAAAATGGACCATATTCACTTTGGACGCTTAACGGAACCCGTAAAGCAGGATATAGTAGAGACTAGTTTCAGATTTTGGACTGAACAGACGAGAAAAACATGTTAATGGCAACAACGTGAAAATGAACAAACCGAGTATTAGACTGAAAAGTAGAAAGGAATTGTAAACAGAGACAGAGATTACTGTGAAAAATTCCGTAACCTTGAAGCACGAGCCAATGGCCATGGAATTGACTAGCCTCCCAGAGCGTAGATTATTCTTAGAAACTGCATAAGAAGAGTACAGCCTAATGGACAGGATTCGACCGTGAAGGCTTCAAACACAAGGTTCAACCAAAAAAGACAGAAAGAAAAAGCTTGGTTATATAGGATTGAAACCTATACTAACCGTGAAGAATGTTTTTTTTTATTTGGTTATATATTATTGAAATTGGTTTTAATAATTGTATTATATTATCATTATTTTGTAGTATTATAATAAAGTTTGAATATTATTTATGTATAGTTTAGTAAGATTTGAATTTTGAATTTTGGTCTTAACGGGTTGAGTTAATACCATTGGATAAAAATAATAAATGTTTTATATATAGTCGACTAAAAACTAGGAGTAACAATTGGCAACAACAAACTATGCCAATAAAAAGTAGTTGTAATTCCATGCAAAGGATAAGAACAAACTGATAAAATATGGTTAGGAGTTCCATCGTCGTCTAGGTTAACGATTTTTATTTAAAAAAAAAATTAATTAATAAATAAAATAAAAGTTTCACCATGTGATTAGTTGGCAACTTGCAATTCTTATGCTTATAAATAAAAGGGCAGAAATAGAGAAAGAGAGACGGTGAGAAGAGAAGAGAAGGAAAAGAATCTTACGAGAGTTCTATGTGCTCTACAATGTAACTATGTCGTTGTTTTGGTAATTATAATAAAATATTTATTTTTTATTGAATTAGTAAACTCTGTGTTGTTATTGCATGATTTGATAATTTGTGTGACGAAGAGATAATATGCAGGTGTAGCTTATAGAAATATGAAGAAATTGACATATGAAGCATTAGTCATTTATGACTTGTCATCTCAAATCAACCACCACAAAGAGACATTTTATTAAGGAAATTGTGAACCAAGTGCAAGTGCTGACATAAAGCTATAAAACATTGTCTAAGGGTCGATGGGGAGGATGGAGTATGAGGCCGCTTAAGAGAGACTATCGTCATGGCAGAATGAGATAGTTTTCACTTTAAAACATGTCACCATTGAAACCTTTTGACTTGATTGAAGAGCCATTGTCATCATAGAACACCTATAGTCACAACTAACTGTTGATATAGGAATATAGTGTGGTTTGGCGACATCACCAAAGAACAATCGACATAAACCAAAACTATCATCATGGATTGTGTCGTCTTTTTGGGAAAACAACTCTATCGTAATAGTTTCCATTACCGATATTTGAAGGAGGTTGTCATCATAGATTTATCGACACCACCATACCACTGCTAACATAAGGGAATTGGTATCGTCGTCATAGGAGGAATTTGTCGTTCGAGATTGAGTTGTAGATTTATCGTTGCATCATTTTGGTATCAGAGCAAATATCTTTGGTGAAGAAATTACGAGCAATAGTTTCATCTTCAAAATAATGCAAATATATAGTACATTACGAATAACTGAATAACCTAACTTCCCTAACCATATGCTAACCACCTAGAGGCGCTAACAAATATGCGCTACTACATGGTGTTAAGCAAATGTAATATTACAATTAGGGAATATTACTCTGAGTTAATATCCCAATGGTGGAATATTACTCTAACACCCCCCTTAATGTGTAGGAGAGTATAATGAAATATGCTCTTATGCTGGCTCTTGCTCTAAGTGTACCTCTGGATTAGTACCTCTAGATCTATCTTTGGATCTGCTTGTGGTTATGCCTTTGTATCATTACCTCTAGATCTACTTGTAGGTCTACATCTGTATCATTACCGTTGGGTCTACCTTTAGGTTTGTCGTTGGGTCATTGCCTCTGGGACTGCCACTTGGTTTGTTATTAGATTTGCCACTAGGTCTACCATAGGTTTTACCTTTTCTGTAGAAGCCAAACAATATTTCTTTCATTTTGGTCCATTGTGTGAGATCTATTCATCCACAATCAATATGAACCTTTTTGGCCATTTTCACTTTATACCAACATTTTGAAGAGGGGTGATTTGTACATCCACATGAGTCACAAGGAAGTATTTTCCAACCCCTAGCTGCTACATATCTTGTTCTTCCACAATGACAGCAACAATACTTTGTAGGAGTTGAAAAAGATCTAGGTTTTACAAACATGGTTTTACTGGTACTTGCTTGTCTAGAATAGCCAAGGCCTTCATTCTTTGGCCTAACATTTTGCATTATAGGAGTGTTAATACCTTGCCCATGTTTACCTAATCCTTTACCATTGAATCCCATTTTGTTCATCAGTTTGGATCCAATGCCTTTGGTGTATTTTTCAAAACACCCAAATTCTTCATCTTCATCAATGTTTTTAACAATATGGCATTTGTCATTGTTGATGAGATTATGGAGCTCATTTTTAGGATTTTCAGCTTTTAAGTCACTAGTGTCGCAAGAAAAATTTGCTCTTGTGATGAGATCACCTGTGCTACAACTAATATCTACCATTGAAGATAAGAGGTCGTCTGTATCACAACAAGCATTAACCATCAAGGGCTCAAGGTCACTTGTGTCACAACAAGCATTCAGTAAGAGGTTACCTGTATCAGAACAAGCATTTGCCATCAAGGGCTCAAGTTCACTTGTGTCACAACAAGCATTCACCACCATGGGCTGAAGATCACTTGTGTCACAACAAGCATCTTTCATTAGGAGCATGACCTCTAATTCCTCACTGATTTCCCTTTTCTTTTTACATTGGGTAATGTCAAGTGAAACAAATGACATGTATATTGCCCTTACAATGCCAATAGGGATTAGAGCACCATTGATATGAAGGTCTTCAAAAGCTTCATAATCTTTGAGAATGGATCTTACACCATTGTGTAGTGTGAGAAATTGTCCATCCTCATATTAATATGTTCCTTCCAACCCTGCTAGAAAGTAAAGGTATTTAACTGATGTAGCAACATCATTAGTTGGTTTTGGGGTATTCTTTTTCTTGGATCTGCCCATTTAAGGTGTCGGTCTCTACCGAAAATGCACCTTTTACAATGGAATTTTACAAGAATTTTGACTAAGGTGTCGGTCTCTATCAAAAATGCACCCTTACAAGTCTTCCCCCCTTTTTGCAAAATATTCTTTGATGGAGTAAAATAATTATCCCCCTTAGTGCAAAAAATTGCTACTATGAAGGTTCCTTATCTTCCCAAAATGGTCTCTCTTTCGATATACCACAAATGAGTACTGAAAGAGAATTTATGCAAATTGATGACACCTGCCTAAAAACCCTTCCAAAAAAGGATGATTAGTTGGAGGAAATTAAGCCAAGCAATAGGAATGAATTAGGGTATTTGATGGAGTGAATATCAAAATACAATTGAATTTCCTTATTTCTCCTCAACGATTTATAGAGAACAATAGCCCAAACATCGTTGTTACAACTATATTAGGCATTAGATACAATAGCCCAAACATGATAGCTTTACCTGTAAGTGTGGACCAAAGATACTGTAAATACCAACGTTGCTGTGCAATAAATTACACAAAAAGGTTTAAAATTTGGGGTCTTATGTGCTTTTGAATTTTAACTTTATGATGTAAGTGCAAAAACAGGAAATTAAATACAGCATACAATAAAAAAGTACCAATAAATTTTAAATATAGGTGTCAAATTCCATCGAAAATGCACCTATTTTACAATACCAATATTAAGGTATCAAATGCAATCGAAAATGCACCTTTTGTACAAGAAGTTTTGCAAGAAATTTTATTTTGTGCTTGGAAAACTTGATATTCACAATTCCTCTCCTTGTGTTAGAATTTTGCAAAAAAAGAATAATGTTTTGTCCCCCCTTTGTTTTGCAAAATAAACAAGGTTTTGGAAAGAACCCCTTGTAGTTTGCAAAATAAACAATGTGCAATTCTTGTTTTGTATCCCTCCTTGAGGAAAAAAAATGTAGTATTTGCTTTTTTTAATTTGCAAAAAAAAATGGATGCTCCTTGGATTGTAAAAAAATGAATTTTGAAAGTATTTAAAAAAAATACCTTTTGAAATTTGGATCTCTGTTGCTTTGCAGTAGAAAACTTCTCTTCCTTTAGCGAAAAAATTGTTTCTCCTTTAGCAAAAAATTGCATCTTCTTGAGAAAAAAATTGTTGTTTCTTGAGCAAAAGCTTGCTGGGAAAACAACTATGGTGTCATAGTTTCCATTATCGATATTTGAAGGACGTTGCCATCATAGATTTGTCATCATCACCATACCATTGTCGACACATGAGAATTGGAATTTTCATCATAGGAGGAGTTTTTCATCTAGAATGTTGTCATTCTAGACTGATGAGTTGTAGATTTATCATTGTATCACATTTCAATCTTAAAAATTTTATATGAAATAATTTTTTGTTAGGTCTACTCAAGCTGCCATAAATATGGCTAAGAAATATATATTGATTCTTCTTATTAACAAGTGGAATAATTTTTAGGAGTTTGAATTTAGGACAATCACCTTATCTATACTCCATTATTTCAAGTTAAGGATAAAACTTGCCTTGCATAAGCTTTCAATAATACCCTACACATTTTTGGTTTATTATAAATCATGACTCAATAATTAGGGACATTACAACAGAAGATGAAGAACTTGGTCTTTTATTTAGAATAACATTTGCTTCAACTCCATAGGATGAGTGTATGCTGACGAATCCCACTTTTGGGATTGTTGGACGACTACAATATGGTTATGTCAATTTAAATTTTTTCTAATATGATATGCACTTAAAATTTGATAAAGACAAGGGCTTTAGCCTCTCTTTGAGAGATCCAAGGTTCAAACCCTACTCAGTATGAAGGGACCAAAACCCCTCATAAAATCCTGTGTAAACTCATTGAGTCTCAACAAAGACACCTCAATGGAAAAAATCATTGGTCTCTTTTAACAGAGACCCAAGAGAAGGGTAATCCCTAATATGCCCCGTTTTTCAAGGGCAATCTCTAATATGTCCCGTTTTTGAAAAGAAAAACAAAGCATATGCTAAAAAAACATAAAATAAAAATTGGAAGCAAAAACATGAACGACAGATAAAAGGACTCAATATTTTTAAAAAAACATATATTTATTTAAAATAACTTTGCAATGTTATGTTATATACATGCAACTCTATTTTATAATCACAAAATGAGAGGATTTTCTAATTTTTCCAGCCAAACAACCTTTTGAAATTTTCTAGGGTTTACTAATCTTCTAGAATCTTCCAATTTATACCAAAAGACAAAGTCTCCAAAAAAGGGATTTTCGTGAACTTTCCAGAAGATTCTACAAAAAAGAGGTTTTCGTGAACTTTCTTGAAGATTTCATCATTAAACAGGAAAATCATGCAGCACCTACACATTGTAACAACTTGTCTGGCAAGGCACTTACCAAGAAGAGATCTGGGTTCAAACGTTGAGGGTGCCAATTTGCAAAGGTAGTAGTCTGCTTTGAATCCTGAGTCCACGCCAGATCAAAAACATCGATATAAATTCCAAGTGATTGGTGGTCTCCCCCTCACAAGGTCAACAACTAGTTGGAAGAAACCTTGTGGTTTAAACCCTTCAATTACTAAAAATAGTGTAGTTGTAACCAACTCCCTATGTATCTTAAAATAAATGCATACTGACAAATCTTGACTTTTGGTCTTTTATCGCAATTTATCATTGATGGAGAATGAAGAATTTATGTCAAGTAGTTTCAAATAAGCGCTTATTTTTTAAGGTTTAATTTGTATATTTAAAAGTATCATATTAGTCTAATGTTTATAAAATTACGTGGAAGTATTTATTTTTAAATTATAGATTAAGAAGATATTTATCTTAATATAATGCTTACATGATTGGGGATAAGGGAACAGTTTGGGTTTTGGTTCTTCTTCGGGAGTGTGTGATTATGTGTTAAATTTTCTATTGATAAGCTCAGCTCTTCTTCTTATGAGAGGTCATGAGAGGTCATGGTAGGATGGGGATGCCCAATCCTAAACATTGGTTGCAAGGGTTTCTTTTTTTTTTTTTTTTTTCGGGAGTGTGTGGCTGTGTTAAATTTTATATTGATAAACTCAGCTCTTCTCCTTATGAGAGGTTATGGTAGGATGGAGATGCCCAATCTAATTGTTGGTTGTAAAGTTTTCTTAGATTTTTTTTTGTTACATAGGAGAGTTGGTCACAACCACACTATTTTAGTAACTGAAAAGCATAATGTTCAAACCATAAGGGTTGGTTCCACCAAACCTGTTCCACTTTGTTATTTTTGACCCGACATGAAGAGGATCACCGGTCCTTCGAGATTCAAACTGTCATCTTGGGTCTGGCGTGCACTTGAAGGTTTCAGATCAAACTACTACCTTTGCAAATAGGCTACCTCCAAGGTTGAGGTTTGAACCTGGGTGTCTTCTTGGTAAATGTGTGGGCAGACAAGCACTTACCAATCCACCTAACCCTTGGGAGTTCAAGGGTTTCTCACACTAACCAAATTCTAAAAATAAAATAAAATAAGTCACGGGGATAATGCAACACTTTGGGTTTGGCTCTTCTTTAGGAGGTTCAAGGTTCAAATAATAAGGTTAATTCCCTATTGATAAGCGTAAATTTAAACCTTGTGTTCATAGGGGTTTATCACACTACTCAAATTAATAATAATAATGATTACTATATATAATAAGAAGGGATAAAATATTATTTTTTGAACAAAAAAATTTAGGGTCTAATGCTATCATCTGATACCTCCACCCAGGGCTAGAATTTTAAAAACAATTACCTATTGATAGGAATTTTTATGATGATTACAAATTTTTATTGGTTGTCATATTACGGTTTAAAATTTTATTTGCCTTTCATTTTTTTTTTTGCTAGTAAGCATTTTACTTGAGGATCAAGTCCTCTCGCCCTTAGAATACTTGCATTTCACATATAACACCCCAGTTGCATGGCCATGGCCATTGTGAGAGACTTCCTTCAAATGTATAAGTCATCAATGCCATGAGCCCTCTTCTTTCTACCAAGTTTATTAGTTGTATATAAAGTTACCATATTATAAATGTATATATATTTTCAGTAAGTGCTTGCAAAATAAAAGTCAAAGGGTTCATTTTTAAATTTGATTCATTGAGTGTTACAAAATAATATGAATGAACCATTTCAAAACCCTATAACCAATTATAAGGAAAAATAAAAATAATAAATAAAATGAAAATAAACCCTAAAAAACAAAGAAAGACATGGTGAAAAAGAATTTCAAAAGCCCATATGAATTTTGACAGTATGTAAACCATTGTTTTATATTAGTCTTTGAAAATAAGTTTTTAAAAATCTTGGACTTTAAAAATTACAGATGTAATACTGTTGTTGTGGGGTCACAATATACTATGGATGAACCATTTTAAATCCATATAACCAATTAAAAAGAAAATAAAATAAAAAAGAACCATAGAAAACAAAGAAAATAAAAAATAAAAATAAAAAAAGAAATAAAAAAGAACCATAGAAAACAAAGAAAAACTGTGTGAAAATAAAACACTGGGTAAAAATTGCAGCGAAGCTGTTGTAATACCATTATGGGGTCACAATGTATTATGAATAAACCATTTCAAAGCCATATAACCAATTAAAAGGAAAAGAAAATAAAACAAAGAAAGACTATGTGAAAATAAAATGTTGGGTAAAAATTACAGTGAAGCTATTGTAATACCATTATGGGGTCACAATGTATTATGGATAAACCATTTCAAAGTCATATAACCAGTTAAAAGGAAAAGAAAAGAAAAAAACGAAGCCTGTAATAACTACTTAAAATATGTGCACCTTCGATAATTTGGAGCCTATATTATGGATAAACCATTTCAAAGTCATATAACCATTTAAAAGGAAAAGAAAAGAAAAAAACGAAGCCTAATAACTACTTAAAATATGTGCACCTTAATAATTTGGAGCCTTGGAGGTGGATGAGATTTGGAGATTAGTCCACCCATGTCTACTTTTCCTTGCGTCTTTTAGAAAGTTATTTTATCTTGAAGATGTCTACTTTTACTTTATCTTTCACATTACCTTTGATAATTTGGAACCTTGGAGGTGGACAAGATTTAAAGATTAGTCCACCCATGTCTAGTTTTCCTTGCATCTTTTAGAAAGTTATTTTATCTTGAAGATGTCTACTTTTACTTTATCTTTCACATTTAAAAGTTATTTTTCATTGCATCTTCCGCAGTTAAAAATTGAATGGAAAAAAAAACTGCATCTACCACCCGAAATTGAAGTTGGAACTTCTTAATAATACTAATGCAAAGAGCTGAGGCGCTCCACCTTGTGATGGGGGTTGAAATTAGTTTCTAAGCCAGACCCCAACTGCATTGCGTCTTTTGAACGCGAGAACTTTTGAGCGATAGGAAGATAGCATTGTGATTGGTGTTGTTCGATGGCTTTAGAAGGGATAATCCAGACATTGTTTTTGAATGACCAAAAAAACCCGCCTTGTTTCGGTGTGGGAGACGGGAAATTGGGGAGGAAAGAGGACACTCCCAAGAATCGGGGAGGAGAGGAGATGCTCATCCCTCTAATGGTAGTTTTGTATTAGTTTTGTATTTATTGGTTTTGTTGAGAAGATAACATATGTTCTAATTTAATGTATTTAATGCTTATTTTTATTAATATTATATACTAATTTAATGTATTTAATGTTTACTTTTATTAATATTATATACCGAAAACATTAAACTAAAAAGGAGGCAATCTATATATTTGTATACTTTTACTTCTTTTATTTATTTTTTTATTTATATATATATATATATTATACTTTGTATACTAAAAGTAAAATTTACGGTTTTCAAATATCTTTACTTGTAAAATTTACAAAGTAAAAATCTACGGTTAACATAAAATTAAAACTATAATTTACAATTTCAAATACAAAATACGATCATGCCTGTGAAATTCCAAACCTGCCTCCACCAACATCATTCTTAAACAACAAGAAGATACCCGAGAAGAAAGGTATTGGAAAGAAATTTGATTCGAATTATCGAAGGTCAACTATTATCACGCGTATCGTAACTAGATGTATTTCGTTGGGAAACACGGAATACTGGGAATGTCTTCCCATATACCTTATTATGCTTTCTTATGGATGCACCCAATTCCCACCTATAGATTTACCAAGGCCATGGAAACATTTCCCATGCTTCTGATTAAACAAGAGAAAGAGCATACAAGAATGAGGAAGGCGATTGCCACTCGTAACAAAGAATAGCTAGGCTTTACCAAATTTTCCACATGTCCGAATGCATAGCTTATGAAACAGCTTTAGGTTAAAAATAAAGGGACATGTTACAGAATTAGTATTGTGTCTGATTGTTGTCACATTACAGTATGTCCCCTCTCCATGGGCTTCATATCTATAATAGTAAATACTATTAATTCAACACTTCCTTCCTTTGTTCCAGACACAGCACAACGATGTCTTTAATTCTACCTCAAGAACACATATTTTTGTAAATAAATGACTGACTATAACAAATGCTTAATTATTTCAACACGGCCAACAAGAAAACCATTTATAATACCAAAAAAAAATGGACCACTTGGACGCTTAACGGAAGCCGTAAAGCAGGATATAGTAGAGACTAGTTTCAGTTTTTGGACTGAACAGACGATGAAAACATGTAAATGGGGACAACATGAATATTATCAAACCGCCTGAGCGGTAAAATACAAGTTTAAACAGAGAGAAATTATTGAGAAAAATTCCGCAACCTCGGAGCACGAGCCAATGGCCATGGAATTTACTAGGCCCCCAGAGCGTAGATTATTCTTAGAAACTGCATAAGACGTGTACAGCCTAAGGTATCCGACACGATTCGACCGTGAAGGGTGTGGCACTTCTAATTTTTTTAAAGGTAAAGTGATCTGAATTTTCTGAGAGTAATTGGTTCTTTTCATCCTTAGATTAACAATAACTATAGGTTGATGGAAGCAATCCATGTGGTTTGAATCTTCCACTTATCAATTACTAAAAATAGTGTTGTTGTGACCAACTCTTACTAAAAAATAGTGTAACATTGTTGTGACCAACTCTTACTAAAAAATAATGTAAAGTTGTTGTGACCAACCCTCTATATAATAAAAAAAGTGTAAGTGATAGTATATTTGGAAGCTTATTTTTTTTTAAATATAATAAGTTCTCTTGCTTATATTTTATTTGTATATGTCCATTTTAAAGTAAATATATTATAAATATAAAAAATAATAATAAATAAGTTTATTTTTATTAAAACCAACAACTATATTCAATAAAAAAACAAGAAAGGTTACAATAAAAAAGAGCTTGGGGGCAAGACTACCCAAACAATCAACATCGTAAAGACCTAAGGTCAAAAACAAAACCAACTTTTAAAAGGATGAATAAACAAAATAACTAAATAAAAGGAGTCGCTTCAAGAGGAGACTGAGCCCTACTGTGGGCACTGACAGAACAACCTAATGTTAGAAAATGTTACCCCGTCAACCTACTACGTCGAGGCCTCAAAGAAAGAGGGACCTTAAGGCAGAAGGAGGTTAGGTGAAGTCATGTTGATAGTGCACGGAACCTCGCATCAGAACCTAACAAGATTTATCAAATGCGTCAACTTGGAAGCTTGCGAATGGAGTTGAACGGTAACAGTGTAAAATACTATAATCTTTTCATGCAAGGAAAACTGACTAGAAATTGAATCTCTAAAATAAACAACAACATTCATAGCTTTTCAAAGTTGAAACAAAATAATAGCACGGAAGAAATTCCACAGAGCTATAGGTAGGCCAAAAAATTTTATCTCTAAAAAAGATCATTTGCCATCTAAAAAATTCAGGATGAAAGGGCTTGAACAATGAGTAAATCCAAGACGGACCAAGCAGACTGAGCACGAAGGCAGAACCAAAACAAATGTTTGAAAGTCTCAAAACTACCACAAGTTGGACACTTAGGATTATGAAGACCAACCCTACTAAGTCTCTCTCCCATAGGAAGCCTTTGATAAAAAGGAAACCAGAGCAAAAAAAGATAATCTTGGGTTCAAATTTAGACTGCCAAATATGGTCAGACAAGCTTTATTTTCAATAAATATCTCATTCATAATGTGTTGCATTTTTTTTTATTTGGTTATTGTGAGAAACCCCTATAATCGACGTACAGGGTTGAACAGTCTCCTCCCAACGATGACCCCTCGTAAATCTGAGAGCTATACTTATCAATAGAAAATTTAACACAAAACCACCACATTCCCACCCCCTCACACACTTGCCCATACCACACAAAATTTTAGGTTAGTGTGAGAAACCCCTATAACCAAAGCACAATCTCCTCCCAACCATGACCCCTCTTAAAACTGAGAGCTATGCTTATCAATAAAGAATTTAACACACAACCTTTATGTCTCCCTTTACATCTCGGAGTTTTGGACCGTAGACCTTCTATTACATTTTATTGGCCTCTTATGTTCGACTATGCATCTATAGTTACTCTATTCCCTTTAGATTTTAATATTAAAACGTATAGTTACTCTATTCCCTTTAGATTTTAATATTAGAACTTTTATATGAGATAATTTGTTATTAGGTTTACTTAAGTTGCCATATTGCTATATTTGAAGCGATTTTTTTCCAAATACATTTAACCAAAATAAAACAAATTCAAAACTCGTGTGGCCCACATTCATGTATTTATTAAAAGAGTTGTTTAAATCCATTCATTTATTTATTTATATATATATATAAAATAATTTCTACCGTTTGTTGAATGTGTGCAAAAAGGTAGGTTTTACATGAAAAGGATTGGTGATAGAGCATGTATTCTAAAATCATAGATATAGTCCTATTTCCCCTACATTTTAATCAAATATATTACACAATTTTTTTAACGATATCCTATTTTATTGGATGAATACCTAACATCAATGAACTCAATAAAATATTGTTAGTAAGGTTTATGGTAAGATGCATTTTTCAATATTGTTAATAGGTTCAATATCAAAATATATATAATTTGATAAATGTTAAATTATAAAAATAAAATTTCCATTATTAGTGTATATAATTAATACAAGTCTAAGGTTATTAGAAATATTAAAAAATAAAGTTATCTAATAAAAAAGAGTTACTGCCTTGTTAGAGAAATCATATATATATAATAATCTCACCCTCAAAGATTTTATCATAAGTGCCTACTTCATTCATAGCAAGAAATCAAAGTCATCTTCAAAGAACAACCTCATGCTTAATAAGATGTAGATGTTGCCCATGAGCCTCACAAAGTACATTGTGAAGGATATCCAATTTCAAAGGCTTAGACGGTGGTTTTTAGAACTCCAACATGCAAGGGGGTGATAGTGACTGAGATGGCAACAACAACAAATATTTTTGATGTAGAAATCTCAATTTTGACCTTGAAAAACTCTCTAGAGCTAACTTCATAGTCCACTTGGGTTTCAACAAGTCCTCTTTGTCCATTGGTTCCTCCTTTGGGAAAGTTTGGTAGTAACGATTACAAAGGGCTAGGGGACTCATCCTACTTATAGGTGGATAAGTTAAATATCTAAGGTGTATAGAAATAACAAGTGGGTGATTGAGGGGTTTAAGTCCTATTAAGATATCAATCAGAACGATTGCTAGTTTAGGGGATTCAACAATAGGTGCTTTGGGTTTGATTTCTTCCAAATGGATGTCATTGGCAAAGGCCTCAATGAAGATTGGTGGAGTCATTGCTTAGGTTCTTCTTAATGGGTTGTGGTCATCCCCATAGTGGCAGTGCTAAAAGGGTCTTCTAGGAGAATGTGAATAGATCTAGGAAAAGTAACCCCTTTCATAAGGTAGGTTGATGGTTTCTTATCTCTATTTTTTATTTTTATATCTAATTATTTTATAGTTTTGTAAGAGACCAATGGAGACCCTGAAAAAGATAGAGTTTTCACTTAGGTCTCTACTTATTACCACCACCAATGATGATAGGTGATTGTAGCTCAGCCTACAACCTTGGACAACATCACAGGAAGCATAATTCCTTTTGAGGTGCCAAAGTAAAGGTTCCTTTTCTTCACTTTTATTTCTAGATATGATTATTCTCATTTATTTTTATTTTCTACCGTTGTAAGAGACTAAGACATTGTAGGATAAAAAATAGACATGTAAAGGAATAATGCTACTTGATCATGTTTTAAATTTTCTAATAGGAATATTGAATAATGAACTTTTCAATATAAAGTTAAAATAAGCAATATGTTGAGCAAGGTGCAGCAACAGTATTGTCATTGTTGTCAACACAGTTAGATAGATCTGTTGATGCAGAGGACAGGAAGTTCAAAAGCTATTCAGATGTAGAAGACAGGAGTTCAAAGGTTACTCAGAGTATGTATAGTGATTTTCCAAGAAGACCAAAGTGGCCCATATGCAAAAGATCAAAAAAAAAGACAAGTAAGAAAAGTGTTGCGATATCGCGACATATACAACAGGCAAGAAAAATTGTCGCGATTTCGCGACATGTTGGAAGAGAGAGAAAAAGCAAGAAAAATTGTCGTGATTTCGCGACATGTTGGAAGAGAGAGAAAAACAAGAAAAACTGTCGAGATTTCGCGACAAGTTTGAAGAAATAAAACAAGTAAGAAAAGTGTCACGATTTCGCGACATGTCACATTTTTGCGACTCAAACAGGAGAGAGAAAGTATGTTGGAAAAGTGTCACGATTTCGCGACATGTCGCATTTTCGCGATAAAAGAAAGAGAGGAAGCGTACGAAAGCAAAACTGTCACGATTTCGTGACAAAAGCAAAAAGCAAGACTTCGGAAGCAGAAGTGTCACGATTTCGTGACAAAAGCAAAGAAGTAAAGTACGAAAGCAGAAGTGTCATGATTTCGTGACAAAAGCAGAGAAGAAGACTTCAAAGGCATAAGTGTCGTGATTTCGTGACAATAGCAAAGAAGTGAAGTACAAAAGCAAAAGTGTCACGATTTCGTGACAAAAGCAGAGAAGAAGACTTCGAAGGCAGAAGTGTCATGATTTTGCGACAAAAGTAGAGAAGAAGACTTCAAAGGCAGAAGTGTCATGATTTTGTGACAAAAGCTGAGAAGAAGAATTCGAAGGCAGAAGTGTCGCGATTTTGCGACAAAAGCAAAGAAGTGAAGTACAGAAGCAAAAGTGTCACAATTTCATGACAAAAGCAGAGAAGAAGACTTTGAAGGCAGAAGTGTCATGATTTCGCAACAAAAGCAGAAAGCAAGACTTCGAAAGTAGAAGTGTCACGATTTCATGACATGTCGCATTTTCGTGACTTGAAAAGGATAGGAAGGTAGAGAAGCAAAAGTGTCACGATATCGCAACATGTCGCATTTTCGTGACTCAAGAAGGGCAGGCAAGCAGAATAACAAAAGTGTCGCGATATCGTGCAATGTCGCATTTTCACGACAAAGGAATAGAGAAAGTGTACGGAGGCGAAAGTGTCACGATATTGCGACATGTTGTATTTTCACGGGCCAAAGCTAAGAGAAAGAGCAAGGAGAAAAAGTGTCGCGATATCGCGACATGTTGCATTTTCGCGGTCCAAAGCAAGGAGAAAGAGAGAGAAAGAAAAAGTGTCGCAATATCGCGACATGTATTTTTGTGGTTGAGTTGAAGTCGACGAAGACCGATGACAACCGACTAAAATTAGGGTTTACAGTTGTTGTGAAATCTGACTAAAATTAGGGTTTACAGCCGACTAAGATTAGGGTTTTCATCACAATAATTCTGTTATAAAAGGAGGGTTGTTTGGAGATTTGAGGTATGTTGAAGTGTGCGAAGTTCGATCGCTATGCACAGAGAGCAAGTCATATTGAAATATGCTAAGTGTAAAATTTGCAAAGAAAGTAGAGTGCGCAAAAGGGAGAAGACGATCGTGAAGTTCGATTGTAGTGAAGCAGAGTGTGCGAAGTGTTTGCGCAGAGAAAGTAGAGTGCGTAGAGAAAGCAAAGGTATCTTACTATCAATCCTCTAGTTTCAGAATTGAAGTCCAAGTTGGTGCTTGGCATAAGGGGTTGGTGCTCCTTCTAGTTGGTGCTGGTAAATCAGGGGTTGGTGCTCCTTTCTATTGGTGCAAATAAATCAGGGGTTGGTGCTCCTTCCAGTGGGTGCTGGTAAATTGTTTGTAAAGTTGTTTCTTTGCAAAGGCTGGATTTGGATGGTAGTCCAAGCAGTCATTTTTTAAGGAGTAGCCACATTGGTGAACCTCGTTAAATCTTGTGTTGTGTGATGTTCTTTTGTGATACTTGCTTTATCTGGTTCTAAGGTTTCATTATTTCTATTTTAAGAGCTATGAATTTAAGTTTAAAGAGCTACACTGATTCACCCCCCCTCTCAGTGTCATTGTAAGACTAACAATTGGTATCAGATACAGGTTCTTGTACAAGCTTAACCGGCTAGGGTGATCTTGGAAGTAACACAATGGCAGGTGGTGAAGGCTTCTTATCAAATAAAGCACCATTGTTTGACGGATCTAACTATGCATTCTGGAGAATCAGGATGCAGACATATCTCTGTGCTTTGGATTTTGACATATGGGATTCAGTAGTTAGTGGATACACAATACCCCTCACTCCTCCAAAAGAGGCTAACGAAAAGAAACTGTTTGAAAATAACTCAAAAGTAAAAAATGCTCTCATGTGTGGATTAGCAGATAGTGAACTAGTAAATATCATGAGTTGCAATACGAAAAAAGAGATATGGGACAAACTGAGGAGTATTCATGAAGGAGACGATAAGATCAAAGAGGCCAAGTTACAGACACATCGAGCTCAGTTCGAAGCATTGAAAATGAATGACGATGAAAACATTGAGGCATATATGCTGAGAGTTAATGGAATCATTAATGTGATCAGGGGACTCGATGAGGATATTGAAGACTCTGTCGTCGTGAAAAAGGTACTAATATCTCTTTCTCAAAGGTTTGATTCTAAAGTCTCAGCGATAGAAGAAGCTAAAAATTAAAATTATTTCAGTATAGATGAGATGTATGGATCTTTGACTGCATATGAGATGAGGATAAGAAGATCTAAATCCACAGACAAAGAAGCGGCTTTTAAAGCCCTTAAAAATAAAAACATAAAACAAGAGTCTGAGGAAGAAGAGACATCAGATGAAATGGAAGCAAACTTTGTTAGAAAACTGAAAAAAGGAAAAGGTAAATATAGATGGAAGCTACCGTTTAAATTTTTCAACTGTGGAGGCGTTGGGCATTTTGCGACTAAGTGTCCACTTAAAGAAAAGAACAAAAATGATGAAGGATCGCACCAAGAAAGAAGTGACTGGAAGAAAAAAACGAATTTCATAAAAGGCAACTTCAAGAAGAAAAGTTTCATCTCCAGGAATGCCAGTTCATCAGAAGACAGCTCCGATGAGGATTCTGAAGAGGAAACATGTGAAGCTCTTTTCATGGCATTGGAAGAAGTAAAATCAAAAAAGGAAGGAGTGAACTCTAAAGTATGTAATGAAAACCCTGAGGCTGAGGTAGATCTAGAAGGTGAGTTGATCTCTGCACTTGAAGAGTGGAAGATAGAAAGGAAAAAGAATAAGAAAATGTCAAGAAAGCTTGAGGATGCAAATGAAATCATAACCAGTTTGAAAGTTTAGATAGAAGAATCCAAGAAAATCTTCGAAGATCTCGAAATACAAATAACCATGAAAATAGATTATTACAGCAAGCTAGAAGAAGAGATTGTTGGTTTGAGACTGCAACTAGAAGAGGTGAATAAGAAAATTAGTTGTTACCACAAACGTGAAGAAAGTTATATGAAGCTGGATATGATCATAAATGAACAAATGCGTGCAGGCATCAAATTTGGTCGGGGTTTCATCGAAGGAGAATCATCAAATGGATCAAAGACCATAAATGTAAAATCCATGAAGAATGAAGATAAGAAACAGGTTGATCAAGAAAAAATGTCTCATGCAAAATAAAGCAATAATGTGAGGCACAAAAGGAGAACTGACAATGATGGATTCACCAATGTCACACATCAAAGAAGAAGAAGACTAATGGCTCCTACGGCAACATGGCAAAGATCATCACCTAGGTTCAATTATCCCTTTTTTGGTTTCTATTTTAAATGCAATGGCTATGGACATAAAATCTTAGACTACAAATATAATGTAAGACCAAAGAATTTCACCAGTAGAAATATTTTTTCTCCTCTGATGAATTATACAGTAGAATGTTATAACTGTCATAATTTTGGGCACATTGCAAGAAACTGTAGAAGTACATTTGCATCAAATCAATTTCAGGGAAGAAAATTTCAACAAAATAGGATGAGACAAAATAGAAAACTTCTCGAAAAACATGCACAATCTACTAATAAGGGAAAGGTAAAACAAGAGCCCAAAACTACTATCAAAACAGAGTGGAAATGAAAAGAGCGACTTAAGGAAGAAAAGGAATCCTTAATCGTACAAACAACATTTAAAGCACAGAATAAATATGTACCATAGATTCTTGATAGTGGATGCTCCAGTAATATGACAGGTGACAAACAAAAATTTGAGAAGTTATAGAAATATGAAGGTGGTTCAGTAAAGTTTGGGAATAATGATGGAGCTAAGATAGTTGGCAAAGGTTCAGTTAAAATTAGTGACAGAAAAATTAAATCAGAAGCAGTCTTGTTTGTGGATGGTTTGAAACATAACTTGTTGAGCGTAAGTCAAATTTGTGATAAAGGTCATGAAGTAGTTTTTATGAAGCAGGGTTGTGAAGTCAAAAAAACAAACAGTGGAAAATTGATAGCAACTGGATCAAGGACATTTGGTAACATGTACACGCTCTCAGAGACTTCAAAAGGAGCTTGTTTTATTGGACAGGAAGAAGAAAATTGGTTGTGGCACAAGAGACTTAGTCATATCAATTTTGATAATCTAGTAAAAATCAGCTCAAAAAGGGCAGTGAGAGATATTCCCACCATCAAGCAAACTCTGAAACGACATTTGTGCTTCATGCCAAAAGGGGAAGCAAACTAGAGTCACATTCAAAACAAAAGAGTACTACACAAGCAAACCTTTGGAACTCATACACACTGATTTATGTGGACCCATGAGAACACAAAGCATAAATGGTGACAAATATTTTATTTTGTGCATTGATGACTATTTCAGAATGACATGGATATTTTTTTTGAAGCATAAATCAGAAGCTCTTGATATGTTCAAGATTTTCAAAAACCATGTTGAGAATGAAACAGGAAAGAGGATCAAATATTTAAGATCGGATAGAGGAGGAGAATTCATTTCGAGAGGAGTTTACTGAGTACTCGTGAAAAATACGGTATCGGGAGACAGTTTTCAGCGACCAGGACACCTCAGTAGAATGGAGTGGTAGAAAGAAAGAATAGGACAGTGCAGAAAATGGCACGAACTATGTTGGTTGAAAGCAGAGTAGCAGACAAATTTTGGAAAGAAGTAGTCCATACTACGGTGTATATCCAAAATAGGTACATGCTGAGAACACATGAAAGCAAAACTCCTTATGAGTTGTGGTTCGGTAAAAGGGCAACAACAAAATACCTCAAAATCTTTGGCAGCAAGTGCTACATGAAAAGAACTAAAGATAATCTTGGTAAGTTTGAAGATAGAGCGGATGAAGGTATTTTTGTTGGTTATTCATCAAAGAGCAAAGCCTACAAATGCTACAACAAGAGGCTAAAGAAAATTGTGGATAGTGCCGATGTCAAATTTGATGAAGGTAGAGAACGAGTAATTAGCTATGAAATGAACTACCCAATTTATGAAGAGGTTATTGAAGGAGATGAGGAAAACGAAATCGAAAAGATACAAAAAATTGACTTAGATGATTTAATTTGTGATTCAGAAGTGGAAGAAAATAAGAAATTCAAAACAGGTAAATTGGCAGAAAAATCATCCTAGAGAGCAAATAATTGGAGACCCCAAAGTTGGTGTTCAGACAAGAAGAAGAGTAGTAAGTAACTACTCTCTATTATACAGCATTAAGCCCAAAAATGTTGCAGACGCAAGCAAAGATGAAATTTGGATGAAGGCAATAAATGAAGAATTAGATCAGATCGAGAAAAATAAAACTTGGGAGTTAGTACCTAGACCTGCAAATAAAAATATAATTGGGACTAAATGGATTTTTCGAAACAAATTGAATGAAGACGGACAGGTAGTCAGAAATAAAGCAAGATTGGTATGTAAGGGTTATGCACAAGTTGAAGGCATTGACTTTGAGGAAACTTTTGCACCAGTAGCTAGACTAAAGGCAATCAGAATGTTTCTAGCTTTAGCAGTCTACAAGAACTTCAAAGTTTATCAAATGGATGTAAAATCAGCGTTTTTGAATGGTAAACTTGAAGAAGAGGTTTATATTGAGCAACCAGATGGTTTCCAACTTGGTGATAATCCCAACTTTGTTTGCAAGTTGAAGAAAGCATTATATGGCTTAAAACAGACACCCCGACAATGGTATGCAAGGCTAGACAACTATCTCACCCAACAAAGGTTTAATAAAGGTATGGTGGATAGTAATCTGTATGTCAAAACAGAAAATGGGCATATTATTGTTCGTGTTGTATACGTAGATGATATCATATTTTGTAGCAACAAAGATGAGTCATGTAAAGATTTAGCAAATAAGATGCAGAAAGAATTTGAAATGTCAATGATTGGTGAACTTTCATATTTCCTCGGGTTGCAAGTTAATCAAAATAAGAAGGGCATATTTATTTCTCAAGTTAAATATGTGAAAGAGATGTTAAAAAAGTTCACAATGGAGGATTGTAAGCTAGTTAGCACTCCCATGACGATAGGTTGCAAGTTGAGCAAGGATGACAAATCTCCACCTGTTGATCAAACCATGTACAAATCTATGATTGGAAGCTTATTGTACCGACGACTACCGAGACCAAATATTTTGTAGGCAGTATGCATGGTAGCACGATTTCAGGCTAATCCCAAGGAGACTCATGTGACAACAGTGAAAAGGATTCTTCGATACCTCAAAGGTACTATGGAATATAGGTTATGGTATCCAAAAGGTAAAGACTTCACCCTTATTTTGTATTCAGATGCAGATTGGGCAAGATGTGTCGATGATAGAAAGAGTACCAGTGGAGGTGTATTCTATCTTGGAGACAGGTTAGTCGCATGGCATAGTAAGAAACAAGAGTCAGTTTCCTTATCGACAGCAAAGGCAGAATATATTGTAGCGACAACATGTTGTACGCAGATATTATGGATGAAACAAACCTTGAAGGATCTTGGTATTAGCTTTAGTGAGCCAATATCAGTTAAGTGTGATAACACCAGTGCCATTAACATCTCCAAGAATTCGGTTATGCATTCACGCACAAAACACATTGCTATCAGGTATCATTGTTTGAAGGAGAAAGTTGTAGAAGGTGAGGTTAAGTTGGATTTTGTTCCAACTACAAAGCAAGTAGCAGATATCTTCACAAAACCATTGCCCAAGAAAGTTTTTGAGTACCTTCATAATAAATTGGGAGTGGTCACACTTCCCAAGAATTGACTAGCTACAGGGGTCACATTCTCAGGGGGAGCATTTAAGTATTTGATCATCTTTATGCTCATGTTCATGATTTTTGCTAAGTGTGATAAATTGTGCCTGAGAATGTTGTGCATAGACTCAGGGGAAATCTGCAGTAGCCCTTTGGTATTATTGTCAAAGGGGGAGACGAGCTATAGGAAATTGCACATGTGTTGCCAACAATTCCAAAGGGGGAAATTGTTGAGCAAGATGCAGCAACAGTATTGTCATTGTTGTCAACACAGTCAGATAGATCTGTTGATGTAGTGGACAGGAAGTTCAAAAGCTATTCAGATGCAGAAGACAAGAGTTCAAAGGTTACTCAAAGTATGTACAGTGATTTTCCAAGAAGACCAAAGTGGCCCATATGCAAAAGATCAAAGCAAAATACAAGTAAGAAAAGTGTTGCGATATCGCGACAAATACAGCAGGCAAGAAAAACTGTCGTAATTTTGTGACATGTTGGAAGAGAGAGAAAAAGCAAGAAAAATTATCGCGATTTCACGACATGTTGGAAGAGAGATAAAAAGCAGGAAAAACTGTCGCGATTTCACAACATGTTGAAAGAAGAAAAGGCAAGTAGAAAAACTGTCGCGATTTTGCGACATGTTGGAAGAGAAAGAGAAAGCAGGAAAAACTGTCACGATTTCGCGACATGTTGGAAGAGAAAAAGACAAGTTGAAAAACTGTCGCGATTTCGCGACATGTTGGAAGAGAAAGAGGAAGCAGGAAAAACTGTCACGATTTCGTGACATGTTGGAAGAGAAAAATGCAAGTGGAAAAACTGTCGCAATTTCCCGACATGTTGGAAGAAAAAGAGAAAGTAGGAAGAAGTGTCACGATTTCGCAACAAGTTCAAAGAAAGAAAACAAGTAAGAAAAGTGTCACGATTTCACGACATGTCGCATTTTCACGACTCAAATAGGAGAGAGAAAGTATGTTGGAAAAGTGTCACGATTTTGTGACACGTCGCATTTTCGTGACTCAAACAGGAGAGAGAAAGTATGTTGGAAAAGTGTTGCGATTTCGCGACATGTCGCATTTTCACAACAAAAGAAAGAGAGGAAGCGTATGGAAGAAGAACTGTCACGATTTCATGACAAAAGCAGAAAACAAGACTTCAAAAGTAGAAGTGTCACAATTTTGCGACAAAAGCAAAGAAGTAAAGTACGAAAGCAAAAGTGTCACGATTTCACGACAAAAGTAGAGAAGAAGACTTCGAAGGCAGAAGTGTCGTGATTTCATGACAATAGCAAAGAAGAGAAGTACGAAAGCAGAAGTGTCGTGATTTCACGACAAAAGCAGAGAAGAAGACTTTGAAGGCAGAAGTGTCACGATTTCACGACAAAAGCAAAGAAGAAGACTTCGAAGGCAGAAGTGTCACGATTTCACGACAAAAGCAAAGAAGTGAAGTATGGAAGCAAAAGTGTCGTGATTTCGTGACAAAAGCAAAGCAGAGAAGAAGACTTCGAAGGCAGAAGTGTCATAATTTTGCGATAAAAGCAGAAAGCAAGACTTCGAAAGCAGAAGCGTCGTGGTTTCGTGACATGTCGCATTTTTGCAACTCGAAAAGGACAGGAAGGCAGAGAAGCAAAAGTGTCATGATATCGCGACATGTCACATTTTTGCGACTCAAGAAGGGCAGGCAGGCAGAATAACAAAAGTGTCGCGATATCGCATAATGTTGCATTTTCACGATAAAGAAATAAAGAAAGCGTATGGAGGCGAAAGTGTCACGATATCGCGACATGTTGTATTTTCGTGGGCCAAAGCTAAGAGAAAGAGAAAGGAGAAAAAGTGTCGCGATATTGCGACATGTTGCATTCTCGCGGTCCAAAGCAAAGAAAAAGTGTCGCGATATCACGACATGTATTTTCACGATTGAGTTGAAGCCGACGAAGACCGATGATAGTCGACTAAAATTAGGGTTTACAGTTGTTGTGAAAGCCGACTAAAATTAGGGTTTACAGTCGACTAATATTAGGGTTTTCATCATAATAATTATGTTATAAAAGGAGGGTTGTTTGGAGATTTGAGGTATGTTGAAGTGTGCGAAGTTCGGTCGTTGTGCGCAGAGAGCAAGTCGTATCGAAAGATGCTAAGTGCAAAATTCACAAAGAAAGCAGAGTGCGCAAAATGGAGAAGATGATCGTGAAGTTCGACTTTAGCGAAGCAGAGTGTGCGAAGTGTTTGCGCAGAGAAAGCAGAGTGTGCATAGAAAGCAAAGGTATCTTACTATCAATCCTCTAGTTTCAGAATTGAAGTCCAAGTTGGTGCTTGGCATAAGGGGTTGGTGCTCCTTCCAGTTGGTGCTGGTAAATCAGGGGTTGGTGCTCCTTTCTGTTGGTGTAGATAAATCAAGGGTTGGTGCTCCTTCTAGTGGGTGCTGGTAAATTGTTTGTAAAGTTGTTTCTTTGCAAATGCTGGATTTGGATGGTAGTCCAAGCAGTCAATTTTTGAGGAGTAGCCACATTGGTGAACCTCGTTAAATCTTGTGTTGTGTGATGTTCTCTTGTGATACTTCCTTTATCTGGTTCTAAGGTTTCATTATTTCTGTTTTAAGAGCTATTAATTTAAGTTTAAAGAGCTACACTGATTCACCCCCCCTCTCAGTGTCATTGTAAGACTAACACAATAATTTAGTGCAAATTAAGATTGACATTACATATATCTTTTGAAGAGAGGTCAAACTCATAGTTGTTTTTCCTGCAAATCTATTGGTTCTTCTTCTTAACAAGTGGAATAATTTCTAGGAGTTAAAAATTAGGACAATCACCTTATCTATACTCAATTATTTCAAGGTAAGGATAAAACTTGACTTGCATAAGCTTTCAAAAATACCCTACACATTTTTGGTTTATTATAACTCATGATTCAATAACTGGGGATATTATAACAAAATATGAAGAACTTGGTCTTTTATTTAGAACGACTTTAGCTCCATAGGATGAGTGTATGCTCATGAGTCACACTTTTGGGATTTTTGGGCCACTCAAATTTTTTTATATCAATTTAAATTTTTTTTAACATAAGATGCACTTAAAATTTGAGAAAGACAAGGACTTTGGTCTCTCTTTGAGAGGTCCAAGGTTCAAACCCCACCGAGTATGAGGGGACCAAGACCCATCACAAAAACTTGTGTAAACTCATTGAGTTCCGACAAAGACACCTCAATGGAAAAAGTCATTGGGCTCTCTTAATGAAGACCCAAGTTCAATCCACAAGAAGAGCGGTCCCTCATATGCTCCAACTTTTCAACCTCTTAAAAAAATTGATAAAAACATTAAAAAATGAAATAAAATATTGTTAATGCAAATTAAGACATTAAAAGATGAACTAGAACATTCTTGTAAGTTTTTAATTGTATTTTCTATTTCTAATAAAATTAATCTTTATCCTCTATATAAGAACACAAAATTTATATCGAGAAACCCAAATTCAAATCATGGAAAAGGTGACCCTCAAAATACCCTCAATTAAAAAAAGATAGAGATACTTTAAAAAATCAATCCTATATTTATCTTAGTAAAAAAATAATAATTTTTTATAATATAAAATGCATAATTTTAAAATATTACAATGCAGCGTGTACTCATCCTATAATATATATCAACATTCTTTTCATTCGCATACACTAATATAAGTAAAATAAGAATTATTAACATGAAGAGGCATGATGATGTACCATATGAAATATAATCTACTTTTGTAATGTAAGAACACTTACATTTTTTTTTGCATAGAGACTTACGAAATAACAAGTAATATCTCAACAAGTATCAAGAGGTTGTGAGGCATGCGGAGAAATCTTGAGTTTTGGCCCTTTATCACAATTTATCGATGAAGAATTTATGAATTATGTAGTTTCTTAGTTTGATTTTTATATATTTACACTGAAGTTGATTACATTTACATTATTTTTTTTTAGTAATTGTTGAGTGTAGAGTTTAAATTATATGAACTCTTTCTAAAAAGCTTATATCACCTCAAAATTCATATCATTATCGTGGGTTTGGTGAACACTCAAAAGATTCAGATCAGATTAAAGTATTTCAATCAAGTCGTTCATTTGAAAAAGTGTAATTTGTATAATTAAAAATATTTTTATATTAATTTAATGTTTATAAAATTAAGTAGATGTATTTATTTTCAACATATATTTTTTAATATAATGCTTACTAGGTCATGGGGGACAATGAAACAATTTGAGCTTTAGTTCTTCTTTAGAATGTCCAAAGTTCAAACTGCTACATGTATGGTTGTGTGTGTTAAATTTCCTATTAACAAACTCAACTCTCCCTTTTATAAGAGGTAATGGTGGGATGATGATGTCCAACCCTAAGCGGTCATGGTGGGATGGGGATGTCCAACCCTAAGCGTCAGTCACAAAGATTTCTCACACTCTCCAAATCTAAAAAAAAAAATGAATATTGTTTGAAGAAAATTAAAACACAGAGTTCTTTTTGGGGGTTGGTCCGTGCGCAGTGATGATGTTGCGATAGGTGAGCAGAGTGGGAAAAACAAGAGTACACAAGAAAATCATGCTTGGTCAAGCGAATGGATTGGAAAAGTTAGGGTTTCAACTACGATAAGTGATGGAGATTGGGCTAGGGTTTTGAGTATCATTATGGTCCTCAACCTTGGCGGACCAATGCATGGCATTAATGCCACATAAGAGAACGCATGGGATAATGGCTCATCTCAATCGATTGTGCAAGTTTATGTTAAGAATGCTCCATAAGGTAACCCTCATTCTGTTGATGTAATTCTTCCTTTGCTTGAAGTTGATTCTGCATGTCACAGTTTAGAATCACTCACCCTTGTCGAGTATTTTGTTGGTTGCATCTCTAATGAGTCTTCCCTTAGGGACTGGATTAATGCATCTTGGACTCCTCATGGAGTCAAGCTAACGATGGTTCAAAACCTTACAAAGGGTTTTTTTGTTTCACTTTATGGAAACAACCCATGTTAAGGTGATTTATGAACATGGTCCTTCATACATGAGAAGTTCTCTTCTTGTTTTTTCTTCTTGGATTCGTGGTTTTTCTATTTATGAGAAAATATCTATTAAAGTGCTTGTGTGGGCAAAATTCTCAGGACTCCCTCTACCTTTGTGGCTCTTTCTCAATCGCATAGCAACCCCTTTAGGGCATGTCATTTTGGTGGAGGCGAACAAATGTTTCCATGCATGCCCTCAAAACATTTTGTATCGAGATTGATATTTCTCGAGATCTCAAGGAGTCCATGGGCATACAAGTTGTTGACACTATGATATCCCAGTAGCTCCTCTACATTAATTTACCCAACACATGTTTTCAGTGTTAGTCCTTAGCACATAAAATTAAATATTATCCCTTAATGCCACATAACAGGGACAAGCAAAGCCCCACCACACCGAGTGCACCCACTCCTCAACCTCAGGAGGATGGCTAGACGACTGTGGGAGGGCGTAAAAATCCACATTTGGCTACTTCTAAAGGTACAAAGTCAAAGTCAAAATTCGGCACATGTCTGACAACCGATAAAAAAAGGTATGAAAAGGAAAAAGTTTGTTCCCCAACTGATACTGCAAGCAATGAGGCTCCTCAGTCTCAACAGATTCATATCCCAAGAAAAGCAAAAGAGGTTGCTTCACAGTTTGCCCAACTGGCCACTCCTCTAGTACATTTCCTCTCGACTAATGCAAGGTTCTCCCATAGCCCGAGAAGATGATCCATAGAAGAAGATGTCGCTCTAGAGAAGTTACTTCATATGACCAGTGTTCAGTTAGGCAGTTATGTTCTCGATTCATCCAACTGCTATAATGTGTTGGAGTATCTTAGCGGTGGTAAGAATATCATTGGATGTAGAGCCATCATCGATGGAATTAATAGTTCCTATGGAGAAAGCAAAACCTAAAGTTCCTTTCCCTCCTGTGTAGTTTCGGCGTTCTCGTAGTCCTCGACATGGGAAAGAAGATGGAGACAATCTACCTGAAAAAAAGGTTTCAGCCTTTCAACTCAAGAATTCCAATACCTTTGCGGCATTGGAACGACACATAATGACGGAGTAATAAGGTAATAAGTCTACTTAGTGCCTAGAGCTACAGTCCTACAGTTTAAAGTTTATTTGCTACTCTAGTTTATTTTTCTATGCTTATTTATGTTGTGTATTCGCCCTTTTTGGGGTTGGTTCTGGATTTGATTGAATGAGTGGTCTTGCGCCCCGAGCTGTGATCTTTCCAACTCCTTTTTTAACATCTTTTATTTTTATTGAATATAATTGTTGGTTCCAAAAAATAAAAAATAACATAACATAAAATAAAATAAAGGTTTGAGGTGTAGACCAATTGGTTCCTCAAACCTCGTAAGGGGGTGAAGGTCCAAGGTTCAAATATCGGGCCTCATCGGATTGAATGCTTGTTTCTTTCCTGGTGCTTTTAACGACATAAAAGGTTTAAAATGATCATGGCATGGTGGTTACAAGGACGGACTGCACAGAGATCTATGTGGCAACTTCTGATACGGATAGTGTAAAATACTATGACGACCATAAAAACCGAACAACCTATCCAAATTTGTGATGACAACAAATTCCACCATGTAAAATAAATTAAAAAATAAAAATAAACATAATATAAAATAAAATAATAACAAGTCTCATCGTACAGCACAAAACTACGGTCTATGTGTTAATCCTTTATTAATAAACGTGGTTTTAACCCTTATAAAAAATCATGACCAAATAAAAAATGTTCAATCTTATAAATCGATCATAAAAATTAATCACACTAATTAATAAATAAATAAATAAATATATATATATATATATATATATATATATATATATATAACAACGTACAAAAGGTTATTTGTTGAACTAAAAGCACCAGCAGACGAAAAGGGGAGCAGCCACACAAGTACAAAGTATGGGGCCTAACGCTATCATCAGATACCCAACAACAAGAAAAAGATACCGAAGAAAAGAAGAAAAAAGGTTTTGGTAAGTAAATTTAGTCGAGTTATCGAAGGTCAACTATTATCACGCGTAGCGAAAAGAAGGTCAACTATTATCACGCGTATCGTAACTCGATCTGTGAGACACGGAATACTGGGAATTTCTTCCATATACCTTATTACGCTGTCTTATGGATATCACTTATAAAGGCCATGGAAATATAACAGCTAATATTATTTGATATGTGTGCACATTTATCAAATAAAGTAGTTTAGGTCCATTTTAAAAGTTTATGAATATATGTATTAATACCTAATAATAGACCTGTGTTTGTTTGACCAGATGCGGTCTTCCTCTGCATACGACGTACAAAAAAGATTCGTTTAATTCTTGCAGTTTGACTTTGGTTTCCTATTGACGGCGAAATGCAATTATACAAAACAATCAATCAGAATGTTGTACTTGCCTGAGGAAACGCGTATACTGGGAATGTCTTCTGACCAACCTTGTTTCCTATTGCATATGCTTTCTTATGGATGCACCCAATTCCCACACCTATATATTTATTAAGGCCATGTAAACATTTCCATGCTCATTTGTTTCTGATTAACCAAGAGAAACAGCATACAAAGGCGAGGAAGGCGATTGCTACTTTTAACAAAGAATTAGAAATGGCATGCACTTCCACTTTCGAGGGACGAGGAGGACGAGGATACGCGGGTTTGCCTGAGAAGCAGATGTGCCGAAAGCGAGCATACCACGATCGTCACTGTCACTGCGGAATTCATGCCATTAGCATACAGGATTCGACCGTGAAGGCTTTGACACTTCAAACACAAGGTTCAACAAAATCCTATGATTTGAATAGGAGTAGGTTGAATAGTTATTTATTTTTTTATTAACACATATCCATTTTTTTACTTTTTTATTAACACATATTCATTTTTTTACTTGTTAAATTTTGAACCTTGGACCTTTAAAGAGAGAAATAGTTATTTATTTCATTTATACATGTATTAAGTTTACTTTTAAAATTGTGAATGTTTTTTTTTTATTTGGTTATATGAGATTGAAGTCGGGTCACTTGTATATAGTAGTATTATAACAAAGCTTGGATATTATCTATGCATAAAACCTTGGTCTCCTCAATTTTGAGGAAATTAATGAGTTGAACTAATGTCACTTGACAAAAAAAAATAAATGTTTTATATATATAAAAATAATAATAAATAACTTTTTTTTTTTGAATTTACATGGTGGGATCGGATGGCCGCCACTGTGTTCTGCGTTGTCCGTCCTAGAAGCCGCCACACATATCTTCGCGTAATCCGCCCCTATAACCACCATGCCACAATCATTTTAAACCTTTTATGCCGCTGAAAGCATCAAGAAAGGGACAAGCGTTCAATCCGACAAGGCCCAAGATTTGAACCTTGGACCTCCGCCCCCTTGTGGGGTTTGGATGAACCAATTGGTCTACACCTGGGACCTAATAAATAACTTTATTAAAAATGATCATTTATTTTATTTTTAAATATATATATTTGTTTTAAATAAGTATGCCATTCATCGTGTGTTTGAACTTATTTGCCTCTTGTATTAGGCTATCCACCTATAGGTATAGCCTTATAGGTATTTTATTTTTTTTACTTTGATGTGGGGGCATCCAATCCGGAAGCATCCGACTAGCAACATCCGACTAAAAATTTGAAGTAACCAGTTGGCAACAACAAACCATGCTAATAAAAAAATAGCTGTGATTCCATGCAAAGGATAAAAAACAAAGTGATAAAATAGGGCTAGAATTTCGATCATCATCTAGGTTAACAATTTGCATTTTTATAAAAAAATAATAAATAAATATACTAAAAGCCTTACCATGTGAATTAGTTGGAAAATCATAGTTCTTTGCTTATAAATAAGGGGTAGAAATAGAGAAAGAGATACAGTGAGAAGAGAAAGTTGAGAATCCCTGTGAGAGTTCTACGTGCTCTACAGACAATATATGTAAAAACATCGTTGTTTTGGCAATTATAATAAAATATATGTTTTCTATTGAATTATTAAACTTTACGTGTTGTTATTGCATGATCTGATAATTTGTGTGACAAGAAGATGATATGCATGTGTAGCTTGTAGGAATCGGGAGAAATTGATGTTCGAAGCATTAGTCATCTATGACTTATCGTCTCAACTCAACTGTTACACGAACCCATTTTATCAAGAAAATTGTGAACCAAGTGAGAGTGCTGACACAAAGCTATAAAATGTTGTCTAGGGAAGCATTGATGGGGAGGATGGAGTATGAGGTTGCCTAAGAGAGACCTCCATCATAGCAGAAGGAGATAGTTTTTGCTTTAAAATATGTCGTCATTGCAACCTGTTGACTTGATTAAAGAGCCATTGTCATCATAGAACACCTATAGTCACAAATAGTTGTCGACATAGGAATATAATGTGGTTTAGCGACATCACCAACAAACAATCGGCATATACCAAAACTGTAATCACAGATCATACCGTCTTGTTAGGAAAACAACTCTACCATCATAGTTTCCTTTGTCGATATTTGAAGGAGGTTGTCATCATAGATTTACTATCACCATCATACCACTGCTAACATAAGGGAATTGAAATTGTTGTCATAGGAAGAATTTGTTGTTCGAGACTGAGTTGCAGATTTGTCATTGCATCATTTTGGTGTTAGAGCAAATATCTTTGGATTGGTACGTACAAAATAAATGATGACACAATGGGGAAGAGGGCAACCAAGAGGAACCTGAAATGTAGCCTGAAATGCGAATATAGCTAAATGCTAAGGGGAATTATTGCTCAAATCGAGGTGATTGAAATCACTCAAAGAAGAGGCATTCATCTAGAAGAGATTAACGATAACAAAGAAGAGAAGGTTGGCCATGCATAAACTCAAGATGAAGAGCGAGAGGAAGAAACAAATGAACAATTGATCTAGACGATTTCTAATTTGGGTCAAAAGCCTAAGAAAGAAACTTTGTCATACAATGGGATAAGGTTATGCATGTTGGTCCCAAAATGTATTTATAAAAATGGGATAAATCAGTTTTAAAATTGAGGCGAACAATGTCCAAAATCATGTAGAAGACATGGCAAATTACCTTTTTTTCCACCAAAAAATATAATATGGTGAATTTATTATAATATTTCAAAAAACTTGTAAAAAAACAAAATGTACTAAATTAAATAGAATTAAAGGCCATGGTAACATTGAAATATTATACTCTTATTAAGACAATCGATGAAATCATAACTTACGACCGACTATCAATATAAACAATGACTATCGTTTATACTCTAGATAGCAATACAAGCGATGACAATCATCTATAGACTACATGTAGCAATACAAATGACAACTATCCTCTATAGACTACATGTAACAATACAAACAATAACGAAATCATAATTGATGAGTGACTAGCACTATAAACGATGATCGATGATACACTATAGATAACAATACAAATGGCAATTGATTACAAGTAGTAATACAAACAACGATAGGCAATTGATGATAGGTAGCAACACAAATAACGACTGATGATAGATCGTAGATAGCAACACAAATGACCACTAACTACAGGTAGCAATACAAATGAAGATAAACAATTGGTGATAGGTAACAACACAAATGATAACTATTGTCTATAGACTACATGTAACAATACAAACAACAAGGAAATCATAACTAATGACTAACTAGCAATATAATCGATGATCGACGATACACTACAAGTAGCAATACAAATAAATACACAATTGGCGATAGGTAGCAACACAAATGACAACTATTAACTATAGACTACATGTAACAATACAAACAATAACAAAATCATAACTAATGATTTACTAGCAATATAAGCGATGATCGATGATAGACTACATGTAGCAATACAAACGATGACTAACTACAAGTAGTAATACAAACAACGATATAAAATTGATGATAGGTAGAAACACAAATGATGATTGATGATAGACTATAGGTAGAAACACAAACGACCACTAACTATAGGCAGCAATACAAGCAAATACAAACGATTGGTGATAGGTATATAGCAACACAAACAACGATTGATGATAGACTAAAGGTATAAAAACAAACGATGACTAATGATAGACTAAAGGTAGCAATACAAATGATGACTGATGATATACTATAGGTAGCGACAAAAACAATAATTGACTATAGGTACCAATACAAATGATGATAGATGATTGATTATAGATAACAACATGAATGATGATTGATGATAGACTACAAGTAGCAATACAAACGATAACTAATGATAGATGACAAGTAGCAATACAAATGATGACATATAATAGACTACAAGTAGCAACACACAATGATAATAACTATATTGAGAACTAAATATTGTCAACTAGTAGCAACATAACCAATGGTTGACGATCAATAACAAAATCACATTAAATATAGCCATGTGTCAAAATTGTATTAAATGTATGCATGCAAAGGGCTATAAAAATGCATACACAATTATTTTTTGATCTTTTTACACAATAGAGCAAAGTAGAGAATACCCTAAGCCTTCCAACCTGTTACCTTACTCTAATATGTTACTGTTATTGGTATTATACTTTTCACTTACGCGTAATTCGATCTAGTGAACTACAAAACCCTTAGCACTAGGATTATACTCTTCACTTGTGCATTTGTGATTTGGTGCATCAAAAACTAGTTTATGTATTTACAATATCCTAAGCCATCGAACCTTATGAAATTTCCAATACTTGCAGTAATGGTGAGCTCTTCCTCCCCTGTTCTTCCATAAAAAATTTCCTTCAAAAACATTGTTTGCCCACTTATTTCTAAAATTATGACAACATCGAGATACGATGCTACTTGGATCACAAAATTTAGTCTTCATGGATTAGTCTCAATGCCCCAATACAACACAACAATTTGTTGTCAAGGATTTCTAGCTTATACGACCATGATGGATCAATGGTCAACATGACAATCAACAACAAGACTCTCTCTTTCACTCTCAAACCTTTAGACATCTAGAGATTGACAATCGTCCTATACAAGGGTGTTGAACCTATCAGTAGAAAGTACTCTTTAACTAATGAAGACAAAATATACTTGGAGACTAGCTTTTGTCTCTCATGAGATGTTTTGACAAGTATAACTCTCCTTCTTCCAACTCTTGTCTAAATTTAAAATTCCTTGCATTAAATAAGTTTTTGAAGTAATTATTAATTTATCTTGTAATGTTTTTGCATTTCAATCCAATCCATCTAGAAGGGGCTTGCAATTTTCAAATATTACAAACATGTTCATTAGAGATATCATATAATTCTTCCAAGAATGAATTTTTTTGCAAGGAAGAACGTCAAACATTTTGTTCTAGGTGTTGGCCTATTTTGTTCGGTGTCTTGCTCACACCAAATTCGACTAGAGTGCCTATCTTTCCAACCACATTATAAGTGATCTCCACAATACCTATACAAACGTTGTTGCCATTGTCTCCTCAACCAATTTTTAGTTTCTTTTTTTATGAAGCTTTTTACAATGTACAAAATACCTCAATACCAACCTTATTACACCTAGACTTGAGGAAAGTTAGCTTGATAGCCAAAGAGGTGTAAGTAAAATTCAAAATTTTAATAAAGTAGTTATTATTATATTAAAATACATTTTTTTATTTATACTTGAATTTAGAGAAGAGCATCCTCATATTCTACTAGAAGGGAGGTTGCAATAAGAGGTCACCTTCCATAAGCCACTGGATATTTTGACACATAGTTGGAATCAACACCATTATTTACAAGATTTGCATTTGTTAAATGCTTCAAGTCTTCTATATCTCCTATTTTTCCTGTAGTTGCACATCATGTGCAAATGGATAATGAAGAAGTGGAACAACCCATGCATATGACAAATAATCTTACTCTTTCAGACTTTGCTTCAATGTCATTTAATTCATTTAGTTACAATTATAGTTAGATTTATTGAATATTTTTTATATTTTTTCAATACAACACCACACCAATCCATCAATTTAGATAGAATCAAATTTATAGACCCAAGCAGCCTAACATACCACATCAACATCTGGTAAGTGGAATTAAACTAAATTAATACCGTTGTAATTAATTAAATTTTACTACATCATTTTTTTACAATATTTCATAATTTTTTTTATTGTAATATTCTATAGGGGCATCGGGTAAATTACCTCATCAAATATAACCTATATGTCACCGCCACCTCCACCACGACCACGTAGATGAGGGGTCAATGCATGCATGGGAAACAATTATTTTCTACAAGGGGTCATGGACTAGCACATAGCCAGGATTTTTAAGAATTTCCAAATATTTCTCATGGAAATATTTCTAGTTCACAAGGAATTTCAAAATTGGATAATCCTCCTCTTGATGAGAATTATCTATTTCAAGGCAGCATTACTGAGTTATTTAAAGTGACTAATTGGCTTCAAGGTCCATAAAAGTGGACATAAGCACAACAAACTAAAGAGTTAGTTGCCACTGCCGAGAGCTCATCCCCTCCCCATCCAACTGACAACCCCCTTCCTCTAAATGAGGATGAGAAATTAAAAATTTCAAAAGATATTTTATTGTCAAATAATTGTAAGGCCACCATAAAAGAAATGGTCCTTCAATATATTGTTGAAATGAGAAAGTGAGAGTATCAGGCCAAAATTATTATCAAGGAAATTAATGCTAGATACAATTCTTTTTAAAATATAGTATTTTTTCTTTGGTGGAACACAAACCAAAAAGGTTTGATGTTTTATCACATCAAGCTATATTTGGAAAGGTAAAAATTTTGTATACAATAGGAGCTTGAATCCAAAAAAGCTCATAAATTCAATTGTTGAAATGGAGAAGTATTGTGACTTGGAGATATTAGAAGATCCTAAAAGGGTGAAGTTCACTAGTATGAAGCTAAAAGGACACACATCCTTATGGTGGGACCATGTGCATATTGAAATACAAAGGAAAGGAAAGAAAAAGACCAAGTCATGGGAGAAAATGGTCACCAAAATAAAGTTCAAATTCCTGTTCTCACACTACCATTTGGGTCTAATTCTGAAAGTTGCAAAATCTAAGATAAAAATAAATGAATGTGAAATATTACACCGAAGAATTATATAGGCTATCCATTTGGGATGGTCATGTGGAATATGATGAAGAGAAAGTATCAAAGTATATCAATGGGCTACGAATGTCCATACAAGATGAAATTAGTATGATAAGGATGGTAGAGGAATCCTACAAGTATACCTTAAAGGCATAGGAGAAGTTAGTGTGAAAGCAACAAAATAATTAGAGAGGTAGAAGGTTCTCGGAAGGACGAGGACAAAAAAATAGTGAAATAGGACAAAAAAATAGGAAGGAGAAGCTAGTACTTCTCATATTAACATCAACCAAAACACCAGAGGAGGTGGCTACTCCTCACAATGTAGAGGTGGTTTTGGTCGAGGAACAGGTAGAGGATTCTCTATACAATGTTATCGATGCAGATAAGATGGCCATAGGGCATATGAATGTATAATCGTACAACAAAGTAACAACAAGGTAAAGGAGATCTAAAACCACATCGCACAAACAAAAGAAGAAAGTGTTTCTTCCCCAAAGCATGTAGAAGAACCTAAGCAAGGATAATCTCTTATGATGAAGAGAGTACTACTAAAGCCAGAGAAAAGAGTATGTGAACCTATTTAAATACGAGGTCTTTTCAAAACAATATATAAATCAAGGGGCAAATGTTACCAGGTCATAGTAGATAATGGAAGTACATATAACCTATTTTCTATCGAGATGGTGGAGAAACTGGGGTTGAGGAGGATAGAACATCCCAATATGTACAAGGACTCTTGGTTGCAAAAAGGACATCAAATCATAGTTAGTGAATAGTGCAAGGTGAATTTTCACATAGGAACACACAAGGATGAAGTCCTATGTGATGTCATGCCTATGGATGCTTGACATGTGTTATAGGGGAGACTTGTACCATTAATAGAAAATTAATACATGATGGTAGGAAAAACACTTGTACCATTGTGAAAGATGGTAAGAAGTATGTACTGAGTCCACTAAAGGACAAATACAAGAAAGAGGACAGTGGTCCAAAAGTTTACAAAGACAAGAAAGAGGACAGTGGTCCAAAAGTTTACTTGATTTCTAAAAAGTAATTTTTGAAGGAGATGACGAAGAATAAATAATGTTTTGCCTTGATTGCTAAACCCAAAAAGGATAAAATGTTAGACAAGAATGAGGAGATTCCAAGTGAGGTGAAGGACTTGTTAGAGTATTATGCTTTATCGAAAGAATTGCCAAATGGATTACCACCAATAAGAATTATTAGCCACCACATTGATTTCAATCCTGGATTGATTTTACCCAATAAGACATAAAATAACTCTCATGGAGAATGAAAAAATAAATAGACAAGTTTAGGAGCTATTAGATAAGGGGTTGATCAGGAAAATATTGAGCCTATGTCCAATACAAATTGTGCTTGCACTGAAGAAAGGTAGAGAATAGCACGTGTGTGTATTTTAGACTATCAATAATATGATTGTAAAATATTGATTCCTATTTTCATGTATGGATGATTTGATGGATTGCTTGAGTGGAGCAAGGTACTTCACAAAGATAGAATTGAAGAGTGGGTATCATTAATCCAAATCAAGGAAGGAGATAAGTAGAAAACCACATTCAAAACAAAGTATGGGTTATACTAGTGGCTATTTATGCCATTCGAATTGACAAATGCACCTCATATTGATGAATGAAGTATTGAAGCCATTTCTTCACAAGTTTGTGGTTGTCTATTTGGATGAAATCTTGACATTCAGTAAGAGCAAAGAAGACCATTAGACACATTTATGTTTGGTCTTGCAAAGCCTAAGGAAGAAAAGGTGCTAATCACTTTGAAGAAATTTAGTTTTTTGAAGGAGGAATTGGTGCACTTGGATTTTATGATTTCCCAAGAAGGGTTATGGATGTACCCTAAGAAATTCAAGGCCAATGTGAATTGGGCATCACCAAAAAGTAAGTTTAAGGCTAGGATTTTCCAAGGTTTAGCAAGTTTTTATAGGAAGTTTATCAGAAACTTTAGTGGAATTTGTGCTTCAATCATAGAAACGATGAAGGGGGGAAAGCATGAGTTTCAATGGAAAAATGTAACATAAATGAGTTTTCAAATCCTAAAGGAGAAGATAACAAAGCAACCTGTTATAGCCTTACCATATTTCAACAAGACCTTTCAAGTGGATTTTGATGCAAGTGGAACAACAATAGGAGTCTTGAGCGAAGAAGGCAAGCCCATTGCCTATTTCAGTGAGAAGCTAGATGAGGCAAATAAGTACTTGGTCTATAACCAGGAATTTTATGCCATTGTTCAAGACCTAAAGAAATGGAGGCATTAGTTATTGCTAGTTGTAGTTTATTAACAACTAGAGTAAGTTGAATCAAAAGCATATGAAGTGGGTGGAATTTTTGTAGAGATATCCATTCATCTTGAAGCACAAAATTAGTCATTCAAATTGAGTAGTTGATGCCTTGAGTAGAAGAAATCTATTGTTGAACATAATGTGAATTGAAGTGGTTGTTTTTTATGCCATGAAAGAGCTTTATGCTAATGATATATATTTCAAGAAAGCTTGGGTAACATGAAATAATCCCACTGCAAGGTATAGTATGCCATGTTTGGACTACTTCATCCAAGAAGGATTATCGTTCAAGGGGCAGAAGTTGTTCATACCATGAGGATCAATGAGGAAGAACCTTATACGAGATAAGCATAGTAGAGGACTAGTTGGAAATTTTGAAGTGGATAAAATAAAGAGTCAAATTTGTGCAATTTACTATTGGCCTATAATGAATGTAGATGTAAAATTTTTGTGCAGTATTGTAGATTTTGTTAGCATGCCAAAGGAAGAAGCAAAAATACTGGGTTGTATCAACCATCACTAGTACCAAAGAGGCCATGGTAAGACGTAAGCATGAATTTTATTATTAGGTTGCCAAGGATGCAAAGGGGTAATGATTCTATTTTTGTTGTTGTTGACAAATTCTTGAAGATGGCATATTTCATACCTTGTAAGACAATGAACGATGCGACCCATATTGCTGACTTGTTCTTTCAAGAAGTTGTAATAATGCATGTTTACCGAAGAGCATTGTGTCAGATAGAGATGCAAACTTTGTTGATCATTTTTGGCATACCATATGAAATAAGTTGGGTATAAATTTAAGCTTTAGTTCAGCTTATCACACACAAACATATGGACAAACCAAAGTCATAAATACAAGCCTTAGAAATTTGCTACAATGTCTTGTTGGTAAGAAGCCAAAGTTGTGGGATACTATATTGGCACAGACAAAGTTTACATATAATAATTTTGTGAATAGGAGTATGACCAAAAGCCCATTTTAAATTGTGTATGGAACTCGCCCCAGGGGATTATATGAGTTACGGAGTACAACAGAATTGTAGAAGCCTAGCACGATGAAGGATTTTATTGAGTATATGTAAGACTTGCATCATGAAGAGAAGATTTATTTGGAAAATAATATCCTAAAATACAAGCAATGCATTGATCTCAAGGATTAAACACAATAATTCTAGGTTGGAGATTTGGTTTGGCACATTTGTGAAAGCAAAGGTTTCCCAAAGGTATGTATAACAAGCTCAATTGGAAGAAGATTGTATTGTGTAAGGTCTTGAAGAAGTTTGCTACAAATGCATTTGAAATTAAGCTTCCTGATGGGATTGAAATTTCATCAATATTTAATTTTGTAAACCTATGACAATACCAACAAATATTTTTTATGTAAAAATCTCAATTTCGACCTCTATAATCTCTCTAGAGCTAACTTCATAGTCCACTTGGTTTTCAACAAGTCCTCTTTGCCCTTTAGTTCCTCCTTTGGGAAGGTTTGATAGCAATGATTACAAGGGGCTTGGAGACTCATCCTAATCATAGGTTGATAAGTTAAACATCTAGTGTGTATAGAATTAACAAGTGGGTGGTTGAGGGGTTTAAATCCTATTGAGATATCAATAAGAATGATTATTGGTTGAGAGGATTCAACAGTAGATGCTTTGGGTTTTATTTCTTCTAAATGGATGTCATTGGCAAAGGCCTCAACAAAGATTAGTAGATTCATTGCTTAGGTTCTTCTCGATGGGTTGTTGTGGTCATCCCATAGTGGCACTGCTCAAAGGATCTTCTAGGGAAATGTGAATAGATCTAGGGAAAGTAACCCTTTTTGGATGGTAGGTCGATGGTTTCTTATCTCTATTTTTTATTTTTATATCTAATTATTCCTATTTATTGTTTTTTTATAGTTTTGTAAGACCAATGGAGACCTAAAAATATAGGTAGATTTTTCACTTAGGTCTCTACTTATTACCACCAACAATGGTGGTAGGTGATCGTAGCTCAACCTACAACCTTAGACAACATCACTCAAAAGGTCTTATAATAAAGGGTTAACATATCTAGGGAGCATAATCTCTTTTGAGGTGTCAAAGTGAAGGTTCCTTTTCTTTACTTTTATTTCTATATATGATTGTTCTTATTTATTTTTATTTTCTACCTTTGTAAGAGACTAGGACATTGTAGGATAAAAAATAGACATGTAGAGGAATACATGCTACTTGGATTTTTTTAATTTTTTTCATGTCTGAAATTTTCTAATAGGAAGATTGAGTAATGAACATATCAATATAAATTTAAAATAAGCAATAATTAAATGCAAATTAAGATTGACTTCACATATATCTTTTGGTGAGAAGTCAAAATCATAGTTGTTATTTTTCCTAGTAAATCTATTGATTCTTCTTCTTAACAAGTGGAATAATTTTTAGGAGTTTGAAATTAGGACAATCACCTTAAAACTTGCCTTGGATAAGCTTTCAAAAACACCCTACACATTTTTGGTTTATTATAGCTCTTTATTCAACAACTAGGGATATTATAACACAAGATGAAGAACTTGGTCTTTTATTTAGAACGACTTCAGCTCCATAGGGTGAGTGTATGCTCATGAGTCCCACTTTTGGGGGTTTTGGGCCACTAAATTTTTTTTATATTAAATTAAATATTTATTTAACATGAGATGCACTTAAAATTTGATAAAGACAAGGACTTTAACCTCTTTTTGAGAGGTCCAAGGTTCAAACCCCACTGAGTATGAGGGTACCAAGACCTCTCATAAAAACTTGTGTAAACTCATTGAGTCCCAACAGAGGCACCTCAATGACAAAATTCATTGGGCTTTGTGTGGAGGCTTCCAAGGCGAACATCGCAGAATACTGTGGCGGCCACAAAAGTCGAACAGCCTACTCGAATTCATGGTGACTACCAATTCCACCATGTAAACTGTAAAAAAACAAGTGGAATAATTTTTAGGAGTTTGAATTTAGGACAATCACCTTATCTATACTCCATTATTTCAAGGTAAGGATAAAACTTGCCTTGCATAAGCTTTCAAAAAATACCCTACATATTTTTGGTTTATTATAACTCATGACTCAGTAATACATTATTACACAAGATGAAAACTTAGTATTTTATTTAGAATGACATTTGCTTCAGCTCCATAGGGTGAGTGTATGCTAATGAATCCCACTTTTAGGGTTTTTGGGCTACTAAAATTTGTTTATATCAATTTTAATATTTTTAAACATGAGATGCACTTAATATTTGATAAAGATAAATTTCAATAGAAAAATTTTGATAAACAAGGGATTTGGCCTCTCTTTGAGAGATCTAAGGTTCAAACCCCACTCAGTATAAGGGTACCGAGATCCCTCATAAAAACCTATGTAAACTCATTGAGTCTCGACAAAGACACCTCAATAGAAAAATCATTGGGCTCTCTTAACAAAGAACCAAGTTCAATCCATGAGAAGGGTGGTCCCTAATATACCCTCACTTTTCAAACTCTTCAAGTAATATTTTTTATAAAGACATTAAAAGATGAAATTAAATATTCTTAATGCAAATTAAAACATTAAAATATGAACTAGAACATTCTTGTAAGGTTTTAATTGTATTTTTTATTTCTAATAAAATTAAGTTTTATCCTCCTTATTGGGACATCAAATACCTTTGGATATTCATTCGAGATATCCAAGTTCGAATCATGGGGAGGGTGGCTCCCAAAGCGACCTCAATTGAGAAAAGGTGCGGGCCCTTTAAAAAAACAACCCTATATTTACCTTAGTAAAAAAAGTTAATTTTTATGATATAAAATGCATGATTTTATATGAAGTAGAATATTAAAATACATTTCAAGATAGAGAAATTTATAAAAAAAAATGGTTGCATAGGAGATTTGATCACAACCACACTATTTTTAGTAACTGACAAGCGTAGGGTTCAAGCCATAGGGGCTACTCCCACCAAACCTATTCTACTTCATTATCGTTGACCCAACGTGAAGGGGACCATTGGTCGCTCGAGATTCATACCATCATCATCGGTATGGCATGCACTCAGAGGATTCAGATAAGACTACTACCTTTGCAAACAAGATGCCCTCAAGGTTTGAACCTGGGTATCTTCTTAGTAAGTTCCTGACCAAAAAAGCACTTACCAATCCACTTAGCCCTCAGGGGCCAAAACTTTTAGGTTAGAAAGAAACCTTGAGAGTCGCTCTTAGGTGGCCGACAATGTCGTCCCATCCAGGTATACCACTACCTAGAGGGAATACACGAGAGATATTTTGTGTTCCCTTTTGTATCGTAGAGGTTTGAACTATGGACCTCCCATTCAATGGGGCCAAGCTCACCTTCTCCACTTGCGTGACAAAATAATAATGATAGAGATAATTTTAAGTAATGAGTTTTTTCTTTAATATAGTAAACTTTTTTGAAATATTTTGACAAATGGTTTTAAAATAAATATTTGAACTATAAAGACTCATTAACGTATACTCATATTATAATAAATATCAAGAGTTTTCATTCGCATACACTTGTTATATAAACATGTAAAATAAGAATCATTACCTTGCACTCATCTCATAACATATATGAAGAGGCATGATGATATACTATATGAAGCATAATCTACTTTTGTAATGTAAGAATCCTTTTATATTTTTTGCATAGAAACTTAAGAAATAACAAGTAATATTTCAGCAAATAACAAGAGGTGGTGAGGCATACGAAAAAATCATCTTTAAGGGTTAGGTGAATTGGTAGTTGTTTGTGAAAATAAAAACAGAGCATATGCTAAAACAAACACAGAATAAAAACTGCAAGGAGAAACATGAACAAGAAATAGAAGGACTCAATAATTTTAGAAAAACATATATTTATTCAGAGAAACTCTGCAATACTATGTTACATACATGCAACTCTATTTTATAATCACAAAATGGGAGGGTTTTCTAATTTTCTCACCCAAACAACCTTCTAGAATTTTCTAGGGTTTACTAGTCTTTAATAATATTCCAGGTCATACCAAAAACATAAAGTCTCCAAAAAAGGGGTTTCCGTGAATTTTCCAAAAGATTCTACAAAAAAGAGGATTTCATGAACTTTTCAGAAGATTCCATCATTAAACAAGAAAATCATGGAACACTTGCATATTGTAACAAACTCCCACTTGATGTAGGATTTTTTTGCAGTCTTTTATCCCGATCTTATTGCTACAAAATAAGTTCTTTTGAGTTGTGATAACCTTAGTAAGTGCATATGTTGCATTCTATTGGGTTTTGCATTTTATCAGGATGATCATTCCACTCTCCACTATATCATGCACAAAATGATATTTCACTGCAATGTGTTTGTCCTTTCATGGAATGATGAAGAATATGAAAGTGCTATTGCACTTTGGCTATCACATTTTCTTCCAATATATTCTTAGTTCAAATGCAAAACTTTACACAACCTCATCAACCAAATAGCTTCTTTTGTAGCATCAATGACAACGATATATTTTACTTCAACACTTGACAAAGCTACAACAATTTATGTTTTACTCCTCCAACTCAATGCACCACCATACAAAGTGAAGATATATCCTCTTGTTGACTCAATTACAATTGTCCAAGTCGCCTACCCAATCTGTGACTACATGTCCCTACAAACAAAACTCTTCATTCTTCTTGGGCGGATAACACAAGACATGATCTTTAGTACCTTGTAAATACCTAAAAATTCTTTTTACAATAGTCTAATGTTCCTTTCCAAGATTGGGCATATATCTGTTGACCATACCAACAACTTGAGCAATATCAGGCCTGGTACATACCATTGCATACATCAATGATCCCACAACCTCTACATATGGAATTTTCTCCATCCTCTCCTTTTCTTTAGCTATAGTTGAACACATTTTTGCAGATAATTTAACTCCAAGTTGCATAGGATTTTTTGCAGGTTTACTATCCTACATTCCAAATTCTTTTAAAATTTGGTTAATGTAATCCTTTTGGGAAAGCCATAATTGTATGATCTTGCGATTTCTGACAATATCAATACCTAAGCAATGGCGTGTCTGATCCAAGTCCTTCATATCAAATTTCTTTGATAATAATTCCTTTCCAATGAGTAGGATGCCATCCACATATAAAATCAAAATTACAAAACTTTTAGTTTTTGTTTTGTAATACACACATGGATTTGCAGGGTTACAAAAAAATCCAATCTGCAACACATAACTGTCAAACTTTTGGTACCATTCTCTAGGAGTTTGATTCAATCCACGGAGGGATTTATTTAACCTACAAACAACACCTACACCTCCTTCTTCAAAAGCTTCAGGTTGTTGCATGTATATTTTCTCCTGCAAATCTCCATGCAGGAATGTAGTTTTTACATCCATTTTCTCAACTTCTAAATAAAAAGCATCAGCATATGCAATTGGAAGTCTAATAGAAGATAACTTCACAATGGGAGCATATGTTTTACAAAAATTGATACTTGGGATCTGAGAGAACCCTTTTGCAAACAACCCAGCCTTGTATCTTTCCACAAATCCATCAGGCCTTAACTTCTTTCTAAACACCCATTTGTTGTCTACTACCTTTCTTCTAGTAGGTTGTTGAACTAAATCCCATGCATGGTTCTTCTTCATTGAATTTATTTATTCCTGCATGACCTTCTTCCAATGCTCTTTCTTTGGACTATTCATGGCATCTGCAAATGTGAGAGGATAATGACAAGCAATTGTAAATCCACAAAAATAATATTTAAACCTATTGGGAAGATGTGTCTCCCTTCTAGTTCTTCTAGACTACTCCACTGATTCTTGGACCTCTTCTATGCAAGGTGGAGAATCAAGCTATAAAATTTGTTGATCCTCTTGATGCACCTCTTCAGGTACATAAGAAGGCAAATATTCACTAGGTCTTTGTAGGTTGAAAACTCTATCTGAAATGTCAAAAGATATTATTTCTTGAGGTTGATAGGGCTAAGCATGTGCTTCACTTGAAGGTTGACCTGACATAGTGCATTCATGCACACTAACCTTCTCTTTCAACTATTGTAATTCCTGTTGTTGAATATCTCCAATTGTATTAATTTCTTTGAAAATCACATATCTACTGAAAACACTTTTGTGTTCATCCAAAATCCATAATTTATATCCTTTTTTTCCAACTTCTCCATAACCAATAAGAATACATTTCTTAGATTTTTCATCCATTTTTTTCCTCTTTTCAATAGGAATGTGCATAAATTCTTCACAACCAAAAACCCTCAAGTGAGATATTTATGGTTTTCTCCCACTCCGGGTCTCTTCTAGTATCTTGTCATTCAAGGTAGTACATAGTGATAAATTAACCAAATAGTTGGCAATTGAAATTGCTTCAACCCAAAACCCTTTATTGAGCTTTGCATCTGACAACATGCTCCTCATCTTCTCTAGCAATGTTCTACTCATTATCTCTACTACTCCATTCTACTAAGGAGAATAAGGTGTAGTCTTTTGTCTAGACATGCCTTTCTACTTGCAAAACTCTTCATTTTCAGTAGAACAATATTCTCCTCCATTATCATTATACAATATCTTAATTTGTTTATTTTTCTAAATTTCTACATTATTAGCAACAAACCTTTTAAAATAAAGGAAAATGTCACTCTTTTTATTCAAAAATACAGTCCATACTTTTCTGCTTTGATCATCAATAAAAGTAAAAAAATACAGAGTACCACCAATAAATGGAATATCCATAGCACCACAAATGTATGAATGCACAAGATCCAAAGCAGATTTAGCTCTATGTGGATGATAAGAGAAGCTTACCCTTTTTTTTTCCCATCACACCTGATTCAAAAAAGCTAAGAGAGTTGGAGTTGATATCCTTGAGGCCATGCACCATGCCTTTGCTAACCAACTACTTCAATCCAAATGGCCAAGTCTTCTATGCCAAAGAATACCATATCCAACATCTGCTTCATCATTTTTCTCAACCACGTTAGCTTCTTTTACAGAGGAAACATTGAAATGGCTTTTCTCACAAGGGTTGACATCCATTTTTAAAAAATGCCTTTCATATTTCATTTTGCAAGCACCAGTGCACCCCTGTTGAGCTTGCATCCTTCATATAAGAAGGTAATAGCTACTCCTTTTTTATTTAATTGTCCCATTGAGAGAATATTTCTTCTAAGCTGAGGGACATATCTAACTCTTTGCAAATACTTGACTTTTCCACCTAAATCCTTCATAGGAATTGTACCTTCTCCTTCTATATCACAAAAGGTATTATTACCCATATAATTTTTTACACCATTTACCTCTTTATAATTGATAAACCACTCACGATGTGGTTTCATATGGAAAGAAGCTTCTAAATCTATAATAAATCTTCAGGACACCCTTCAATTGATAGATAAGAAGCAAGAAATATGGAGGAGTTTTCATCTACAAATTTATCAATTGTCTCTTCTTCTACTACCTTTTCATTTTTCTTCTTCAACAAGGGACAATGAAACTTGATGTGCCCCTTTTTGTGACAGTAATAGCATTCCACATTGCTAAAAAATTTATTTCCTATGTTGGACGATCTGCCTCTACCTCTAGACTTGCTTCTTCCACTGGATCTACCTTTTCCTCTTTCCTTTGAGAATCCACGTGTTAAATAGGACTTTGAAGTGGATGCTTCACTAGAATATATCCTTGTTGTCTCCTCATTCAACAATTGGCTAACCACTAACTCCATTTGCAACTTGTCAGAAGTAGCACTTATGACAATAATAAGATTTTCCCATGAGTTCAGCATGGTGATCAATAGTGCCAGACATTGATCTTCATCACTCCATTTATCACCAATGGAGTTTAATTTCTTCATTAGCATATTAAAATCATTCAAGTGGTCTTAGAACTTACCGTTCTCTTTAATCTTGAGATTTACCAGTTTCTTCTGCAACATTAACTTGTTCACTATTGAATTGGAAGCATAGATGCTCTCCAACTTTTTCCAGATATCTTAAGTAGACTGTGCTTCTGTCACATTTAAAATCACACAGTCTGCTAAACTTAGTTTTATAAGAGCCATTGATTTTCTATTCATCTTATTAAACTCCTCTTGTGCCATCCTAGTGGACATGGGTTCTTCGATGACTACAACCCACAAGTCCCTTTCCACTAGTATGTCCTCCATTTTGATCTTCCACAATATAAAGTTTGATCCGTTGAACTTCTCAATCTTCAATTTGCTGCTCATTTTTTTCAAATCATTCTCTTCTCCCACTCAAACTGTGAAACAACACATTAATCCTCAAGAACGCTCCAAAATAAAAACACATCAACCAATATTACAGAGAGGGAGAACGATTCACTACCAAAGCATATACAACTACCTCTCTTCTACTATAGTGCTCTGATACCATGAAAAGAAAAATAGAGCATATGCTAAAACAAACATAAAATAAAAACTACAAGTAGAAACATGGACGATAGATAAAAGGACTCAATATTTTTAGAAAAACATATATTTATTCAAAGGAACTCTGCAATGTTATGTTACATACATGCAACTTTGTTTTATAATCACAAAATGGGAGGTTTTTCTAATTTTTCCACCCAAACAACCTTCTAGAATTTTCTAGGGTTTAATGATCTTCTGGAATCTTCCAGGTCATACCACAAAATAAAGTATCAAAAAAGAGATTTTCATGAACTTTCCAAAAGAATTTACAAAAAAAGAGGTTTTCATGAATTTTCTAGAATATTTCATCATTAAACAAGAAAATCATGCAACACCTACACATTGTAACAACTTGTCTGGCAAGGCACTTACCAAGAAAATATCTGGATTCAAATATTGTGGGTGCCAATTTGCAAAGGTAGTAGTCTGCTCTTAATCTTATGAGTGCATGTCAGACCGACGACACCAATACGAATTTTGAGCGACTTGTGGTCTCCTCCTCGCGCAGGGTCATTAACAACTAGTTGGAATAGGTTTGTTGGAAGCAACCTTGTGGTTTAAACTCTTCAATTACTAAAAATAGTGTGGTTGTAACCAAATCCCTATTTATCTTAAAAAAAAATGCATAATGAGAAATATTGAGTTTTGTTTTTTATCCCAATTTATTGTTGATGGAGAATGAAGAATTTATGACAAGTAGTTTCAAATAAGTGCTTATTTTTTAAGATTTAATTTGTATATTTAAAAGTAATATTATAATAGTCTAATGTTTATAAAATAACACGGATGTATTTATTTTTAAATTATAGATTAAGAAGATATTTATCTTAATATAATGCTTACAGGATTGGGGATAAGGGAACCGTTTGGGTTTTGGTTCTTCTTCAGGAGTGGGTGGCTATGTGTTAAATTTTCTATTGATAAGCTCAACTCTTCTCCTTATGAGAGCTCATGGTAGGATGGGGATGCCAAATTTTAAGAGTCGGTTGCAAGGGTTTCTCATTTTTTTTTTGGTTACATATGAGAGTTGGTTACAACCATATTATTTTTAGTAACTCACAAGCATAGTGTTCAAACCACATGGGTTGGTCCCACTAAACCTATTCCACTTTGTTATTGTTGACTCGACGTAAAGAGGATCACCGTCCTTCAGGATTCGTATTGTCATTTTGGGTCTAACGTGCACTCAGAGGATTTACATGAAACTACTACCTTTGCAAATAGGTTGCATCAAGGTCAAGGTTTGAACTTGGGTATATTCTTGGTAAATGCCTGACTAAACAAGCATTTACCAATCCACCTAACCCTCGGAGGCTCAAGGGTTTCTAGACTAACCAAATTCTAAAATATAAAATAAAATAAAATAAGTCATGGACATTGCAACACTTTGGGTTTGGTTCTTCTTTTGAAGATTCAAGGTTCAAATAATACGATTAATCTCCTATTCATTGACGTAGCTTTCACCTTGTAAAGGTTTATCACACTACTCAAATTAAATAATAATAATATATGTATAAAAAAAAAAAAAAGTAAAAGGTTATTTGTTGAACGAAAAGTACCACGAGAGGAAAAGTTTGGGGTCTAACGTTATCATCCGATACCTTCACCATCATCATTCTTAAACAACAACAAGATACCCGAGAAGAAAGGTATTAGAAAGAAATTTGATTCGAATTATCGAATGTCAACTATTACCACGCGTATGATAAAGGTCAACTATTATCACGCGTATCGTAACTAGATGTATTTCGTTGGGAAACACGGAATACTGGGAATGTCTTCCCATATACCTTATTATGCTTTCTTATGGATGCACCCAATTCCCACCTATAGATTTACCAAGGCCATGGAAACATTTCCCAAGATACTTTTGATTAACAGGGAAAGAGCATACAAGCCTGAGGAAGGCGATTGCCACTTGTAACAAAGAATTAGAAATGGCATGCACTTTCACTTTCGGGGGACGAGGAGGAGGAGGATGCGCGGCTTTGCCTGAGAAGCAGATGTGCCGAAAACGAGCATACCACGATCGCCACTGTAACTGCGGAATTCATGCCATCAGCCGACGATGTGTTCCGTCGCATTCTTCTTCAGGCTCTCCACCAATTATCAGCCTTGCCTTTCCCTTACGACGCCTTCGGAGCCAAAACAAGACGAGTGCGAGTCTTTCATCAACGAAAAGTTATATTTCTCATTCTAATTTTGAATGTAGTAAGCTACGCAACCGACGAACGCTGATGAAATTATCTTCTTCAGTAAAGCATGGCCAACGATAGTTTATCATCCTACTTTGGCTAGGCTTTACCAAATTTTCCACATGTCCGAATGCATAGCTTATGAAACAGCTTTAGGTTAAAAATAAAGGGATATGTTACAGAATTAGTATTGTGTCTGATTGTTGTCACATTACAGTCTGTTCATGGGCTTCATATCTATAATAGTAAATACTATTAATTCAACACTTCCTTCCTTTGTTCCAGACACATTACAACGATGTCTTTAATTCTACCATCAAGAACACATATATTTGTAAATAAATGACTGCCTATAACAAATGCTTACTTATTTCATCACGGCCAACAAGAAAACCATATATAACACCAAAAAAATGGACCATATCAGTTTGGACGCTTAACGGAACCCGTAAAGCAGGATATAGTAGAGACTAGTTTCAGATTTTGAACTGAACAGACGAGAAAAACATGTTAATGGCGACAATGTGAATATTAACAAACCATCAGAACAGTAAAAGTCAATTTTAAACAGAGACAGAGATTCATGAGAAAATTTCCGTAACCTTGGAGCAGGAGCCAATGGCCATGGAATTTACTAGGCCTCATAGCGTAGATTATTCTTAGAAACTGCATAACACGTGTACAGCCTAAGGGATCGGAGGTTAATAACTGATTTAAATTTTTCTTGAGTGTATAATAATTAATGTAAGCAATTTATGTGATAGGTTGGTGGAAGCAATCCATGTGATTTAAACCTTTCCCTTGTTAGTTACTAAAAATCTACAACAATCAATAAAATATAATCATTGAAGATAAACAAAAGAGAATCTTTAATAAACTATTACAAGAAGATATTCTTCTACTTATAGTAGGATAAAATAAAGCTTATTTCATTATTAATAAATGAAATGAAAGATTTTAATTAGTTTGGAGACTCAAATATGGTCTATGTACCTCAAATATGCAATTACAATTATTCAAATCATATCATATGATTTTTAATGTCTTTGAAAATGTTGTTCCTTCTCCTACTGATTTGGGTTAGCAATTTTCCAACTTTTTTTATTTTACTATCTTCAAATAACTCTGCCATAGATCTGTTTTCAAGTGTTTCTTTGTATTTGTCACGAATATCTAAAAAACTCTGGTATTTATAGATGAAGTGTTCCTCTATCTCTATTGCCCTTGTGTTGCATAGAGTACAAATCCTTTCTTCCCATTGTTTTTTGGGTTTTGTCCATCTTTGTTTCACATCTAAGCCTATGAGAGCTAGTCCTTATTTGAGCAATGAGGATTTTTTCCTTCCACTTGATTTTAGTGCCTATATACGCTTTTTCTTTGTGGTCATACATTGGGTTAAACTTTGCAATATAATATTGTCTTTTCCTGCTTGCATGTTTTCACATTCCACTTCTAAACTTTTTATTCACATAATTTTTTATGTCTTTGTTGACATTTGGGCATTCATTTATGTTGATCTCCTAATGTTTCATCCATTTCTGATTTTGTTTCATCCATGTATTCTTTCGCCTATGCAACTCTTCGTCCCTAGCTGCCCTAGGCAATCTGCCATTTTTCATGTTTTCTGTTTTTTCAATATAACAGCTTGGTCATAGCAATTGCTTCTAAAGGGAACATTCCAGTTTCAGCTAGAATAATTTCATAAGGGGTTGTGGCCTTAATTTTGAGAAAATTTGTGATTAGATATTTTTGAATCCTTTTTATTTGCCTCCATTTTGCATTTGTTGTGCCACTAGCCCACACCTCGCAACCATACAACAAAACCGATGTAACAAGTAGGTCAAATAAGACCTTGGTGGTCTTCCAATCCCACAACTCGGCATTCTTACACCTATTTTGAAGTGCATATAGTGCTCTCCAACCACTTTGAGTTCTTTTCATCCTATATGTATTCCAATTAAGTTTGTCATGAAAGTCTATGCCCAAGTATTTGTATTCTACTACTACCTCAAGCGGTTCTCTTGCAAACTGAAATTCAAGTTGTTGCTTCTTCTTTTTTGCTGAAAAATCATAATTTTTGTTTTGCTCGTGTTCACCTGCATCCCAACTTCCTTACAAAAGAGTTCTAGAGCTCGAAGGTGATCTTCTAGATATTTGGTTGTTTTGGCCACAAGAATTACATCATTTGCATACATGAGGAATTTTACCACATATTTGGCTAAGTGCACACCCTCTCCCCCAAATTTGTTTATTCATTCTTCTAACTTGTCAATGTACAACCCAAATAAGGTCGAAGATAGAGGGCAACCTTGTTTAACACCTATGTCACGACCAAAACATTCAGATAACCCTTCCTGTGTTTTGATTCTAGCCTTTACATGCTCATATAGTCCGTGAACTGCTGCCCTGTAGTGAATTGGAACCTCTAGCTCTTCCATTCTGCTCCATAATTTTTTCTTTGGTACTGTGTCAAATGCCTTTTTGAAGTTTACAAAGCAACAAAAAGCCTCCTCTTTTTTGTCCCATATTTTTTCCACTATGTGTCTGAGTGTGATACAGTGATCAATAGTTGAGTGCTTGGGCTAAAACCTGCTTGTCCCTTTGCTCTTTTTCCTTTTTCTTCTGCCCATATGTTGATCCTACGCTCTATCATACTCCCAAACAACTTTGCAAAGAGAGGGTTGATCATAATAGTTCGATAGTTTAAGGGATTACAAAAAAAATAGTGTGATTGTGACCAACTCTACTATATAATAAAAATATATAACTAATAGTAAAATTAAAAGCTAAATTTTTTGAGATATAATAAAATCCCTTACTTATATTTTAAGCTGTGCATATCCAATTTAAATAAATATTTTATAAATATAAAAAATAATAATAAATTTATTTATTTTCAATAATTCTGCCATTTATAATGTGTTGCACTTTTTGCCTTTTGTGTTCGGCTATGCACCCCACCTATGGGGTATAGGTACTCTATTCCCTTTAGATTTTAATCTTAAAACTTTTATATGAAATAATTTGTTATTAGGTTTACTTAAGTTGCAATATATTTGTGAAGCGATTCTTTTCCAAATACATTTAACCAAAATAAAACAAATTCAAATCTTCGCGTGTGCCTCCACATTCATTTATTTATTAAAAGAGTAGTTTAAATCCATTTGAAAAAGTATATATACAAAATAAATATATTAAATAATTAATAATTTCTAACGTTTGTTGAAGGTATGCAAAAAGGTATGTTTTACATGAAAAGGATTGGGTCATAAAACATGTATTCTAAAATCATAGATAGAGTCCTATTTCCCCTACATTTTAATCAAATATATTACACAATTTTTTTAACATTATCATGATTTCCTATTTTATTAGATAAATATCTAACATTAATGAACTTAAAAAAATATTGTTAGCAAATTTTATGGTGCGATGAATTTTTCAAGATTATCAATATGTTTAACATCAAAATATACATAATTTGATAAATGTTAAATTATAAAAATAAAATTTTCATTGTAGGAGTATATAATTAATACAAGTTTAAAGTAAGATTGATTAAAAATATTAAAAAATAAAATTCTTCAAAAAAAAAAAAAGAGTTACTACCTTATTAGAGAAATCATCTAAGTATATATATGTAGAAATAAGAATCTCACCCTCAAAGAGTTCACCATAAGTACCTACCTCATCCATAGCAAGAAATCAAAGTCATCTCCAAAGAACAACCTCATACTTAATGAGATGCAGATGTTGCCCATGAGCCTCACAAAGTACATTGTGAAGGATATCCAATATCAAAGGCTTAGATGGTAGTTTTTAGAACTTCGACATGTAAGGGGGTGATAGATACTAAGATGACAACAACAACAAATATTTTTGATGTAGAAATCTCATTTTTGACCTCGACAAGCTCTCTAGAGCTAACTTCATAGTCCACTTGGGTTTCAACAAGTCCTCTTTGTCCATTGGTTCCTCCTTTGGGAAAGTTTTTTAGTAACGATTACAAGGGGCTTGGGGACTCATCCTACTCATAGGTGGATAAGTTAGATATCCAGGGTGTATAGAAATAACAAGTGGGTGACTGAGAGGTTTAAGTCCTATTGAGATATCAATCAGAACAATTTCTAGTTGAGGGGATTCAATAATAAGTGCTTTGGGTTTGATTTCTTCCAAATAGATGTCATTGGCAAAGGCCTCAATGAAGATTGGTGGAGTCATTGCTTAGGTTCTTCTCAATGGGTTGTTGTGGCCATCCCCATAGTGATAGTGCTAAAAGGGTCTTCTAGGAGAATGTGAATAGATCTAGGAAAAGTAACCCCTTTCGTATGATATATTGATGGTTTCTTATCTCTATTTTTTACTTTTATATCTAATTATTTTTATTTATTATTTTATAGTTTTGTAAGAGACCAATGGAGACCCTGAAAAAGGTAGATAGAGTTTTCACTTAGGTCTCTACTTATTACCATCACCAATTATGGTAGGTGTTTGTAGATCAGCCTACAACCTTACAACATCACTCAAAAGGTCTTATAATAAAGTTTTAACATATCTAGGGAGCATAATTCTTTTTGAGGTGCCAAAGTAAAGGTTCATTTTCTTTACTTTTATTTCTATATATGATTATTCTCATTTAATTTTATTTTCTACTTTTGTAAGAGAATAGGATATTGTAGGATAAAAAATAGACATGTGAAGGAATAAATGCTAATTGGATTTTTTTTTTTGTCATGTCTTAAATTTTCTAATGGGAAGATTGAGTAATGAACATATCAATATAAAGTTAAAATAAACAATAATTAAATGTAAATTAAGACTGAATTTACATATATCTTTTGGTGAGAGGTCAAACTCATAGTTGTTGTTTTTCCTAGTAAATCTATTGATTCTTCTTCTTAACAAGTGGAATTATTTTTAGGAGTTTGGAATTAGGACAATCATCTTATCTATACTCCATTGTTTCAAGGTAAATATAAAACTTGCCTTGCATAAGCTTTCAAAAACATCCTACACATTTTTGGTTTATTATAGTTCATTGTTCAATAACTAGGGATATTATAACACAAGATGAAGAACTTGGTATTTTATTTAGAACTGACTTCAGCTCCATAGGGTGAGTGTATGCTCATGAGTCCCACTTTTGGGGTTTTTGGGCCACTAAAATTTGTTTATATCAATTTAAATATTTATTTAACATGATATGCACTTAAAATTTTATAAAGACAAGGAATTTAACCTCTCTTTAAGAGGTCCAAGTTTCAAACCCCACTAAGTATGAGGGGACCAAAACCTCTCATAAAAACTTGTGTAAACTCATTGAGTCCCGATAGAGACACCTCAATAGCAAAAGCCATCGAGCTCTCTTAATGAAGATTCAAGTTCAATCCACGGGAAAAGTGGTTCTGATATGCCCCCATTTTCAACCTCTTCAGAGAAAATTGATAAAGACAATAAAAGATGAAATAAAATATTTTTAATGTAAATTAAGACATTAAAAAATGAACTAGGACATTCTTGTAAGTTTTTAATTGTATTTTCTATTTCTAATAAAATTAATCTTTATCTTCCCTATGAGGACACCAAATTAATATCTAAAGACCCAAATTCAAACCATGGAGGAAGTGACCCTCAAAGTACCTTCAATTAAAAAAGTTATGAATCCTTTAAAAAATAATCCTATATTTACCCTAGTAAAAAAATTTAATTTTTATAATATAAAATGCATAATTTAAAAATTTTACAATGCATTTCTCATTAGCATGTAATCCTATAATATATATCAACATTCTTTTCATTCGCATACACTTGTTTTATAATATAATAATATAAGTAAAATAAAAATTATTAACATGCACTCATCCCATAACATTTATAAAGAGCCATGATGATGTACTATATGAAACATAATTTTTTAATGTAAGAATCCTTTTATATTTTTTTGCATAGAGACTTACGAAATAACAAGTAATATCTCAACAAGTAACAAGTGGCTCGGAGGCATGAGGAGAAATGTTGAGTTTTGGTCCTTTACCACAATTTATCAATCATGTAGTATGAAGAATTTATGAATCTAAGTATTTTTTTTAATATATATATATATATAGTGGAGTTGGTTATATTTATATTATTTTAATAATCGTTAAATGTAAATTATATGGATTGTTTTTAACAAGTATATAGCACCTTAAGATTCATACTATTGTAGTGGGTTTGGTGCAGAGTTCAAACTACATGGGCTGCTTTCAAAAAGCCTATACCACCTTAAGATTCATACCAAAAGCCTATACCACCTTAAGATTCTTACCATTATCACCATTATCGTAAGTTTGACGCACACTCAAAAAATTCAATTCAGAATGAAGTAGTTTTAATTAAGTCATTTATTTGAAAAGGTGTAATTTATATAATTTAAAGTATTATTATATTAATTTAATGTTTATAAAATTATGTGGATGTATTTATTGATATATTTTAATATAATGCTTACTAGGTAGGTCATGTGGGCAATGAAACAATTTGAGCTTTGGTTCTTCTCTAGGAAGTTCAAAGTTCAAAGTGCTACATGTGTAGTTGTGTGATAAATTCCCTATTAATAAGTTCAACTCTCCCTGATATAAGAGGTCATGGTGGGATGGAGATGTCCAACCCTAAGTAGTCATCGTGAGATGGGATGCCCAACCCTAAAATGTTAGTCGCAAAAGGTTTTTACACTTACCAAATTAAAAAGAAAAAAAAAATGAACATAGTTTGAAGAAAATGAAAAATAGAGTTCTTTTCGGGGCTGGACCATGCACAATGACGATGTGGCGATAGGCGAGCATAGCAGGAAAAAAAATGGAGTACAGAAGAAGATCTTGCTCTATCAAGTGGATGGATTGGAAAAGATAGGGTTTCAACTACGATAAATAATGGAGATTGGGCTAGGGTTTTGAGTATCATTATGGTCCTCAACCTTGCATAGTATTGGTGTTAGAATGCATGCGATAATGGCTCCTCTCAACCGATTGTGCAGGTTTATGTTGAGAATGGTCCACAAGGTAACCCTCATTCTGTTGATGTAATTCTTCCATTGCTTGAAGTTGATTCTACATGTCACAGTTTAGAATCACTCACCCTTGTCAGGTATTTGTTGGTTGGTCGTATCCTTAATGAGTCTTCCCTTAGGGCCTGGGTTAATGCAGCTTGGACTCCTTATGGAGTCAAGCTAACGATGGTTTAAAACTTTACAAAGGTTTTTGTTTTTTTCGCTTTGTAGAAACAACCCATGTTAAGGTGATTTATGAACATGAGCTCTCGTACATGAGTTCTTTTCTTGTTTTTTCTTCTTGGACTTGTGATTTTTTTGTTTTTGAGGAAAGATCTACTAAAGTCCTTATGTGGGTGGAATTCCCAGGACTCTATATACCTTTGTTGCCCTTTCTCAATCACATAGCAATCCTTCTAGGGCGTGTCATTTTGGTAGAGGTAGACAATTTTTTCCATTCACGCCCTCAAAAAACGTGTTTGCTTCGAGATTGATATTTCTTGAGATCTCAAGGAGTCTATTGACATACAGGTTGGTGACACTGTGATATCCTAACGGGTCCTCTACATTAATTTTCGCAATAGGTACCTGACACATGTTTTCGATGCCAGTCCTCAGCACATAAGATCAAATATTATCCCTTGATGCCACATAACAGGGACAAGCAGAGCCCCACCACACCAAGTGCACCCACTCCTCAACCTCAGGAGGATGGTTGGAAAACTGTGGGAGGGCATAAAAATCCATATTTGGCTACTTCTAAAGGTACACAATGGAATTCAACGCATGTCTCACAGCTAGTAAAAAAAGTATGAAAAGGAAAAAGTTGGTTCTCCAACTGAAACTGCTAGCAATGAAGCTCCTCAGTTTCAACAAATTCAAACCCCAAGAAAAGCAAAAGAGGTTGCTTCACAGTCTACCCAACCGACCAGTCCTCTAGTACATTTTCCCTCAACTAACACAAGGCGCTCTTGTAGCCCGAGAAGGGGGTCTGTAGAAGAATATGTCTCTCCAGAAAAACGACTTCATATGACTAGTGTTCAGTTAGGCAATTATGTTCCTTATTCATCCAACAACTACAGTGTGTTGGAGTATCTTAACGGCGATGAGAATATATCATTGGATGCAGAGTCATCATTAATGGAATTGGTAGTTCCTACGGAGGAAGCAAAATCTAAAGTTCCTTCCTCTTCTGTGTGTTTTCAACGTTCTCGTAGTCCTCGATTGGGAAAAGAAGATGGAGACAATATGCCCAAAAAAAGGTTTCATCCATTCAACTCAAGAATTCCAATTCCTTTGTGGTATTGGAATGACACTGAATGACAGAGCAATAAGTCTACTTAGTTCCTAGAGCTACAATTCTATAGTTTAAAGTTTTTTTTTGCTACTCTAATTTATTTTTTTATGTTTATTTATGTTGTGTATTCGTCCTTTTAGAGGTTGGTTCCGGTTTTGATTGTATGAGTGGCCTTGCATCCCAAACTGTGATCTTTCCAACTCTTTTTTTATTGTAACCTCTTTTATTTTTATTGAATATAATTGTTAGTTCCAAAAAAATAAAAATAACATAACATAAAATAAAACCCAACGTAGTGTAGGTGAGTTGGAGAGGGTAGAGCAATCCTTCAAAGGAGGTCCCTAGTTCGAATCTCCACCCTACCAAACGCATATTGGGCACCTAAAATCCAGTTGATAATGCTGATGCGGTTAGAATAGAACACGACTTCCGAGTGATTTTGACGATGTAAAATCCTGATCTGGTTTCTCAAACCAAGGCAGCCCCACAAAAAAAAATTCACTAAATTCAAAAAAAATATAAAATACATTAATAATCATTCCATAGTACAACGTAAAACCGTTAATCCTCAATCATGACCAAATAAAAAATGCTCAATTCTATAATTCGATCGAGTTTATCACACTAAAATATAAATAATAATAATAATAATAATATATTTATATATAATAACAACGGACAAAAGGTTATTTGTTGAACTAAAAGAATCAGCAAACGAAACGGGAGCAGCCACACAAGTACAAAGTATGAGGTCTAACGCTATCATCAGATAGCTCCACCAACAACAAGAACAAGATACCGAAGAAAAGAAGAAAAAAGGTTTTGGAAAGAAATTTTATTCGAGCTATCGAAGGTCAACTATTATTAAGCGCAGCGAAAAGAAGGTCAACTATTATCACGCGTAGCGTAACTCGATGTATTTGGTTAAGAGACACGGAATACTGGGAATGTCTTCGCATATACCTTATTATGCTTTCTTATGGATGCACCCAATTCCCACTCATAAATTTATCAAGGCCATGGGAATATAAGAGCTAATATTATTTGATATGTGTCGCACGGTTTTGGTACATTTTAAAAGTTTGTGAATATATGTATTAATACCTAATAATAGACCTGTGTTTGACCAGATGCGGTCTTCCTGCATACGACGTAGAAAAAGGATTCGTTTTATTCTTGCCGTTTCACTTTGCTTTCCTATTGACGGCGAAAAGCTATTATACAAAACAATCAATCAGAATGTACTTGGCTGAAGAGACGCGTATACTGGGAATGTCTTCTGTCCAACCTTGTTTCCTATTGCATATGCTTTCTTATGGATGCACCCAATTCCCACCTATATATTTATTAAGGCCATGGAAACATTTCCCATGCTCATGATTAACCAAGAGAAACAGCATACAAGGGCGGGGAAGGCGATTGCCACTTGTAACAAAGAATTAGAAATGGCATGCACTTACACTTTCAGGGGATGTGGAGGAGGATGCGCGGCTTTGCCTGAGAAACAGATGTGCCGAAAACGAGCATACCACGATCGCCACTGTAACTGCGGAATTCATGCCATCCTCCGACGACGTGCTCCGTCGCATTCTTCTTCTTCAGGTTCTCCATCAATTATCAGCCTTGCCTTTCCCTTACGACGCCTTTGGAGCCAAAACAAGACGAGTGCGAGTCTTTCATCAACAAATAGTCCTATTTATCATTCTACTTTTGAATGTAGCGAGCTACGCAACCGACGAACGCTGCTGAAATCATCTTCTTCTGTAAAGCATGGCGAACGAGAGTTTATCATCTTACTTTGGCTCGGCTTTACCAATTTTTCCACATGTCCGAATGCATAGCGTATGAAACAGCTTTAGGTTAAAAATAAAGGGAGATGTTACAGAATTAGTATTGTGTCTGATTGTTGTCACATTACAGTATGTCCCCTCTTCATGGGCTTCATATCTATAATAGTAAATACTATTAATTCAACACTTTCTTTGTTGCAGGCACATCACAACGATGTCTTTAATTCTACCATCAAGAACACATATCTTTGTAAATAAATGACTGACTATAACAAATGCTTAATTATTTCAACACGGCCAACAAGAAAACCATATATACTACCAAACAAATGGACCATATTCACTTTGGACGCTTAACGGAACCCGTAAAGCAGGATATAGTAGAGACTAGTTTCAGATTCTGGACTGAAGAGACGAGAAAAACATGTTAATGGCAACAGCGTGAATATGAACAAACCGAGTATTAGACTGAAAGTAAAAAGGAATTGTAAACAGAGACAGAGATTACTGAGAAAAAATTCCGTAACCTTGGAGCACGAGCCAATGGCCATGGAATTTACTAGTTCCCAAGAGCGTAGATTATTCTTAGAAAGTGCATAAGAAGTGTACAGCCTAATGGACAGGATTCGACCGTGAAGGCTTTGGCACTTCAAACACAAGGTTCAACAAAATCGTATGACCTCATAAGCAATTTTTTTTAAGGTGAAGTAGAACAGAGCCGAGGCATAATAAAACTGAGTAGCTTAAATAGTTATTTATTTTCTTTAATATATTAAGTTTATTTTTAAAATTGTGAATTTTTTTATTTGTATTATATTATTATAGTAACAGTATTACAACAAAGTTTGGATATTATTTATACGACAAGATTTAAACCTTGGTCTAATTTAATTAATGGAATTAATATCACTTAACAAAAATAATAATAAATAAATTTATTAAAAATGATTATTTGTTTTATTTTTAAAACATATATTTTTATTTTAAATAAGTATAACATTCATCATATGTTGAACTTATTTGCCTCTTGTGTTAGGCTATCCACCTATAGGTATTGGTACTTTATTCATTTTTTTCACTTTGATGCTGGGGCATTCAACCCGGAAGCATTCGACTAGCAATAGTCGACTAAAAATTAGGAGTAACCAGTTGTCAATAACAAACCATGCCAATAAAAAAATAGTTGTACTTCCATACAAAGGATAAAAAACAAAGTGATAAAATAGGACTAGCATTTCCATCATCATAAAAAATGAACAAATAAATAAACTAAAAGTTTTACCATGTGAATTAGTTGGCAACTTCTTGTGCTTATAAATTAAGAAGGTAGAAATAGAGAAAGAGAGAGAAGAGAAGGCTGAGAATCCCTGTGCGAGTTCTACGTGCTCTACAGATAAGTAAAACATGGTCGTTTTGGCAATTATAATAAAATATATGTTTTTTATTGAATATTAAACTCTATGTCTTGTTATTGCATGATCTGATAGTTTGTGTGACAAGAAGATGATATGCTGTGTAGCTTGTAGGAATCAAGAGAAATTGATGTTTGAAGCATTAATCATTTATGATTTGTCATCTCAACTCAACCGTCACAAGGAGCCATTTTATCAAGAAAATTGTGAACCAAGTGAGAGTGTTGACTCAAAGCTATAAGATTTTGTCTAGGGAAAGCATTGATGGGGAGGATGGAGTATGAGGTCATAAGAGAGATAGCCGTCATAGCAGAAGGAGAGAGATTTTGCTTTAAAATATGTCATCATTAGAACTTGTTGACTTGATGACTTGATTGAAGAGCCATTGTCGTCATAGAACACCTATAGTCACAACTAGTTGTACATAGAATTATTACCATGCACTCATCCCATAACATATATGAAGAGGCATGATGATGTACTATGTGAAACATAGTCTACTTTTGTAATGTAAGAATCCTTTTATATTGTTTTGCATAGAGACTTAAGAAATAACAAGTAATATTTCAACAAATAACAATTTAGAATCACTCACCTTTTCAATAGAATGAGGGTTACCTTGTGGAAGACTTAAGAATGGTCCACAAGGTAACCCTCATTCTATTGATGTAATTCTTTCATTGCTTGAAGTTGATTCTGCATGTTACAATTTAGAATCACTCACCTTGTTAGGTATTTTGTTGGCCACATCCTTAATGAGTCTTCCATTAAGGCTTGGGTTAATGCAACTTGGACTCCTCATGGAGTCAAGCTAAAGCTAATGATGGTTCAAAATCTCACAAAGGATTTTTTTTTCGCTTTACGAAAACAACCCATGTTAAGGTGATTTATGAACATGGTCCCTAGTACATGAGAAGTTCTCTTCTTGTTTTTTCTTCTTGAACCTATCATTTTTTTGTTTTTGAGGAAAGATCTACTAAAGTTCCTATGTGGGGGGAATTCCATGGACTCCCTCTACCTTTGTGGCCCTTTCTCAATTGCATAGCAACCCCTTTAGGGTGTGTCATTTTGGTGGAGGCGAACAAATTTTTCCATGCATGCCCTCAAAAACGTGTTTACGTCGAGATTGATATTTCTCAAGATCTCAAGGAGTCCATTGACATACAAGTTGGTGACATTGTGCTATCCCAATGGGTCCTCTACATTAATTTACCCAACACATGTTTTCGGTGCCAATCCTCAACACATAAGATCAAAGATTGTTCCTTGATGCCACATAACAGGGACAAGCAGAGCCCCACCACACCGAGTGTATCCACTCCTCAACTTTAGGAGGATGGTTGGATGATTGTGGAAAACTTTAAAAATCCACATTTGGCTACTTCTAAAGGTACACAATTAAAGTCGACACATGTCTCACAACCGGTAAAAAAGGGTATGAAAAAGAAAAAGTTGACCCCCCAAAAACTGCTAGCAATGAGGCTCCTCAGTCTCAACAAATTCATACCCCAAGAAAAGTAAAAGAGGTTGCTTCACTGTCTACCCAACCGGTCAATCCTCTAGTACATTTCCCCTCGGCTAATGCAAGGTGCTCCCGTAGCCCGAGAAGGGGATCTGTAGAAGAAGATGTCGCTCCAGAGAAGTGACTTCATATGACCAGTGTTCAGTTACGCGATATCTTAGCGACGGTGAGAATATTTCATTGGATGCGGAGCCGTTATTGATGAAATTGGTAGTTCCTACAGAGGAAGCAAAATCTAAAGTTCCTTTCCCTTCTGTGCGGTTTTGATGTTCTCATAGTCTTCGACACGGGAAAGAAGATGGGGAAAACGATTTCAGCCTTTCAACTCAATAATTCCAATTCCTTTGTGGCACTCGAACGATACAGAATGACGGAGCAATAAGTCTACTTAGTGCCTAGAGCTACAGTTCTACAGTTTAAAGTTTTTTGTTACTCTAGTTTATTTTTCTATGTTTATTTATGTTGTGTATTCGCCCTTTTAAAAGTTGATTCCGGTTTTGATTGTATGAATGACCTTGCACCTCGAGCTGTGATCTTTCCACCAACTATTTTTTATTGTAACATCTTTTACTTTTATTGAATATAATTGTTGGTTCAAAAAATAAATAAATAAAATAAAATAATAATAATTCCCATAGTACAATGCAAAACTATGACCTATATGTTAATCTTCAATAGCTTTAACCCTTATAAAAAATCATCACCAAGTAGAAAATGATTAGTCCTATGAATCCATCATAAAATTTATCACACTAAAATATAAAAAATAATAATATTATTATTATATTTATATATAATAACAACGGACAAAAGGTTATTTGTTGAACTAAAACTACCACCAGACGAAAAGCGGAGCAGCCACACAAGTACAAAGTATGGGGTCTAACGCTATCATCAGATACCTCCACAACAACAAGAACGAGATACCGAAGAAAAGAAGAAAAAAGGTTTTGGAAAGAAATTTTAGTCGAGTTATTGAAGGTCAACTATTATCACGCGTTTCGTAACTCGATACACGGAATACTGGGAATGTCTTCCATATACCTTATTATGCTGTCTTAACCTAATAATAGACCTGTGTTTGACCAGATGCGGTCTTCATGCATACGACGTAGATAAAGGATTCGTTTTATTCTTGCAGTTTCACTTTGGTTTCCTATTGACGGCGAAATTGCTATTATACAAAACAATCAATCAGAATGTACTTGGCTGAAGAGACGCGTATTCTGGGAATGTCTTCTGACCAACCTTGTTTCCTATTGCATATGCTTTCTTATGGATGCACCCAATTCACACACCCTTATATATTTATTAAGGCCATGGAAACATTTCCCATGCTCAATTGTTTCTCATTAACCAAGAGAAAGAGCATACAAGACTGAGGAAGGCGATTCCCACTTGTAACAAAGAATTAGAAATGGCATGCACTTACACTTTCGGGGGATGTGGAGGAGGATGCGCTGCTTTGCCTGAGAAGCAGATGTGCCGAAAACGAGCATACCACGATCGTCACTGTAACTGCGGAATTCATGCCATCCTCCGACGACGTGCTCCGTCGCATTCTTCTTCAGGCTCTCCACCAATTATCAGCCTTGCCTTTCCCTTACGACGCCTTTGGAGCCAAAACAAGACGAGTGCGAGTCTTTCATCAACAAATAGTTGTATTTATCATTCTACTTTTGAATGTTGCGAGCTACGCAACCGACGAACGCTGCTGAAATCATCTTCTTCTGTAAAGCATGGCCAACGATAGTCTATTATCTTACTTTGGCTCGGCTTTACCAAATTTTCCACATGTCCGAATGCATAGCGTATGAAACAGCTTTAGGTTAAAAATAAAGGGAGATGTTACAGAATTAGTATTGTGTCTGATTGTTGTCACATTACAGTATGTCCCCTCTTCATGGGCTTCATATCTATAATAGTAAATACTATTAATTCAACACTTCCTTTGTTCGGGACACAACACAACGATGTCTTTAATTCTACCATCAAGAACACATATCTTTGTAAATAAATGACTGACTATAACAAATGCTTAATTATTTCAACACGGCCAACAAGAAAACCATTTATAATACCAAAAAAAAATGGACCATATTCACTTTGGACGCTTAACGGAACCCGTAAAGCAGGATATAGTAGAGACTAGTTTCAGATTTTGGACTGAACAGACGATAAAAACATGTTAATGGCGACAACGTGAATATTAACAAACCGACTGAACAGTAAAAGTCAATTTTAAACAGAGCCAATGGCCATGGAATTTACTAGACCCTCACAGCGTAGATTATCCTTAGAAACTGAGAAATGCTCGTTACACTAGACAGCAGAATTTACCCAGGATATTCACAATGCATTACACATTGAATCAAATCAACACAGTAACAATGTATTCTGATAGAATACTCTCACACCCACAAAAAAAGATTTATCAATAAACCAATGTATGTATATTCTGATAGAATACTCTCACACCCACAAAAAAAAAAAAAATTATCAATAAAGCAATGTATGTATTCTTTGTAGAATACAATATGTTTTTTTGTTACATTCATATTCTCAATATTTTATCTAGGCTTTCATAGAGCTCTCTAGTAAAGTGCTACACATACTTTACATCCAACTCACAGTTTAAACTGGATACTATTTTAATACAATGAATAATTTCATAAAGCTCTCTAATAGAATGCTAGGCATACTTTACATCCAACTCGCAATTTAAACTAGATACTACAGCCTACTTTGCGCTGCTTTTTAATACAATGATTATTTTTTTTATAGATCTTTTATGTCATTAATAAACAAAAAATATTATTCCCGTGATCAGTCACAAAACTAACAACCTAGCAACTCAAACCATATTTAAAACAATCTTCAACAAACTCTAAAGATAACTCAAAACAGAAAACTAGTTTACAACAGCATCCGCGTTTCGGACGCAGCTACGTTTAGGGCAAACGAGTCCAGTTTCCAAACAGAAACTGCATAAGACGTGTACAGCCTAAGGGATCCGATAGGTCGAGGTTTTGGCACTTTTAAAGTAAGGTAAAGTGGTATAAATTTTTGATGTGAATCTTTTGAGTGTATTAGAAGGATAATAATGGTACGAATCTAGATCAACAATGATGGTAGGAATCCCTTTACTCCTGTTCAACAATAATGAAGTTGGTGAAAGCAACCTATGTGGTTTAAACCCTCCTTACTAAAATAGTGTGGTTGTAAGTAATAAAAAAAGTGTAAGGGATAGTATATTTGGAAGCTAATTTTTTTTTAGATACAATAAGATCTTTTGCTTATATTTTAAACTTTTATTTTATTTGTACATATCAATTTTAAAGTAAATAGTGTGGTAAGGACTTCACTTGCATTATGGGTGATGTGACCCCGGGTCAATCCCCATGGTAGATGGGTGATGTGACCCCGGGTCAATCCCCATGGTAGATGTGGTAAAGACGCCATTTGCATTATCAATGGTAGATGCGGTAAAGACGCCATTTGCATTATCAATGATGTGACCCAAGTTCAATTCCCATAATAAATATATATAAAAAATACTACCAAAAAATAAAAAATAATAAAAAAGCCAACAGGCAGTTGCCTTAGTGGCTAAGATGGTGGTTGAAGTGGTCTTGTGTTCAAAATCCCTTGAGAGTGGTTATTGCTGTAATTTATAAACACCTTAAAGATGGTTGTTGATGTAATTTGTAAACATTCTCCTAAAAAATTAATAAAAAATAAATATATATAAAATAATAATAAATATTTTTATTTTCAATACGTATGCCGTTCATACTGTGTTGCACTTTTTTGCCTCTTGTGTCCGGCTATGCACATATACCCGGCTATGCACCTATAGGGTATAGGTACTCTATTTCCTTTAGATTTTAATCTTAATGAAATAATTTGTTATTAGGTTTACTTAAGTTGTCATACTATATATTTGAAGCGATTTTTTTCCAAATACATTTAACCAAAATAAAACAAACTCAAAACTTCCCGCGTGCCCCACATTCATTTATTTATTAAAAGAGTAGTTTAAATCCATTTCATATATATATATATATATATAATAAAATAAAATAAAATAAGCATATTAAATAATTAATAATTTTTACCGTTTGTTGAAGATGTGCAAAAAGGTAGGTTTTACAGGGTTGGGCCATAGATATCCTATTTCACTCTACATTTTAATCAAATATATTACACAATTTTTTTAACATTATTATGATATCTTATTTTATTGACTGAATATCTAACATCAATGAATTTTATAAAATATTGTTAGTAAGGTTTATGGTACGATGGATTTTTTAAGATTTATGTTCAACATCAAAATATATATAATTTAATAAATTTCAGGTTATAAAAATAGATTTTTTATAATTAATACAAGTTTAAAGTAGAGTTGATTAAATATATTAAAAAATAAAAGTCATCCAATAAAAAATAGTTAATACCTTATTAGAAAAATCACCTAAGTATATATATATAGAAATAAGAATCTCATCCTCAAAGAGTTCACCATAAGTGCTTACCTCGTCCATAGCAAGAAATCTAAGTCATCTCCAAAGAATAACCTCATGCTTAATGAGATGTAGATGTTGCCCATAAGCCTCACAAAGTACATTGTGAAGGATATCCAATGTCAAAGGCTTAGGTGGTGTTTTTTATAACTTTGATATGCAAGGGGTGATAGAGACTGAGATGACAACAACAAATATTTTTGATGTAGAAATCTTAATTTTGACCTCGACAAGCTCTCTAGAGCTAACTTCATAGTCCATTTGCGTTTCAACAATTCCTCTTTGTCCATTGGTTCCTCCTTTGTGAAAATTTGGTAGTAATGATTACAAGGGGCTTGGGGACTCATCCTACTCATAGGTGGATAAGTTAAATATTATATAAGGTGTATAGAAATAACAAGTGGGTGAGTGAGGGGTTTAAGTCTTATTGAGATATCAATCAGAACGATTGCTAGTTGAGGGTATTAAACAATAGGTGCTTTGGGTTTGATTTCTTCCAAATGGACGTCATTGGCAAAGGCCTCAATGAAAATTGGTGGAGTCATTGCTTAGGTTCTTCTCGATGGGTTGTTGTGGCCATCCCATTGTGGCAGTGCTAAAGGGGTTTTCTAGGAAAATCTGAATAGATCTAGGAAAAGCAACTCTTTTCGTATGGTAGGTTGATGGTTTTTTATCTCTATTTCTTATTTTTATATCTAATTATTTTTATTTATTATTTTATAGTTTTGTAAGAGACCAATGGAGACCCTGAAAAAGATAGATAGAGTTTTCACTTAGGTCTCTACTTATTACCACCACCAATGATGGTAGATGATTGTAGCTCAGCCTACAACCTTAGACAACATCACTCAAAAGGGTTTATAATAAAGTTTTAACATATCTAGGGAGCATAATTCTTTTTGAGGTGTCAAAGTAAAGGTTCCTTTTCTTTAATTTTATTTCTATATATGATTATTCTCATTTATTTTTATTTTCTACCTTTGTAAGAGATTAGGACATTGCAGGATAGAAAATAGACATGTAAAGGAATAAATACTACTTGGCTTTTTTTGTTATGTCTTAAATTTTCTAATAGGAAGATGGAGTAATGAACATATCAATATAAAGTTAAAATAAGCAATAATTAAATGCAAATTAAGATTGACTTTACATATATCTTTTGGTGAGAGGTCAAACTCATAGTTGTTGTTTTTTCTATATTGATTCTTCTCCTTAACAAGTGGAATAATTTTAGAAGTTTGAAATTAGGACAATCACCTTATCTATACTCCATTATTTCAAGGTAAGGATAAAACTTGCCTTGCATAAGCTTTCAAAAATACCCTACACAATTTTGGTTTATTATAACTCATGATTCAATAACTAAGGATATTATAAAACAAGATGAAGAAATTGATATTTTTATTTAGAACTGACTTTAGCTCCATAGGATGAGTGTATGCTCATGAATCCCACTTTTGGGGTTTTTGAACCACTAAAATTTGTTTATATCAATTTAAATATTTTTTTAACATAAGATGTACTTAAAATTTGATAAAGACAAGAACTTTGGCCTCTCTTTGAGAGGTCCAAGGTTCAAACCCCACTGAGTATGAGGGGAGCAAGACCCTCATAAAAACTTGTGTAAACTCATTGAATCCCAATAAACACCTCAATGGTAAAAGTCATTGGGCTCTCTTAATGAAGACCCAAGTTCAATCCATGGGAATAATGGTCCCTAATATGCCCCCACTTTTCAACCTCTTAAAAAAAATTGATAAAAACATTAAAAGATAAAATAAAATATTGTTAATGCAAATTAAAACATTAAAATATGAACTAGAACATTCTTGTAAGTTTTAAATTGTATTTTTTATTTCTAATAAAATTAATCTTTATCCTCTCTATGAGGACACTAAATTGATATCAAAAAAACCCAAATTCAAATCATGAAAAAGTGACCCCAAATACCCTCAATTAAAAATTAATACATATCCAAAAAAAGATATATCCTTTAAAAAAAACCTATATTTATTCTGGTAAAAAAAATATATATATATAATATAAAATACATAATTTTAAAATATTACAATGCATTTCTAATAAACATGTACTCATCCTCTAATTAAAAAATATATATAAACATTCTTTTCATTCACATACGCTTGTTTTATAAGTAAAATAAGAATTATTACCATGCACTCATCCCATAACATATATGAAGAGGCATGATGATGTACTATATGAAACCTAATCTACTTTTAAAATGTAAGAAGACTTCCGAAATAACAAGTAATATTTCAACAAGTAACAAGAGGCACTGGCGCATGCGGCATGCGGCATGCGGAGAAATCTTGAGTTTTGGCCCTTTATCACAATGTATCAATCATGTAGTATGAAGAATTTATGAACTAAGTAGTTTATTATTTTTTATAAGGCTATATTCATATTTTTTTTAGGAGAAGAACGTTTACAAATTATATCAACAACCACTTTCAAGGGGTTTGAACACAAGACCACTTAAGAAACAACCATCATCTTAACCACTAGGGCAACTGCCTATAGGCTATATTCATATTATTTTTAGTAATTGTCAAGTATAATATAGGGTTCAAATTATATAGGTTGTTTCTAATAAGTTTATACCACCTCAACCTCAAGATTCATACCATCATTGTGGGTTTGGTACACACTCAAAAAATTTACTAAAATAGTTTCAATTAAATCATTCATTTGAAAAAGTGTAATTTGTATAATTAAAAGTATTATTATATTAATTTAATGTTTATAAAATTAGTGGATGTATTTATTTTCAAGATATATTTTAATATAATGCTTATTAGATCATGGGAAACAATGAAAAGATTTGAGCTTTGGTTCTTCTTTAAGATGTCCAAAGTTCAAACTGTTATGTGTGTGGTTGTGTGTTAAATTCCCTATTAATAAGCTTAACTCTCCCTCTTATAAGATAGATTGGTATTAACGTTAACTCTCCCTCTTATAAGATAGATTGGTATTAACGTGAACAAAATTCCAATCATGGAATATGCCATGAGATCGTGGTGGGATGGGGATGCCCAACCCTATGCGTCAGCAAAAGTTTCTCACATTTACCAAATCCAAAAATAAAAATAAAAAATAACATAACATATAATAAAATAATAATAAATCACATGGTACAACGCAAAACCACTGTCTATGTGTTAATTCTCTATTGATAAACGTAACTTTGACCCTTATGAGAAATCATGACCGAGCGGAAAATGTTATCATATTAAAATATAATAATAATAATAATAAAATAGTAAAAATTGTTTGGAAGCAGGCTAGCAAAGGTAGTAGTCTCTGTTGAGGGTGGGGAGTTAACAACTGCAGCAGCCGTGCGCGTCAATATTGCGTCAGTATTGACGATGATAATACGAATAAAGAACGACCAGTGGTTTCCATCTCACATCGAATCAACAACAACGAAACAAATAAATTGTTAAGAACAATCCAAAAAACAAAAGGTTCTTCGTTTGTTCTAAAAGCACCGCCAGGCGAAAAGGGGAGAGCAGCCACACAAGTACAAAGTATGGGGTCTAACGCTATCATCACGTACCTCCACCAACAACAAGAACAAGATACCGAAGAAAAGAAGAAAAAAAAGTTTTGGAAAGAAATTTTAGTCGAGTTATCGAAGGTCAACTATTATCACGCGTTTCGTAACTCGATCTATTTGGTTAAGAGACACGGAATGTCTTCCATATACCTGATTATGCTGTCTTAACCTAATAATAGACCTGTGTTTGACCAGATGCGGTCTTCCTGCATACGACGTAGAAAAAAGATTCGTTTTATTTTTGCAGTTTGACTCTGGTTTCCTATTGACGGCGAAATTGCTATTATACAAAACAATCAATCAGAATCTACTTGGCAGAGGAGACGCGTATACTGGGAATGTCTTCTGTCCAACCTTGTTTCCTATTGCATATGCTTTCTTATGGATGCACCCAATTCCCACCTATTAATTTATTAAGGCCATGGAAACATTTCCCATGCTCATGATTAACCAAGAGAAACAGCATACAAGGGCGAGGAAGGCGATTGCTACACTTACACAAAGAATTAGAAATGGCATGCACTTACAATTTCGGGGGATGTGGAGGAGGAGGATGCGCGGGTTTGCCTGAGAAGCAGATGGGCCGAAAACGAGCATACCACGATCGTCACTGTAACTGCGGAATTCATGCCATCCTCCGACGACGTGTTCCGTCGCATTCTTCTTCAGGCTCTCCACCAATTATGAGGCTTGCCTTTCCCTTACGACGCCTTTGGAGCCAAAACAAGACGAGTGCGATTCTTTCATCAACAAAAGGTTCTATTTATCATTCTACTTTTGAATGTAGCGAGCTACGCAACCGACGAACGCTGCTGAAATCATCTTCTTCTGTAAAGCATGGCCAACGATAGTTTATCATCTTACTTTGGCTCGGCTTTACCAAATTTTCCACATGTCCGAATGCATAGCTTATGAAACAGTTTTAGGTTAAAAACAAAGGAGATGTTACAGAATCAGTATTGTGTCCGATTGTTGTCACATTACAACATGTCCCCTCTTCATGGGCTTCATATCTATAATAGTAAATACTATTAATTTAACACTTCCTTTGTTCCAGACACATCACAACGATGTCTTTAATTCTACCATCAAGAACATATATCTTTGTAAATAAATGACTGACTATAACAAATGCTTAATTATTTCAACACGGCCAACAAGAAAACCATATATAATACCGAAAAAATGGACCATATTTACTTTGGACGCTTAACGGAACCCGTAAAGCAGGATATAGTAGAGACTAGTTTCAGATTCTGGACTGAACAGACGAGAAAAACATGTTAATGGCAACAACGTGAATATGAACAAACCGAGTATTAGACTGAAAAGTAAAAAGGAATTGTAAACAGAGACAGATTCCTGAGAAAAATTCCGTAACCTTGGAGCAAGAGCCAATGGCCATTGAATTTACTAGCCCCCCAGAGCGTAGATTATTCTTAGAAACTGCATAAGAAGTGTACAGCCTAATGGACAGGATTCGACCGTGAAGGCTTTGGCACTTCAAACACAAGGTTCAACAAAATCCTACAACCTCATAGGCAATTTTTTTTTAAGGTAAAGTATAACAGAGCCGAGGCATAATACAACTTTTTGAATATGAGTAACTTGAATAGTTATTTATTTTACTTATACGTTTATGTTTTTTTTTTAATTTGGTTATATGGGATTGAAGTTGGCTTCACTTGCAATATATTATCACTATAATAGTATTATATTACAACAAAGTTTGGATATTATATATGTATAGCTTAACAAGTTTTGAACCTTAGTCTCTTCAATTTTTTGAGATATTTAACCATTAGTGAATGTTTTATGTATATAAATAATACTAATATATAAATTTATTAAAAATGATCATTTGTTTTATTTTTAAATATATATATATATATATATATATATATATATATATATATATATATATATATATATATATTTCAAATAAGTATGTCTTTCATCATGTCTTGAACTTATTTGCCTCTTGTGTTAACCTATCCACCTATAGATATAGGTACCTTATTTCTTTTTCACTTTGATGAGGGGGCATCCAACCCGGAAGCATCTGATTAGTAACAACCGACTAAAAACGGAGTAACCAGTTGGCAACAACAAACCGTGCCAATAAAAAAGTAGTTGTAATTCCATGCAAAGAATAAAAACAAAGTGATAAAATAGGACTAACATTTCCATCATCGTCTAGGTTAATGATTTGCATTTTTAGAAAAAATGAATAAATAAAAGTCTCACCATGTGAGTTGGTTGGCAACTCATAGTTCCTGTGCTTATAAATAAGAGGGCAAAAATAGAGAAAGAGAGACAGTGAGAAGAGAAGATTGAGAATCCCTATGAAAGTTCTACGTGCTCTACAGATAATATATGTAACAATATTGTCATTTTGACAATTATAAAAAAATATATGTTTTCTATTGAATTATTAAACTCTATGTGTTGTTATTGCATGATCAGATAATTTGTGTGACAAGGAGATGATATGCATGTGTAGCTTATAGGAATTGGGAGAAATTGACGTTTGAAGCATTAGTCATCTATGACTTGTCATCTCAACTCAACCATCACAAGGAGTCATTTGTGGTTGGGCATTTATGTTTTAGAGGTAAAATCCTCTATAAAAACTTGTAAGTTCAATGTAAGAAAGATGGATGTTTTGCTAGAAAATTGTTGTACCTAAACTTTGCTATGAACACAAAGAATCCTTTGCTCTAATTCTGGATCTCTTTTATGTGTATGTCTTCTATTCTTTATTTCAATTAAATTTGCTTCCTTGTCTGATAGCTATAATTCTATGTCTGGATCTAGCTTCTGATAAAGGGTGAATGCTAGAATAATTCTAGAGGTTGTATATTTAAAGATATCTAGCTTTAATTTCGATTACATTCCTTGTGTGAAGTGTTATTTGTTTAAGTATAACTAAGTGATCGTGTTGTTTGTTCATCACCCCCTGTTAATCTGGCTCATAGCCACATTTCCCATCCCTTTCGGTCATTTATCATTCCTTTCCTGTTTTCTTAATTCCAACCCAAGTTTAGAGTAGCAAGAGAACTAGCTCTCTCTAGAGATTGGCATAGGAGGCATTTCTTCCTTTCGATATTTCAATGTTGGTCGGGTCTACAGTGCATGGATGAAACATTCCATACCTAAGGCATATTCTTGACCAACAATTTTTGGCATGCTTCATGGGATGCAAACGTTCCACATCAAACGGTATTAAGAATTGATGTTCATCTTTTTGTTGTTAAATAAGAACATCTAGTGACTCTGTTGAACCCAGAAGCCTCCGAATATTGAATTCAGTTAAAAGCCCCCCCTCATGATCACAATATCAAACGCTAAAAATATAGAAGATACATTTGAGTTCTTTGATCTTAACATCGACGCTTTGGGAGAACATCCTATAGTAGCTTCCTCGACTATCCCGTTAGTCGGGACATCCTCGCAAGTAGCTGGTATATTTTCATAAACTCCAAGTCCTTCCAGCACCGCATCTAGCTTACCCCCTCAACCAAATTCTCTAGTTCAGATGGCACAAAATCCACCCAAGCAATTTCTAGCCTAGAATCATTTGGGACCGCTCAATCTGCAGGCTCAAAACCAGATCCCAACCGCAGTGTTAAAGGCTCTACCCACATATGACGGTACAAGAAATACAACTTACGAGCATGTCCAAGATTTCACTTTACTAGCAACTATCCATGGCATCATAGAAGAAGACATCATGGTAAGACTTCTAGTACTCTCGCTCAGAGGTAAGCTTCTCTACTAGTACCGATCGTTGTCGCTCAGTACCATTGCTACATGGGACCAGTTAGCGAAACACTTGATAAGGAGTTTCAACGAACAGGTGGATCCTTTCTCCTTGCTGCACCAGTTCACCACCATTCAGAGGCACCCTCAAGAAGAGGTAGCAGATTTTAATGCCAGGTTCACTCAAACCTGATAAAGAGTTATTATCGGCCTTTGGCCCACCCCAGAGCAAGCGACATTTTATTACCTAAGAGCTTTCCATTCTGACATCAACATGAGCATCTGATATGCTAAATCAACACATTTCCAGCCTTGTATGCTTAGGCACAAAATGCTGAGGCCGACTTAGTCACTATTGGTAAGTTACCTCCGAAAATGACTATGCCAATTTTTTTGGACTTACCCCAACATCTATATCCTAGTGCATCCTCTCAGTCATTTCCTAGATCCCTAATGTATCCTATTCTGTCATGGAATCCCAATGCTTCTCAGAACCAGATGGTACCCATATCGCAGTTTCAAGCACCTGTTGTTCCCCAACTTCCATCTCCTATCCCATATTTGGTATTACCTGCACCATTGGCACCATTGCCATTACCCATGCCTTCGACACCTACAAATCCGAACCAAGCCAAAGAATTGTAGGATATGCGATCATCAATGAGGACAATGGCGAATGAGATCACCATCTTGAAAAGGAGGAAATCTGATCAGAGTTTCCAACCAAGGATCTTCGCTCCTCCCCCAATTACTAGAGAATAAGTTGCTTCCACTAGTAGGGCTCCCGAGAGAAATGCAGTGGTGTTAGATAATGAAGAAGTTGGTCTATATGATAGAGCTTATTGATGCTCCACCTACAATGACCCGCACAATGAGGAGACTTGCAAGGTCTATTTGAAGTATGTGCAGACCCTGGTAGACAACGTTCTTGGTGGGCAAGTGAATATGATCAAAGAGGTGGACCACAATATTATGATCCCCCTATCGAGCAAGTTTCCATTCTTACGAGGGTAGCTATAAAACCCATTGAAGTTGATCTGGTTCAAATGGAACCATTAAAGGTACCTGCTAGTTCCAAGATGTCGAGCGAGAAGATGCTAGCACCAATAAAAGAGTCTGCCCAAGTGTCAAATCTGGAGGTACCCATCCTATTGAAGGATATCTTACCTTTGAGAGCTAGGGGGAGAGTTCCTCAACCATAGGCTTCGCCCTCTTAATCCCAAACTAAGACAAGGGACTAGGCAAGAGAAAGGTTCAGGTATCCCTCATTGACTAAACGTTAGAGGGTAGAAGTGACACAGTAGTATCAAACCAAATACGAGACTACGAAGGAGGGAGGTGAGTCTGGTACAGGGGCATACAATATTATTGAAGAACTGAAGAAAACCCCAGCTAATATAAGCCTCTTTGATGCGCTTCAGCTACCCAACCAAGTGGATCTATTACAAGAATCGCTAAAGTCTACTAAAGGCAAGGAAAAGCTCACTCAGACTATCTTGACTCAGACATTGACTACCTCATCCACTGGGAAGAATAGGTTGCCACCATTCTATCTATCCCTCAGGATGGAGGGGTGGGTTGTGCATAATTACATGATCAACTCTGGCATCGTAACTACTATGATGCCTAAGGTTGTTTGGGAGATTATGGGCATGGAGTACACGAGGAGTAGTCCTGGAGTGCTCCAACTGAATGGAACTTCGATCATACAATCAAGGATATTCCAATCGTGTTGCATAAGATATCATAAATAACCATGATACAAGAAGTTGTGGTGGTGTATTTAGAGCCATATTTTAGTATGTGCATATCAAGGGAATTCACCGCCAAACTAGGAGGCTATTTGTCTCTAGATTATTCACATCTGGAAATCACCTTCAAAGGAAGGAGAATTAAAAAATAATAATGAGAAACCCTCTACCTTTCATATCGAAAGGATCCAAGATGTAGAGAAGCAAGTGGACTCAGTCAATATAATTGAGGAAGTGGAGGAAGAAGAAAGAGTAGAACTGATGGAAGAAGCCTTGGACGATTTTTGCATAGAAGATGAATTTTCCATGCACGATTTCAACGTCGTGATCAAAACAGAAATAGGGTGCTACTCGATCACCAAGCCCAAAAAGGCTAAGATACCAAGTGATGAATACCATATTTGCAATCAACTGTGGAAGCTCTTCTTTGATGGTACACATTGTAAGAATGGCACCGGGGTAAGGGTTGTCCTTATCTCTCCTTCAGGAAAGCAGAAAACCTACTCCTAGAGACTCACATGGAGTTGTACTAATAATGCAACTAAGTATGAAGCCCTGTGCTTGGGGTTAAGAAAAGCAAATAAACTTGGAGTCAAGTAGTTGTAGATCTTCGGATATTCAGAGTTAATCTACAACCAAGTCACCAATAAGTGTGTCACAAAGCAACATTACCTGAAGGTATATCGCAACAAGGTATGGGACCTACTCAAATATTTCACAACACTAAATATCCGAGCTATTTCGTGAGAGCTAAATAAGCACGCTAACATCTTGGCATCTATTAGAGTTAGATTCTCCTCGGCTGAACACATGATGCAGAAACTGAAGATGGTAAGAGTGATTTACAGGCCTTCAATTCTGGACAAGAATATCCACTAGCAGGTGTTTGACAATGATGAGCAAATTATAAATTGTCTCTTCTTCTGCTACCTTTTCATTCTTCTTCTTTAAGGGACAATGAAACTTGATGTGCCCCTTTTTGTGATAGTAGTAGCATTCCACATTGCTAAAAAAATTCTTTCCTATGTTGGACGATCTGCCTCTACCTCTAGACTTGCTTCTCCCATTGGATCTGCATTTTTATTTTTCCTTTAAGCATCCATGTGTTAAATAGGACTCTAAAGTGGATGCTTCACCAGCAGATATCCTTATTTTCTCCTCATTCAATATCGGGCTAACCTCTAACTCCACCTGCAACTTATCAAAAGTAGCACTTATGGTAATAAAAATATTTTTCCATGAGTCTGGAATGGTGATCAACAGTGCCAAATATTGATCTTCATCACTCCATTTATCACCAATGGAGTTTAGTTGCTTCATTAGCATATTAAAATCATTCAAGTGGTTTGAGAACTTACCATTCTCCTTCATCTTGAGATTTACCAACTTCTTCCACAACATTAACTTGTTCACTATTAACTTGGAAGCATAGATGCTCTCCAAATTTTTCCACATATCTTGAGCAGACTATGCTTCTATCACATTTAAAATCACAGAGTCTGCTAAACTTAGTCTAATAAGAGCCATTGTTTTTCTATCCATCTTATTAAACTTCTCTTATGCCATCCTAGTGGGCATGGGCTTTCCAATGACTGTAACCCACGAGTCCCTTTCCACTTGTAAGTCCTCCATTTTGATCTTCCATGATATGAAGTTTGATCTGTTGAACTTCTCAATCTCCAATTTGCTATTCATTTTTTTAAAATCATTCTCTTCTCCCACTTAAACTGTGAAACAATACATTAGCCCTCAAGAGCACTCTAAAATAAAAACACATCAACCAATGTTGCAAAGAGGGAGAACGATTCACTACCAAAGCATATACAACTACCTCTCTTCTACTATAGTGCTTTGATACCATGAAAATAAAAACAGAGCATGTGCTAAAACAAACATAAAATAAAAATTGCAAGTAGAAACATGAACGACGGATAAAAGGACTCAATATTTTTAGAAAAACATTAATTTATTCAAAGGAACTCTGCAATGTTATGTTACATACATGCAACTTTGTTTTATAATCACAAAATGGGAGGGTTTTCTAATTTTCCCACCCAAACAACCTTCTGGAATTTTCTAGGGTTTACTGGTCTTCTAGAATCTTCCAGGTCATACCAAAAGACAAAGTCTCAAAAAAAGGGATTTTTGTGAACTTTCCAGAAAAATCTACAAAAAAGAGGTTTTCATGAACTTTCTAGAAGATTTCATCATTAAAAAAGAAAATCATGCAGCACCTACACATTGTAACAACTTGTCTGGCAAGGCACTTACCAAGAAAATATTTGGGTTTAAATCTTGGGGGTGCCAATTTGCAAAGGTAGTAGTCTGCTCTTAATCCTATGAGTGCATGCTAGACCGACGACACCAATACGAATTCTGAGCGACTAGTGGTCTCCCCCTCACGCAGGGTCAACAACTAGTTGGAATAGGTTTGTTCGAAGCAACCTTGTGGTTTAAACTCTTCAATTACTAAAAATAGTGTGGTTGTAACCAACTCCCTATGTATCTTAAAAAAATGCATAATGAGAAATCTTGAGTTTTGGTTTTTATCACAATTTACCGTTGATGGAGAATGAAGAATGAAGAATTTATGACAAGTAGTTTCAAATAAGTGCTTATTTTTTAAGGTTTAATTTGTATATTTAAAAGTATTATTATATTAGTCTAATGTTTATAAAATTATGGGGATGTATTTATTTTTAAATTATAGATTAAAAAGATATTTATCTTAATATAATGCTTACAGGATTGGGATAAGGGAACGGTTTGGGTTTTGGTTCTTCTTTGCGAGTATGTGGTTATGTGTTAAATTTTATATTGATAAGCTCAACTCTTCTCCTTATAAGAGGTCATGGTAGGATGGGGATGCCTAATCCTAAGTGTCGGTTGTAAGGGTTTCTCGGTTTTTTTTTTTTTTTTTTGTTACATAGGAGAATTGGTCACAACCACACTATTTTTAGTAACTAACAAGCATAGTGTTCAAACCATAGGAGTTGGTCCCACCAACCCTATTCCACTTTGTTATTGTTGACTCGACGTGAAGAGGATTACCGATCCTTCGAAATTCGTACTGCCATCGTGGGTCTGGCGTGCACTCAAAGGATTCAAATCAAACTACTACCTTTGCAAACAGGTTGCCCCCAAGGTTGAGGTTTGAACGTGGTGTCTTCTTAGTAAATATCTGACCAGACAAGCACTTATTAATCCACCTAACCCCAGGGGTTCAAGGGTTTCTCAAACTAACCAAATTCTAAACAAATAAAATAAAATAAGTCACGGGGACAGTGCAACACTTTGGATTTGGCTCTTCTTTAAGAGGTTCAAATAATAAAGTTAATCCCCTAAATGTAACTTTCACCCTTATGTTCGTTAAGATTTATCACACTGCTTAAATTAAAAAATAATAATATATTTATATATAATAAGAAGGGATAAAAGGTCATTTGCTGAACGAAAAGTACCACGAGGAAAAGGGGAGCAGCCACACCAGTACAAAGTTTGGGGTCTAACGCTATCATCCGATACCTCCACCAACATCATTCTTAAACAACAACAAGATACCCGAGAAGGTATTAAAAAGAAATTTGATTCGAATTATCGAAGGTCAACTGTTACCACGCTTATGGTAAAGAAGGTCAACTATTATCACGCGTATCGTAACTAGATGTATTTCGTTGAGAAACATGGAATACTGGGAATGTGTTCGCATATACCTTATTATGCTTTCTTATGGATGCACCCAATTCCCACCTATAAATTTACCAAAATTTACCAAGTCCATGGATGCTTCTGATTGAACAAGATAAAGAGCATACAAGACTGAGGAAGGCGATTGACACTCGTAACAAAGAATAGTTTATCATCTTGCTTTGGCTAGGCTTTACCAAATTTTCCACATGTCCGAATGCATAGCTTATGAAACAGCTTTAGGTTAAAAATAAAGGGAGATGTTACGGAATTAGTCTTCTGTCTGATTGTTGTCACATTACAGTATGTCCCCTCTTCATGGGCTTCATATCTATAATAGTAAATACTATTAATTCAACACTTCCTTTGTTCCAGACACATCATAACGATGTCTTTAATTCTACATCAAGAACACATATCTTTGTAAATAAATGGCTGACTATGACTGGCTTGCCTTTCCCTTACGACGCCTTTGGAGCCAAAAACAAGACGAGTGCCAGTCTTTGAATGTAGGAGAATGTGAATAGATCTAGGAATAGTAACCCTTTTAGTATGGTAGGTTGATGGTTTCTTATCTCTATTTTTTATTTTCATATTTAATTATTTTTATTTATTATTTTATAATTTAATAAAAGACCAATGATGACCCTAAAAAAGAAAGATAGAGTTTTCACTTAGGTCTCTACTTATTACCACCACCAGTGATGGTAGGTGATTGTAGCTCAGCCTATAATCTTAGACAACATCACTCAAAAGTTTTTATAATAAAGTTTTAACATATCTAGGGAGCATAATTCCTTTTGAGGTGCCAAAGTAAAGGTTCATTTTCTTTCCTTTTATTTATATATATGATTATTCTCGTTTATTTTTATTTTCTACCTTTGTAAGAGATTAGGACATTGTAGGATAAAAAATAAACATGTAAAGGAATAAATGCTACTTGGATTTTTTTTGTCATGTCTTAAATTTTCTAATAGGAAGATTGAGCAATGAACATATCAATATGTAGTGAAAATAAGCAATAACAAAATGCAAATTAAAATTGACTTTACATATATCTTTTGGTGAGAGGTCAAACTGATAATTGTTGTTTTTCGTAGTAAATATATTGATTCTTCTTCTTAACAAGTAGAATAATTTTTAGGAGTTTGAAATTAGGGCAATCACCTTATCTATACTCCATTATTTCAAGGTAAGAATAAAACTTGCCTTTCATAAGCTTTCAAAAACACCCTACACATTTTTGGTTTATTATAACTCATGATTCAATAACTAGGGATATTATAACACAAGATGAAGAACTTGTATTTTATTTAAAATGACTTCAGCTCCATAGGATGAGTGTATGCTCATGAGTCCCACTTTTCAGATTTTTGGGCTACTACAATTTGTTTATATCAATTTAACTGTTTTTTTAACATAAGATGCACTTAAAATTTGACAAAGACAAGGACTTTGGCCTTTCTTTGAGAGGTCCAAGGTTCAAACCCCACTGAGTATGAGAGGACCAATACCCCTCATAAAAAACTTGTGTAAACTCATTGAGTCCCAACAGAGACACCTCAATGGAAAAAGTTATTGGGCTCTCTTAATGAAGACCCAAGTTCAATCCACGGGAAAAGTGGTCCTTAATATGCCTTCACTTTTCAACCTCTTCAAAAGAAATTGATAAAGACATTAAAAGATGAAATAAAATATTATTAATGCAAATTAAAACATTAAAATATGAACTAGAACATTCTTATAAGTTTTAATTGTATTTTCTATTTTTAATAAAATTAATCTTTATCTTCCCTATAAGGACACCAAATTAATATTGAAAAACCCAAATTCAAATCATGAAAAAAGTGATCCCAAAATACCCTCAATTGAAAAAAGATACAGATCCTTTAAAAAACAACCATTTATTTGTCCTAATAAAAATATTTAATTTATATAATTTAAAATACATAATTTTAAAATATTACCATGCATTTCTCATTAGCATGCACTCATCCTTTAAAATATATCAACATTCTTTTCATTGTCATACACTTGTTTTATAATATAAGTAAAATAAGAATTATTACCATGCACTCATCCCATAACATATATGAAGAGGCATGATGATGTACTATATGAAACATAATCTACTTTTGTAATGTAAAAATCCTTTTATATTTTTTTGATAGAGACTTACGAAATAACAAGTAGTATGAGTTTTGGACCTTCATCACAATTTATCAAATCATGTATGAAATCATGTATGTAGTATGAAGAATTTATAAATCAAGTAGTTTTTTATTTTCTTATTTAGAGTTGATTACATTCATATTATTTTTAGTAATTGTTAAGTGCAAGGTTTAAATTACATAGACTACTTCCGTCAAGTCTATACCATTTTAAGATTCATACCATTATCATAGGTTTGACGCATAGTTTCAATTAAATCATTCATTTAAAAAGATGTAATTTGTATAATTAAAAGAATTATTATATTAATTTAATGTTTATAAATATACGTGGATGCATTTATTTTCAAGATATATATTTTAATATAATGCTTACTAGGCCATGGGGGACAATGGAACGATTTGAGCTTTGGTTCTTCTTTAGAATGTCCAAAGCTCAAATTGCTACGTGTGGTTGTGTGTTAAATTCCCTATTAATAAGCTAACTCTCCCTCTTATAAGAGGTCATGGTGGGATGAGGATGCACAACCCTAAGCGTCAATCACAAAGGTTTCTCACACTTACCAAATAAAAAAAATGAACATAGTTTGAAGAAAATGAAAACTAGAGTTCTTTTTGGGGGATTGGACCATGCGTAGTAACAGATGTCACGATAGGCGAGCAGAGCATCGTCCAGAACGAGAAAAATAATGGACTGAGAAGAAAATCATGCTCGATCAAGCGGATGGATTGGGAAAGCTAGGGTTTCAATTGCGACAAGTGATGGAGATTGGACTAGGGTTTTGAGTATCATTATGGTCGTCAACCCTGGCTTCGTATCACATAAGAGAATGCATGCGATAATGGTTCTTCTCAACCGATTGTGCAAGTTTATGCTGAAAATGGTCCACAAGGTAACCCTCGTTCCATTGATGTAATTCTTCCATTGCCTAAAGTTGATTCTGCATGTCACAATTTAGAATCACTCACCCTTGTCGGGTATTTCGTTGGTCACATCCCTAATGAGTCTTCCCTTAGGGCCTAGGTTAATGCAGCTTGGACTCCTCATGGAGTCAAGCTAACGATGGTTCAAAATCTTAAAAAGGTTTTTTTTGTTTCGCTTTGCGGAAACAACCCATGTTAAGGTGATTTATGAACATGGCCCCTAGTACATAAGAAGTTCTCTTCTTGTTTTTTCTCCTTGGATCCGTGATTTTTTTTATTTTTGAGGAAAGATGTACTAAAGTCCCTGTGTGGGTGGAATTCCTTAGACTCCCTCTACCTTTGTGGTCCTTTCTCAATCGCATAGCAACCCCTTTAGGGCATGTCATTTTGGTGGAGGTGGACAAATTTTTTCATGCATGCCCTTAAAAACGTGTTTGCATCGAGATTGATATTTCTCAAGATCTCAAGGATTTCATTGACATACAGGTTGGTGACACTGTGCTATCCCAACGGGTCCTCTACATTAATTTGTCCAACACATGTTTTTTGTGTGAGTCCTCACCACATAAGATCAAATATTGTCCCTTGATGCCACATAACAGGGACAAGCAGAGCCCCACCACACCGAGTGCACCCACTCCTCAACTTCAAGAGGATGGTTGGATGATTGTGGGAGGGCATAAAAATCCACATTTGGCTACTTTTAAAGGTACACAATTGAATTCGACACATGTCTCACAATCGGTAAAATTGGGTATGAAAAGGAAAAAGTTGATCCCCCTCTAGCAATGAGGCTCCTCAATCTCAATAGATTCATACCCCAAGAAAAGTAAAATAGGTTGTTTCATAGTCTACCCAATCGGCCAGTCCTCTAGTACATTTTCCCTCGGCTAATGCAAGGCTCTCACGTAGCCTGAGAAGGGGATCTGTAGAAGAAGATGTTGCTCCAAAGAAGCGACCCCAAGAAAAGCAAAAGAGGTTGCTTCACAATCTACCCAACTGGTCAGTCCTCTAGTATATTTTTCCCCGGCTAATGTAAGGCACTCCCATAGCCCGAGAAGGGGAACTGTAGAATAAGATATCGCTCTAGAGAAGCGACTTCATATGACCAGTGTTCGGTTAGGTAGTATCTTAGTGGCGGTGATAATATGTCATTGGATGCAGAGCCATCATCGATGGAATTGGTGGTTCCTATAGAGAAAACAAAATCTAAAGTTCCTTTCCCTTCTGTGCGGTTTTGGAGTTCTCGTAGTCCTCGACAGGGGAAAGAAGATGGAGATAGTCTACCTGAAAAACAGTTTCAACCTTTCAACTCAAGAATTCATATGACCAATGTTCAGTTAGGTAGTATCTTAGCGACGGTGAGAATATGTCATTGGATGCAGAGCCATCATCGATGGAATTGGTGGTTCCTATAGAGGAAGTAAAATCTAAAGTTCCTTCCCCTTCTGTGCGGTTTCGGTGTTCTCGTAGTCCCCGACATGGGAAAGAAGATGGAAATAGTCTACCTAAAAAACGGTTTTAGCCTTTCAACTCAAGAATTCCAATACCTTTGCGGCATTCAAACAACACAAAATGATGAAGCAATAAGTCTACTTAGTGCCTAGAGCTACAGTTCTACAGTTTAAAGTTTTTTGTTACTCTATTTTATTTTTCTATGCTTATTTATGTTGTGTATTCACTCTCTTAGGAGTTGGTTCTAGTTTTGATTGTATGGGTAACCTTGTGCCCCAAGTTGTGATCTTTCCAACTCATTTTTATTGTAGCCTCTTTTATTTTTATTGAATATAAATGTTGGTTTAATAAATTAATTAATTAAATTAAGTTAAATTATAATAAGTTCCATGGTACCGTGCAAACGCCCTATTTATTAATCCTCTATTAATAAAGGTGGCTTTGACCTTTATGAGAAATTATGACCAAATGGAAAATGATCATGAATCCATCATAGAAATTTATCACACTAAAATATAAAAAATAATAATATTATTATAATATTTATATATAATAACAACGGACAAAAGGTTAATTTTTGAACTAAAAGCACCAGCAGACGAAAAGGGGAGCAGCCACACAAGTACAAAGTATGGGGTCTAACGCTATCATCAGATACCTCCACCAATAACAAGAAAAAGATACCGAAGAAAAGAAGAAAAAAGGTTTTGGAAAGAAATTTTAATCGAGTTATCGAAGGTCAACTATTATCACGCGTAGCGAAAAGGTCAACTATTATCACGCGTTTCGTAACTCGATCTATTTGGTTAAGAGACACGGAATGTCTTCCATATACCCGATTATGCTGTCTTAACCTAATCATAGACCTGTGTGACCAGATGCGGTCTTCATGCATACGACGTAGAAAAGGAATTGTTTTCCTATTGACGGCGAAATGCTATTATACAAAACAATCAATCAGAATGTACTTGGCTGAAGAGACGCGTATACTAGGAATGTCTTCTGACCAACCTTGTTTCCTATTGCATATGCTTTCTTATCGATGCACCCAATTCCCACACCTATATATTTATTAAGGCCATGGAAACATTTCCCATGCTCACTTATTTCTCATTAACCAAGAGAAATTAACCAAGAGTTAGAGAAATTTACCGATTTTTCCACATGTCGGAATGCATGCATAGCTTATGAAATAGCTTTAGGTTAAAAATAAAGGGAGATGTTACAGAATTAGTATTGTGTCTGATTGTTGTCACAATGCAGTCTGTTCATGGGCTTCATATCTATAATAGTAAATACTATTAATTCAACACTTTCTTTGTTCCAGACACATCACAACGATGTCTTTAATTCTACCATCAAGAACACATATGTTTGTAAATAAATGACTGACTATAACAAATGCTTAATTATTTCAACACGGCGAACAAGAAAACCATTTATAATACCAAAAAAATAGACCATATTCACTTTGGACGCTTAACGGAACCCGTAAAGCAGGATATAGTAGAGACTAGTTTCAGATTTTGGACTGAACAGACGAGAAAAACATGTTCATGGCTTCAACGTGAATATGAACAAACCGAGTATTAGACTGAAAAGTAAAAAGGAATTGTAAACAGAGACAGAGATTCCTGAGAAAAATTCCGTAACCTTGGAGCACGAGCCAATGGCCATGGAAATTACTAGCCCCCTAGAGCGTTGATTATTCTTAGAAACTGCATAAGAAGTGTACAGCCTAATGGACAGGATTCGACCGTGAAGGCTTTGGCACTTCAAACACAAGGTTCAACAAAATCCAAGGACCTCATAGCCAATTTTTTTTAAGGTAAAGTATAACATAGCCGAGGCATAATAAAACCTTCTCTTTTTGAATACGAGTAACTTGAATAGTTAATTATTTTATTTGTACATGTATTAAGTTTTTTTGTTTACTAGTGTGTTGGGATATTATTTATGTATAGTTTAATAAGATTTAAGTTGAGATATTATCCACATATAGCTTGATAAGATTTGAATTTTGATTTTTCGGTTGTTGTTCAAAAATTTAACCATTTATATGTATAAATAATACTAATAAATTTATCATTTGTTTTATTTTTAAAAAATATATATTTATTTCAAATAAGTATACCATTCATCATGTGTTGAACTTATTTGCCTCTTGTGTTAGCCTATCCACCTATAGGTATAGGTACCTTATTTCTTTTTCACTTTGATGCGGGGGAATCCAACCCGGAAGCATCTGATTAGCAACGACTAAAAACTGGGAGTAACCAGTTGGCAACAAACCGTGCTATTAAAAAAGTAGTTGTAATTGTATGCAAAGTAAAAAAAGTAGTTGTAATTCTATGCAAATATAAAAACAAAGTGATAAAATAGGACTAGCATTTCCATCATTGTTTAGATTAAAGATTTACATTTTTTTTTTAGAAAAAATAATAAATAAATAAATAAAAGTCTCACCATGTGAGTTAGTTGGCAACTCATAGTTTTTGTGCTTTTAAATAAAAGGATAAAAATAGGGAAAGAGAGATAGTGAGAAGAGAAGGCTAAGAATCCTTGTGAAAGTTCTATGTGCTCTACAAATAATATATGTAATAATGTTATCTTTTGGTAATTATAATAAAATATATGTTTTCTATTGAATTATTAAACTTTGTGTTGTTATTGCATGATCAGATAATTTGTGCAAGAAGGAGATGATATGCATGTGTAGCTTGTAGGAATTGAAAGAAATTGATGTTAGAAGTATTAGTCATCTATGACTTGTCATCTCAATTCAACCCTCACAAGGAGTCATTTTATCAAGGAAATTGTGAACCAAGTGAGAGTGCTAACACAAAGCTATAAAACGTCTAGGAGAGCACAATGGGGAGGATGGAGTATGAGGTCACCTAAGAGAGATTCATAGCAAAAGGAGATAGTTTTTTCTTTAAAACATGTCGTCATTGAAATATGTCGACTTGATTGAAGAACCATTATCATCATAGAACACCTATAGTCACAGCTAGCTGTCGACATAAGAATACAATGTGGTTTAGCAACATCACCAAAGAACAATGACATAAACCAAAACTATCGTCATAGTCTGTGTTGTCTTGTTGGAAAAATAACTTTGTCTTATTAGTTTCCTTTGTCGATATTTGAAGGATATTGTCATCATAGATTTGTTGTCACCATGATCCACCATACCATTGATAACATAAGGGAATTAGAATTGTTGTCACAAGAGGAATTTGTTATTCAATATTGAGTTGCAAATTTTTCATTGCATCATTTTGGTATCAGAGCAAATCTCTTTGGATTGGTACATGCCAAAGAAATGATGGCACTGTGGGAAAGAGGGCGACCAAGAGGAACCTGAATTACGAATATAGCTAAAATGCTAAGGGGAATTACTGCTCGAATCGAAGTGATTGAAACCATTTAAATAAGAGGTATTCATCTAGAGGAGATTAACGATAATGAAGAAGAGGAGGTTGGCCATGCATAAACTCAAGAGGAAGAGCAAGAGGGAGAAACAAATAAATGATTGATCTAGACGATTTCTAATATGGGTTGAAAGCCTAAGATAGAAACTCCATCATACAATGGGATAAGGTTATGCATAAGGGTTTAGTCCCAAAATGTATTTATAAAAATAGGGTAAATCAGTTTCAAAATTGAAGCGAATTGTGTCCAAAATCATGTAGAAGACATGGCGAATTACCTTTTTTTCCACCAAAAAATATAATATCACAAATTTATTTTAATAACTACACCAAAAAAGGGCTTTAACGATGGTTCTTAACCGCCCTTAAAGGCCTTTAAATGTGGTTATTCAACCATCGTCTATGAGGGTATTGTAAAAATATTATGATATACGATGATGACTAAAACCGCCTCAAAAATCCACCCTCTTAGGGTCTAAGAGGGTGGTTATGAACCGCCCTCTTAGGTCTAAGAGGGTGGTTAGGAACCGCCCTCTTAGGTCTAAGAGGGCGGATAAAAACCGCCCTCTTAGGGTTAAGATCTCTTAGGTCTAAGAGGGTGGTTATAAACCACCCTCTTAGGGATAAGAGGGCGGTTTTAAACCACCCTCTTAGGTCACCCTAAGACAATGGTTTAAAACCACCATCTTAGGGTGACCTAAGATGGTTTATAACCATCATCTTAGGTCTAAGAGGGTGGTTTAAAACCACCCTCTTAGGGTCTCACCTAAAAAAAATATAAAGGATGCCTCAGCTGAAACAACATAGCACTCAGCAGTGGTTTGCTGTTTCAGTTGAGGTATCCTTTATTTCTCATGGTCATTTCATGGACAAGGTAATTTTCCATTGGAACAAAGAGGGATAGAATTTTAAACTACCTCCAAGGGATAGAATTTTCCATGGAAGCATCAGAGTATGTATGAAGTCACAATGCACCATTTTGCTCTTGTTGGAGTGCATACAACCAATGTGGTCCTAGGCATACCATGTTACAAATAATTTTACACTTGATAGATGACCACATGCATACTATCCTATGGGACATGGCAATAAACAATGTATGCATGTATAAAAGACCATGATAAGCAGTCATACAAATCCTTGGGTGCTAGAAATTCTTTATAGTTTGTAGATAGCGTTAGTCAAAAGAATCTTAATTTCAATAGGCTAAAACTTGCCAATGATATCCCATTCTATACCTTATCTATTTGGTTGGTTGAATCAAGGTAAAGACATATGGGTCGACTAGCATCCTAGACTTTCATATGCAATAAAATAATTCAAAGATAGAGATCCTCCTTGAGCAACCCAATATGTGGTAGTGCCATGGTGTCTACTAGTCAAGGTGTCAAGGTAGAGTCCTCACTTTGTGAGATCAATTTTATAGGGATAATAGAGGTGGCTCATGCTACCAAGAAGGTTGATGCTTTTGATGATCAAATCACATAAATATGGAAAGACTACTGCAACTCTATGTTCTTGAGTGATGCAACAAAGGTGGGTTGATCAACCGGTAGTGGAAGACAAGGATATATTTGCAACATCTGAGTTGGTATTGTTGCATTGTTAGGTGAAGCACTTGATAGATGTAGTTGCTTGGGCCTCCTTGTCAGATGGCCCTTTGTACCAATTTTATCTTTTGGAATGGTGAGATCAAGCACCATATTGAAGAGTTGAGACAAAAGGGATACATACGGTTGAGTGCATCACCTTGCAAGAGTTTGATTGAATACAAAGTTTTGAATAAAATCATTGTGAAAAATAGGTACCCAATTACTTGTTGAATCAACTTAGAGATGCCAACTATTTCATTAAGATCAACCTCAAGTTAGGTTGGTGGAAGACAAGATTTACATCCAAGTATTTTGAGTTGTTGGGCCTAACCAAATGCATTTTGAATGATAGAAGTTTTGCTACTATTGACTGAATCATTTGTAGCTTGTCTACCTGCTCAACACGTGTCTTTACTCTTCAAAAAAACATGAGAGGAACAAATGGAGCATGTTGGGCAAGTTCTTGACACCCTATGTAAACACTAATTGGATACCAACTTGGAAAAGTGTTTGTTTGGTATGCAAAAATCAAATGTGCAGGTTGCATTATCAGTAAGGAAGGAGTTCATGTTAAAAAATTTAGACAATTTGAGACTGGCCTGCACAAATGACCTTCATAGAGCTTTGTAGATTCTTAGGTCTAACTAATTTTTATGATTGGTTTGTGATAGGCTTCTCCCACATCGCATGGCACTTAAATTAAGTGAGAAAAGGAAGATCCAAACCAAATTTCATGTGGACTGAGGTACCATAAAGAGCATTCTGAGACTTGACTCATTGACTTAGCTTGGCACTAATACTTACCTTTTTGGATCTGCAACAACCATCATGGCACTTAAATTAAGTGAGAAAAGGAAGAGCCAAACCAAAGTTCATGTGGACTGAGGTACCACAAAGAGCATTTTGAGACTTGATTCATTGACTTAGCTTGGCACTAATACTTACCTTTTTGGATCTACAACAATGATTTGAGATAGAAACTATCAACATATGCACTTGGTACATTCCTTGCTCAACTTAAGCATCTTGTTGCCTACCAAGTGAGATATTCAATGATATATTCTGAAGGTATCCTGCATAGGACAAAGAACTCCATGCCATGTCCCAAGCATGTTGTTAGTGAAAACATTATATTTTGAGCAATGAGAGAATCATACATATTGATTATAGACCCTTGCAATTCTTATAGATAGAAAGCAAAGTCTAAAATGAATGTCATCAAAAGAGGTCAATATACCTACAATAGTTCCACCTAAGCATCAAATATAAGAAGGTAGTACAAATCTGGTTGTTGATGGCTTGAATTAAGATCTTCTTGGAGCATTCATTATCATTTTTTACTCTTGTGTCCATTTGAGTTCCACTTGTTAGTGATTATACAAGAGCAACCTTATCTTCACAAATGCATGCCAAACACTACTCATAATGAAATAAATAATTAACTACCATCTGCACGAAACTTGCACTTGAATACGATTATACCAGTTGAGGGTATTCATGTGTCCATGTAGTTTCAATAGGAAGTTTGTAAGAGGCTTTGGATGGCTTGCAACCCCTCTTATTGATCTTAAAAAAATATCAAATTCATTAGATAGAGGTAATGGATGTTACATTGAACTCATGAAAAAATAATAATATCCAACTCAGTTTTAACACTTGTAGATTCTTTTTCCCTCTTCTTTGTGGTTCAATACGATCCTTCAAGTACAAGCATAAGGGCATTTCTTATGCAAAATGGGAAACCTATTCCTTTTAGAAGTAGAAAGTGGACAAGTAAATAACTTGAGCTTGTATAATAAGGAAAATTTGGTTTAAATGCATGCAATCTATAACTACCAAGGCTGCCATCAAAATATTGACAAATTGGATCTTGAAGCTTAGCATTACACAAATTTATTTTGAATAATATATGGAATATTTTCTCTTAGATTGTTGGATGAAAACCAAGTTATTATTTATGAACAACAATGATCTATTGCACCTCTTACATGTACAAAAGCAAGAAAGAAAGAAATTATATTATGTCCAAGAGTGACCAAGAAAGAAAGAAAGAAATTATATTATGAGCAAAGAGCAACTGAAAACCAATAGGGGATGTCCCATAGTAAACCACTAATTTCAAAAAAAATATGTGAAAATTTAATCTGTTCTCATTCCTCCAATGTTGAGGATGAAAGAATACAAAAATATTGTTATATCTACTAGCTAGAAATGATTCGAACCAATACAACTGTATAACTTGTTACTTTCCAAATACATATAGTTATAGTTTTACTCTAATAAAATATTAACAAAATACTCTAATATTCAAAAGATATAGTTTTACTCTAAGAAAATATTAACAAAATCCTGTAATATTCAAAATATAATAATATTTGGATCATAAATCAATTCAATACATGTAAATATATCAAACTTCAACAATGAACAATTTACTTTCTATAGTGTATAAAATCAAGACCTTTCCAGTTATTTGGTCTGTTGTCAAAACCTAAAATTCTAATCATTCCCTGCATTATCAAAAAATTTATGAAAATAAAAATATCCATTCAATGGTCATATTAATCAAATGAAATATATTGATGACTTACGTTGCTATAGGTGAAACATAAGGAACTAATGGTACATGTATTGCAACAATATTCAATCATGTCAATTCTTGCTTGATCTTGGATTATTTTGGTAAACCATAGATCTCAACACCAAGGCAAGTGATGTTGCTTCAACTTTAAACCAGATAAGTTGTAGTTACATGCTAATGTTCCTTTTTGGACCTGGCCTTGGCTACTTTTGGTGGCTTCAAAACAAATGGTACTAGTGTCCCTACATAGTGGACACTACTATATGAAGCCAATGTCTCATGTAGGCTCAATACCTTGCACACATTGGATAGAGTGAGTTAGAAGTATGGCTGAAAATAAGTTGTAAACTTTATTGTTAAAGAATAAGACTATGACTCTATCAACCTAGCAACATCCGAGGAACATAAAACTTGGTAGAATTTGATAGTCTTATTCCCAGACAGGGTTAAGTACACAAATTGTAATCTTTTCCATATAAATTTCTAAAATTGAACACTATTGAATCAAGTTAAAGAATATTTAAAAAAACTACTTATTCACAAAAGCCCTTCTAGTTAGTTAAAAATAGGGCCACAAAAATGCATATCCTTTTCCATTTTTCTCGAGACCATTCAAAAATTGAAGAGTTGATAGACGTCAATCAAAAGAATCCAATAAGCATTTAACTTGATTACCCTAAAACTCAATAGAATGAAGGATTTGGAAAATATTATGATTATGATTAGTTATGATTATATATGTAAATGGAAAATTCTTATTTCAAGTGCAATTCTTATTTATAGATATAGGTGAATGGACAACCTGAGCCCTCCATATAATGGGTAGATGTCTAAACATCCCTACCCACCCCAACCATCAGAGATGAGGTGAGAGGGTATCCTGAGACTTCTATCAGATACATAAATATCCATCTATGCAAATCAAGTACTGCTACTAAGGATACATTACAACATGCATGCATGATTAGACTCTTAATCCTATGCCCTAACAACACTTGCATTCTCTCTCTTTTTTACCAAATTACCTTCTTGTATCTGATTGGCCAACCTCATGCTTAGGATACCTACTCGCCTCACTCCTAGCTTGGTTGCCCATTATTTGTAAACAATATCTGATATAGGCTAGGCAATGAAGGAGCCCACAACATCCTTCATTGTGGCCATCTCATAATTCCTTCTAAACAATATTGTTTCCTCTTTATGGGTGACATGCACATTGACTTTGCAATAACCTTCACCCAAATGTTGACCATGTACAAGGTCTTCAAGGTCAGTATTGATCACTGTGCCTTCGACCACTATGTTATCCTGATGGATCTGAGTCAAGTAGCATTCCCTTCTCTCAGTTTGAGTGATCGATGTCATTTTTAGTCCCTACATGGAAAATCAATAACCTAGATAAATTCACTACATAGCATACAATACAAACTAAGTCAACCATTTTATATTTGAAATAATAGTCATACCATTGATGACTCTGGCCTAGAAGGTATTGAGCAGCTACCTATGCCTTGATCACCACCACCAATGTTGTGTCCAATTGTAGGGGTAGCATGTAGTGATGTTGCCTATGGAATTATATGCAAGGGATCATTACAACTTTAGGGGTGCAACATGTAAACATTTCAAATATAAAATCATGAAAAAATTGACACACCTCTATCTGTGAAAGCCATGTCAAAATCTCTTCAATATTTTTATCTTTCTCTACAAGCTTCTCTTCCATATTTTTTCATTCTCTACAAGCTTCTCTTCCAAATTTTGCTCTTTCTCTATCGTATGCTCTTGCATCTAGTGCAACTTCTATATGTAACCCTCACCATAAAATAGAGTAGTTGGTGATACTCCTTTGTCGACACCCCGAACCTGACCTAATATTTTGGGTCCTAAAACCTTGGCGAGGGCATCATCCTTAATACATTGATTTACGGAGCTCACAGATGATATTTCATCATCCAATTTTTTTTGGCAACATCACATGCATAGTTAACTGGTAACATGTTAAAAAAACAATCGATATAACAATGGTTTGAAGTTCAATGTATTGCTATTTCCAAGGGAATGTCACTTATGATTATCTCCACAACTTTTGGTGAAATAAGAGCCCCATCCTTCTTTGTGTGAGCTATATCATCCACATAGTTTCCCTTGGTAGTGGAGTTTCCACATTTGGTTGGCTCTTCCTCTGCAAGATATATAGTTGGAGAGACATGGGGATAAGTCATATGACAAAATAATAGAGCTATGTTTATCACATATAATGGATGAGTATGATAGAATACCATTTCATGCTCTAATCGAGCATATCCTTTTCAACTGCAAGTGTGCATGATGGATTGGTGAGATCTATTTTGTTTGTTCCTTTGCCTCATCACCTACAATACAATGAAGAAACCAATATATAAATTCATTAGGGAGAGCAAGGTCAAAAAAATTCACATGAACATAACAATGATATGAACTACCATAGCAGATTGGTTGGTACTTGCCTTAAAGTCAGCATTGCTCCTACCATTCACAAAGGCTTCCCAATATTTTTGTGATACATGAGGTGGGGGATTAGCAATTCTATCTTTATCATTATCATACTTATCATAGTGGTTTTTCACAAGTCGATGCTTATGTTCATGCCATTGCTTGTCCATGGTCGTGAAGACCCATTTCTTCATTGTGTCTAAAATGATATATTTTTTTTACATCAAACCAGTATCTTATTAGATGCAACATTTATATAAGTATTCAAAAATGGACACTATGAACTCCATTGGCTAGAAATTTACCATAATGAGTGTCCATAACTAGTTTTTAACTTCCACTAGGACTACTCTCTAGTTTGTATGGGTGATAGGGACAATCTCCCTCACAATCACCCCCAAGTAAGATGTAAACTTAATAGAATTTTTTCCTATGGGCTATCCATTTAGATTGCAAATGATCTCCACCTTATCTATGCTACTTGACTCTGTTGCACATCTTGTTGGACCTCTCTTTCTATGATATTCAGTGTTTGAAGTGTGTGATGACCTGACATCAACACCTATAATGTTGACACCATCCAAACATCATTATGCCATATAGTATGACAACAATGAGTAACCCAACATCATGAGAAAATTTCTTGTACGATCTACGTACCTTCTTCATTAGCCAAAGCATTGTTAACCTCATTTCGAGTATTCTCACCATCAGATTCATTTATGTTATGGGTCACCTCCTTATCTTCCTCATTAATAGAACTTCATAGCTGGTATCTTCCACCAGTTGCTACAATACACCATAGTCGATGATAAAACCATGATCAATTCTAATATGCCTAGGTCAACCACTATTGAACAACACTATCAAATTTCAAGTACTTACTAGCATGTGAGGCATCTATCATTGACTCCTAATTTATTGTGATAGCCTCAACTACCTATGGTGTCTTTCTTGGTATTTTTTGTTCATATTGCCTTATGTACTCTCTCTGGACTCTAACTCAATATGAAATATTAGCAAATTAGAAGAGATATGTACCAACCTTATGTACTCTCTCTGGACTCTAACTCAATATGAAATATTAGCAAACACTATGTATTCATCAGGAGGAAATAATTACAAATAAACATGTTAAATGACAACAAAAGCAACACCTAAGTTCAATTCCTCAACTTTCAAGGAGATCCAGGTTCGAATCTTGCCAAGCAATACATGCATAATAGCAACCAAGTTGTTGTAATACCACTATGTGGTGATGATGTAATACAAGTGGGGCCTATTTCAATCCCATTTAACCAATTTTAAAATTAAAAATATACAATGTATGTCCAACTCAATTACCTAATACTCGTTCCCAAAGCTTTCCACCTTTACTAAAGTTGACCAATAAACCAACATTTCTAATCAAATTTTAAATGTTGGTGTTAAAATTCATATATTTTTAGCTATTTAGAAGCATTATTGCTAGTCCTAGTTGTTAGAAAATAAACAACTATGAAACATTAGAGGCTATGAAAAGAATTCAAAACTATCAAGTTAACTCAGTTCAATCAAAAATATTGGAACAATATAGTACATGTTTGTTCTGAAACCAGTTCTTTTCTTTCAACTGACTCTTCTAAGACAAAAAGCAGAAGAAGTTGCTACAAAACAAAAGGAAGAACCCTTAGCTAAACAAAAACTAGAAGAGTCAGTTGAAAGAAAAGAATTGGTTTCAGAACAAAAGAAAGAGCCATGGTTAAATCTATCTCCATTAGCATTAGTTGTTGTTACATCAATGCTTTCAACTACAAAAAGTTTCAGAGCACCACAAATGAAGACTACTTCTTCATCAAACAACACATACACAGTCCAACATGCACACATGGACATAGACATAGATGACACACCTTTAGGGTCATATGTGTCAATATTTGGAGAAAAAACTAGTAGGCCTGAAGAGATCTATGATAACATTGTTGTGAAAAAGTTTCAATGAAAGTAAGGCCAAATCGATAGATCATGCAAAAGCAAACAATAAAATGTTAAATGTAAAACTTAGACCTTTACCAGAAAGGTTTATTGCAGATCCAAAAGGAGTCATCTTAGAAGAAACCAAAAAACAAGAATTAGAAGAATATGACATAAGAGTCATAGAGTTAGTTGATCTATCATTACCAAGATCAGGAACAAGACCAACTACTGAAAAGAAGCCTTCAAGAACATAAATGTGTCTTATACCATTACCATGGAGATGGCCTAACAATGTGTTAGAATATATAGGCCTAAATAAGGAAGAATATGGCAAAGAAAATATTATTCCATTTCTTCCAAGAGAAGAAATAGATGATGAAAAGAAACTCAAAGATATTCCTACAATGCAAAAATAGTTAAATCACTTAAGCTAGTACATGAACTGTTTAGCAAGGAACTTTGATGGCTTTGAAAGATTGTGCAGAAATGAATTCATGAAAATTGAAAAAGGCATATGTAAATATGTGAATTAAATAAATATTAAATACACCTAAATCCTTTTTATAAAGAGTATGTGGCATAGTTAAAAACTATAAAAATAGAGATATTGGATAACAATCATGACATATAAACTATTTAAGGTATATACTAGCTTATTTTAAAACCTCATGATCAAGTATTTTTGTGTATGAGGATACCCTAGAATATCTATGGAGGAGTCAAGTTCTGTTACACTTGTTGTATGAGCAAAATATCTATTCATGAAGTAAGAAAAATAAATGATCTTTATTTTCATGAAGTTTCACAAGTGATGAGAAGAATGGGAATAGAAGATATGGAGAAGATATAATAAGAACATATGTTTATCAAGAAAATATTATCACAAATTAAAGATAATCGTTAATATGATAAAAAATAAGAAACTCCCAAATTGTTTAATTGATCAATTATTCAGATTTCATATTCAAGTGATCTCAAGGCCTAAAATTATAGGTTTGTGTTAGTTGATAGAACATAAATTTCAATAAAAATTAAAGGTGTTTCTTATAAAGTGAAGAAGTTATTATTGCACAAAATAATTCTCAAGAAATAGAATAAAACTATATTTATATATCCAAGAAGACACCAACCTTCAAGAGGAGGAGGAAATAAAAACCATATTGAACACTAGTCTAATGCAAGCTCCAATGGTTAAAAACTATAAAAATAGAGATATTGAATAGTTAAAAACTATAAAAATAGAGATATTGGATAACAATCATGACATATAAACTAATTAAGGTATATACTAGCTTATTTTAAAACCTCATGATCAAGTATTTTTGTGTATGAGGATACCCTAGAATATCTATGGAGGAGTCAAGTTGTGTTACACTTGTTGTATGAGCAAAATATCTATTCATGAAGTAAGAAAAATAAATGATCTTTATTTTCATGAAGTTTCAAATTTTGTAGAAGTAATTTCAATACTTGGAGTGCTTGTCAAGAATGGGTTCTGATCAGTTTGCCAACCCACAATACCACTTAACATTTAAGAAGCGTAATGTAAAATTCTTCACAAATGTTGCTTTGAAGTTGTACAAAGTTCTGTTTGTGAGTACATTATTCCTATGAGATATGTAATAGGTAAAGTACTGAGCTTCAAGTGGATACAAAAAATATTCAATGAAAGGATGGTCTGATTGGGTTGCTATACTCATTCTTACTTGATTATGTTATTTTCACTTACTCTACATTTTATTCAATACATGCAAAAACAAAACACTCCTGGATTCTAAAATGTAATGGTCAGGCCTGGTTAAATTCAAGCTTGGTCACTTGTTTGAATCTTATGGGGTAGGGTAGGTGTGTCCCTCTAGGGGGTCTCAGACTCTAGACCAAGAATTTTGGGCTAGACCTGTGCCCTAAAAAGTTCCTTGACCTTGATCCTCTATAGTCAAATGCAATCGATGAATCTACAGGGAACCAAAGTACATGAATGCTATATTGATGAATAATTACAAGACAACAATTACTAGAATGCTACATACATACACTCAAATGGAAGCAACAAAACAAATGGTAATATTTCAAGGTGCAAACTCTATAAATCATAGATCCTCTAAAATGATATTAAGACATGATAGGTAGGAGCTGACCCTCCACATCCTGAAGTACATAGGCATTGAACTGGTTCACTCGGGCAATCTGGTAAGGGCCCTCCCAGAGAGCATAAAACTTTCCGTGGTTGCCCGGCTTCGCCTTATATGAATCCCACTTCAGCACCAGGTCCCCGATTTTAAAAACTCGGGTAGTGGTGCCTTTTGCAAACCAGCCTTGAGTGGCTGCAATATGACTAGTGAAGGCCTGGTATGCTTTTTCTCTGTCTTCTTCCAACTGCAGGAGTTGGCATAGTCTGTCGTCCATCGAGTCTCCGCTGCTCCTGTCTTCGTCCAACATCCATAGGGCAGGGATTTCGATGTGAGATGGCATGACAGCCTCTTTACCATAGACGAGCGCATAGGGGAACGTTTTGATGGATTTCTTGAATGCAAACTTGTCTGCCCACAGTGCCCGATTCAGGAGTAAATGCCAAGTCCGCTTGTTTCTGTCAATGGTCCTCCGGATGATCTTCAGAAGGTTCTTGTTAGTAGACTCAACAAGGCCATTCCTCTGCGGGTAGTAATTAGAAGACATCTTGTGATAGATGCCAAGTTTGCCAATGTACTCCGTGAGTACAGCGCCTGCGAATCCCGGACCGTTGTCTGTCACAATTGACTCTGGAACCCCGAAGTGGGTAATCAGGCTCTCAATGAACCTGATGACCATTTCCTGGTCTGCATTCTTGGTCGGGATTGCCTCTGCTCACCGTGTGAAGTAATCGGTGGTCGTAAGAATAAACTTGTGTCCGGCAGAGGAACTAGGCGAAATCACCCCAATGAAGTCTAGACCCCATTGCTGGAATGGAGTCTCGGCCTGAATCGGTTGAAGGGGCAGGGGTGCTTTTTTGTTTCTGCTAGCAAACCTTTGGCATTGATCACATTTAGAACAGACCGCATGAGTGTCTGTAAATAGAGTGGGCCAATAGTACCTAGCTCTAATTATTTTTAAGGTCGTAGGCCTTGAAGAATGATGACCCCCAGGCATCCCGGAATGAAAATCTCTGAGGACCCTAGGGTGGTCTGATTTTCTGACGCACCGCAACAAGATGTCGTCGATGTTTTTGAAGTAAATCCCCTCGGGGTGAAGAGTGTACTTAAGTGCACCTAGCCGAAATCTCCTTCGTTGTGAGGCGTTCAGGTGATCGGGACATCTTCAGGTGCAGAAAAATCTCACCAGTTCATCTGTCCAATCACTCCCCCTCCGATAAGGAGTTGGCTAGGTAGATGCGTGTCGTTGTGTCCTCCCACTTACAAAGCGGAGATGCCGGCTACGGCGCTTCGAGCCAATTCCTGACACAAGGCTCGGCCTCTGATAAGCTTGGTGGGCCGCACTTCGATGTTGAACTCCTGGATTTTTGCAATCCATCCCGCTCTCTTGTGACCCGGTTCTCCTTGTAAGATGAAGCTTCGAACGTTCGGGTGAATCACAAAGACAATCGTTTTGCTCTGGGAGACAAAATGCCTGAACTTTCGGAGGGATTTCATAACAGCGTGAACCTGCCGTTGTATAAAGTTGTACTTTTCCTCATGCGGCTGAATCACTTGGCTTAGGAACGCTATGGGGCGCTCGTCACCATCGTCTCCCTTCTGAGTTAGGACTGCAGCGTAACTTTCGGGTTCTCCCACTGCATACAGGATGAAGTCCTTGGAGTAGTCCGGGTTTATCAACACCGGAGCTTGCGCAATTCGAGCCTTGATTTCCTCGAAGGCTTGCTCTCTCTCATCAGTCCATTCGTAATTTGTATCTTTTTTTAGCAGTTCGGCCATAGGCTTGATCACCTGTGTGAAGTCCGGAATGAACTTTCGCACGAAGTTAATCTGACCGAAGGACTGCAGCCCTTTTTTATCGATGGGGGCTGGCAAGCGAACGAGGGCTTTCGCTCTGTCAGGGTCAATGGCGAGGCCTCTCTCGGAGATGACATGTCCCAGCATCTTTCCTTATTTTACCGCGAAGACAGACTTCTTCGGGTTTATAGAAATGCCGAATTCTCGACACCTCTCAAATATTTGCCGTAGGTGTGAAAAATGATCCTCTCGTTGGTGAGAGAAAATAGTCATGTCATCAAGGTAGATGACAATGATCTTATTGAGCAACTCTCGGAAGGCCAGGTCCATGGCCCTTTGGAATGTGGCACCAGCATTGGATAAGCCAAACGACATGCGTTGATAGGCGAACGTCCCCCATTTGGTGGTGAACGTCGTCTTATGCTGGTCCTCATCTTTGACCCAAATCTGGTTGTAGCCGGAAAATCCATCTATGAGTGAGAATCTCTGGGCTCCAGCAACGATATGTAGAATCTGGTCGATTTGGGGAAGCGGATAGTGGTCCTTGAGGGAAGCCTGATTCAGGTTTCTGAAGTCAACACAGAGACGAATGTCGCCATTCTTTTTCCTCACGGGCACCAAATTCGTGACCTAGGATGAATGTTTGATGGGGTAGATGATTTTTGCCTCCAGCATCTTCAAGAGCTTGGCTTTCATCATGGCCTCAATTTTCGGATTTACGGCCCTCTGCTTCTGACGGAATGGCTTGGCGCCATCCTCTAGCTCAATGGTATGCTGGATTACATCTCTGTCATACCCCTTCAAATCCTCGTAGCACCAGGCCACGATGTCGGGGAACTCTTGGCACTGTGATCTGATTTGCTCAAGTTCCTCCAACGTGCAGTCTGTCCCAACCTTGATAGTTTTACCAGGTTCAAGTTCCAAGTCAGCATACTGCTTCGGGTCTACTTTGATCCTATGAGATATAGCTTTGTCATTCTGATCAAATAGACTTTCTAATGTAATCAGTCCTTTTGGGACATGATTATTTTTTAACTGTATCAACCCCTCATATTGCTCGTCATCAGGGTCTCTACCTTCGATTGAACCAAATTCGTTAATAAAAAATGTGACGATTTCCTCGTCACAACTGAACACCTGCTAGTGGGTGTCCTTATCAGGCACAGAAGGCCTATAAATAGTGCGAATCGGCTTCGGTTTCTGGACAACGTCGTCAGTCGGGACGTACCTGGCTCCAACGGACGCCAGAATGTTAGCGTGTTTGTTCTTTTCACGTGATATCGCCTTGACATTCAATGAGTCGAATGACTCCATCAGGTGCCACACCCGGTTGCGGTATGCCTTGAGATAGTGCTGTTTGGAGGCGCACTTGTTCGTAACCTGGTGACACACCAGCTCTGAATCTCCAAAGATTTGTAGGTTTTTAATCCCTAGCCTCTCCGCCTTTCGCAAACCCAAGCACAGGGCTTCATATTTCGTCGATTTGTTAGTGCAGCTCCAGGCCAACCTATAGGTATAGTCCTTCTGGATTCCAGTTGGAGAAACCAGGAGTACCCCTGCACCAACGCCATTTTTGCATCGCGAGCCGTCAAAGAAAAGCTTCCATAGCTTCTCAGGTGCAGGTCCTACTTCCTTTGCTGCTGACTTGTCAAGCCTCTCGGGCTGTACGATGGAGTAACAACCCTGCTCTGTCTCAATTACGGCGTTGAAGTCCCGCAATGAGAACTCATCTTCAAGCTGTAGCACTTCGAAGGCTTGCTCTGTCAGCTCTACTGTCACCAGTTCTTCCTCCGACAGCTGAACCATGCAGTCCAACTCTCCTTCGGGTATCTTCTCTACTAGGAAGGTGAAAGGCTTCTCATTGAAAATTTTCAGTCTCCTTCCTTTGAAGGGCACTTCCATGTGAGTAGTCTAGAGACAGGTACCCGCCCAACTTCGTAGTAAACTCCCGAGAGAGACACATGCCGAAGTAGGGAGCCAGGTCAACAACCACGACCTCTTGGATGACCACGATGTCGAGGGCCTTGTGCAGACGGATAGGGATGTCCTTTATGACACCAACTGTCTTGACAGGGGTGCCGTCTAATTGCAGCACGCCTTGGCTGCTCCGTGTGTATTCCATCCCGATCTCATCGCAGATGGCTTTCGGCATCACAGTCGTGGAAGCACCAGAATCCACCATGCAGTTTTGAACTATGTGCCCTTGCATCCGTAAAGACAGATAAAATGGAGGCGGTCTTTTCTTCCCAATGGCTGAGACTGTCAGAGGTTGAACCAGGACAGCGGGCTGTATCTGCTTGCCGCTCTTCATGTTCTTCAGTGATTCTTGCAGCAGATCCACCTGGCCTGGGAGCAGAAGAGCATCATACATGCTGATTCTAGTAGGTGTTCTTTTCAACTCGTCTACTATGCTGTAGCCCAAGGTACTAGCTCCTTCTGCTTGTTTTGCCGGCTCATACTTCGTCCGGTACTGCTGGGTAGCCTCAACTCGTTGTCTCTTGGTCAGAGATGGGTACTTCAGCTTCTCCTGGGCTTGTTCTTTGGTTTTAGCTGGAGGCTGAGGTACGGGAGCTTTAGCCGGAGTTGGGGCTTTTGCTATAGGAGGCTTGGCTGGAACAGGGGCAGCCTTTGCCGGAGAAGGCTTGGCTGGAGCTTTATCTTTGGATGCCTTCTCCTGGGCTGTGTAGGGCCACAGCCGTTTGTATGGTGGCAGCCCACCGGGCTGCGGTTTTTCTCTTCTAGCATAAACTTGCAAAGGCTTGGCCGCATCTGTAGCTTTCTTTTCCTTGGTGGGCGGCACTAGATTCTCTTCTGGGAGGGCAAAGTTGGCCTCGCCGTCCAGGATCATGTAGAGTTCATCGTCCTCTATAGCGCTGCCGGCCAAAGTCTGGATGTAGTGCTGGTGCAAAGTGCAGTCTTCCTCTGAATGCGGGTCATTGCACGTAGTGCACCAGTTAACCTGGTTGGAAGGACCAGGCGGGTCTTCTATAGCAGCATTTCTCAGAGACGGATGCCTCTATAACTGATGCTCCGGGGGCTTGTCTTTTGTCAGCACCGGGGGCGCATATGGCCTCCGAGGAGCAAGGTCCATCTGGGCCTGCTTCTTCTTTAGAGCGGTCATGTCATTGGACATGGCATGATATCCCGAGGCCAAAGCCCGCAGCTCCTGGAGAATTGTATTCTGAATGCTACTGTCAGGAGGCGGCAACTGTGCCGGTCGAGGCAATGCGGCTAATGGAGGAGGGTTGGAATAAGGTGCGTACTGAGGGGGAGCAGGAAGTGCTAGAAAATGTGGAGCAGGAGGAGGCGGGTGAAGATAATGCAATTGAGGCAGGCCGTAAGGAGTTACGATCGGCATCGGATTCCACTGTTGTTGGGGTTGCTGCCCTGATGTGGAGGGCGCACCACTAGAAGTAGGAGGATACTGGGATCTAGGGAAGTCGGGATGAATGGGTTCCTGCACCTTGGACGGGAGTCTGCCGATGGAAATAATGTCAGCTTCAGCTTGCTGGGCAGCCTCGTATAGAGTAGGAAACTTGTCTATTCTGGCAATCTTCAGCAGCAGGCATATGTCTGAGTTGAAGGATCTCAGATAGTAGTGAGCAGCCATGCCGACTAAAGGCCGAAGTTCGCGAGGTACCCGTTTCCAGGATCTCGCAAACCTGATGTTAAAATCAGACACCTCCTCTTGAGGGTGTCTCTGGATACTTTAGAACTAATGCAGCAAAGAAGTAGGGTCAGCAGACTCGTTGCATCCTTTCATGAGCCTTCTGGCAAGCTGGGGCCACCCTGTGATGGATCCCTCTGGCAGCGATCTCCACCAGTAGAGAAGCTTTCCCCTCAGGGAAAGGGCCAGTAGACGGGTCTTCACACTCTCATCGGTAATGGAATGTAATGCGGCCAAGGCAAGGATGTCCTGTATGTGCTCGTACGCCGTCTTGCCATAGCCGTCGTATGTAGGGATAGACTTTAAAGCGAGCGGGGGCACGACTTGTCGTCCGACCAGGGCCAAGGGCCCCGTAGAGTCCACCGCCGGGAAGAGATCATCGTCGTTCTGCTGTTGAGCAGCCATTTCTTCTTCTTCTCCGTCGTCTGTTGTGTACTCAGTGTTGGTACCTTCCGAGGATGCAGATGCTTCTTCTTCCTCGGCCTCTTCTATTTCGTACTCAGCTCCGTCGACTTCAGCTTCGACTTCTTCTTGAATTTCAGCCTCGGCTTCGTCGACATGAGCTTGCGGGTCAGCCAGCCTGGGAATTTCGCCTTGAGCATTGATCTCCAGTTCGTAAAAGTCAGGCGGGCTTCTCGGATCCCTTGCTCGCCACCTTCTTGTTTGCATGAAGGTGCTAGGACCGGTCTTTCGGACTCAGAAGATTTGTTCGTGCAGAGTCGCCAGGTGCTCAGATTTGGAACAGCAATGAAGCGAACACCGGTGCTTCAATTCTGTTTGGGGTGAGAAACTTCCTTGTCTCACCAAGTGCTCAGAAACCACTGTCAGCTCTAGGTGGAGACTGATCAGAAAATCTCTCTTCGAATTGGGACTCGTGTCCCACCGGGCGTGCCAGAGAAACTGTTGGTTATGAATCTGCCATGAGGAAAGGATTTTGGGTTAATGCGCCCAGATTCGCCCACCAGCATGAAAGGCCGGAAGGAAGAGATGCCTTCCGTGCCAATCTCCGGAGAAGGCCGACTCCTTTTGGGGGGGTTTTTGGTTTAAGCTAAGAGTGCAGGAAAGAGATAAATGAACAGAAAGAATTTACAAATGTACTTGGAGTTTGGTGGGGGGAACTAACAGTACGGCAACCAGCAATCACCAATACTTACTGCATCATAAATACAAAGCATGACTGAGAACTGCAAAATCTAAGTGTACTTTCTGTACTAAGCAATATACGCATAGCTACAATGGTCCCCTAGCAAACATTCTCCCTACAAGGAGAACTAACAGCATGGCAATGCATCAATCACCACTACGTACGAAAACTCAAAACAGAAAGTAACTAAGAGATGTCAGAACCAGGTATATGTGTCATGCAGAGAATTTAACCGCACAGCTACAATGGTCCCCTAGCAATCATTGTCCCTACAAGGAGAACTAACAGCACGGCAACGCATCAATCACCACTACGGACAGCAACGTAACACACAACTGATGGAACTGCTACCACATCTAGTCTATGAAGTTCAAAAGTGCTTGACCACAAAATGCTAAAATAAATTAACAAGCCATGGTACAAACAATGCTAAAGGCGCCTGATCACCAAATGTTGAAATGAATCAACGAGCCGTGACACAGGGAAGCGTAAAGCATAAAGCATAAAGAAATAAAAGCAGCAGAACAGAACCAGGCATACAAATTATATTTATAAGCAGAAGCACGGTTACAATGGTTCCTTAACAGACATTCCCCTTCCACCATTACAATGAAATCATGGTGGGTTTTTATATCCCGAGTCCCTCCCATTACATTAATGGGCACAAAGTCCCAGTCAAACATTAGCTGACAAAAGCGGCGAAGGAGCTGCAAATGCTAACCTTTGTCGGACCAGACTGTACCCGCGGCATGGTCTTCCTAGAAGCTGGACAGCTACGTGGCAGTGTGTTGGGCAGAACTTCTCGGCAGGAATGCGGGTAGCTGGAGCAGGTAGAACCTCCAATCGGCTTTAAATGAGGCCACTGGCATAGGTAGTGCAGCCCATGCTTGTCCTTTTGCTCGACACGTCTTGGCTCAAATCCCGAAGCTGGACACTTGTTAGATGATGGATGATGCTGTTTGACACGTGTCTGCCTTGAAAGGCAGTTTATCCAACTTCGCCTGGGATCAGAGCGTCTCGGGTTGCGCAGGCAGAGAACAGCGCAGTTGGGAAGGCCTTCATGCCTTGGGTGTATTTCTGAGTTTGTTTCCCTACTGCGCACCTGTCAAGGGCGCACTCCGACTTCGCTGCGAAGTCGGACTGCGCACAGGTGAAAACTGGTATCTGCCGCCGTACGGACTTTGCCCCAGCACTTATCATTCTTCTGTCAGCCTGCCAGCCTTCCAGTTACAAGGTGCACCCAAAAAGAGGGGCGAAGTCGGACTTCGCACCAAAACTGGGAAAAGTACGCACTTCGCACCAAAACTGGGCGAAGTGCGAACTTCGCACCAAAACTGGGCGAAGTGCGAACTTCGCACCAACACTTAGCCATTTTTCAGGTAACCGCTGTCAAGTTTAAAATTCAACTGTGGGGCTCCAAGAAAGGGGGGAAGAAAGAGAATGTAGGAAAGAAAGAGGAAGGGAGAGAAGAAGAAAGGAAAATAGAGGAAGAGGGAAAAAGAAGAGCAACACTGTTACAAAAATTGAAAACATTGCACCCCGTGCAAAATGTGGCAACAAGAGCCTGTGTGGGCAACATTCATTGATAGTGCCTCTGACATTGACGATTGGGAAGTCCCGACTCCTGATGCATAGGTGATTCTTTTTATATCCAAGTACACCCAGATCGAATCTTGTTTACAGGAGTTCGACAGAACGCTGGAATTTGCTGATGTTGAACGCATTGAGACATACCGTTGTCTAATCTAGGAGCTCCAGAAATAATCAACTTTCTCTTTGGACCGTTGGATTGATGCTTCCGCAGTGCACAAGCATGTATTTAACAAATCTTTGGACCAGTATCTCCCCCAACCGCCCAAAAAGGATGAGGCAAAGGAAACGAAAAGTGAGCCAGATTCAAAGGCACAGGAGACGTAAGAACAGGAAGAAGAGACAGAAGAAGAATCAGAGGATGGAGAAGACGAAAAGAAAGAGCCCAACAACAGTGAAGAAAAATCAGAGGAGTAGTTCGAAGACTGAGAGTAAGGACTCTGCTACCCAAGGATAAAGGCCTGGGATCTTCACATTGAGGCAGGCTCAATGCCCCGCAAGCCGCCAGATGTGTTGCCAATTTTGCCACACTTTGTTAAAATTCCTATTGTATACAGTTTTTGAGACCATTCATTGTAAAAACCTCTCTTTTTCCATAAAAAATGGTTAAGATGTTATGCTGCTGTGCTTTCACCGGCTGTCTCTTTTTGTTTAAGATTGTATTCTGTCACATTATGTGGTTCCTCTTCTTTTCTGTACTTTTTCCTGTCATGTTGCATGCAAAATTGTGAACGTTTTAGCATGGGCAATATTCTGATGGCTTCTCTTCCTTACTTTGGTCTTCAAATCCTTTCATATCTGCACATATGGCTGTAATTTCCAGCACTTAGACACTTGGGTATGTTTTTCTGTTAAGTTATACTGTCGCTCCGGCAGTAGGAGCGGAAGGCCAAAAAGAGTAAAGATAGGCAAATATGGCTAAGTATGGAAAAGCAAGTCAAAACATAGTCAGAACTGCAGGCGCTCCACTCCTAGAGCGAACCCTCAAAGCGCTTCGTCTTTGGAGCGAAGGCAAAACAAAGTAAAACAAGTTAAAAAATTGGTGCAAAAGACAACTCCCAAAAGGGTCAACATGTGGTCAAAGGGACAAGCGCTCCACCAGTGGAGCGAAGTACCAGCAAGGCATAGAGAATGAAAAGGCACTAAGGGTGCAACAAGAGAGGTCAAAATGGTCAAAACGCAAAGCGCTCCACTAGTGGAGCGCCTCTCCCAAGCGCTCCACCAGTGGATCGAATTCCAAGCAAAGGCAAATAAAGATGGCTAAGTGTTTTACAATGAAAAGTCAATTTGGTCAAAGTACCGAGCGCTCCACTAGAGGAGCGAACTTCCCAAGCGCTCCACTAGTGGAGTGAACTTCCCAAAACGGTGACAAAAACAAGTGTGCTAAAGTCAGAATGGTCAAAGGCACTGTCACTCCATTAGTGGAGCGAAGCCAGGAGAGCTTAGAAAAAGGCAAATTTTGTCGAGTAGTTAGCAAAGGAGTCAAAGAGGGTCAAACACGCAGGCGCTCCACTTGTGGAGCGAAAGCCTCTATCGCTCCAGTTATGGACCGAAGTTCCTGGCAGACCTCAAGCGCAACGCAAACTGCCCAAAATCGCCATGAAGCTGCTCGGAGCTGTCAGGGACTTGTTGAGAATTTTGTCACATTTTGTTGAGGGGTAAAATTTCAAAGTATGATTCAATTTTTGTATTAAGTTTTCTTATTTTTCATGAATTTGTTCCCTTGCTTTTTCTTTCTTTTCATGGCACCTCAGTGCTTCCAGTACCCACCTGTTGGCCCCCTTGTATTCATTCCATGTGTAAATAAGCTTCGCCAATAAGAGACAGATAGAAACCTGTAGCTTCGCCAAAAGCAGTTAAAGATAGGCAGCTTCGCAAAAGGAAACCAGATGCAAGCCCAGCTCAGAATAGGAATCGGCTAAGGCATGAGGGGTACATCGCCCGAAAGACTACCGAAGCTGCTACTTCGGGCGAAAGGATCGCGAAGTTCCGATTTTGGTTGGAACGCAAAGTATAAGGGAGATGAGCTACTTCGCTAAAGACGACGCCGAAGTGCCACTTCGGCCCATTTTCCCGGTGAACCATCTCCTAGAAGTTGTTACTTCGGGCCTCCGTTCAGCGAAGCGTCTGCTTCGGACGTTCGACCAACAGTTTTTGGCACGCCCAGTGGGACAGTCAGTCTCACCTTGTGAGTGGTATTAAGGGTTGATGCTCATCTCAGTACTATAAGACTCGAGCGTCTGGCGACTCTGTTCAACGTGAAAATCTTAAGGTATTGTTGTCACATTTTGCACGGGGTGCAATGTTTTCAATTTTTGTAAGAGAGCTGCTCTTCCTTCTCCCCCTTTCTCTCTCTTCCCTACATTCTCATTCTTCTCAAAATTGACAGCAGTTGCCCTGAAAAATGGCTAAGTGTCGTGGCATGCCGAGGTGTTCAGGATTTTGCGGGCCATAAACAGGGATGATAAAATGGAAAAAATGAGCCCTGGATATTTTATTATTGCAGATCTTCTCGCTAGCTTTCCAACGATATATTATAATAGGCGATCGGGTCGGAGAATCAAAAGTTATGGCCCCGAGAAGCTGGACCAGGAAACCCAGTTTTTTGTGCGAAGTTCGCACTTCGCCCAGTTTTGGTGCGAAGTGCGTACTTCGCCCAGTTTTGGTGCGAAGTCCGACTTCGCCCCTCTTTCTGGGCGCACCTTGTAGCAGGCTGGCAGAAAAACGACTAAGTGCTGGAGCGAAGTCCGAACGGCGGTGAGAATCAGCAAGTGCCGGTGCGCAACCCGACTTCGCAGCGAAGTCGGACTGCGCCCTTTGACCGGTGCGCAATAGGGAAATAGTGCTACCCGATCGCGCTGTTTTTCACCTATGCTACCCGATTGTGCTCTAATCCCGGGCGAAGTTGGATAGACTGCCTTGCAAGGCAGACACGTGTCAAGCATTATCATCCGACAAGTGTCCAACTTTGGGATCTGAGCCAAGACATGCCGAGCAAAAGGACAAGCATGGGCCGCACTACTTATGCCAGCTTGCCTCATTTAAGATCGACGTGAGTTTCCACCGCCTCGCCTACCCGCATTCCCGTCAATTTAAAGTTCTTCCCAACGCGCCGTCACGTGGTCGTTCAACCTTCAGGGAGACCATGCCGAGAGTACGATCCAGCTCGACAGATGTCAAGCATCGCTAGCCCGCGGCTGCTTTTGTCAGCTAATGTTTGACTGGGACTTTGTGCCCATTAATGTAACGGGGGGAACTTTGGGCTATAAATACCCACCACGTTTTCATTGTAAGGTGGTGGATGGGGAATGTCTGTTAGGGAACCAATGTAACCGTGCTTCTGCTTATAAATATAATTTGTATGCCTGGTTCTGTTCTCGTCGTTTCGTTTTTTATGCTGCCTTTCTTTATATTCATGCCTTAGGCTAACCTGTCATGGCTCGTTGATTCATTTCAGCATTTGGTGAGCAAGTGCCTCTAGCATTGCTTGTTTAAAGCACCCTCCGTACTTCATTAATTAAAAGGATACATAGAATGGATGTAGTAGCAGTTTCATCGCTTGTGTGTTAAGTTGTCCGGTCCGTATCCGGTGATTGGTGCGCCGTCGCATCGTTAGTTCCTTGTAGGGAATGTCCGTTAGGGAGCCATTGAAGTCGTGCGGTTAAATTCTCTACACGACACATATACCTGGCTCCGATATCTCTATGATTGCTTTCTACCTATGTTAGTGTCCGTAGGTGGTGATTGACGTGTTGCCGTACTGTTAGTTCCTTGTAGGGAATGTCTGTTAGGGAGCCGTTGTAGCTGTGCGTACACTGCTTAGGTATCGGAAGTATACGTTAGATTTTGCGCTTCTCGCCGTGCTTTATATTTATAATGCAGTGAGTATTGGTGATTGTCTGGTTGCCGTATCGTTAGTTCCCCCCCACCAACCTCCAAGTATATTTGTATATTCTTTCTGTACATTTATATCTTTCCTGTACTCTTAGCTTAAATCAGAAAACCCCCCAAAAGGAGCCGGCCTTCTCCGGAGATTGGCTCGAAAGGCATCTCTTCCTTCCGGCCTTTCAATGTTGGTTCGCGGGTCCAGGGCGCAATAACGACAAAATCCTTTCCTCGTGGCGGATTCGTGACCAACAGCTTTTGGCACGCCCGGTGGGACTCTTTGTCTCGCATTTGGAAGATCTCAAGCTCGTCCTCTCTCGGGCCGACGCTTTCTTTCCAAATGCTCGGTGGGACAAGGAGGTTTCTCACCCCCAAACGGAATTGAAGCACCGGTGCTCGCTTCATTGCTCGTTCAAAATCGTAGCACCCGGCGACTCTGCACGTTCATATTCTCTGAGTCCAAAAGACCGGTCCTAACGCCTTCATTCAAGCAAGAAGGTGGCGAGCGAGGAACCCGGGAAACCAGCCTGACTTTACAAAATTAATACCAACGCTCCAGGCGAGCGCGTCAGGCTGGCTGATTACCAAGCTCGCATAGACGAATCCGTGAGGTGAGACGATCAGTCTCCATATTTTAAGGAAGCCCGAGTTGGTGAATCTTTGGCTTGCCTTCATCTGGCAAAATCACCTCGGCGACTCCGACTGAGTCGAAGATCCAGATTTCTTGATCGCAGGCGCCCTTTTTTTAAGCTAATAGAAGACACCCTGGAGGAATCAAGGTTTGGTGAGCAGCCTTGACCTCACAAGCGGAGAAATGAATGTTCACCTACAGTCTCCACCGTGGTGGTATTGGCTCCAACCATCACCGCAACCGGTACCCAAAGAGGGCTCCCGTCTGAAAAATCTCCTTGCCACATTGTTCATCAATTGTACGGGTACCGGCATGAATGACAATCTGCCACGTTGCACCATGTTCGCAACCTGGAAAGCTTTGGGAGGCCAGCCGGACTTCAAAGATCATCTGAAGTACAACCAGATCTGGTCCGGGCACTGCAGGTTTACCCGGATAGGCAACCAAAGCTAGATTTGTGTCAGCGGCATGCCAATAATGCCGCAAAATTTTGTATAAATAATCCGGCTATTATTCAAAGTTTTAGTTGTTTTTCTTATTTCAGTCTGTGCAGTGTTTTCTTTTTAAGTGTTTCGAGGAGGCAGTTGCCGGAGGTGGATCTGAAGAGCAGTTGCAACGAGGGTGACTCTGTTGCCCAATGGATGAAGGCATGGGTTCTTTGCGCCGAGGCGAGCTCGACACCCCGCGAGCCGCCAGAAATGTTGTCACATTTTGCACGGGGTGCAATGTTTTCAATTTTTGTAAGAGAGCTGCTCTTCCTTCTCCCCCTTTCTCTCTCTTCCCTACATTCTCATTCTTCTCAAAATTGACAGCAGTTGCCCTGAAAAATGGCTAAGTGTCGTGGCATGCCGAGGTGTTCGGGATTTTGCGGGCCATAAACAGGGGCGATAAAATGGACAAAATGAGCCCTGGATATTTTATTATTGCAGATCTTCTCGCAAGCTTTCCAACGATATATTATAATAGGCGATCGGGTCGGCCGGATCAAAAGTTATGGCCCCGGGAAGCTCGAACCAGGAAACCCAGCTTTTTGTGCGAAGTGCGCACTTCGCCCGCTTTGGTGCGAGTGCGCACTTCGCCCGCTTTGGTGCGAAGTCCGACTTCGCCTCTTTCTCGGGCGCACCTTGTAGCAGGCTGGCAGAAAAACGACTAAGTGCTGGAGCGAAGTCCGAACGGCGGTGAGAATCAGCAAGTGCCGATGCGCAACCCGACTTCGCAGCGAAGTCGGACTGCGCCCTTTGACCGGTGCGCAGTAGGGAAATAGTGCTACCCGACTGCGCTGTTTTTCACCTATGCTACCCGATTGTGCTCTAATCCCAGGCGAAGTTGGATAGACTGCCTTGCAAGGCAGACACGTGTCAAGCATTATCATCCGACAAGTGTCCAACTTTGGGATCCGAGCCAAGACATGCCGAGCAAAAGGACAAGCATGGGCCGCACTACTTATGCCAGCTGCCTCATTTAAGACTGACGTGAGTTTCCACCTGCCTCAGCTACCCGCATTCCTGTCAATTTAAAGTTCTTCCCAACGCGCTGTCACGTGGTCGTTCAACCTTCAGGGAGACCATGCCGAGAGTACGACCCAGCTTGACAGATGTCAGCATCAGTAGTTCCGCGGCTGCTTTTGTCAGCTAATGTTTGACTGGGACTTTGTGCCCATTAATGTAACGGGGGGAACTTTGGGCTATAAATACCCACCACGTTTTCATTGTAAGGTGGTGGATGGGGAATGTCTGTTAGGGAACCAATGTAACCGTGCTTCTGCTTATAAATATAATTTGTATGCCTGGTTCTGTTCTGTTGCTTCTATTTTTTATGCTGCCTTTCTTTATATTCATGCCTTAGGCTAACCTGTCACGGCTCGTTGATTCATTTCAGCATTTGGTGAGCAGGTGCCTCTAGCATTGCTTGTTTAAAGCACCCTCTGTACTTCATTAATTAAAAGGATACATAGAATGGATGTAGTAGCAGTTTCATCAGTTGTGTGTTAAGTTGTTGGTCCGTATCTGGTGATTGGTGCGCTGTCGTACTGTTAGTTCCTTGTAGGGAATGTCTGTTAGGGAGCCATTGAAGTTGTGCGGTTAAATTCTCTACACGACACATATACCTGGCTCTGATATCTCTATGATTGCTTTCTACCCATGTTAGTGTCCGTAGGTGGTGATTGACGTGTTGCCGCATCGTTAGTTCCTTGTAGGGAATGTCCGTTAGGGAGCCGTTGTAGCCGTGCGTACACCGCTTAGGTATCGGAAGTATACGTTAGATTTTGCGCTTCTCGACCGTGCTTTATATTTATAATGCAATGAGTATTGGTGATTGTCTGGTTGCCGTATCGTTAGTTCCCCCCCACCAACCTCCAAGTATATTTGTATATTCTTTCTGTACATTTATCTCTTTCCTGTACTCTTAGCTTAAATCAGAAAACCCCCCAAAAGGAGCCGGCCTTCTCCGGAGATTGGCTCGGAAGGCATCTCTTCCTTCCGGCCTTTCAATGTTGGTTTGCGGGTCCAGGGCGCAATAACGACAAAATCCTTTCCTCGTGGCGGATTCGTGACCAACAGGTATTAGAGACTGAACTAAAATATCCGTACCTTCATGCATACGAGATGGAGAGTTAGGAATACCGGAGAAGAGACCGAGTTCTTTGAGCTCGACATTAACGCCTTCGGGGAGCGTCCTAGGCTAGTTAGGCCAAACCTTTCTCTAAATGAAGGATCATCGCAAGAGGCTGTCTTTGATGAACAAGGTCTAACCTCGGACAACACAGATGACTAGTCTCCCTCCTAATCCCCCGAACTCTCTAGATCACCAAGGCTCACCAGTTTTACCTAGCAACCAGTTAGGCATTTTGGGAACTTCAGTTCAGCCGAACCAACTGTTGCTTACCCCCAATCAGCTGAATCAATATGCAAACATGGCTCAACAACAACAACAACAACAACAGCCGCTTCCGCAGCCGCCACCTAGGCTATTCCCAGCCTGGAATTCTGCCGGACCGTTAAATCTAGCTGGGCAGGGGCAAATCCCACCTGTCACCCTGAAGTCGATACCCACGTTCGATGGCACGGGGAAAACAACCTATGAACACATCCAGGACATTGTTTCCCTGGTTGCACTTCACAATATCACAGATGAGGAGGTTATGGTTCGGCTGTTAATCTTGTCCCTCCGAGGAAAACTTCTTTACTGGTATAGATCCCTGCCACCAGGCACCATCACGGGATGGGATCAGTTAGCAGGGTAGTTGATGAGGGGATTTAATGAATCTACTGATCCTTCCTCCCTGCTGCATCAGTTCACATCAATCCAGAGACACCCACAGGAGGAGATAGCCGATTTTAATGTTAGGTTCGCCCGAACCTGGCAGAGAGTACCCGCTGGTCTGCGACCAACTGCTGAACAAGCAGCATACTATTACCTCAGGGCCTTCAATTCCGATAACAACATGATGATTAGGTTCTCAAATGTTAATACCTTCCCTGAACTATACGAGCTAGCCCAAAAGGCGGAAACAGATCTAATTGCCATCGGAAAACTCCCACCAAGAATGCCAATGCCAATATTCCCTGATTTCCCTCAGTCGCAATGCCCCAGCGCTGCTGCCCCACAACCATCAACGTCTTCCATAGGCCCAATTCCGCCCTAGAACCCGAACCCGATTATATCTCAGCTTTCTGCTCCACAGATACATTTCCCCACGCCTCTGGCACCATAGCCTGCAGTCCCTCCACCGTTTCCAGCATTACCTGCACCACCTCAGTATCCTGCCTTACCTCCAGTTCCGACAATGGCCCCACTGCCGTCTTCGTCAGTATCGGCACCCGCAGCTGTAGATGTGCAAGTCAAGCTGTTACAGGAGGTTCAGTCTCTAAATTCCACTGTGCGAAATTTATCTAATAATATGGCTGTCATGAAAAAGAAGCAAGCACAACAAGAATTTTTTCCAAGAAGGCCCTATCCTCCATCAACGCTTACAAAAGATCAGGCAACACAGTCAGGCAGACCTCCTGCGAGGAATGCCACCATTAATGAAGAACCAAGCACTTCAGATTATGTGCACTAGTGTTCCACATGTAATGACCCACACCAAGAAGATACCTGTATGTTGCATCAGCACTACGTCCAAACGCTGGCAGGCAACACCTCTAGTGGTCAAGTTAACATGATTATGGAAATAGATCATAACCTAGCGATCGCAGAAGGGGAAAAAGTTTCGGTCCTCACCAAGGGTGGGAAAACACCGATTGAGGTGGACGCGGCTCAAATGAGTCCATTAAAGGTGTATACTCACCGCGAAAAGGAGCGGCCCCCTGTTAAAGCTCCTGACAAAGTTCCTCAGTTGCCACCAGCGAAGGAAAAGCCTTAGCAAGCCGCTACAACTCCGCCGTAGGCTGAGACAAAGGAGTAGGCTAGGGAGAAGCTCAAGTATCCTTCGTTGACAAAACGACAAAGAGTCGAAGCCACGCAACAATATCGCGCTAGGTACGAGGCAACGAAGGAGCCAGAGGTACCTGCTACTGCGGCGTATAACATTGTGGATGAGCTAAAGAAGACTCCCGCCAAGATCAGTCTATATGATGCCCTGCAACTCCCGGGACAGGTGGACCTGCTGCAGGAGTCATTAAAATCAGCAAATACGGGGAAGTCAACCCAACCTGTTCTAGCTCAGCCCTTACCCACTTCGATTACCAGAAAAAATAGGCCTCCGCCATTCTATCTGTCTCTTCAGATGGAAGGATGCATTGTTCACAATTGCATGATTGACTCCGGTGCGGCAACTACCGTCATGCCGAAGGCCGTTTGTGAAGAAATAGGCATGGAGTACACGCGAAGTAGCCAAGGCGTTCTCCAGTTGGATGGTACTCCCATAAAAATAGTCGGTGTGATTAAAGATATACCCATCCGACTGCATAAGGTACCCCAAATCATAGTAATACAGGAGGTGGTAGTCGTTGACTTGGAGCCATATTTTAGCATGTGCCTCTCGAGAGAATTCACAGCCAAGCTTGGCGGTTATCTCTCTATGGATTACTCGCACCTAGAAGTCCCATTCAAGGGAAAGAAATTCAAGATTTACAATGAGAAACCCTCTACGTTTCTTGTAGAAAAGATGGCCGAGGAAGGGGAGCACAATGATTCGGTTCGCTTGATGACCGAGGAATTAGAACAGGTGGACCTAGTGGAGGTGTCCTTGGGTGAGCTGCGTACGGAGGACGAATTTTCACTAACAGATTTTAATGCTATGATTGAAACAGAGATGGGATGTTATTCCATCACTAGAACTAAGAAGCCCACAATGCCGACACAAACGAGCGAGGAACCCGCCCGAGATGAATTATGGAAGATGTTTTTTGATGGCGCCGATGTAAAAATGGTGCTGGGGCAGGAGTGCTCTTGGTATCACCTTCCGACGAATAGGACTATTGTTACTGGCTCACCTGGAGCTGTACCAACAATGCAGCCGAGTACGAAGCTTTATGCTTAGGGCTGAGGAAAGCCGAGAAGTTAGGTATCAAGCAGCTCCAGATTTTTGGGGATTCAGAACTGGTTTGTAATCAAATCACCAACAAATGCACTTCCAAAAAGCACTATCTTAAAGCATATCGCAACAGGGTATGGGACCTGTTGGAGCATTTTGAATCGTTAAATGTCCATTCCATTCCACGAGAGAAGAACAAACATGCTGATATCTTAGCCTCTATTAGGGCCAGATACTCTCCTACCAACGAAATGGTGCACAAGCCCAGGGCGGTAAGGACTATTTACAGGCCATTTGTGCCCGATAAAGACACTCATTGGCAAGTCTTTGACAACGATGAGCAAATCATCAACTTCCTAGTTCAAGAGGCAGCCACCATTGAAGGAAGGGACCCTGAAGATGAAGAATATGAGGGGTTGATACAACTTAAGAACAACCATGTCCCGAAAGGGTTAATCACTCTAGAAAGCCTTTTTGACCAGAATGACAGGGCGATCTCCCACAGGATCAAGGTGGATGCAAGGCAATATCGAGACCTTGAGCTCGAATCAGGCAAAGTGATAAAGGTTGGAATAGATTGCACTTCAACAGAGCTTGAACAGATTCGGTCTTTATGCAAAAGGTACCCAGACATCGTGGCATGGTGCTACCAAGACCTGAAGGGTTATGACCGAAATATCATCCAACATACAATCGAATTGCAAGAGGGAGTCAGGCCCTGCAGACAAAAACAGAGGCCAGTAAATCCGAAGATAGAAGTCCTGATGAAGGCCGAACTCTTGAAAATGCTTGAGGCTAAAATTATCTATCCGATAAAGCATTCTTCTTGGGTCGCAAATCTGGTCCCTATCAGAAAGAAAAACGGAGACATTCGCCATTGCGTCGACTTCCGCAACCTAAATCAGGCCTCCTTGAAAGATCACTATCCACTCCCGCAGATCGACCAGATCCTCCATGTAGTGGCAGGAGCACAGCGCTTCTCCCTTTTGGACGGCTTTTTAGGGTATAATCAGATCTGGGTTAGGGATGAGGACCAACATAAGACAACATTCACCACCAAATGGGGAACGTTCGCTTATCAGCGTATGCCGTTTGGTTTGTCAAATGCAGGGGCCACGTTCCAGAGGGCCATGGACTTAGCATTCAACGAACTGTTAAACAAAGTCATTGTAATCTATTTGGATGACATGACCGTATTCTCACATAAGAGGGAAGACCACGCCGCACACTTACAACAGATATTTGAAAGGTGTCGCGAGTTCGGCATCTCTATTAACCCAAAGAAGTCTGTCTTCACGGTGAAAGAAAGAAAATTGCTAGGCCACGTCATCTCAGAACGGGGGCTCGCTGTCGACCCAGACAGGGTAGAGGCACTCCTCAAGCTCCCGCTCCCAATGAACAAGAAAGGGCTGCAATCATTCTTCGGGCAGATCAATTTCGTCAGAAAATTCATCCCCGACTTCGCCCAAATCATCAAGCCGATGGCCGAGCTCTTGAAGAAGGACGCTGAATTCGCCTGGACGGAGGAAAGGAGAAAGGCATTTGAAGAAATCAAAGCTCGGATCGCCCAGGCACCTGTGCTCATCAACCCAGATTATAGTAAAGACTTCATTCTTTACGCGGTCGGGGAGCCTGAGAGTTATGCAGCAGTCCTAACGCAAAAAGGAGATGATGGCGAAGAGCGCCCGATCGCCTTCTTGAGCCAGGTAATCCAGCCTCACGAAGAAAAATATAATTTTATAGAGCGTCAAGTGCATGCGGTAATGAGGTCTCTGAGGAAGTTCAAGCACTTTGTCTCTCAGAGCAGAACCACGGTGTATGTTATTCACCCGAATGTGCGAAGTTTCATCATTCAGGGAGAAATGGGCAGCAAAAGGGCTGGGTGGGTCAATAAGATACAGGAATTCGATGTTGAAATCCGGCCCACCAAATTGGTTCACGGCCGTGCATTGTGCCAGGAGTTGGCGAGGAGTATAGTTGCCGAAGTGACAGCATGCCAATGGGACGACCCAGTAGAGGAGGACAACCTCGCTGATCAACCTATCGGCGAGGAAGACTGGACCAATGAGATCATCAGATACTTCAACATTGGGAGATGTCCCGAGCATTTAAATGCCTCGCAGCGAAGGAGGTTCAGGATGCAATCTCTCCGATATGTCTTACGCCCCGAAGGGCTGTTCTTTAAAAACATTGATGGTGTCCTTCTGAGATGCATCAGGGGAGACGAAAAGGGGAAAATTCTCAATGAATTCCATTTTGGGGCATCAGGAGGCCACTTCGCAGGAAGGCCAACAACTTTAAAGATAATCAAGGCAAGTTACTATTGGCCTACCGTCTTTGCCGATGCTTTCGCAGTTTTCCGAAGGTGTGAGCAATGCCAAAAGTACGCCGGCCGGAATAAAAACGCCCCAATGCCCCTCCAACCGATACAAGTTGAAACACCCTTCCAACAGTGGGGGTTGGATTTTGTAGGGGTGATATCGCCGAATTCGTCAGCGGGACACAAGTTCATTTTGACTGCGACAGACTATTTCACCAGATGGGCCGAAGCAGTACCCACAAAACATGTTGATCAAGAGACAGTCATCACGTTTCTAGAGGGTTTAATCACCCGCTTCGGGGTTCCAGAAGCAATAGTAATGGATAATGGCCCAGGATTCGTAGGCGCCAAAATCAATGAGTTTGCCTGCAAGTATGGAATCTATCTCAAGGCCACTTCAAATTACTATCCGCAGGGCAATGGGTTAGCAGAATCAACAAATAAGAATCTGTTGAAGATCCTGAAGAAGCTTCTGGAAAAGAACAAAAGGACCTGGCACTTGCTCTTGGATCAAGTGCTATGGGCCGATCGGATCTCCATCAAAAAATCAATTAAGACTTCGCCGTACGCGCTGGTCTATGGAAAGGAGGCCGTTTTGCCTACACATGTGGAGATGCCTGCTCTTTGGATGTTAGATGACGAAAGAGGGGAATTAGATCCCGTGGAGGCCAGGCTAGCTCAATTGCTGCAGCTTGAAGAAGACAGGGAAAAGGCCTATGAAGTTTTCATGAAACACACGGAGACCACCCGAAACTGGTTTACGAAGAAAGCCACTGCTCGTAATTTCCAAGTTGGAGACCTGGTATGGAAATGGGACTCATGGAAGGCCAAGCCGGGAAATCATGACAAGTTTGACGCCTTCTGGGAAGGCCCGTTCGAAATTTCGCAAGTTAATCAGGCAAACTCCTTCATCCTGAAGGATATGACTGGCCAAATTCTGCCCATCCCAGTCAACGGTCTTCACCTGAAGGCCTATCACCGTTAAAGAGGTACCGAGAAGTTTCACCCCTGTACATAGCTTTTGTTTCCTGTCCTCATTGTTTTGCTTGTACATATTTGTTCAAAGTCTTTTTAGAGTTAGAAACAAAATCGGGACAAGTTCGCAGCTCTTGTTGTAAGGCAGCTAGGTGTTGGTTCGAAGAAATTAAGCTTCGCTCAATGCCTAAGCACTACAATGCGCCTCGGCGGTTCTCAGGCGAAATAGCCATTATCGGCAGAAAAACTGCGAAGTACCCCAATGCTGATAGGCCAGAGCAAGTAGAGTGGCGTCAAAAAGTCTATCTTCGGAAGCGATGGCGAGAAAAATCGCATAAAAATTGCGTTAGAATGAGCTTCGCATCATAGAGGTAGCGCTTCACCGATTTCTGAACACAAGGAGAAGGTTCGCACAGCCCAGAGTCATGAAGAAAAACAAATGGACGCTTCGCCGATTCACTAAGGGAGGTAGGAGCTTCACTCATTTTTGTGCCGCTTCGGTCATTCTCAATATTTGAAAGCCTACTTCGGGCCAACAAGATGCCGAACCCCCAGTTCATTCCAGACTCCAGCGAAGCGACATCTTTCTTGCGAAGCAGCGAGGAAAAATACAAAGTGCGGCCTAAAGGGTAGGTTCAGCTAAGATCCACTTCGCTATATTTTATGTTTGAAGCCCGCTTCGGGCGTAGGGCCAGCCGAACCTCCGGTCCGCTCCAAGTTTCGGCGAAGTAACACCAAGGAATGAACGAAGGCCCGCTTCGGGCACCTCAGGGGCCGAAGAGGGACTTCGCTCAGATTTCGGCCGAAGCACCCAATAGTAGTCGCTCATAAAAGCAAAGCACGTTTGAAAACATGCCTTGGGGCGTGTGCCCAAGTGGCGGCCCAGTTAAACGTTCGAAGCACACAAAGTTAATGCGAGGGTGGTGGCACACATCCCAAGGGAATTTAGTTAGAATGGAAACCCGTGCCCAGGTAAGGGGCGACGAGAATTTAAGGTTTCGAAGCAGGGCAAGATCTCCAAAGTACCTCGGTCCTCGTAGACGGCGCCAGGCGACCAATCAAAAAGCAATGCGATCCTCCTTAGCCCGATTTGGGCATTTATTTCCAGTGGGCGCCATTAATAGAACAGTCCCGACCTTTGCCTATAAAAACGGAGTACCTCCAGCATAGAATTATTTGCCCTTTGGTCATTTTCTTGCAGAATGCTCACGAGCTGTTGAAACCCTGTCGAAACTCTGCTGCAATTCCGCCAGCCCACCCTTTGAGCTCTGTTTTCTGTAATTCTGCTGCACTTTTGTAGAATGTAATGGGGAAGAAGGCTACAGAGAAAAAGGAGAAGGCGCAGAAAGAGGCGGGCGCCGAAAAAACGAAGAAGTCCAAAGAGGGGAAAAAGCACAGGCCAAAGAAGGTCGACCTCAACGTCCGCCCAAAAAAACAAATTATGGAAGAGGAGGATTCAAAGAAGAAGAGCCCGTAGATCCGCCCATTGATGGGTGGGAGAATATCAAGGACACTGTACTCACCAAGAGCGTTGCCGAACTTCGGCAAACAATCGATTATATGCGGAGCCGACTGTCTGCAGAACATAAAAGAGCTGTCGCCTATTATTCACAGCTGTACTGGTACTTATGTACCCCGGTGCACCATTGCCCCGAACTCATCTATGCAATCGCCTAGAATTATCAGCCTCTGACCAGGCAGGTTCGAGACGCTGATGGGAACAACTTGTTTTCAATTTATCGCGACGATATACAGGAGGCCTTCGCTCCTCGGCAGGGGCCACCCAAGGGGTACACAGTTCGGAATGTCAATATGAGTGAGCAGACGGGCAGGTTTATCCCCACCCCTAACATTACGAAGTTCTTGGGAGAACAGTTGAGCAAGGGTCTTCCTTTTGGCAAATTGCCAAAGATGCCTTTACTCCTTGAAGATTTTAAATATCCGGACATTTTCTCTATTCTTGCATGGGTGGCGGGCCTATCTTCTGATGTCGCGGTCTACCCCTGGCAGGTTGCCCTCGCTGAATGTGTTTCTCATGGAGAGTTCTACGCCCCTGACCCAGCAAGGCCGAACACCAACCCAGTATTTTTTGACTGGGCAGAGTGGGTAGCCTGAACCTTGCATACTAGGCTGACGAATTTGAAGAATTCAGGGCCAGATCAGTACTTCGGGCCGTGTTCGTTCCTAGTCTGGCTTTTCTTTTACTACACTCAAAGTCATTTTCCACATATTGCTGTCAAGTGCGTTGACAAAGATAGATCCCCGCTGCCGGTCTACCAATGGACCCCTGTCCTGGCGAAGACCGAGTCATATTATGTTTTCAATCAACAATTTTTGGGATGCGCCCTACAACTCATGTGTGGCTCTTGCCCTCGAGTGCCTGCAGTGCTCAGAGATAGGGTCATTGAAAAAAGGATGGGCGACGTATTCCAATTGACACAGGGGCTAGTAGTTCACATATTCTGGTTTACAGGTAAACCCTTCCTGCTGCCTTTCTATACCTCTGAATATCTGTTTTCATTGGAAGTCGCTCGCCAGAGCGATTTTACAGACGTTGTTTATGGCCACGGCCGAAAATGGGGCCACACATATGACTTCCCTTTCAAGATGGGGGTCATCGAGGTCTTCGCCACTTCGCAGCACGGTCACCTTGCGATGAAACTCAGCGATTTCGGCCTGCTGGAAATCCCCCAACGATGGTTCTATGATCCCTTGGGAGTAATGAGGGATTTCCTCAGATTTAAAAATTTTCACAATTGCCCTCACCCAAAAATAGTAGAACAACGCAACAATCCTAATGGAAGGGATTTGGAGTGGCATATCGAGCGCATGCAGGCTCTGCCCCCGTGGCATGATTTCTATCCAATTGAAGCTGAATACATTCCGGCCAAGCACCCTTTTCCAGATCTTGATTCGGCGTTCTGGAAGAAAATAAAGGGAGAATTGAAGGGATGGCCTGAAGAGAAGTTGACAGAGTGGTGGGTAATGAGAGTTCATTGCCGAAAGCAGAAATCAAGTAGCTTTCTCATTACTGATGAGGAATTTTGTGAAATATATGACGCCAACGTTGACTCTTGGCAGCCCATCTCCTTCGCAGATTTTGTGCCCCCTAGCACCCCGGGCTCTGGAGAAAGCCCAAGAAGGATTGAGGAAGCGCCTGAGCATTCAGAAGAAGAAGAACAGGTGGTGGCACAGCAGGAGCAACAGGGTGAGCCGACCGAGGGATCTAGTCAGGCTGTTGAAAAGGATGAGCAACAGCTGGAAAAGAAGAAGAAAAGAAAGAAGGCCGCCGAAACACAGATGCCTCCCCCTCATCCGAAGCGGCCTCGTACCAAATCCTCCGGCTCTGCCAACGAACGACCTTCTGGAAGCCCTGTTAATACTGCCGCTGGCGAAGCAGCACCCGAGCCCCCGCCGCAAGAAGAGAAGGAGGTCATTGATGTTGAAAACGAAGTTGTGAATGTGGAAGATAACACACAGGAAGAGGGGAAGGCCAATGAGCAAAGAGTTGGAGATGGTGAAAAACTAGAAGAGGAAAGCGGCCAAGACCCCAACACGCAGGACTTCGCTTCCACCGCTCTTACCACGGAGCACGAAGGTACGCGTCCCCTCTCCCCTTCTCTTTCTTCTGAAATTCTATCTGTAGTAGCCCCGGCCAATAGGCCTTCAACGTCATCTGTACCTCCGAGAAGCACCCCTCAAACGACAGTTTCCCTTGATGTTTTACAACCATCAGTTGAAAAGGTTTCACCCCCTGTCGCCTCCCAGTTCGCGCAAGCCGCATTCGGCACCTTCGCTGATTCCCCCAATGCCTTTACATCGTCTGCATCACTTGGTCGGGGCACCACCAGCGAACCACCACCCATTCACCCCAACCCCGCAGCATCTGAACAGCCTGGGGGCGACTCTTCGCTCCCAGACCCCAATAGTCCAGTCACGGCAGTGCAACCCGTCGCTTCGCCCTTACCCGCCGAATCCCCCACCACACCTGTCACCAACCCATCGGGCGAAGCATACCCCCACCAGACCTTATATTTATTCACCCCTATGGCTGGGAATCCAACATCATTAGATAATGAATTGTCTTTGATTGAAGAGCGCCCTCTGGCGGAGAGATTGCTCCGGGCCAGGCAGAATACAGACAAATGTCTCAAGGATGCCAAGAGGAAGAGAGGGCGGTCCTTGGCGAAAGTGGAGAAGTGTGCTGTTTTCGATACACAAAACATGAAGCTCCACAAAGTAAAGAAGGTGCCGAAGGTCCAAAAGCCTATAGATGAGATGACGCCTTCGGATTACAGCTATCATGAGAAGATAAAGGACCTGGAAAAGCTAGATGTGGATGATGAGTCAGAGTCCATGCATGTTAGGATTGATTCAGTTCGCCTCCACGCTAAGCGAGTTAATGAGCGCCGCTATGAAATGGAAAATGCTAACATAAAGCTGGAAGAAGATCTAGCAAAAGCTCGTGCTCAGCTGGAGTCCGCTCAGAAACAACATGAGCAAATGAAGCAGGAGGTGACTGCCCTCAAGCAACAAGTAACTGAGCTCCAAAGTGTTGCAGAAGATCACAAGAAAGCACAAACAGAAGCGGAAGAAAGGGCGAAGAAGTTTGAAGCCCAAGTCAGTGAGATGCAGCAACAGTTGGACGAAAAGGAGACAAGTGTAGAGCTGTTTGATAGGGACAGAATCAAGAGCATACGTGCTCATTTGTTAAGAAACTTCAGGTCTCGGGCCTCCAGTGCCCTGTCTATTCTTCTGTACATTACCGAAGCTCAGCGAGCCTCTTCGCAGGAGGGGCCAATTGTTGATGAAACAATGAAAGAAATACAGCGCCGGCTAAGCTTAGCTTTTGAGGCGCAAAGCATTAAGTATCAAGATTTGCAAGTCCCTGCCATGAGCCGGACCGCGAGAGACTGGTCCACTGTTCAATCTACCGTCCGCGCATTTTTATCGAAATTGAAAAAAGCTCAAAAGGCCAAGAGATTGATGGACGCGTTCGAACAGGAGCAACGCACTTCTTTGGCTTATTTTCAAAATCTCTCGCGTCTAGGCTTTCCCGGATTCACGGATGATGAAGGGAATCTTTTATCAAAGGAAGAACTCAAGCCAGTGTGGCTGGCTTTTGAAAGCGACACTTCGGAGATGGATAATTGGGTGGACCCAATAACAGAAAAACAGGTGATGGACTTCATCCTCAGATACTGCCAGATTGAAGCCTGTTTGAATGATCTGAGCGAACGAGCCAAGCACGCCGACATAGACCAGGTCCAGCGGTTTCGCGTCCTGGTCAAGTCGCTCCAAGATCGCGAGCCCTTTCAAGAAGGGGCCTGGGCCCATGTCCGCCGAACGATGGAGCGTATCCGCGACCGTCTCCCCAAACCACCAGGACAAGAGCAAGAGCAGGAGTAGGACCCTGATAAGGAGGGGGAAGGAGAAAGAGGAATAGCTGTAGAGGAACCCCCAAAAAGAGAGGAGCAAACCGAAGCAGGGACCGGAGGTGACTCTGGCCCAATGAATAAAGGCTAAGGGTCCATGCACCGAGGCGAGCTCGATACCCCGCGAGCCGCCAGGAATGTTGACAATTTTGTCACATTTTGTTGAGGGGTAAAATTTCAAAGTATGATTCAATTTTTGTATTAAGTTTTCTTATTTTTCATGAATTTGTTCCCTTGCTTTTTCTTTCTTTTCATGGCACCTCAGTGCTTCCAGTGCCCACCTTTTGGCCCCCTTGTATTCATTCCATATGTGTAAATAAGCTTCGCCAATAAGAGATAGATAGAAACCTGTAGCTTCGCCAAAAGCAGTTAAAGATAGGCAGCTTCGCAAAAGGAAACTAGATGCAAGCCCAGTTCAGAATAGAAATCAGCTAAGGCATGAGGGGCGCTTCGCCCACAAGACTGCTGAAGCTGCTACTTCGGGCGATAGGATCGCGAAGTTCCGATTTTGGTTGGAACGCAAAGTATAAGGGAGATGAGCTGCTTCGCTAAAAACGACGCCGAAGTGCCACTTCGGCCCACTTTCCCGGCGAACCATCTCCTAGAAGCTGCTACTTCGGGCCTTAGTTCAGCGAAGCGTCTGCTTCGGACGTTCGACCAGCGAACCTCCCACCTCGGTCACACCATTGCCGAAGCTATACTTGAGAGGTGGGAAAAGCTTCTAAGGCTGAGGGGGTAGCTTCGGCCAAAACTTACCCGAACTGCCACTTCGGCCCCCTCCTTCAGCGAAGCACATACTTCCCAGCGAAGCAGTGAAACAAAGAGTTGGGTTAGCCCGTCTTCTATAGCGAAGCTGGCTACTTCGCCGTTTTCGGCGCGAACCATCCCAAATGAAAACTTCGCTTCATCCGGCCTTACTTGGCCCGAGATCATTGCGAAGCTGCGCTTCGGACGCAAATTCAGCGAAGCTTCACCCAGGGTGCCTCTGACGACGGTGCTTCTCTCGAGGGGCACACATTCCAAGGCCGGGTATTTATCCAAGGCATTTGTGCAGCACATAAATGCAGTTTTTCGCCCCGAAAGACCCGGTATCTAGTTATGGTAATAGGATGGGAAGTTTCAATTGCAGAAGATGGCGAGCGTGATTTTTGGAGCCGCCTGAGCGTCCTTGTAGATCTAGCGCATTAATGGCTCAGAGGGAAGGGTCCTCTATAAAAACCCACGCATTGTAATGAAAACGGGGGGGAACATATTGCTAAATAAGCTGCTGTAGCTAAACATTTTGCATCAATATTGAAGATCCTTGGCTCTGAATCTGTGCTTTCTTTTTATGCTGCCTCTGGCAAGTATTTCTGCTTTCATTTAGTTTTCTGGTTGCTGTAATTCTGATATCTGGATTTTAGCATTGGAGGATAAATGTGTCTGGAATTCTTTTAGAGGATACATAGAGAAGCATATGCAGTTTCGGTTTCTGTTACATCTTCTATATTACTTGCTGCTGGTTTAGATATAGATTAGTTATTGTGCTGCTTGTTCTTTCCCACTGCAATATCAAGCTATTTACATTTCTTTCTGTACTTTTAAATCTCTTTCCTGCACTCTTAGCTTAAAACCCCAGTAGTTTAGTATAGGAGCCGGCCTTCTCCGAAGATTGGCACGGAGGGCATCTCTTCCCTCCGGCCTTTCAAGGTTGGTCCAGGTCTAGGGCGCATAGACATACAAAATCCTTTCCTGTGGCGGATTTGTGACCAACAAGACTGTTGTAAATCTGCCATTGACCGGTTGAACCGACTCCAAGTTGCACCCTATGATCCTGATCATTGCTGGAACCTTCTGCCTTTAATACTCAGTTATTTGAAAATCCGAATTGACTGTTTCAAATCATTGCCGGAACCTTCTGCTTTTAATTGTTGAGTTATCTGTTAAGCCGAATTGACTGTTTCAAGTCATCACTGGGATCGAATTTGCCTGTCACAGGAGTGGTTGGGCATTAATGTTTTAAACAACAAAATTCTTCTATAAAAACTGACTTCTTCTCTGTAACCTGTTGGTTACGAATCTGCCATGAGGAAAGTATTTTGGGTTAATGCGCCCAGATTCGCCCACCAGCATGAAAGGCCGGAAGGAAGAGATGCCTTCCGTGCCAATCTCCGGAGAAGGCTGGCTCCTGTGGGGTTTTATGGTTTGGGATTAGGGTGCAGGAAAGAGATAAAAATGCGGAAAGGATTTACAAATGTGAGTGGAGTTTGGTGGGGGGAACTAACAGTACGGCAACACATCAATCACCACTACTTATTGCATCATTAATACAAAGCACAACCAGGAACTGCAAAACCTAAGTATACCTTTTATATAAAGACCTGTACGCACAGCTACAATGGTCCCCTAGCAAACATTTTCCCAACAAGGAGAACTAACAGCACGACGGTGCATCAATCACCACTACGTACAACAACATAAATAGAAAAAGTAACCGAGAGATGTCAGATCCAAGTATGCGTGTTATGCAGAGAATTTGTACGCACAGCTACAATGGTCCCCTAGCAAACATTCTCCCAACAAGGAGAACTAACAGCACGGCAATGCATCAATCACCACTACGTACAACAACTAAACAGAACACACAAACTGAAGGAAATGCTACCAAAAGTATTCTATGTATCCTCTAATTACTTTAGTCTAAGAATACTTGGCCACCAAATGCTGAAACGAATCAACAAGCAATGACACAAGAAACACGACAAAAGAGAGGTAGCATAAAGAATGAGTAGAACAGAGCCAGGCATATACTTTATATTGATAAGCAGAAGCACAGCTACAATGGTTCCCTAACAGACATTCCCCTTCCACCACTTACAATGACAATGTGGTGGCTATTTATAGCATGAGAACCCCCCCGATTACATTAATGGGCACAAAGTCCCAGTCAAACATTGGCTGACAAAAAGCAGCTATGGAGTTGCTGATGCTGACCTTTGTTTGGCAGGACTGTACCCGCAGCATGGTCTCCCTGAAGGCTGTGCAGATTTGTGGCAACGCGTTAGGTAGAACTTCTCATCGGCAGGAATGCGGGTAGCTGGAGCAGATAGAACCTCCAATCAACTTTAAAGGCAGCAGCTGGCATAAGTAGTGCGTCCCATGCTTGTCCTTGAGTTCGGCACGTTTTGGCTCGGATCCCGGAGTTGGACACTTGTCGGATGATACTGCTTGACACGTGTCTACCTTGAAAGGCAGTTTATTCAACTTCGCCCAGTACCCGAGCGCTGTCGGATTGCGTAGGCAGAAAACAACGCAGTTGGGGATGCCTTAGTCAAATTTCAAGTTTGTTTCCCTATTGCGCACCTGTCAAAGGGCGCACTCCGACTTCGCTGCGAAGTCGGGTTGCGCACAGGTGGAAGCTGCTTCCTGCCGCCGTACGGACTTCGCCCTGGGAAGGGGGCGCAGTCTGACTTTGCTACGAAGTCGGACTTCGCCCCAACACTTAGTCATTTTCCTGTCAGCCTGCCAGCCTGCTACAAGGTGCGCTCAGAAAGTTGGGCGAAGTCGGACTTCGCACCAAAACTGGGCGAAGTACGAACTTCGCACCAAAACTGGGCGAGGTACGAACTTCGCACTTTGTGTTCTTGCTGCGCTCCAACTGGAGGGCGCAGTCCGACTTCGCTGCGAAGTCGGATTGCGCCCTGGTACTTAGCCATTTTTTCAGGGCAACTGCTGTCATTTTGAGATCTGACTGAGGGGCTCAAAAGAAAGGGGGAAGAATGAGAATGTAGGGAAGAAAGAGAGAAAAGGAGAGAAGAGAAAGGGGAAAGAGAGGAAGAGGGAAAGGAAAGAGCAGCACTGTTACAAAAATTGAAGACATTGCACCCCGTGCAAAATGTGACAACATTTCTGGAGGCTCGCGGGGTGTCGAGCTCGCGTCGGCGCAAAGAATCCATGCCTTCATCCATTGGGTGCAGAGGAACTTACCTCCCCTGCCTTTTGCTGTTCTGGCCGTCCTCCTCGCGGCAGCTGTTCTTCAGATTCACTTCCGGCAGCTGCTTCCTCGGGTTCGCCTTCCGAATGCTCTCCAGAGCTGGCTTCTGCATCGCAGATGCGCTTGTATGTGGCCTGGGCTTGGCCCCAGGCTTCTGCTTCGAACGGTCGGCGGTCAGCTACTTCTTCTAATGTTGCGTGAAATGCAGCGACCGCATGCAGGTCGATGGTGAGGTATCTTTTTCCCAACTCCTGGAAGTAGGAGCTAATCTTGCAGCACTTAGACACCATCTGGGTGACCTGACTTTCCTGAATTGGCTCAGTCCAGCTATCGATTTCAGCTGTATTTGCCACAAAAGGACAGCCAATTCGCTTTCACCTGCTCATGGGTGAGAAACCGACCATTCTCAACATAGCCTGGGCACCCTAGCTCAGAGAGAGCGTGAAAATGAGCCATACAAATGTCTTTTTCATGTTCAAATGCATCTAGCATTCGTCTGGCAACTCTCACCTCTTCTGCTTTCTTAAAATATTTATGCAAGGTTACCCTTGCATCTACCCATTCTGTAGCGAATGAGGACATGGGGGAGAATTGGAGGCCACTGCGCTCGCGCTCTTGAAGATTTATCGCCAGGTCCAGCCATTGCTTCGCCTGGCGCTCGGCCTCCTCTACCACAGGCTTTCCCTGGGCAGAAACTTCTTGGATCCTGGATGTGAAATCCAGGACCGCTATAGCTTTATATGTGTGGGGCTTGCATCCCCGCAGCAGATCAGCCCGCATCTCCTTAACTTTGTTCTTTGAAAAGACCGTCGCTTGAGATGCTCTCTCTGCGGATTGCGACTGTGCCTGCTTCAAAGATTCTTGGAGCTGAGAAATCTGCTCCAAGGCTGCTTGCTTTTCCGTTGCGGCTTCTTGCTGAGAAGCGGCCAGCTGGGCCTTTAGTTCGTTTATCTCTTGCTGCGCCGATTCCAGCTGCTCAGTGGACCTAGATAGGTCTTCTTCAAGCTCCCTTGTTTTATCCTGCAACTCGAAAAGCTCTTCCTGTTCCTCCAGACTTTTCACAAGGAGATTATCCGCCTTACGAATGATTCCCTGAATCTCGTATTGCTTGTGGATATCGTCAAAGCTCTTCTCCTTTCTTTGCAGCTTGTAGTTCGCCCTGGTCATTTCCCGGAGAGGCTTCTTCACTTTTGGAATTACCTTTTCTGTCGTGAGCACTCCTCCCGAAATCAAACTTGGTGTGCTTTATCGGGGTGGCAATCTCTTCAGGTCTCCTCCGTTTCAAGTTCTGGAGGAAATAGATTGGGTATTCTACGACTCTAGTTGCCAGAGGCAAATTGTCCGTGTTCTGGAGGTCGTCCATGAAGTTCGGTTCTCCCAGCCTAGGGTTTTGCTGTGACATTTCTCCTGCGAACAGGGAGGTAGGAACAACCGAGAGGACTTTGGAAGGGGCGGCCACTTCTGAGGGCGACCGGGAAGTGGAGATAGGAGCGGTTGGTGCTGGAAGGGTTTCAAGTGGTTGAGGCAATGGATGTAACGGTGAACGCGCGGCTTCAGCACTAACCACAGGTGAAGGGTTTGGGGTTTGACTCAGGGATAGAGATTCGTTGGGGTCCTGAGCAAACTGGTTGAAAGAATGATGGCCGCTAGAAGGCTGTGGAGATGGAGAGGAAGACACGGCCACAACTTGCTCGGATTGAGCAGGAGATGGAGTGGGAGTAGGGCCAAATGGGATTTGAGGGAGCGGGGCAGCGGACGTACCTGCGGGCTCCCTAGCAAACATTCTCCCAACAAGGAGAACTAACAGCACGGCAATGCATCAATCACCACTACGTACAACAACTAAACAGAACACACAAACTGAAGGAACTGCTACCAAAAGTATTCTATGTATCCTCTAATTAATTAAGTCTAAGAATACTTGGCCACCAAATGCTGAAACGAATCAACAAGCCATGACACAAGAAACACGACAAAAGAGAGGCAGCATAAAGAATGAGTAGAACAGAGCCAGGCATATACTTTATATTGATAAGCAGAAGCACAGCTACAATGGTTCCCTAACAGACATTCCCCTTCCACCACTTTACAATGACAATGTGGTGGCTATTTATAGCATGAGAACCCCCCCGATTACATTAATGGGCACAAAGTCCCAGTCAAACATTGGCTGACAAAAAGCAGCTATGGAGTTGCTGATGCTGACCTTTGTCTGGCAGGACTGTACCCGCAGCATGGTCTCCCTGAAGGCTGTACAGATTTGTGGCAGCGCGTTAGGTAGAACTTCTCATCGGCGAGAATGCGGGTAGGCTGGAGCGGTAGAACCTCTAATCAGCCTTAAAGGCGGCAACTGGCTTAAGTAGTGCGTCCCATGCTTGTCCTTGAGTTCGGCACGTTTTGGCTCGGATCCCGGAGTTGGACACTTGTCGGATGATACTGCTTGACACGTGTCTGCCTTGAAAGGCAGTTTATCCAACTTCGCCCAGAACCCGAGCGCTGTCGGATTGCGCAGGCAGAAAACAGCGCAGTTGGGGATGCCTTAGTCAAATTTCAAGTTTGTTTCCCTACTGCGCACCTGTCAAAGGGCGCACTCCGACTTCGCTGCGAAGTCGGGTTGCGCACAGGTGGAAGCTGCTTCCTGCCGTACGGACTTCGCCTCTGGAAGGGGGCGCGATCCGACTTGCTCGAAGTCGGACTTCGCCCAACACTTAGTCATTTTCCTGCCGCCCTGCTACCAAGTCGCTCGAAGGGCGAGTCGGACTTCGCCCTTCGAACATTCAGACAATCGGCGGTCCCTTCGCACTTTGCATTCCTGCTGCGCTCCAACTGGAGGGCGCAGTCCGACTTCGCTGCGAAGTCGGATTGCGCCCTGGTACTTAGCCATTTTTCAGGGCAACTGCTGTCATTTTGAGATCTGACTGAGGGGCTCAAAAGAAAGGGGGAAGAATGAGAATGTAGGGAAGAGAGAGAAAAGGAGAGAAGAGAAAGGGGAAAGAGAGGAAGAGGGAAAGGGAAGAGCAGCACTGTTACAAAAATTGAAGACATTGCACCCCGTGCAAAATGTGACAACATTTCTGGCGGCTCGCGGGGTGTCGAGCTCGCCTCGGCGCAAAGAATCCATGCCTTCATCCATTGGGTGCAGAGGAACTTACCTCCCCTGCCTTTTGCTGCTCTGGCCGTCCTCCTCGCGGCAGCTGTTCTTCAGATTCACTTCCGGCAGCTGCCTCCTCGGGTTCGCCTTCCGAATGCTCTCCAGAGCTGGCTTCTGCATCGCAGATGCGCTTGTATGCGGCCTGGGCTTGGCCCCAGGCTTCTGCTTCGAACGGTCGGCGGTCAGCTACTTCTTCTAATGCTGCGTGAAATGCAGCGACCGCATGCAGGTCGATGGTGAGGTATCTTTTTCCCAACTCCTGGAAGTAGGAGCTGATCTTGCAGCACTTAGACACCATCTGGGTGACCTGACTTTCTTGAATTGGCTCGGTCCAGCTATCGATTTCAGCTGTATCTGCCACAAAGGACAGCCAATTCGCTTTCACCTGCTCATGGGTGAGAAACTGACCATTCTCAACATAGCCTGGGCACCCTAGCTCAGAGAGAGCGTGAAAAGGAGCCATACAAATGTCTTTTTCGTGTTCAAATGCATCTAGCATTCGTCTGGCAACTCTCACCTCTTCTGCTTTCTTAAAATATTTATGCAAGGTTACCCTTGCATCTGCCCATTCTGCAGCGAATGAGGACATGGGGGAGAATTGGAGGCCACTGCGCTCGCGCTCTTGAAGATTTATCGCCAGGTCCAGCCATTGCTTCGCCTGGCGCTCGGCCTCCTCTACCACAGGCTTTCCCTGGGCAGAAACTTCTTGGATCCTGGATGCGAAATCCAGGACCGCCATAGCTTTATATGTGTGGGGCTTGCATCCCCGCAGCAGATCAGCCCGCATCTCCTTAACTTTGTTCTTTGAAAAGACCGTCGCTTGAGATGCTCTCTCTGCAGATTGCGACTGCGCCTGCTTCAAAGATTCCTGGAGCTGAGAAATCTGCTCCAGGGCTGCTTGCTTTTCCGTTGCGGCTTCTTGCTGAGAAGCGGCCAGCTGGGCTTTTAGTTCATTTATCTCTTGCTGCGCCGATTCCAGCTGCTCAGTGGACCTAGATAGGTCCTCTTCAAGCTGCCTTGTTTTATCCTGCAACTGGAAAAGCTCTTCCTGTTCCTCCAGACTTTTCACAAGGAGATTATCCGCCTTACGAATGATTCCCTGAATCTCGTATTGCTTGTGGATATCGTCAAAGCTCTTCTCCTTTCTCTGCAGCTCGTAGTCCGCCCTGGTCATTTCCCGGAGAGGCTTCTTCACTTTTGGAATTATCTTTTCTGTCGTGAGCACTCTCCTCCCGAAATCAAACTTGGTGCGCTTTACCGGGGCGGCAATCTCTTCAGGTCTCCTCCGCTTCAAGTTTTGGAGGAAAGAGATTGGGTATTCTACGGCTCTAGCTGCCAGAGGCAAATCGTCCGTGTTCTGGAGGTCGTCCATGAAGTCCGGTTCCCCCTGCCTAGGGTTTTGCTGTGACATCTCTCCTGCGAACAGGGAGGTAGGAACAACCGGGAGGACTTTGGAAGGAACGGCCGCTTTTGAGGGCGACCGGGGAGCGGAGAACGGAGCGGTTGATGCTGGTAGGGTTTCAAGCGGCTGGGGCGTTGGATGCAACGGTGAATGCGCGGCCTCAGCACTAACCACAGGTGAAGGGTTTGGGGTTTGACTCAGGGATAGAGATTCGTTGGGGTCCTGAGCAAACTGGTTGAAAGAATGATGGCCGCTAGAAGGCTGTGGAGATGGAGAGGAAGACACGGCCACAACTTGCTCGGATTGAGCGGGAGATGGAGTCGGAGTAGGGCCAAATGGGATCTGAGGGAGCGGGGCAGCGGACGTACCTGCGGGCTCCGCCTGAGCCGATGCTGGATGAATGTCTGCGGTTCTGGTTCCGGTGGCTGGCTCAGGATCATCCAGAGAAACAACCTCTGGAGCGGCTGGACGCGGCTGCGGCTCTGCGACTGATTGCTGCACCGTCAGGCTAGGTCGCCTGATTCTATCAACCCTCTTCCTCTTCTTCTCTTCTGGAACAATGGCCGGATCGGGAGGAGAGGAAGTAGGTGCAGCGGGCGCTGATGTTCCCACGGTAAACTTGTACCGGGGTTTGACTTGCAGAAGGTCTGCCGCGGGCGGTCCGGTCGCTGGTGGTGCTGGCGCCTTTTGTGCCTGAAGGGTCACCTCGGGCGTTGACTTGACTGGTTTCTGCGCCTTTTCAGGCACCACCTTGGAAGCAACAGGCTGCATTGGGTCCACTTGGATATCTGCTGGGCCTGCACTGGCAGTTGTAAAAGTGTACAACTGTTGGGAGGAAGACCCCCCTTTATAACCCTCAAAGGGACCTCGGGGAACGTAATCTCGAAATGCGAAAGGCCGCCAGCTTTCAATGTGCTGGTCATATAGAGTTGAAAAGTCATCATCAACGGCCAGATTTCTCCTGATGGATTTATCGTGCTGCGTGCGGCACCTCATCTTCCAGCATTCAACAATTTTTTCTCTTGGCCAGTTCAGGCCTGCCAGCTTGGTGATGAGTTTTTTGAAACCTGGAGAAGAGAACTTGTGGTCCGGGTTTCGCTCGGGGTCGTATGCTACCTCCTCGCAGTAAAATTCCTGCCACGGAGGCCATGCTTCCATCAAGTCGATCTCCCAGTCGAGGTCAACATGGACCACATCGCATCTGTCTTCGATTATATCCGCCCGGGGGCAGATATGTGTAAACTTTCCCCTTATCCCGTATGGGTCGTATTTCCAGCGCTGCGGCAGCAGAATCAGACCAATGTCGTAGAGCTCCCGCTCGAGATAGACATGCTGTCCTATCTCTGATACTTCAACGTTCGCCCAGGAAAGAGGATATTGAAAGATATGGCCCCTTTTCTTTCCCTGGCCGAACTCTTCTTCTATGTAATCCATCTGCCGCGCAACCTCCATCCCAAACTGATGATCCGTGCACCAGTAGGGCAGCAGATGAGGTTTGCCCTTGAATCCGTAGATTCTGACCACAATCCCCTGCGTCAGTCTAAAAACGTCCCCGAGTTTGTGGTTCAGCAAGTGGTTTGTCATTTCCTGCGGGGGGCGAGGGATCTCACCATCGTTGAAGACTGACATGACCAGGCCCAGAAAGTTGAAGTTGAACTTGTAGTAAGACCCTTTCCGGTATAGGTCATCCGTCCACAGATAGACGGGCTGTGGCTCTCCCTTCTCATCTTCCTTCTTCAGGTTCGGGATAGGCATCCGGGAGTGCAAGTGATACAAACAAAGCCAAGCCAAGAAGGAACTGAACCGAAATTCAGTTGACTGCTTTTTCTGGAGCCTCACCAGGCTGGAGTGAATAGCGTATGCAAGCCAGTCCGCCCAGTCGAAGAAGATTGGGCGCTTCCCACTTCTCTGCGCCGCTGGTTCATAGGATTCTCCGCATAGGAGACATTCTGCCAGCGCTAGCTGGTACGGCTGTACCAGCTCGTCAGAGTCGCGGCCGAGGACCCACGCCAGGATGGTGTATAGGTATTTGTTCTGAAACCTTTCCAGGGGTACGGGGCCGGTTGGCCACTGTCCAGCTGTGAGCGGGGCGTTCAGCTCTGAGTTGAGGAAATCCCTCATCTTTTTTGTGTGCGTAAAGCGCCCTGCTTGCTCGGCAAGATTTATCCTTTTAACAATCGCGCTGGAATCATACTGCAACCCCGGGGCGAAGGCTGGCTGGACAGTCTCTCTGCGGAGTGCGAACAAGGGTTTACCGCTGGAGCTGCAAATTTGCCGGGTAGCTGGTCTGTAATGTCTGACAATGATGTCGACCAGCTCCGGGCATTGATGGACAGGAGGGCACAAGAACCGGAAAAGGTTCGATCTGTATGCCGCCCCGAAATGGTGAGAGGGCGAAACCTTGTCAGCCCAACTTTCCACATTTGTCCGCAGTTTAGTCAGGCTCATAGAAAACGAGCCGTCCTTGTACCCAGATAGGTAATTAACCGGTGGTGGTGGGGCTTGCCCACGCTGTACTTTCTTTGCCCGGGACTTTGACTTTCGCTCCTGCGGCGTCTCACTCTTGAAAACACCCGTTTGCGGGAAATCTCCACTTTCGCGCCCTTCGCTAGACTGAGCTTGCACTGGCAACTTTCCTTTGTCCATCCTGTTGAAGCAGCAATAATTACGATCTCTGGATGTCTGCAGGAAAATTCGCAGTCACAGGAATAATCTGCACGATTTGGCATGTTTGGATGCATCAGACCCCCTTTTCTAGACAATGACAGCGTCATTAATGGTGCGCAGGAGGGGGTAGGTCGGCTGGCAAGTGAAGGCGTTATGATTTTTGGTGGCTGCACAGGAGAATGTTTTGAAAAACGCACCCGGGTTGCCGCGCCATGCTTCTTTGATTGCACTTTCCTTGAAGATTGCGCAATCATTAAATTTAACTTTGGACGCTGCGCCATGGCTGACGTCACGGCCACAATCTGGGCACACTGCTCAAGAAAAACCCCTTGGGTGCGGAAACCCACCTTTAACTGTCGCAATGCGCCTTGGGCCCAGGCTTGGAACTTTGGAATATTTTATTTATTATTTTTTAAACCGTCCGAGCTGGCCCAGAAGGCAAGGCGCAATCGGACTTCGCCCAAAGTTGGGCGCGATCCGACTTCGCCAGCGCAGTCGGACTTCGCCCCAAAATCGGGCGCAGTCCGAACTGCTACTTGCATTAGGACTTGCTTTCTTTTCTAACTGCGCCGAGGATCGGGCGCAGTCCGACCTTTGCAACCTTTGGTTGATGCCTTGAACATTTGTCGCCTTTCGATGGAGTGTGCTCGGACTTCGCCCGAAGTTCGGGCGAAGTTCGCACTTCGCGCGCAAGCTGAGCGCAGTTCGAACTTCGCGCGAGAGCGGAGTGTGAACGGACTTCGCGCGCGAAGTCGGACTTCGCTCAAATTTGAGCGCAGTCCGAACATACTCCTTTGCAGCAGATTTCTTTTCAAGTTGCGCTCTTTGGCCGGCGCGCAGCCCGACTTCGCTGCGAAGTCGGGCAGCGCACCGCCACTTAGCCATTTTCCCTGCTTTCTTCAAGCAGCTCCCTTTACGGACTTCGCCCCTTCTGAGGGGCGACAACAGACTTCGCTGCGAAGTCTGTGCTTTCTCCCTTTGTCCCGTTTTGGCTCAAACAAATGGAAAACTGAAAGCTGGAAAACTGTACATGCTGAAAATAAAAATGCATAAGGGAAATTTTTACAAAGAAGGGCCCCTTGGGCACCTTCAGCAGCGGTAGATTTTTAAGTGGAACCCGTTAACGGGGATAGGTAGGAGCTGACCCTCCATATCCCGAAGTATGTAAGCATTGAACTGGTTCACCCGGGCAATCTGATAAGGGCCCTCCCAGAGGGCATCAAACTTCCCGTGGTTGCCCGGCTTCGCCTTATAGGAGTCCCACTTCAGCACCAGGTCCCCGATTTTAAAAACTCGGGCAGTGGTGCCTTTTGCAAACCAGCCTTGAGTGGCTGCAATATGATTGGTGAAGGCCTGGTATGCTTTTTCTCTGTCTTCTTCCAACTGCAGAAGTTGGCACAGTCTGTCATCCACCGGGTCTCCACTGCTCCTGTCTTCGTCCAACATCCATAGGGCAGGGATTTCGATGTGAGCTGGCATGACAGCCTCTTTACCGTAGACGAGCGCATAAGGGGACGTTCTGATGGATTTCTTGAATGAAACTCTGTCCGCCCACAGCGCCCGGTTCAGGAGTAAATGCCAAGTCCGCTTGTTCTTGTCAATGGTCCTTCTGATGATCTTCAGGAGGTTCTTGTTAGTAGACTCGGCAAGGCCATTCCCTTGCGGGTAGTAATTAGAAGACATTTTGTGATAAATGCCAAGTTTGCCAGTGTACTCCGTGAGTACAGCGCCTGCGAATCCCGGACCATTGTCCGTCACAATTGACTCTGGGACCCCGAAGCGGGTAATCAGGCTCTCAAGGAACCTGATGACCGTTTCTTGGTCCGCATTTTTGGTCGGGATCGCCTCTGCCCACCGTGTGAAGTAATCGGTGGCTGTAAGAATAAACTTGTGTCCGGCAGAGGAATTAGGCGAAATCACCCCAATGAAGTCTAGACCCCATTGCTGGAACGGAGCCTCGGCCTGAATCGGTTGAAGGGGCAGGGGTGCTTTTCTGTTTCTGCCAGCAAACCTCTGGCATTGATCACACTTAGAACAGACCGCATAAGCGTCTGTAAATAGAGTGGGCCAATAGTACCCGGCTCTAATTATTTTTAAGGCCGTAGGCCTTGCAGAATGATGACCTCCAGGCATCCCGGAATGAAAATCTCCGAGGACCCTGGGCTGGTCAGATTTCATGACGCACCGCAACAGGATGCCGTCAATATTTTTGAAGTAAAGCCCCTCGGGGCGAAGAGTGTACTTGAGTGCACCTAGCCGAAATCTCCTTCGTTGTGAGGCGTTCAGGTGATCTGGACATCTTCCGGTGCAGAAATATCTCACCAGTTCATCTGTCCAATCACTCTCCTCCGATAAGGAGTTGGCTAGGTAGATGCTTGTCGCTGTGTCCTCCCACTTACAGGCGGAGATGCCGGCTACAGCGCTTCGGGCCAGCTCCTGACACAAGGCTCGGCCTCTGATAAGCTTGGTGGGCCGCACTTCGATGTCGAACTCCTGGATTTTTGCAATCCATCCTGCTCTCTTGTGACCCGGCTCTCCTTGTATGATGAAGCTTCGAACGTCCGGGTGAATCACAAAGACAGTCGTTTTGCTCTGGGAGACAAAATGCCTGAACTTTCGGAGGGATTTCATGACAGCGTGAACCCGCCGCTCTATAAAGTTGTACTTTTCCTCATGCGGCTGAATCACTTGGCTCAAGAACGCTATGGGGCGCTCCTCGCCATCGTCTCCCTTCTGAGTCAGGACTGCGGCGTAACTTTCCGGTTCTCCCACCGCATAAAGGATGAAGTCCTTGGAGTAGTCCGGGTTTATCAACACCGGAGCTTGCGCGATTCGAGCCTTGATTTCCTCGAAGGCTTGCTCTCTCTCATCAGTCCATTCATAAATTGTATCTTTTTTCAGCAGTTCGGCCATAGGCTTGATCACCTGTGCGAAGTCCGGGATGAACTTCCGCACGAAGTTAATCTGACCGAAGAAGGACTGCAGCCCTTTTTTATCGATTGGGGCTGGCAAGCGCGTGAGGGCTTCTGCTCTGTCAGGGTCAATGGCGAGGCCTTTCTCGGAGATGACATGTCCCAGCAGCTTACCTTCTTTTACCGCGAAGACAGACTTCTTCGGGTTTATAGAAATGCCGAATTCTCGACACCTCTCAAATATTTGCCGCAGGTGGGAAACATGATCCCCTCTTTGGTGAGAGAAAACAGTCATGTCATCAAGATAGATGACAATGATCTTATTGAGCAGCTCTCGGAAGGCCAGGTCCATGGCCCTTTGGAATGTGGCACCAGCATTGGATAAGCCGAAAGGCATGCGCTGATAGGCGAACGTTCCCCATTTGGTGGTGAACGCCGTCTTATGCTGGTCCTCATCCCTGACCCAAATCTGGTTGTAGCCGGAAAATCCATCTAGGAGTGAGAATCTCTGGGCTCCAGCAACGATATGTAGAATCTGGTCGATTTGGGGAAGCGGATAGTGGTCCTTGAGGGAAGCCTGATTCAGGTTTCTGAAGTCAACACAGAGACGAATGTCGCCATTCTTTTTCCTCACAGGCACCAAATTCGCGACCCGGGATGAATGTTTGATGGGGTAGATGATTTTGGCCTCCAACATCTTCAAGAGCTCGGCTTTCATCATGGCCTCAATTTTCGGATTTACGGCCCTCTGCTTCTGTCGGAACGGCTTGGCGCCATCCTCTAGCTCAATGGTATGCTTGGATTACATCTCTGTCATACCCCTTCAAATCCTCGTAGCACGAGGCCACGATGTCGGGGAACTCTCGGCACGGTGATCTGATCTGCTCAAGTTCCTCCGACGTGCAGTCTGTCCCGACCTTGATAGTTTTACCAGGTTCAAGTTCCAGATCGGCATACTGCTTCGGGTCTACTTTGATCCTATGAGATATAGCTCTGTCATTCTGATCAAATAGACTTTCTAATGTAATCAGTCCTTTTGGGACATGATTATTTTTTAACTGTATCAACCCCTCATATTGCTCGTCATCAGGGTCTCTACCTTCGATTGAACCAACTTCGTTAACCAAAAATGTGACGATCTCCTCGTCACAACTGAACACCTGCCAGTGGGTGTCCTTATCAGGCACAGAAGGCCTGTAAATAGTGCGAACCGGCTTCGGTTTCTGGACAACGTCATCAGCCGGAACGTACCTGGCTCCAACAGACGCCAGAATGTCAGCGTGTTTGTTCTTTTCACGTGATATCGCCTTGACATTCAACGAGTCGAACGACTCCATCAGGTCCCACACCCGGTTGCGGTACGCCTTGAGATAGTGTTGTTTGGAGGCGCACTTGTTCGTAACCTGGTGACACACCAGCTCTGAATCTCCAAAGATCTGCAGGTGTTTAATCCCCAGCCTCTCCGCCTTTCGCAAACCCAAGCACAGGGCTTCGTACTCCGCCGAGTTATTAGTGCAGCTCCAGGCCAACCTGTAGGTATAGTCCTTCTGGATCCCAGTCGGAGAAACCAGAAGTACCCCTGCACCGGCGCCATTTTTGCATCGCGCGCCATCAAAGAAAAGCTTCCATAGCTTCTCAGGTGCAGGTCCCACTTCTTTTGTAGCTGACTTGTCAAGCCTCTCGGGCTGTACAACGGTGTAACAGCCCTGCTCTGTCTCAATTACGGCATTGAAATCCCGCAAAGAGAACTCATCTTCAAGCTGTAGCACTTCGAGGGCTTGCTCCGTCAGCTCCACTGTCACCAGTTCTTCTTCAGACAGCTGGACCATGCAGTCCAACTCTTCTCCGGGTATCTTCTCTACTAGGAAGGTGGAAGGCTTCTCGTTAAAGATTCTTACTCTTCTGTCTTTGAAAGGCACTTCCATGTGTGAGTAGTCTAGAGACAGGTACCCGCCCAGCTTTGCGGTGAACTCCCGGGAGAGACACATGCCGAAGTAGGGAGCCAGGTCAACAATTACGACCTCCTGGATGACAACTATGTCGAGAGCCTTATGCAGCCGAATCGGGATGTCCTTTATGACACCAACTGTCTTGACAGGGGTGCCGTCTAATTGCAGCACGCCTTGGCTGCTCCTTGTGTATTCCATCCCGATCTCGTCACAGACGGCTTTCGGCATAACAGTCGTGGAAGCGCCAGAGTCCACCATGCAGTTGTGAACTATGTGCCCTTGCATCCGTAAAGACAGATAGAAGGGAGGTGGTCTGTTCTTCCCGGTGGCTGAGACTGTCAGAGGCTGAACCAGGACAGCAGGCTGTGTCTGCTTGCCGTTCTTCATGTTTTTCAGGGATTCTTGCAGCAGATCCACCTGGCCTGGGAGCAGAAGAGCATCGTACATGCTGATTCTAGCGGGTGTTCTTTTCAACTCGTCTACTATGCTGTAGCCCGAGGTGCTAGCTCCTTCTGCTTCTTTTGCCGGCTCATACTTCGTCCGGTACTGCTGGGTGGCCTCAACTCTCTGTCTCTTGGTCAGAGACGGGTACTTCAGCTTCTCCTGGGCTTGTTCTTTGGTTTCAGCTGGAGGCCGAGGTACATGAGCTTTAGCCGGAACTGGAGGTTTTGCTATAGGAGGCTTGGCTGGAACAGGGGCAGCCTTTGCCGGAGGAGGCTTGGCTGGAGCTTTGTCTTTGGATGCCTTCTCCTGGGCTGTGTAGGGCCACAGCCGCTTGTACGGTGGCAGACCGCCGGGCTGCGGTTTTTCTCTTCTGGCATACACCTTCAGAGGCTTTTCCACAGCATCTGCAGTTTTCTTTTCTTCCTTGGCGGGCGGCACTAGATTTTCCTCTGGGAGGGCGAAGTTGGCTTCACCGTCCAGGATCATGTAGAGTTCATCGTCCTCTTCTATGGCGCTGCCGGCCAAAGTTTGGATGTAGTGCTGGTGCAGTGTGCAGTCTTCCTCCGAATGCGGGTCATTGCACGTAGTGCACCAGTTAACTTGGTCGGAAGGACCAGGTTTGTCTTCGATAGCAGCATTCCTCGGAGGCGGACGCCTCTGCAACTGGTGCTCTGGGGGCTTGTCCTTTGTCAGCGCCGGGGGCGGATATGGCCTCCTAGGAGCGAGGTCCATCTGGGCCTGCTTCTTCTTCAAAGCGGTCATGTCATTGGACATGGCATGATAACCTGAGGCCAAAGCCCGCACCTCCTGGAGAATTGTATTCTGAATGTTATTGTCAGGAGGCGGCAACTGTGCCGGTGGAGGCAATGCGGCTAATGGAGGAGGATTGGAATAAGGTGCGTACTGCGGAGGAGCAGGGAGTGCTGGAAAATGCGGAGCAGGAGGAGGCGGGTGAGGATAATGCAATTGTGGCGGGCCGTAAGGGGTTACGACCGGCGCCGGATTCCATTGCTGCTGGGGCTGCTGTCCTGATGTGGACGGCGCATCACCAGAAGCTGATGGATACTGGGATCTGGGAAAGTCGGGACGGATGGGTTCCTGCACTCTGGACGGGAGTCTGCCGATGGAAATGATATCAGCTTCAGCTTGCTGGGCAGCCTCATACAGAGCAGGAAACTCATCTATTCTGGCAATCTTCAGCAGCAGGCATATGTCTGAGTTGAAGGATCTCAGGTAGTAGTGAGCAGCCATGCCGGCTGAAGGCCTAAGTTCGCGAGGTACCCGTTTCCAGGATCTCGCAAACCTGATGTTAAAATCAGACACCTCCTCTTGGGGGTGTCTCTGGATGCTTTGGAACTGATGCAGCAAAGAAGTAGGGTCAGCAGACTCGTTGCATCCTTTCACGAGTCTTCTGGCAAGCTGGGGCCATCCTGTGATAGATCCCTCTGGCAGCGATCTCCACCAGTAGAGAAGCTTTCCCCTCAGGGAAAGGGCCAGCAGACGGGTCTTCACACTCTCGTCAGTAATGGAATGCAATGCGGCCAGGGCAAGGATGTCCTGGATGTGCTCGTACGCCGTCTTGCCGTAGCCGTCGTACGTAGGGATGGACTTTAAGGCAGCAGGGGGCACAGCTTGTTGTCCGACCAGGGCCAAGGGCCCCGTAGAGTCCACCGCCGGGAAGAGATCATCATCATTCTGCTGCTGGGCAGCCATTGGTTCTTCTTCTTCTCCTCCGTCGGTAGTATACTCAGTGTCGGTACTTTCCGAGGATGCAGATTCCTCTTCTTCCTCGGCCTCTTCTATTTCGTACTCAGCTCCTCCGACTTCGGCTTCGGCTTCTTCTCGAATTTGAGCCTCGGCTTCGTCGACACGAGCCTGCGGATCAGCCAGCCTGACAACTTCGCCTCGAGCGTTGATGTCTAGTTCGTAAAAGTCAGGCGGGTTTCTCGGATCCCTTGCTCGCCACCTTCTTGTTTGCATGAAGGTGCTAGGACCGGTCTTTCGGACTCAGAAGATATGTTCGTGCAGAGTCGCCAGGTGCTCAGATTTTGAACAGCAATGAAGCGAACACCGGTGCTTCGATTCTGTTGGGGGTGAGAAACTTCCTTGTCTCACCAAGTGCTCAGAAACCACTGTCAGCGCCAGGTGGAGACTGATCAGAAAATCTCTCTTCAAATGTGGGACCCTGGTCCCACCGGGCGTGCCAGAGAAACTGTTGGTTACGAATCTGCCATGAGGAAAGGATTTTGGGTTAATGCGCCCAGATTCGCCCACCAGCATGAAAGGCCGGAAGGAAGGAATGCCTTCCGTGCCAATCTCCGGAGAAGGCCGGCTCCTGTGGGGTTTTATGGTTTGAGATAAGGGTGCAGGAAAGAGATAAAAATGCGGAAAGGATTTACAAATGTGAGTGGAGTTGGGTGGGGGGAACTAACAGTACGGCAACACATCAATCACCACTACTTACTGCATCATAAATACAAAGCACAACCAGGAACTGCAAAACCTAAGTATACCTTTTATATAAAGACCTGTACGCACAGCTACAATGGTCCCCTAGCAAACATTCTCCCAACAAGGAGAACTAACAGCACGGCAATGCATCAATCACCACTACGTACAGCAACATAAATATAAAAAGTAACCGAGAGATGTCAGATCCAAGTATGCGTGTTATGCAGAGAATTTGTACGCACAGCTACAATGGTCCCCTAGCAAACATTCTCCCAACAAGGAGAACTAACAGCACGGCAATGCATCAATCACCACTACGTACAACAACTAAACAGAACACACAAACTGAAGGAACTGCTACCAAAAGTATTCTATGTATCCTCTAATTAATTAAGTCTAAGAATACTTGGCCACCAAATGCTGAAACGAATCAACAAGCCATGACACAAGAAACACGACAAAAGAGAGGCAGCATAAAGAATGAGTAGAACAGAGCCAGGCATATACTTTATATTGATAAGCAGAAGCACAGCTACAATGGTTCCCTAACAGACATTCCCCTTCCACCACTTTACAATGACAATGTGGTGGCTATTTATAGCATGAGAACCCCCCCGATTACATTAATGGGCACAAAGTCCCAGTCAAACATTGGCTGACAAAAAGCAGCTATGGAGTTGCTGATGCTGACCTTTGTTGGACAGGACTGTACCTGCAGCATGGTCTCCCTGAAGGCTGTACAGATTTGTGGCAGCGCGTTAGGTAGAACTTCTCATCGGCAGGAATGCGGGTAGCTGGAGCAGGTAGAACCTCTAATCAGCCTTAAAGGCGGCAGCTGGCTTAAGTAGTGCGTCCCATGCTTGTCCTTGAGTTCGGCACGTTTTGGCTCGGATCCCGGAGTTGGACACTTGTCGGATGATACTGCTTGACACGTGTCTGCCTTGAAAGGCAGTTTATCCAACTTCGCCCAGAACCCGAGCGCTGTCGGATTGCGCAGGCAGAAAACAGCGCAGTTGGGGATGCCTTAGTCAAATTTCAAGTTTGTTTCCCTACTGCGCACCTGTCAAAGGGCGCACTCCGACTTCGCTGCGAAGTCGGGTTGCGCACAGGTGGAAGCTGCTTCCTGCCGCCGTACGGACTTCGCCCTGGAAAGGGGGCGCAGTCCGACTTCGCTGCGAAGTCGGACTTCGCCCCAACACTTAGTCATATTTCCTGCCAGCCTGCCAGCCTGCTACAAGGTGCGCTCAGAAAGTTGGGCGAAGTCGGACTTCGCCCTGAACACTTAGAAATTCTGGCTGGTCCTGTCACACTGCGCAGTTTGCATTCCTGCTGCGCTCCAACTGGAGGGCGCAGTCCGACTTCGCTGCGAAGTCGGATTGCGCCCTGGTACTTAGCCATTTTTTCAGGGCAACTGCTGTCATTTTGAGATCTGACTGAGGGGCTCAAAAGAAAGGGGGAAGAATGAGAATGTAGGGAAGAGAGAGAAAAGGAGAGAAGAGAAAGGGGAAAGAGAGGAAGAGGGAAAGGGAAGAGCAGCACTGTTACAAAAATTGAAGACATTGCACCCCGTGCAAAATGTGACAACAGATAACCAAGAATGGACAATCTTTGCTAGAAAAGCAGTTTTATAGTTAAAATCTGCTTCCGAAATACAGGCTTCTGGCTCCGGCCTTTGATTTTCTATCTGCATATGACTTCTATTCTATAATTTCTATTAAAGTTAGGCTCTCTATCACACAACTTAATTCTGTTTTCTGGATTTCGCCGTTAATAGAGGATTAATCCCTAGAATACTTGCTGGAGTTTATGCAGTTTAGGAGAATAAATGTTGGTTTCTGTTAAAGGTCTATTGTTTTGATTGTTGTTGGTTCAAGTGTTAGGTTGTGTATCGTGCTTCCTGTCCATCACCCCGCATTTCAGGCTTTTGGCCTTTTCCCATTCCTTTCAGTAATTTCCCTCTCTTTCAGTATCTTCCTAACCCTTATCTCAAAAAACCCCATTTTTACTTTCGGAACCAACCCTACTAGAGATTGTCACGGAGGACATTCCTTTCCTTCGGACATTCAATGCTTGGCAGCGGGCCTAGGGCGCTGCAGACTTAGAAAATCTGTATCTAGGCCGGTTCGATTGCCAACAGGACCATGAGGATGCATGGTCCAAATGTTTTTTGGTATAGCTGCCCAATCTCATGGATCCATCGAATACTATGGATCAGCAGGCGGTAAATTGTTTTTCCAAGCTAACAGAGATAATGGAAAATCTACGCTTGTAGTTTGATGTAGCTTGTGTTGGCCAATGGAAGAAGTGGCAGTTCATGGCGGAAGAGGAGCTGGAAAGATTGGTAAAATGGGCCACACAGGGTCCCTGGCGAGCAGATATTTCCGACATCTATCAGGCCCAACTTTTGATGCTGCCCACTGCACACTTGTCAACAATGGAGGGAATGGAACAACTGTCGGAGAAAATGCCCACCCTCTACTTGGAGTCCGCACAGGTGTATGTTTGTGGCCACAACACTAATCCTCCTTCCCAACACTCCACGGAATGCGGATCACAGGTGGAGCTAGCACCCGAATTGCTGCCCATGTATAGCCAGTTTAACTTCTTAGCCCACTTGTTGTGTTGGCTAGCAGAAGGAATCAAACATTTGCATTCAGCCAAGTAGATGGTAGACAGTGAGTTGCAAGTGGTACAGGAAGCATTACAACGGAAGGAGCAACTTCTAGAAGAAGGGATTGCTCGAATGAATGATGTCACACAGCAGATTCGGGCACTGCAACAGGAATTGGAGAAACTTCGCACTCAACTGGAAGAACGGGCCCATATAATTATTAAACTCGAGGCTGAACTGTTGAAGCAACAAAAGGCTAAGGAACTGCTAATCAAGCAGACTAAAACATTAGCGGCTCAAAAGAACCAGAGTGAACTAGCTTGGCAGTAGGATATGAAACAACATGAAGAGACTTGGCAGAAGAAGCAGGCAACCTTGCGGACAAAATTGTTGCAAACACAACAGCGTGAGGCAGCTCTTAAAATAGCATTGGCACAAAAGGCTTCACCTTCTTCCACAATGTCCGAACAACAGATGAAGGAGCTTTTCTTACAACGGGAGGCTGAATTGTTATCTAGGCTCCAGGAGACGGAAGATCGTGCCAATACTTTAGGAGTAGAATGGGCCAAGTATTTCAACTATGCCAAGCGGGTTCGGGATGAACGCGAAGCTCTTCAGTTACAAGTACAAGAATTGGAAGAGGCACTTCAGGCTGTAGTGCCCAAAGATGCTGAGACCCCTCAGAGCGAGCGGAGAAAGTCGTTGAGGACATCGACTTCTTCGAAGGGGAGGATAGATGTAGACAACAGTTCGAAGCAGAAATAATTACCGAACTGTCTGACAAGAATGTCCTATGGAGAATCACAATTTTGAATATGTACATCAATTTTGATATTGTATGCGTCATTTAATGTTGTCTTGCAATGTAAAATCAACCGATCTAATGAATATGGATTGATTAGTTAACTGCACAAAAGGACAAACACAACCATCATTGTGTTAGACATCCAATTAGTTAGACATCTGGATTAGTTAGACGTCTAGACTATTGTGTTAGACGTCTAAGCCAGTTTGTTACGCTGGAAACGAATTGTTAAGCATAGGCGGTTTGGGACGGTTGAGACGGGTTAGTTGCAATAACTACCTGGGCTTACCTATAAATACCCCCCTATTTCATTTTGTAACCTATCCATACTTGTCTATAATGCAGATCTGTTGTGCAGCAAACGTTGTTCTGGATTGCGTGTTATGTGTGATTGCATCTGGGTTATAGTGTTGTGTTGCAGGTATTGATCATTGCTTGGTATGAGAAGAAGCATCGTTGTGTGTGTTGTTTTGTTGTTGCAGGAGCCAACAGAAGCGTTGAAGACTGAATGCTGAACACCCAGGCTGCAGACGTCTAGACTTGTCTGTCTCAACCAACCCGTCACACGTCCAAGCCTAGCCATCTAACTTGCTGGCAAACCCGTCCTAGACGTCTACTGCCTAGACGTCTAACCTGGTTCCTCTAGACGCTGCTGTCCAGACTTCCATCCTGTTTGTCTTAGATGTCTACCCACTAGACGTGTAACTCGTCTGACCTAGACCTCTGTCTAAACGTCTACCATGTTCACCCTAGATGTCTACCCCCTAAACGTCTAACCCATTGCTCTAGACGTCTATTGCCTAGATGTCTAACCTGACTATCCTAGACGTCTATTGCCTAGACGTCTAGCCTGACTGTCCTAGACGTCTATTGTTTAGATATCTTACCTGCATACCCCAGACATCTATTGTTCTAGACGTCTACTAAATTTACTCATCCATAACTAAATAGCATGTCAAGTTGTATAACCAAGTTCATCACCCCTTCCTGATTCTTGTCATTCCCTTGTCCTGGGAAAGCACTCACCCCTATCTACACACAAATGTCACAAGAACACATGTCCAGTTGGCATTGCTACCCAGGATCCTGTTTTAAGAGAAAAATTTGCAGGAGAACCAGAACATGTGATCAATTTCTTGTTTATGATTGCAGAAGAGGCTCGTGAACTTATGTCTGAGATGGGTTTCAGAACTGTGGAGGAGATGGTGGGCCGTGCAGATATGCTGGAGATGGATAAGGAAGTCATTAACAACAATGAGAAGCTGGAAAATATTAATCTCTCTTTTCTACTGCAACCTACAGCAGAGATTCGTCCAGAAGCTGCTCAACATTGTGTTCAGAAACAAGATCATGGGCTGGACATGGCCTGGGATCAAGAGTTAATCAAGCTTTCAAATCCAACACTGGAGAAGAAGCTTCCCGTTTACATGGAGATGCCAATTAAGAATTTTAATAGGGCAGTTGGTATGATGCTAAGTCATGAAGTCACTATTGGTTACGAATCTGCCACTAGGAAAGGATTTGGTCTTTTGCGCCCTAGACCCGCCCAACAGATTGAAAGGCCGGAAGGAAGGGATGCCTTCCGTGCCAATCTCCGAAGAAGGCCGGATCCTATACTACACTACTGGGGTTTGAGATAAGAGAACTGGAAAGAGATTGGAAAATGCAGAAAGAAATGTAAATGGCATTGCTATAGTGGTGGGGAAGAACAAGCAGCACAATCACTAATTAATACCCAAACTAACAGCAATCAAAACAAAACATGTAACAAAAACTTAACGTTGCGATTCCTTCCTATGTATCCTTCAGTCAAAATTCCAGATTCACTTAATTTCCAATGCCCTAATCCAGAGTGCAGAATTACAGCAATCAGAAAAATAAATGAACATGAAGCAGAAATACTTGCAGAAGGCAACATAAAAGAAAGAGACAAGAGTCAGAACCAATGATGCCTTGTATTGAAGCAAATGTTTGTTTACAATAGCTCTTTTAGCAATATGTTCCCCCCATTTTACAATGAAAGTGGACTGCTATTTATAGCAGAGTTTTCCCCTCAAAATACATTGAAGCCACTGCAAGGGAAACCTTGCATTCTTACTTTGAAAAATTGGAAAAAATTTGGAGGGCCAGGAGATTGCAGGATTCACTTGAGCAAGAAAGAAGGATCTGCCTGGCGCCTTTCCAGACTCTTACGTCGCTTGGATTCCCCAACTTCACAGAAGACAATGGAAACTGCCTCCCTAGGGAAGAATTGAAGCCGGCTTGGGATGCCTTCAAGAAGGATACAACGGCGATTGATAACTGGGCGGACTCGATTCTGGAGGCATAAGTGACGCAGCTCATATAGATCAACGCCTGCCTGACAGATTTGAGCCAGAGGGTCGACCAGACAGATATGCTCCGAACAGAGACCTTCAGGCGCCTGATAATTGATATTCGCGATCTCGAGCCCTTTTAGTAGGAAGCCTGGACTCAGGTTCAGGCTACATATGAACACATTCGAGAATGCCTTGCTTCCCCGAACACTAACCCAGAACAAGAAGCAGAGGAAGAAGGCGAGGAGCAGTCTGAAGAGGAAATGGAGAAAGGAGAAGAAACAGAGAAGGAATCTACTAATGACAGCGGAGAAGCAGAGCAGTAGAAAGAAGAGCAGCAAGGAGAAGCAGAAACCGGGATGACTCCTGGCCCAAAGGATGAAGGCATGGGTCCTTGCATCGAGGCGAGCTCGATACCTCGCGAGCCGCCAGGAATGTTGCCACATTTGGCTAAGCGGTAAAAATTTTGAAAATTTGAAAAAATCGTTGCATTTTTAGGACCATATCCTCTCCTTTCCTCCTTTTCAAGCTCAGTCCAGGCGATCCTCGGGATTGCATTTTTCAGGTGTCGATAAGTTCAAGTTTTCATTTTTCAGCGAGTTCTGGCAAAGGCAGGGGTACTCCTAGGTCGCACTCTTTTTGAGAAATTCCGGGAGTCGCTCGACTCCCGTCAGCATTTAGTGGATGTGAGCGGAAGCAAAAAAAGGTCAAAAATTTTCGAAGGCATGGCTTTCCTGCGAGTCACTCAATCTGGAGCGATTCCCGTCCTTGCCGCACTCCCCCAGCGACCGTCGTCATCGCTCCACTCTTCAGCGACCGCAGACAGGTTCAAAAAATAGAAAAAATGGCTAAGGCATGGACCCCGCCCGAGTTCGCTCCTGTTCTCTGGCGATCCTCGTCCTCGCTCAGCCTAGCTGCGATCCCCGGTGTCGCTTCAATTTCCGTGCGACCTTCAGCCTTGCCTCAGGTCTCAACGATCGCCAGTTCACCGGTTCCATCAGCCGAGCGACTCCCGACGTCGCACCATTTTCGGGTGAATGGCAGCAGAGGGATGAAAAAGTTTCTAAGTAGAGGGAGCCTGAGTTCGCTCCATCTCGGAGCGACTCTCGTCGTCGCCACTGATGCTCGGCAACTCCCGGGTTCGCCTCCCCCTTCTGCGATCGCCGGCTAATTCAAAAAATGTCCAAGGCAAGGAACCGCACCGGAGTTCGCCCCACCCAGCAGCGACTCCTGGGATCGCTCCCCTTTCGGTGTGACTCCCGGGTTCGCTCCATCTAGTAGCAACTCCCGTCGCCGCTCATTTAGCCCGACGAACCTCAGCGTGTCTTCCATAGTGTCCCTCTTCCATCTTGGCTTCCGCAAGTTCGCTCAAACCCTGAGCGATTCTCAACATCGCTCCTTTCTGTCTGCGACTTTCAGCTCCAGCATAGGGTTTTGCGACCCTTAGCAGTTTTTTAAGCGGACAAGGGAGCAGAGGTAGGTGGCCTGTCAAACTGCATTAATGGAGCACCAACTCAGTTTTTACCCATAGGACATCCTTTCAGACCCCTTAAACATCCCAAGGGACAGATCGTACTGGCGGCATTGAAGAGACGTGCCTTCTCAACTACCAGATCTGTCCGGTACTATACCAGGCTCAGGAGAATCGTGTTGCAGGTACGCTCACGGCCAGCAAAGGTCAAATTCTCAGCAGTTGTCGTAGTTTTGGGATTTTGTGCTTCAATGTATTTTGGGGGGAAAACTCTGCTATAAATAGCAGTCCACTTTCATTGTAAAAGGGGGGGAACTGTTGTCACATTTTGCACGGGGTGCAATGTTTTCAAGTTTGAAACAGTGTTGCTCTTCTTTTCCCCTCTTCCTCTATTTTCCTTCCTTCTTCTCTCCTTTCCTTTTCCTTCCCACATTCTCTTTCTTTCCCCCCTTTCTCGGAGTCCCCCAGTTGTTTTTTTAACTTTCCAGCAAGTTACCTGAAAAATGGCTAAGTGTTGGTGCGAAGTTCGCACTTCGCCCAGTTTTGGTGCGAAGTACGCACTTCGCCCAGTTTTGGTGCGAAGTTCGCACTTCGCCCAGTTTTGGTGCGAAGTACGCACTTCGCCCAGTTTTGGTGCGAAGTCTGACTTCGCCCCAGTTTCTGGGTGCACCTTGCAACTGGCAGACTGGCAGGCTGACAGAAAATGACAAAGTGCCGGAGCAAAGTCCGTACGGCGGCAGACACCAGTTTTCCCTGTGCGCAGTCCGACTTCGCAGCAAAGTCGGAGTGCGCCCTTGACAGGTGCGCAGTGGGGAGACAAACTCAGAATTTGACCAAGGCATGAAGGCCTTCCCGACTGCACTGTATTCCGCCCGCGCATCCCGAGGCGCTCCGATCCCAAGCAAAGATGGATAGACTGCCCTCCAAGGCAGACACGTGTCAAACAACATCACCCATCTTCTGACAAGTGTCCAGCTTCGGGATTAGAGCCGAAACGTGCCGAGCAAAAGGACAAGCATGGGCTGCACTGCCTGTGCCAGTAGCCTCATTCAAAGCTGATCTGAGGTTCTACCTGCTCCAGCTACCCGCATCACTGCCAGATTGAAGTTCTGCCCAACACACCGCCACGTAGCCGTCCAGCTTCCAGGAAGACCATGCTTGCGGGTACAGTCCGGTCCGACAAAAGGTCAGCATTTGCGGCTCTTTCGCCGCTTTTGTCAACTTATGTTTGACTGGGACCTTGTGCCCATTAATGTAACGGGAGGGACTCGGGCTATAAAAGCCCACCATGAATTCATTGTAAAGGGTGGATGGGGAATGTCTGTTAGGGAACCAATGTAACCGTGCTTCTGCTTATAAATATAATTTGTATGCCCGGTTCCGTTCTCGCCTTCGTTTTTTATGCTTTGCCTTTCTATTCATGCCTTAGGCTAACCTGTCACGGCTCGCTGATTCATTTCAGCATTTGGTGAGCAGGTGCCTCTAGCATTGCTTGTTTAAAGCACCCCCTGTACTTCATTAATTAAAAGGATACATAGAATGGATGTAGTAGCAGTTTCATCAGTTGTGTGTTAAGTTGTTGGTCCGTATCTGGTGATTGGTGCTGCTGCATCTTGTTAGTTCCTTGTAGGGAATGTCTGTTAGGGAGCCATTGAAGCTGTGCAATTAAATTCTCTACATGACACATATACCTGGCTCTGATATCTCTATGATTGCTTTCTACCCATGTTAGTGTCCGTAGGTGGTGATTGACGTGTTGCCGTACTGTTAGTTCCTTGTAGGGAATGTCTGTTAGGGAGTCGTTGTAGCCGTGCGTACACCGCTTGGGTATCGGAAGTATACGTTAGATTTTGCAGTTCTCAGTCGTGCTTTATATTTATAATGCAGTGAGTATTGGTGATTGCTTGGTTGCCGTACTGTTAGTTCCCCCCCACCAACCTCCAAGTATATTTGTATATTCTTTCTGTACATTTATCTCTTTCTTGCACTCTTAGCTTAAATCAGAAAACCCCCCAAAAGGAGTCGGCCTTCTCCGGAGATTGGCTCGGAAGGCATCTCTTCCTTCCGGCCTTTCATGCTGGTGGGCGAATCTGGGCGCATTGACCCGAAATCCTTTCCTCATAGCAGATTCGTAACCAACAGTTTCTACGCACGCCCGGTGGGACCCTGGTCCCACGTTTGAAGAAAAATTTTCTGATCAGTCTCCACCTGGCGCTGACAGTGGTTTCCGAGCACCTGGTGAGACAAGGAATTTTCTCACCCCCGACGAATTGAAGCACCGGTGTTCGCTTCATTGCTGTTCCAAATCGAACACCAGCAACTCGCACGAACAAATCCTCTGAGTCCGAAAGACCGGTCCCAGCACCTTCATGCACACAAGAAGGTGGCAAGAAAGGGATCCAAGAAGCCTGCCTGAGTTCTACAAACTGGACATCAACGCTCGAGGCGAGATTCCCAGGCTGGCTGACCCGCGAGCTCGTGTCGACGAAGCCGAGGCTGAGATACAAGAAGAAGCCGAAGCTGAAATCGGCGGAGCTGAGTACGAAATAGAAGAGGCCGAGGAAGAAGAAGATCCTGCATCCTAGGAAATTACCGACACTCAGTACACAATCGACGATGGAGAAGAAGAAGAAGAAGAAGAAATGGCTGCTCAACAGCCGAATGACGATGATCTCTTCCCGGCGGTGGACTCTACGAGGCCCTTGGCCCTGGTCGGACAGCAAGCTGTGCCCCCTGCTGCTTTAAAGTCTATTCCCACATACGACGGCTACGGCAAGACGGCGTACGAGCACATCCAGGACATCCTTGCCCTGGCCGCATTGCATACTATTACCGATGAGAGTGTGAAGACCCGTTTGCTGGCCCTTTCCCTGAGGGGAAAGCTTCTCTACTGGTGGAGATCGCTGCCAGAGGGATCCATCACAGGGTGGCCCCAGCTTGCCAGAAGGCTCGTAAAAGGATGCAACGAGTCTGCTGACCCTACTTCTCTATCGCATCGGTTCCAAGCTATCCGGAGACATCCTCGGGAGGAGGTGTCCGATTTTAACATCGGGTTTGCGAGATCCCGGAAACGGGTACCTCGCGAACTTCGGCCTTCAGCCGGCATGGATGCTCACTACTATCCGAGATCCTTCAACTCAGACATATGCTCGTCGCTCGAAGATCGCCGGAATCGACGAGTTCCTCGCGCTGTACTGAAGTCGCCTGACAAGTCGAAGGCGACATTATCTCCATCGGCAGGCTTCCGTCCAGGGTACAGGAACCCATTCATCCCGACTTCCCCAGATCACAATATCCTTCTGCTTCTGGTGGTGCGCCATCCACATCAGGACAGCAACCCCAGCAGCAGTGGAATCCGGCGCCGATCGTAACTCCTTACGGCCCGCCTCAGTTGCATTACCCTCATCTGCCTCCTCCCGCCCCGCATTTTCCAGCACTTCTTGCTCCCCCACAGTACGCATCTTATTCTAACCTTCCTCCATTGGCTGCATTGCCTCCACCGGCACAGTTGCCGCCACCCGACAAGACAGCATCCAGAACACGATTCTACAGGAGGTGCGGGCTTTGGCCTCCGGATACCATGCCATGTCCAATGACATGACCGCTATGAAGAAGAAGCATGCCCAGATGGACCTTGCTCCTAGGAGGTCGTATGCGCCACCCGCACTAACAAAAGACAAAGCCTCGGAACATCAGCCGCAGAGGCGTCCGCCTTCGAGAAATGCTGCTATAGAAGACCCGCCTGGTCCTCCCGACCAGGTCAACTGGTGCACCATGTGCAACGACCCGCATTCGGAGGAAGACTGCACTCTGCACCAGCACTACATCCAGACATTGGCCGGCAGCGCTATAGAAGACGATGAGCTGTACATGATCTTGGACGGCGAGGCCAACTTTGCCCTCCCCGAAGAGAATCTAGCTTCACCTGCCAAGGAAGAAAATAAAGCTGCGGATGCGACCAAACCTTTGCAAGTCTACGCAAGAAGAGAAAAACCGCAGCCCGGTGGGCTGCCGCCATACAAGCGGCTGTGGCCTTACACAGCCCAGGAGAAGGCATCCAAAGATAAAGCTCCAGCCAAGCCTTCTCCGGCAAAGGCTGCCGCTGTTCCAACCAAACCTCCCCGCAAAGGCCCCAACTCCGGCTAAGGCTCCCGTACCTCAGCCTCCAGCCGAGACCAAAGAACAAGCCCAGGGAGAAGTCGAAGTACCCGTCTCTGACCAAGAGACAGCGAGTTGAGGCCACCCAACAGTATCGGACGAAGTATGAGCCAGCAAAACATGCAGAGGGAGCTAGTACCTCGGGCTACAGTATTATAGACGAGTTGAAAAGAACGCCCGCGAGAATCAGCATGTATGATGCTCTTCTGCTCCCAGGCCAGGTGGATCTGCTGCAAGAATCACTGAAGAACATGAAGAGCGGCAGACAGGTACAGCCCGCTGTCCTGGTTCAACCTTTTGTAGTCTCCGCCACTGGGAAGAACAGACCGCCACCCTTTTATCTGTCTTTACGGATGCAAGGGCACATAGTTCACAACTGCATGGTGGATTCTGGTGCTTCCTCGACTGTGATGCCGAAGGCCGTCTGCGATGAGATCGGGATGGAATACACACGGAGCAGCCAAGGCGTGCTACAATTAGACGGCACCCCTGTTAAGACAGTTGGTGTCATAAAGGACATCCCTATCCGACTGCACAAAGCTCTCGACATCGTAGTCATCCAAGAGGTCGTGATTGTCGACCTGGAGCCCTACTTCGGCATGTGTCTCTCTCGGGAGTTCACTGCAAAGTTGGGCGGGTACCTGTCTCTAGACTACTCACACATGGAAGTGCCCTTCAAAGAGAGGAGAGCGAAAATTTTTAATGAGAAGCCTTCCCCCTTCCTAGTAGACAAGATACCCGGAGGAGAATTGGACTGCATGGTCCAGATGTCAGAGGAAGTGGAGCTGACAGTGGAGCTGACCGAGCAAGCCTTCGAAGTGCTACAGCTTGAAGATGAGTTCTCATTACGGGACTTCAATGCCGTAATCGGGACAGACAGCAGGTCATTACTCCATTGTACAGCCCGAGAGGCTTGACGTGTCAACTGCAAAAAAAGTGGGACCCGCACCCGAAGAGCTGTGGAAGCTTTTCTTTGACGGCGCGCGATGCAAGAATGGCGCCGGTGCAGGGGTACTTCTGGTTTCTCCAAACGGAATCCAGAAGGACTATGCCTACAGAGCCGGCTCGGAGCTGCACTAACAACTCGGCGGAATACGAAGCCCCGTGCTTGGGTTTGCGAAAGGCGGAGAGGCTCGGGATCAAACACCTGCAGATCTTCGGAGATTCAGAGCTGGTGTGTCACCAAGTTACGGAGAAATGCGCATCCAAACAGCATTTTCTTAGAGCGTACCGTAACCGGGTGTGGGACCTGATGGAGTCATTCGACTCGTTGAATGTCAAAGCAATATCGCGTGAGAAAAACAAGCACGCCGATATTCTGGCGTCTGTTGGAGCCAGTACGTTCCGGCTGAAGACGTTGTCCAGAGACCGAAGCCGGTTCGTACTATCTACAGGCCTTCTGTGCCTGATAAGGACACCCACTGGCAGGTGTTCAGTTGCGACGAGGAGATCGTCACATTCTTGGTTAACGAAGTGTGTGTAATCGAAGGTAGAGACCCTGATGACGAGCAATATGAGAGGTTGATACAGTTACGGAATAATCATGTCCCAAAAGGACTGATTACATTAGAGAGTCTCTTTGATCAGAATGACAAAGCAATATCTCACAGAATCAAAGTAGACCCGAGGCAGTATGCTGACCTGGAACTTGAACTTGGTAAAACTATCAAGGTCGGAACAGACTGCACGTCGGAGGAACTTGGGCAGATCAGATCACTGTGCCAGGAGTTCCCCGACATCGTGGTCTGGTGCTACGAGGATTTGAGGGGGTATGACAGAACTGTCATCCAGCATACCATTGAGCTAGAGGATGGCGCCAAGCCGTTCCAACAGAAGCAGAGGGCCGTGAATCCAAAGATTGAGGCCATGATGAAGACCGAGCTCTTGAAGATGTTGGAGGCCAAGATCATCTACCCCATCAAACATTCATCTTGGGTCGCGAATTTGGTGCCCGTGAGGAAAAAGAATGGCGACATTCGTCTCTGTGTCGACTTCAGAAACCTAAATCAGGCTTCCCTCCGGGACCACTATCCGCTTCCCCAAATCGACCAGATTCTACATATCGTTGCTGGAGCCCAGAGATTTTCACTTTTAGATGGATTTTCTGGCTACAACCAGATTTGGGTCAAAGACGAAGACCAGCATAAGACGGCGTTTACCACGAAGTGGGGGACGTTCGCCTATCAGCGCATGCCGTTTGGCTTATCCAATGCTGGCGCCACGTTCCAAAGGGCCATGGACTTGGCCTTCCGAGAGCTTCTCAATAAAATTATTGTCATCTACCTTGATGACATGACTGTTTTCTCTCATCAACGAGGAGATCATGTTTCGCACCTACGACAAATATTTGAGAGTTGTCGAGAATTCGGCATTTCTATAAACCCGAAGAAGTCTGTCTTCTCGGTAAAAGAAGGAAAGCTGCTGGGACATGTCATCTCCGAGGAAGGCCTCGCCATTGACCCTGACAGAGCAGAAGCCCTCGTTCACTTACCAGCCCCCATTGATAAAAAAGGGCTGCAGTCCTTCTTCGGTCAGATTAACTTCGTGCGGAAGTTCATCCCCGACTTCGCACAGGTGATCAAGCCTATGGCCGAGCTACTGAAGAAAGATACACCTTACGAATGGACTGATGAGAGAGAGCAAGCCTTCGAGGAAATCAAGGCTCGAATTACGCAAGCTCCGGTATTGACAAACCTGGACTACTCCAAGGACTTCATCCTGTATGCAGTGGGAGAACCCGAAAGTTACGCTGCAATCCTGACTCAGAAGGGAGACGATGGTGAGGAGCGCCCCATAGCGTTCCTGAGCCAAGTGATTCTGCCGCATGAAGAAAAGTATAATTTTATAGAGCGGCAAGTTCATGCTGTCATGAAGTCCCTTCGAAAGTTCAGGCATTTTGTCTCCCAGAGCAAGACCACTTGTCTTTGTGATTCACCCGGACGTTCGAAGCTTCATCTTACAAGGAGAACCGGGTCACAAGAGAGCGGGATGGATTGCCAAGATCCAGGAGTTTGACATTGAAGTACGGCCCACCAAGCTTATCAGAGGCCGAGCCTTGTGTCAGGAATTGGCCCGAAGCGCTGTAGCCGGCATCTCCGCCCGTAAGTGGGAGGACACAGCGACACGCATATACCTAGCCAACTCCTTATCGGAGGGGAGTGATTGGACAGATGAACTGGTGAGATACTTCTGCACCGGAAGATGTCCCGATCACCTGAACGCCTGACAACGAAGGAGATTTCGGTTGGGTGCACTCAAGTACACTCTTCGCCCCGAGGGGCTTTATTTCAAAAACATCGACGGCATCCTGTTGCGGTGCGTCAGAAAATCAGACCAGTCTAGGGTCCTCGGAGATTTTCATTCCGGGATGCCTGGGGGTCACCATTCTTCAAGGCCAACGGCCTTAAAAATAATAAGGGCTGGGTACTATTGGCCCACTCTGTTTACAGACGCGCATGCGGTCTGTTCAAAATGTGATCAATGCCAGAGGTTTGCTGGCCGAAACAGAAAAGCACCCCTGCCCCTTCAACCGATTCAGGCCGAGACTCCGTTCCAGCAATGGGGTCTAGACTTCATTGGGGTGATTTCTCCTAACTCCTCCGCCGGACACAAGTTTATTCTCACGACTACTGACTATTTTACACGGTGGACGGAGGCAATCCCGACCAAGAACGCAGACCAAGAAACGGTCATCATGTTCATTGAGAGCCTGATTACCCACTTCGGGGTTCCAGAGTCGATTGTGACCAACAACGGTCCGAGATTTGTAGGCACTGTACTCACGGAGTACACTGGCAGAGTTGGCATCTATCACAAGATGTCTTCTAATTACTACCCGCAGGGGAATGGCCTTGCCAAGTCTACTAACAAGAACCTCCTGAAGATCATCCGGAGGACCATTGAAAGAAACAAGCGGGCTTGGCACTTTCTCCTGAACCGGGCACTGTGGGCAGACAGAGTTGCATTTAAGAAATCCCTCAGAACGTCCCCCTATGCGCTCGTCTATGGCAAAGAGGCTGTCATGCCATCACACATCGAGATCCCCGCCCCGTGGATGATTGTCGAAGACGGGAGCAGCGGAGACCCGGTGGACGACAGATCGTGCCAACTCCTGCAGCTTGGAAGAAGACAGAGAAACCGCATACCGGGCCTTCACCGATCACATTGCAAGCAACCCAAGGCTGGTTTGCAAAAGGCACTACTTGCCCGAGTTTTCGAAATCGGGGACCTGGTGCTGAAGTGGGACTCATATAAAGCAAAGCCAGGTAATCACGGGAAGTTTGATGCTCTCTGGGAGGGCCCTTATCAGATTGCCCGGGTGAACCAGTTCAATGCCTACGTACTGCGGGATATGGAGGGTCAGCTCCTACCTATCCCTGTCAACGGGTTCCACTTAAAGATTTACCGCTGCTGAAGGTGCCCAAGTGGCCCTTCCTTGTAAAAAATTTTCCCTTATGCTTTTTCATTTCCCAGCATGTACAGTTCCTTGTTTTCAGCTTTTAATTTTATTTTTTATTATTTGAGCTTAACTGCGGCACGAGAGAGAAAGACGGACTTCGCAGCGAAGCCCGTCGGCGCCCCTCAGGGATGGGCGAAGTTCGGCTGTACAAAAGAAGAAGCAAACAAAGAAAGAAGAAAAAAGGAAAAAAATAAAAAATTTGGCTAAGTGTTGGCCGAAGTCCAACTTCGCAGCGAAGTCGGGCTTCGGGCCAGCCGAAATGCGAAGCTTGTTAAAGGAAAAGACTGCAAAGCAAAGGAGGACGGACTGCGCCCAACCTTGGGCGAAGTCCGACTTCGCACGCGAAGTCCGACTTCGGCCGGCTAGTGTGCGAAGTCCGAACTACGCACGACCTCCGCACGAAGTGCAAACTTCGCGTGAAGTTCGCACTTCGCCCGAACTTCGGGCGAAGTCCGACTCACTTCAATGTGCAAGTTGCGCAGTTCGGACAGTAAAAGGAAACAGAGCAGTTCAACGTGCACTTCGCGCGAAGTTCGAACTTCGCCCGAAATTCGGGCGAAGTCCGACTTCGCCGGCGAAGTCGGGTCGCGCCCAACTTTGGGCGAAGCCCGACGGCGCCTCGTTTTCTGGGCCAATTTGGGCAAATGTTAAAAAATGAATAAAATATTCAAAAAAGGTCCCAAGTTGGGCCCAAGGCACGTTGCGACCGTTTCAAAGTGGGTTTCCGCACCAATGCTTCTTTCTTGAGCAGTGTGCCCTGATTTTGGCCGTGACGTCAGCCATGGCGCAGCGTCCAAGACAGAGTTAATGATTGCACATTCCTCAACGAAAGTGCAAGCAAAAGAACATGGCACGTCTACTGGAGTGCACTTTTTCCAAACATTCTCCTGCGCAGCCATCTAAGAGCCTTAACACAGCCGACCTATCCCTTCCTGCGCGGCATTTATGATGCTGTCTTTATCTAGAAAGGGGGGTCAGATGTTTTCAAACATTCCAGACTACACAGATTATTCCTCGGACAGTGCTAATTATTCCTGTGACAGCGAAATCTGCTGCAGACGACCTGAACCTGTAATTATTGCTGATTCGAAGAGATTGTCCGAGGAAAGATGCCAGTGTCAGCGCAGTCCAGTGGAAGTGGCGAACCAAAGGATTTACCGCGGTCGGGCGTTTTCAGAAGCGAAACCCCGCCAGAAAGAAAGTCAAAGTCTCGGACGAAAAAGGTACAGCGTGGGCAAGCCCCACCACCTCCGTTAAATTACTTAGCGGGGTACAAGGACGGCTCATTTTCTATGAGCTTGACGAAGCTGCGGGCAAATGTGGAGAGCTGGGCAGACAAAGTTTCGCCCTCCCACCATTTCGGAGCGGCGTACAAATCCAATCTGTTCAAATTCTTGTGCCCTCCTGTCCACCAATGCCCGGAACTGGTAGACCTAATTGTCAGACACTACAGACCAGTTACCCGGCAAATTTGCAGCTCCAGCGGTAAACCCTTGTTCACTCTGCGCAGGGAGACTGTCCAGCCGACTTTCGCCCCAGGGTTGGAGTATGACTCCAGCACCATCCTCAGAAAGATAAATTTGGGCGAGCAGGCGGGACGTTTCGCTAATACCAAACGGATGAGGGATTTCCTCAATTCAGAGCTAAACGCCCCGCTTGCAGCCGGACAGTGGCCAACTGGCCCCATGCCCTTGGCACAATTTCAGAGCAAGTACTTGTATACCATTTTGGCATCAATTCTTGGCTGCGACTCTGATGAGCTGGTACGACCGTGCACCACTAGCGCTGGCAGAATGTCTCCTATGCGGAGAATCCTACGAACCAGCAGCACAGAGAAGCGGAAAACGTCCCATCTTTTTCGACTGGGCAGACTGGCTGGCATACGCCATCCACTCCAGCCTGGTCAGAATTCAGAAGAAGCAATCCACCGATTTTCGGTTTAGTTCTGTTCTAGCCTGGCTTTGTTTGTACCATTTGCACCCCCGAATGCCGATCCCAAACCTGAAGAAGGTCAACGACAAGGGAGAGCCACAGCCCGTCTATAACTGGACGGATGACTTATACCGGAAAGGGTCCTACTACAAGTTCAACTTCAACTTTCTGGGATTCGTCATGTCAGTCTTCAGCGAAAGCGAAGTCCCCCGTCCCCCGAGAGAAATGACGAGCGCTTTGATAAATCAGAAGCTCGGGGACGTTTTCAGACTGACGCAAGGGATTGTGGTTAGAATCTACGGATTCAAGGGCAAACCCCATTTGCTGCCCTACTGGTGCTCAGAGCATCTGTTCGGGATGGAAGTTGCCCGACAAATGGACTATGTTGAAGAGGAGTTCGGCCTAGGAAAGAAGAGAGGACAGATTTTTCAATACCCTCTTTCCTGGGCAAACGTTGAGATTTTTGAGGTAGGACAGCATGTCTACCTTGAGCAAGAGTTTTCCCGGATTGGCCTGGTTCTGTTGCCGCAGCGTTGGAAGTATGACCCATATGGGATAAGGGGAAAGTTCGCACATCTCTGCCCCCGGGCAGATATAACCGAGGATAAGTGCGATGTGGTCCATGTGGACCTTGACTGGGAAATCGAATTGATGGAAGCTTCTCCTCCTTGGCAGGATTTTTACTGTGAGGAGGTGACATATGACCCCAAGCGAAACCCGGACCACCAGTTCACATCTCCAGGGTTCAAAAAATTTCTATCCAAGATAGCAGGCCTTAACTGGTCTAAAGAAAAGATTACTGAATGCTGGAAGATGAGATGCCGCACGCAGCACGACAAGTCCACGAGAAGAAATCTGGCCGTAGATGACGACTTTTCGGTTCTCTATGACATGCATCATGACAGCTGGCGGCCGTTCGCATATCAAGGTTACGTTCCCCGAGGCCCCTTTGAGGACTATAAAGGAGGGTCTTCCTCCCAACAGTTGTACACTTCGGCATCTTCCAGCGTGGGCCCAGCAGACATCCAGGTCGAACCAATGCAGCCCATGGATTCCAAGGCGGCGCCTGAGAAGGCGAAAGAGTTAGTCAAAGCAACGCCCGAGGCAATCCCTCAGGCACGAAATGCGCCAGCACCGCCACAGAGTAGACCGGTTGCGGCAGACCTTCTGCAATTCAAACCCCGGTACAAGTTTACCGTGGGAGCCTCAGCGCCTGCTGCACCTGCTTCATCTCCTTCCCCTGATCCGACTGTTATTCCAGAGGAGAAGAAGCGGAAGAGAGTTGAGAAAATCAGGCGACCTAGCCTGATAGTGCAGCAGCCAGTCGCAGAGCCGCAGCCGCGTTCTGCCGCCGCAGAGACAGTTTCTCTGGGCAGTCCCAAGCCAGCCGCCGAAATAAGGAGCACAGACATCCATCCGGCATCGGCTCAGGCGGAGCCTGCAGGTACGTTTGCTGCCCCTGTCTCTTTCGTCTCATCCAGTCCTACTCCCACTCCGTCTCCCGCTCAATCCGAGCAAGTTATGACCGTATCCCCCTCTCCGTCTCCGCGCCCTTCTATCGGCCCCCATTCTTTTGATCAGTTTGCTCAGAACCCTAACGTCTCTCTTTCTCTGAGCACAACTCCAAACCCTTCGCCTGAAGTTAGTGCTGAGACCGTCCGTTCACCATCACATCCACCTTCTCAGCCGCTTCAAACCCTCACAGTATCAGCCGCTCCCATCTCCATTTCCCGGTCGCCCCCAGAAGCGGCCGATTCTTCCAAGGTCCGTCCGGTTCCTCCTGATCCCATTCCCGCAGGAGAGACGTCTCAGCAGAACCCTAGGCTGGGGGAACCGGATTTCATGGACGACCTCCAGAATACAGACGACTTGCCCTTGGCAACGAGAGCTGTAGAGTATTCTGTCTCTTTCCTTCAGAACCTGAAGCGGAGGAGACCTGAAGAGATAGCCGCCCCGGTAAAACGTGCAAAGTACAATTTCGAGAGGAGAGTGATTACAACAGAGAAAATAATCCCAAAAGTGAAGAAGCCTCTCCGGGAAATGACCAGGGCGGACTACGAGCTCCAGACAAAGGAGAAGAGCTTTGACGACATTAACAAGCAATATCAGATTCAGTCGATTATGCGCAAAGCTGACAGTCTCTTTGTCAAAATTCTGGAGGAGCAGGAAGAACTTTTCGGGTTGCAGGATAAAATAAGGCAGCTTGAAGAGGACCTGTCTAGGTCCACGGAGCAGCTGGAAGCGGTGCGGCAAGAAATAGATGAACTCAAAGCCCAGCTGGCCGCTTCTCAGCAACAAGCCGCAACCGAAAAGCAAGCAGCCTCGGAGCAGATTTCTCAGCTCCAAGAGTCTTTGAAGCAGGCGCAGTCGCAACTTGCAGAGAGAGCATCTCAAGCGACGGTCTTTTCAAAGACAAAGGTTAAGGAGATGCGGGCTGGTTTGCTGCGGGAATGCAAGCCCCACACCTTTAAGGCGATGGCAGTTCTGGATTTCGCATCCAGAATTCAAGAAGTTTCGCCCGGGAAAGCCTGTGGTAGAGGAGGCCGAGCGTCAGGCGAAGCAATGGCCGGACTCGGCAATAAATCTTCGAAGCGCGAGCGCAACGGCCTCCAATTTTCTCCCGTGTCCTCATTCGCTGCAGAGATGGGCAGGTGCAAGGGTGACCTTGCACAAATATTTCAAAAAAGTTGAAGAGGTGAGGGTTGCCGGACGAATGCTTGATGCATTTGGACATGAAAGGGATATCTGTCCGGCCCCCTTTCACGCTCTTTCGAACTAGGGTGCCCGGGTTTTGTTGAGAATGGCGAGCTTCTCACCCTAGATCGGTGAAAAGGAATTGGCAGTCCTTTGAAGCAGACATACGACTGAAATTGATAGGCTGGATCGAACCAATTCAAGACAATCAGGTCACTCGGATGGTGTCCAAATATTCCAAGATCAGCTCCTACTTCCAGGAGTTAGAAAAAAGATACCTCACCATCGACCTGCACGCGGTCGCTGCTTTCCACGCGGCTTTAGAAGATGTAGCTGACCGCCGGCCATTCGAGGCAGAAGCCTGGCATCAAGCCCAGGCGGCATACACTCGCATTTGCGAGGCAGAAGCAAGAGATGGAGAGCTTTCGGAAGGTGATTCCGAGGGGGCAACTGACAAGGATGAATCTGAAGAACAGTTGTCGCAAGGAGAACAGCTAGAGTAGCAAAAGCCAGGGGAGGCAAGTTCCTCTGTACCCAAAGGATGAAGGCATGGATTCTTTGCACCGAGGCGAGCTCGACACCCTGCGAGCCGCCAGAAATGTTGTCACATTTTGCACGGGGTGCAATGTTTTCAAGTTTGAAACAGTGCTGCTCTTCTTTTCCCCTCTTCCTCTATTTTCCTTCCTTCTTCTCTCCTTTCCTTTTCCTTCCCGCATTCTCTTTCTTTCCCCCCTTTCTCGGAGTCCCCCAGTTGTTTTTTTAACTTTCCAGCAAGTTACCTGAAAAATGGCTAAGTGTTGGTGCGAAGTACGCACTTCGCCCAGTGTTGGTGCGAAGTACGCACTTCGCCCAGTTTTGGTGCGAAGTTCGCACTTCGCCCAGTTTTGGTGCGAAGTCTGACTTCGCCCCAGTTTTTGGGCGCACCTTGCAACTGGCAGACTGGCAGGTTGACAGAAAATGACAAAGTGCCGGAGCAAAGTCCGTACGGCGGCAGACACCAGTTTTCACCTGTGCGCAGTCCGACTTCGCAGCAAAGTCGGAGTGCGCCCTTGACAGGTGCGCAGTGGGGAGACAAACTCAGAATTTGACCAAGGCATGAAGGCCTTCCCGACTGCACTGTATTCTGCCCACGCATCCCGAGGCGCTCCGATCCCAAGCAAAGATGGATAGACTGCCCTCCAAGGCAGACACATGTCAAACAGCATCACCCATCTTCTGACAAGTGTCCAGCTTCGGGATTAGAGCCGAAACGTGCCGAGCAAAAGGACAAGCATGGGCTGCACTGCCTGTGCCAGTAGCCTCATTCAAAGCTGATCTGAGGTTCTACCTGCTCCAGCTACCCGCATCACTGCCAGATTGAAGTTCTGCCCAACACACCGCCACGTAATCGTCTAGCTTCCAGGAAGACCATGCTGCGGGTACAGTCCGGTTCGACAAAAGGTCAGCATTTGCAGCTCTTTCGCCGCTTTTGTCAGCTTATGTTTGACTGGGACCTTGTGCCCATTAATGTAACGGGAGGGACTCGGGCTATAAAAGCCCACCATGAATTCATTGTAAAGGGTGGATGGGGAATGTCTGTTAGGGAACCAATGTAACCGTGCTTCTGCTTATAAATATAATTTGTATGCCCGGTTCCGTTCTCGTCGCTTCGTTTTTTATGCTGCCTTTCTATTCATGCCTTAGGCTAACCTGTCACGGCTCGCTGATTCATTTCAGCATTTGGTGAGCAGGTGCCTCTAGCATTGCTTGTTTAAAGCACCCCCTGTACTTCATTAATTAAAAGGATACATAGAATGGATGTAGTAGCAGTTTCATCACTTGTGTGTTAAGTTGCTTGGTCCGTATCCAGTGATTGGTGCTGCCGTCTTATTGTTAGTTCCTTGTAGGGAATGTCTGTTAGGGAGCCATTGAAGCTGTGCGGTTAAATTCTCTACACGACACATATACCTGGCTCTGATATCTCTATGATTGCTTTCTACCCATGTTAGTGTCCGTAGGTGGTGATTGACGTGTTGCCGTACTGTTAGTTCCTTGTAGGGAATGTCTGTTAGGGAGCCGTTGTAGCCGTGCGTACACTGCTTGGGTATCGGAAGTATACGTTAGATTTTGCAGTTCTCGCTCGTGCTTTATATTTATAATGCAGTGAGTATTGGTGATTGCTGGTTGTCGTACTGTTAGTTCCCCCCCACCAACCTCCAAGTATATTTGTATATTCTTTCTGTACATTTATCTCTTTCCTGCACTCTTAGCTTAAATCAGAAAACCCCCAAAAGGAGCCGGCCTTCTCCGGAGATTGGCTCGGAAGGCATCTCTTCCTTCCGGCCTTTCATGCTGGTGGGCGAATCTGGGCGCATTAACCCGAAATCCTTTCCTCATGGCAGATTCGTAACCAACGGGAACATATTGCTAAAAGAGCTGCTGTAAACAAACATTTGCTTCAATACAAGGCATCCTTGGCTCTGACTCTTGTCTCTTTATTTTATGCTGCCTTCTGCAAGTATTTTTGCTTCATGTTCATTTATTTTTCTGATTGCTGTAATTTTGCACTCTGGATTAGGGCATTGGAAATTAAGTGAATTTGGAATTCTGGCTGAAGGATACATAGGAAGGAATCGCAGCGTTAGTTTCTGTTACATGTTTTGTTTGGATTGTTGTTGGTTTGGGTATTAGTTAGTGATTGTGTTGCTTGTTCTTCCCCACCACTATAGCAATGCCATTTACATTTCTTTCTGCATTCCAATCTCTTTCCAGTTCTCTTATCTCAAACCCCAGTAGTGTAGTATAGGAGCCGACCTTCTCCGGAGATTGGCACGGAAGGCATCTCTTCCTTCCGGCCTTTCAATCTGTTGGGCGGGTCTAGGGCGCAAAAGACCAAATCCTTTCCTAGTGGCAGATTCGTAACCAACTGTCACCAAAAGATACAATATGGAAGGTCTGCCTACAGACACCATTCATGTTAAACTGACAGGAAGTGCAGGTCAGAGTCTTGGAGCATTCCTCTGTGCAGGAATTACCCTAGAGCTAGAAGGGGATAGCAATGATTATGTTGGTAAGGGTCTATCAAGAGGTAAGATCATAGTCTATCTCTATCCTCCAAGAAGAAGTCTATCTCTATCTTCATGTCATTGTTTTTTGTGAGTCTCTCTTGCATCTATACTACTACACATACTTTTGGCTGCATCACTTTTGCGTGTTCTCCTTATATAGGTTGTTCCTTGTTACATTGGATATTGTGTAGGTTCTCATGCTGGTCACCACTTGATTATTGTTGCTTAGGTTGTTGCATTGGCTGTCGCGCAGGTTCTCGTGCACATCTTCATCACTTCTACTCCATACTGAGTTGGCTTGCGTGTCATGCATTGTGCAAGTCTATGGCATTTGCACATCGATTTTTTCTCGTCTGCTCACGTCTGTCCGAGCACTGAATTATCTATCATTCACTAGCCACCTTTGTTCAGTGTCACTACAGTCTCCAATCCAAACTTGTTGCGACAATGGCACCAATTGTAACAAAACAGTTGTACTCCCCAATCGAATGTACAAGAAAGTGTAAACAACAACAACAACAACTATTAACAGCAATAATCCATATACATGCACATAAAAGGAATCTCAAAGTTAAGTTATCAGCAAGAACAACAATTCACTTCCATTGATATATGCACAATCCAGTACATAATACCAACACCTATACATAAGATGTCTCCTACATCCTTTTCATTGATACTATAATTTGATCCAATGATCAAAACACTTTTGAACTTGCTTTTGGTATTTCATTTCTCTTAGAAATTTTGTTCATGATCTAAGCACTATATTGTTGGCTCTTTATTAGAAAGAAATGTACGATATGGGCAGCACATTTTAATAGAGAATGCTGATAATGATTGCCTTTCTTTCAGGGCAGTTGCAGAGTATCTTTCTTCAGGCCTACCTTACAAGCTAGCTGCTAATGATGTTTACTTGACTGGTGGTTGTAAACAAGCTATGGAAGTCGTTCTTGCAATTTTAAGTCGTAAAGATGCGAACATTTTGTTGCCACGACCAGGATACCCTCAATGTGATGTTCTCTTGGCGTACAATGATGTCCAAGCCAGGCATTATAATTTAATTCCAGAAAGGGGTTGGGAAGTCGATTTAGACCATGTTGAAGCAATAGCGGACAGCAACACAGTAGCAATTGTGCTTATTAATCCCAATAATCCATGCGGTGTTGTTTTCAGTCAGGAACATTTAGCTAAGGTGGTGCTATAATTTACTTACAGAGCTTGATATTCTCTTTCTTTTACACATTTTCATATTATTACATTCTTGAAAATTAAGAGTTGAGTCACCTTTCAGCTTGCAGAGACTGCAAAGAGGTTAGGTTTATTAATTATAGCAGATGAAGTATACTCTCCCATGGTATTTGGTGATAAACCATTTGTGCCAATGGGATTGTTTGCTACTGTTGTTCCAGTGATTACCCTTGGGAGCATATCAAAGCGATGGCTTGTTCCTGGATGGCGACTTGGGTGGATTGTAACTTGTGATCCTCATGGTATTCTGAAAGAGACTCAGGTCTGTAGGTCAGAACCATTTACATTTTACAGATTGCAAACTAAATTGATGATATTAATTCTCAATACTTGAAGAATGCCCTTTACTACTCCGTTATTTACTTACTCGGATAGGAGGAAATACATTTGAACTTTTAACCTTCATGAATACCCTTCTGGTGCAAATTCTGAAATGACAGATTGAATTGTTTGAGTTTAAATGAGCTTTGCTGTGTAATCTTTAGGTACTGTCTTGATACAACCGAATTTACCACCAAAGGTTATAAAAAACACCAGTTATTAGTGATCATCGATAAGTTATAGCATTGACAAAGGCAGTTGGCTTCAACTGAAAGACTTTTCAAATGGCAGAAAATTGATGGAGGGTAGTGTTTTATTTTCACCCTTAGAAAAATTCCTATTAAAATTTGAATGAATTAATCTTGGAACTGTTTACCTAGGATCGACAATATGCATAAATTCATTGCAGATGGTAGATAGAAGGACAGGAACTGAGACATTCATTACACATACACAAGAAATGAGACACATTCTGTTTTATTAATATAGAAAGGAAGAAAGAAAGAAATTGTTTTAATGTAGCTGTTAATATGGAGAAATGGTTACAACTTACATGATATATCCTCCTCTCATAGAAGTCCAATACAGAGCTAATTCTTTGATCAGGCTTACATGGGTTCTTCTCACTATATGCATTTATACAATAATCACATCATTCAGAAGTAAGACTTGGTCACAGACAGCTGGGTGGCTAACTGTTCAACTGTTAATTTGACCTTAAACTTGATGTCCCAATCTCACTAATCTTCTTTAACTCCCCAAAGTCTTCCAATCTTAGAATCTATACACATCAATCACATATTCATTACAAAACAATTGCCTGGCTTAACATATTGATCACCTTACAGCAAAAAATATCTTTGGCCTAATATATGAAATACCTATCTTCTGTCCAGAATTTACTCATCTTTTATATGTTGGTTCTTTGATGCCTGAGCAGTCTGCAGTTATTGCCTTTGTACATACTGCTTTTGTACTGTCCACTGCTTTAGTTATAACCAAACAATGAGTGTTTGGAATCTTGGCCAACGTAGAACATGTCCTTCATAAATAAAAATCTCTAAATAAGTTATTGCCTCTCCTATCCTACCTTTGAAAAGTTTGACCATTTTTATAAAAAATTATCTTTGGACAGTTGCACCTTAGATGTGGTCCACCTCAGTTAAGGGAGAACTAAAATTTCATTACGCATAATGTTAAATACTAGCATAAGCATTCTCTTGTGCTGGTTGACTCTGTCATTCTCTATTATTTGCCTTAGCCTCTATCTACCTCATATAGCATACCTTCATCCTGCCATCCATAACATGTACAACCGCATGAAAACATAAGATGAATTTGGGCACATGCACATCCAACAGATGGATTGCACTTGGAAGTCCAAACGATAATGGAGAAAGGCTTTTTTTTTGTTAATAATAAATTAAAGAAAAAGTATGGATCAAATGACGAGAAATATTCCATGTGGCTAGAATTATTCCATGTGGCTAGAATTATTCCATGTGATAATTAAATTACAAATGAAGCTTCTACAAGATGAAGTTTTCAAGAGAATAAAGATGTACATGGAAGCTTCTTGGGGAAGAAAGAGGAGAAAATTCTAGAGGATTTACGTAAGGTCATGCAAAGACTACATGATTACAAAAAGTACCCCCACTATTAAAAATAATATTCCATGTGACTAGAATTATCTGATGTAACTGTTTCTCATCGTTGGGTCTCAAAATGGGTAAACTCAAGCAGAATTGAAAATATCTTGTACAGGCTGCGCTTGCCTTATTTATCCATGCTAATAAGATAAGATAATTCTATTAATGTCCACAGATGGCCAAAAGAGACTCATTTTAAAGAGTTGTTAAGATGCAGTGTAGTAACCAGAAAGTACCACAAGAATAAGCTAAACTAGAGTAAAGAATCTTCTAATTGAGATTAACTATTAAAACAAATATAAGAGAAGAAATGGACACCGAGAGCAAACATAATCAATCTTCATAATTGAATTCTGCCGGGTCATCATCTTGATCAATTGTGACAGCAAAATTGCCAAGACTTCTAGAGGATTGGTTTTGGTTGTTATTTGCTTGGACCAAATCATTGGCATCTTCAAATCTTATTACCAAACTGTTTTTCCAGAGTTTGGCCGTAGTCACATTAATGTTCTGTAAATCCTCTATTGCCTTATCCTTCTAGCGCCTTATCCTCCCCCGTGATCGGATTACTCATGGGATCGATCTTTCCTCTTGGACCATTCATGCCTCTTCCCTCTATACCATCCCAAATCAGCCTCCTATTACTGTTCCCTCCCCCCCCTCCTCGTGCCACCTCTTTTCTATTGGTCTTGTCAGGCAGGCTATCTGGAAACTCTGTACGAGCAAAGCAGCAGATTTGGATGTGTTACAGGCGGAATTTTTGAAGTATGGTATTGATCCTCTTGTTGGGCCCCTCACTGATCTCTTTAATCTCGCTGTTTGTTCTGGGTTTCCTGATTCCTGGACTCAGCATATCATTCACCCCATTCACAAGGCAGGTGATCCCCATGAACCCAACAACTATAGGACTATCATGATTGGGCATATCTTTGCCAAGCTCTATGCCACAACATTGGATGTGCTTCTCTCCTGAAGGTTGGAGGAGCAGGGTTTCAGGGCTCTTGGCCAAGCTGGTTTTTGGCAAGATCACCAAACCACAGATCACATTCTAGTCCTTAGAGCTATTGAGGAGGCGCGTTCTAGGTCCTTGAAGGTTTATTGTTGCTTTGTAGACTTCAGGAAAGCTTTCGACACGGTGCCTTGGCATTTACTTCTTGAGAGGCTTCGGTCAGTTGGCATCTCTGGGCAGCTTTTGACAGCGGTTACACGGTTATATGAGACTGTGAAAGGTCGGTTTTGCTCCCCTCAAGGGCTTTCAGCCAGTATTCTTAGCACCATAGGAGTGAAACAGGGATGCCCCCTTTCCCCGACACTTTTTGGGATCTTTATCGACGAGCTTGAGACTTTTATTAGGGAGAACGCTCACCCAGAGGATGGTTGCCTTCTTCACCATGTGCTGATTTCTATTCTCCTCTTTGCTGATGATGTTGTTCTTTTGGCCTCATCCCCTGAGGGGCTTCAGCGTCATCTGAACACTCTTGCCGCTTTTTGTGACTCGAGACAGAAGATAATCTCAAGCTGGAGAGAAGAAGCTCCAAACTCTGCGAGAATAATAGAGCAGGGGACTGTGCCCTTGCAACGAATGAATCGTCGAAGGAATAGTGTCTTTACTCGTTCAACCCATGACCACTCGATCGGGCCAAGATTAGGACCCCAACCACTAAACCAATTATAGTTTACTACAGGTTGTCTTTCTTTCTCTATTTCTACTTCTGTTGGCATTGCGTCCTCCTTTGCCAGTTGTTTTCTTCTTTCTGCAACTTCAGCTTGTATTGTTTCTTCCCTTGTCAGCTCCTCTGCTGTGGATATGATTTCAAACAAGGGCTCATATTGCAACTGTGGTGATGCCCATGTATCTATTTGCCACTCGAACTCTACCCATATATCAAGGGACTCCATTCGCATTTCTTCCATTGTTTCCACGTAAAACGCATCTATTTCATTGCGTACTTCTCTATCCATATCCACTACTCCTGTTAGTCTCTATGTTTGTTGTGCAACTTCTCCTAGCTGCTCTACAGTATTTTCCACATTGTTGTGCTCTCTCTGCAACACCTTCTTTGATATCATGAACTAACCTCCTTTGCCTCTTTTTTTTGGTATCTATTGTGGCTCTTCTTCATTTTCTAAATCCTCACTTGCCTCCTCATTTGGCAATTCCTTCCTCTTCAATATATTTTTCGTTTTTACTGGAGTACTTACCTTTGCCTTTGAGAATGGCATTACATTGAGCCACTTTATGATTGTAGGCTCCTGTTGGCCACGGATCCGCCACCTGGGAAGGACTTGGTGTGTCAATGCGCCCTAGAACCGCAGACCAACATTAAAAGCCCGGGAGGAAGGGATGCCCCGCGTGCCGATCTCCGGAGAAGGCCGGCTCCTTTCCTAACCTACTTGGGGGTTTTTAGATAAGGGTGCAGGAAAGAGATTAAAAAGGGGGTAAAGGGAATTGGGAAGAGATTGAAAAAGATAAAGGAACAGGAAAGAGATGTAAATATCATGCGTTTCGGGTGGGGGGAGAACAAGCAGCACGATCGCAAATTTGCATCCGAACCAACAACAATTAAAACAAAGCATGTAACAGAAATTGCAACTGCGATTCTATCCTATGTATCCTTCTGTTTTGTATTCCAGATCCAAATAATCACCAATGCTCAAATCCAGGATTCAGAATTCAAACAGACAGAAATATAAATGGACATGAAGCAGAAATACTAGCAAAAGGCAGCATAAAAGACAGAGACAAGAAGCAGAAACAAGGATGCTTTGAATTAATTAGAAGGTGGTCCATCACAACAGAGTCCTCTAGCAATATGTCCCCCCTCCACCAGTTCCTCAGTCGTTAGCTGAACCATGCAGTTCTGTGACTCTTCTCCGGGTATCTTCTCTATTAAAAACGTGGAAGGCTTTTCATTGTAGATCTTCAGTCTCCTTCCTTTGAAGGGCACTTCCATATGTGAGTAATCTAGAGACAGATACCCACCCAGCTTTGCAGTGAACTCCCTGGAGAGACACATGCCGAAGTAGGGTTCCAAGTTGGCAACCACGATTTCCTGTATGACCACTATGTCAAGAGCTTTGTGCAGCCGGATCGGGATATCCTTGATGACACCAACTGTCTTGGCAGGGGTGCCGTCTAGTTGCAGCACACCTTGGCTGCTCCTTGTATACTCCATACCGATCTCGTCGCAGACAGCTCTCGGCATTACAGTCGTGGAGGCACCAGAATCCACCATGCAGTTGTGAACTATATAGCCTTCCATCCGTAATGACAGATAGAAAGGAGATGGTCTGTTTTTTTCGGTGGCGGAGACTGTCAGGGGTTGAGCTAACACAGCAGGCTGCGTCGGCTTCCTGTCCTTTATGTTCTTCAAATATTTCTGCAGTAGATCAACTTGCCCGGGGAGCAGAAGAGCTTCGTACATGCTTATCTTTGCGGGAGTCCTCTTTAGCTCATCAACTATGCTGTAGCTTGAAGTGCTGGCTCCCTCCGTTTCCTTCGCAGGCTCATACTTAGTTCGGTATTGCTGCGTGGCTTCGACTCTCTGTCTCTTTGTTAGCGACGAATATCTCAGCTTCTCCTGAGCTTGCTCTTTTGTTTCAGCTGGAGATTGAGCTGCGGGGGCTTTTACTACGGGAAATTTTTCCTTGGCTGTATGGGGCCATAGTGACTTGCCAGGTGGTGGCCCAGTAGGTTGCGCCTTTTCTCTTCTGGCGTATACCTTCAATGGCTTTGGTTGGGCCACGACAGCTTCAACGGGCTTTCTGCCTTCCTTAGGCAGGAGCAACGCGGGATCATCTTCTGGGACGGCAAAGTTGCCTTCATCGTCCAGGATCATGTATAATTCATCCTCTATGGCGCTGCCTGCCAAGGTCTGGAGGTAATGCTGATGTAGCGTGCACCCTTCTTCTGAGTGTGGATCGTTGCACGTGGAGCACCAGTTGACCTGATCAGAGGTGCCAGGTTGATCCTCAATGGCAACATTTCTTGCAGGGGGTTGCCTTTGAGCTTGCCGTTCTGCGGCTTGGTCTTTCGTTAGCGTCGGAGGAGGATACGGCCTCCTTGGAAGGAACTCCATCTAGGCTTGTTTCTTCTTTATTATCGTCATGTTGTTAGACATGGTATGATACCCAAATGCCAGAGCTCGTACCTCTTGGAGGATTTTATTTTGAATATCATTGTCAGCAGGTGGCAACTGAGCTGGCGGAGGTAATGCAGCCAATGGCGGGGGCGCAGAATACGCCGCGTACTGAGGGGGAGCTGGGAGTGCGGGATACTGCGGAGGAGGAGGCGGCGGGTTAGGATAATGTATTTGAGGAGGACCGTAGGGATTTACAACTGGTGCTGGATTCCATGGCTGCTGGGGGTGCTGACTTGAAGATGAAGGCATCACACCAGAGGCCGATGGGTACTGAGACTGAGGAAAATCAGGATAAATAGGGGGCTGCACTCTATGCGGGAGTCTACCTATGGAGATTATATCTAATTTCGCCTGTTGGGCAGCTTCGTATAGGGCAGGGAAAGAGTCGACTCGGGCTATCTTCAGAAGTAGGCAAATATCTGAGTTGAAAGAACTCAGGTAGTAGTGTGCAGCCTGACCTGCTGAAGGTCGTAGTTCGCGAGGTACTCTCTTCCAAGACCTCGCAAACCTTATGTTGAAGTCTGACACCTCTTGCGGGTGTCGTTGGATGCTTTGGAAATGATGCAATGTTAGGATCTCATCCTAACCCTTAATGTAATAACTTCCATGATGTAATAATTCCTAGTGAACGTGGGTAGTACCCATGATTAATATTTTGTAATGTTCTAAGTTTTAGCTTAGGTAGTGCCCATGACAAATGGCACCCTTTTTATGTAACATATGGTAGATAGGTGGCATTGTGCATGTAATTCGTGTGGCATTATGCATGTAATTCGAGTGGCCTTGTGCATGTAATTCGAGTGGCATTGTGCATGTAATTCAAAGTGGCACTATGCATGTAATTCGGGTGGCATTATGCATGTAATCCAGGTGGCATTTTGCATGTAAGCCAACCTTGGAAGGAAACTCCTTAAATACCCGAAAGGGCACCAATGTAACCATATTTTGCAAAATTAATGAAGTATTGAAGGAGGTTGCCCCCTCAAAGAGGCCTGCGATTCAGTCCTATTGTGAGATTGTTCTTTATGCAAATTTCTGTTATATTAATGTGATGTTTATGTGAGTTATTTCCAAGCAATTGTGTGAGAGTGTGTTATTTGAGTTTATTTTATAGCAGGATCTTAACAAGTGGTATCAGAGCGCTTTCCAGGGCCAAGTTCTGCTGCAAATGCAACGATTCTTGCCATCCAATCCGCCTGTTAGGTATAAATTCCGTGTGTTTTTTCCATTATGTTTTTCCTTATTAAAAAAAAAATCCAAAAAAATACAGTGTTTTTTTTTCTAGACCAAAAACAAAAAAATATATTATTAGTTGAGTAGGTAGAAACCCTGTACTGGGGGTTTTAAAATATCGCGAAGGATCTGTCGTTATTGGCTAAGCTAGATAGCCCATAAAGCGTCTAGTGAAGTGAGGGGCGATCAGGCTCCAATACCCAGGCCTCAGATAGAACTCGCGCACGGACTTGAGCTCCCACGTATCTTCGGGTATATCGGGAGACCATCAAGGATTAAACAAACTTTTAGCCATTAGGAAGCTCTTCGGCCTTGTATTACTCATAGTCTACGGGACACGACATCCTGGACGATTACCCTCCCGTATTGTCAAAGAGGCGGGTAGTGTGCTCAAGGGTATGTGTGGAATCCTCCTTGAGTAGTGGCTTGAAATATTGGTCCGAGCACTATTGTTCGTCACTGTCGGTATATTAGAGGGCCTATGGGTGGTACATACTCCTATACTTAGCATTCCTTGGTTCTGTTAAAACTTCAACCTGTAAAAAATGTAAAAATAAAAAATAAAAATCCAAACATCCATGTTCGTAAACCTGCATTTCAAAAGTGAGCATATGAGAAAGGAGTCCTCTACTAAAAAAAATAACAGAAGGGACATGCATTCGGGATAAGCCATGAGGGTGACACTTAAGTTGAAAGTCTGGAGAATAACGATGAAAATTTACTGAGTGGCGATCCACGATCAGGTCGATCGAGTCGGAGAGGTCGACACGATCTTCGGGGGTCGGAACAGAAGCGTCATATCGATCACACCGCAAAATACAGAGAATCTTGAGTGTGAAACACGACCAGTTATAGATAGTGCTCCAGTAGCCAAATTTTGCTCAGTAGCTCAGAATCAGAATCTGTAAACACCATTAGACTCAGCAAAACAGGAGATAAAAAATAAAAAAAAATGCCTGGGGTATCAGACCTTAAAACTTTTGCTCAGATTCGCCCACCAGATTGAAAGGCCGAAAGGAAGGAATGCCTTCCGTGCCAATCTCCGGAGAAGGCCGACTTCCTATGGGTTTTCTCAAGTGTTTTAAGCTAAGAGTGCAGGAAAGAGATTAAAATGCGAAAAGAGATTGAAATGTGATTTGAGTTGGGTGGGGGAGATAAGCAGCACGGCAACGATCAATCACCACTACTAACAGCAATTAAATACAGAACACACTACAGAAACTAAAACTGTCATACATCCTATGTATCCTCTATCTATGCATTCCAGGAATACTCAATCATCAAATACCGGAATCCAGAATTCAGAATAACAGTAAGCAATGAAATAAGCAACATGAGGCAGAAATGCTAAGGAAAGGCAGCATAAAGAATGATAACAACAAAATAGAGCCAAGTGTATTCTTGCATTCAGAAGCAAACGTATAGCTACAATAGTTCCCTAGCAGGATATCCCCCTTCCACCCTTTACAATGATGTAGTGCGGCTATTTATAGCGCAATTCCCCCCCGAATACAATCCTGGGCACAAAATCCCAGAGCTGAAAAAAGCTGATAAAAGCAGCGAAAGAGCTGCTGATGTTGACTCCTATAGACAAGGACTGTACTGGCAGCAAGGTCCACCTGAAGTCTTGGCAGCTACGTGGCAGTGCGGTTGATGAAACTTCGAGTCAGCATGAATGCGGGTAGCTGCGGTAGATGGAACTTTGCGTCAGCTTAAATGAGGGCAGCTGGAGGAGGTGATTTGGCCCATGCTTGTCCTTTTTCCCATCACATCCCGGCTCGGATCCCGAGGCTGGACACTTGTCAAATTCTGATGAGGGATGTATCTGCCTTGGAAGGCAGCTTCTCTCTTGTGTCCTACTTCGCCTGGAAACGGAGCGCAACTGGACAGCGCAAGTGGGGAACAGCGCAGTTGGGGAGGCCTCCATGCCTTAGATAGTTTCTGGGCTATTTGAGAGATATTGCCCAATTGCGCACAAGCTAGAGGGCGCAGCCCGACTTCGCTGCGAAGTCGGGTTGCGCACTCTGACACTTAGTCAATTTGACCGTTGTTCAAATTGTGCATAGGAATCAAGGCACAGCCCGACTTCGCTGCGAAGTCGGGTTGCGCTCTGACACTTAGCTGATTTTCTGGATACTGCTTCCCAAGTGCGCACAGGAAGAAGAGCACACCCCGACTTCGCTGCGAAGTCGGGTTGCGCTCCCATACTTAGCCAAATTCTGCTCATTTTCTGTCTTCTTCCGCACTTCGCATTCTCGAGTGCACTCGAACCTAAGGGAGCACCCCGACTTCGCTGCGAAGTCGGGTTGCGCTCTTAGACTTAGAATTTTTCAGGGAATGTTTGCTCTGTTTTGGCCGAAGAAAGAACAAGGGGAAAAGGGAGGAATGCAACTGGTAGAAGGGGAGAAAGGGAACAGTGGAGAAAAGGAAAGGAGATGGAGGGAAGGGAGAGCAGCATACTTACAAAATTTGAAAACATGGCACCCTGTGCAAAATGTGGCAACAACTCCTGCTTTGCTATCTTCCTTGGAGGATCCAGTCTAGGAAACTGCAAATTTTCCTGTGTCATGACATTCGTCAACAATGCAATAGCGTGAAATGCCATTGAAAAAATCTTCGAATATTGCATCAAAAAATTCTTAATGCGCAGCAACAGGTATGGTGCCTAGTCATATTCGACACCCTTCGTGAGGCTTTGCACATACAATACAAGCCAAATAGGTATCTTTGAACATTATTGCCCTCGTTACAACTTGGACGTTATCACGTTCATGGTGCACTGCAACTCCATTGATTTTAGTTGTTGCTTTATCCCACAGCTCCCATGCTTCATTATCATTGCAACTGTTGGTTACGAATCTGCCACTAGGAAAGGATTTTAATCTTTTGCGCCCTAGATTCGCCCAGCAGATTGAAATTCCGGAAGGAAGGAATGCCTTCCGTGCCAATCTCCGGAGAAGGTCGACTTCCTATGCTAATCTAATTTGGGATTTCAGATAAGAGTGCTGGAAAGAGATAAAAATGCTGAAAGAAATGAAATATCATGTGTTTCAGGTGGGGCAGAACAAGCAGCACAGTCACTAACCTATCACTAAACCAACAAAAATCAAAGCAATGTATGTAATAGAAACCGATATTGCAATTCTATCCTATGTATCCTTCATTCTGTATTCCAGGTCTACTTAATTTGCCAATGCTGAAATCCAGAGTTTAGAATGACAATAATCAGAAAAATAAATGACACGATGCAGAAATACCTACAGAAGGCAGCATAAAAGAAAGAGACAGATAACGGAGCCAAGTATACTTTGATTCAAAAGCAAACGTTCAGTTACAACAGCTTCTTAGCAATATGTTCCCCCCGATTACAATGAATTGAACTGCTATTTATAGCAGATTTTTCCCCCCAAATTACATTCTGGGCACAGATACCCGAACCTGTCAAAAGCTGCAAAAGCGGCCTGACTTGATTCTTGTCGACTGTAGTTGTACCTGCGCCATGGTTTCCTTAGACTCCGCACTACCTCTGACAGATTCGGTGGTTGAAAAGGGGAATATCAGTCAATGCGGTAGGTGCAGTACAATTTGTCTTTCAATGTTCACCTATCCTGTCCTTGAAGTACATTTTCATCTTCCGTGACACGTGCCCAAATCCCGAAACTTCATCTGCTTTTATCTGGGGAGCACTATTTGCTTAACAGTCCTGAAAACTGGGGGGAACTCCGACTTAACTTGCTGAAAATGGGCCCCTGCTGCCGAGCGCTCAAAAATAGAGCGACCTCGAGAAAATTTAATGAGCGATGGCGATTGCGGGCTGGACCTGTGCTGCAAATCGCTGAAAATCTGTAGCACCGGTGAGAAATATGCACGGCGACGATGATCGCTAGCATGGGGGACACTTAGAAATTTTCTTGTTTTGCTCTTTTTCTGGCCGTCGCTGAAAAATTCAGTGACGCCGGGCAGCGACAGCGATCGCGGGAGAGGTTGCTCCCGCTATCGCGCGCAACTGCTGGGCGGCCCTCACTTTTCCTGGCGGCGACGGTGATCGCCGTCGGTTGCATGCTTAGAATTTTTTCATGGCTGGAAGGAATGCTTTTGGTCGCCAAATAAGAGGGCGGCGATGGTCATCGCTGCCAAGCGGCAGCGATCCTGGTCGCCAACCCTTAGCCATTTTTTTACTCTTCTTTGCCATGCTCTGGGTCATTAAAAAACTACGCAGTGACGGGCATCGGTGGCGGGCGACAGCGATCGCCGGCAGCCTTACACTTAGGCAGATTTTCAATTGGTTCAATGCTGCCTTTGGTTGCAGAAATGGCCCGTGTTGCCAGGAATCGCCTGTAAGCGACGGCGATCGCAGGCAGGGCCCAAAACTTAGGAAAAGTTTTCATTTTTCTTTCAAGTTTTTACATTCAAATTCGAAAAATGATCTGCTAACTGAAAACTGAACAAACTGGAACCGAACCAAGGAAACTGAAAACAACAATAAGGAAGGAGGGAGACAACCACCTGTTAGAAAATTTCAAAATTTTTTACCCCTAGCAAAATGTGGCAATAACAACTACTTCTGGTGTCATATTGGTGACTTCTTGGATAATTTTATTCCACCGGATCTGATCTATAGTGTCTTTTTGAACAAATGCTCCATGACTCGACAATTCGAACGTTCTTTGATAATTGCCAGGAAAAAACATTGCCTGCACCTTCTTATCACCAATCTTTACTTTGTTGGCGTTCTGTAGTGGATTGTATGTCTCTAGCATTTGCAACAAGTAACTCTTGAGAAATTCCTTGTCGAACTTCGGAATCTACAGTATGCAACTCACGCCTGCATACTGCAATGCAACTTTTAGCGGGTGATCATCTGCACTTGTCTTCCACTAGTTGCGTCAAAATTCTCTTGTCGACTGTTGCCATGTGATGTCCTTCAATGGTATCAACATCCTTTCCTTTCCTTTCTGCGACAAAGCCAACACTCTCTGCTCCTATGGAGTGTCAACATGGTATTTCCCTTGCAAGAGATCACATGGGTACAACTAGCAGGAGAATATTGCCAGAAATAGTGGGAAAAGAGTTTGAAGGATCATCTGTTGAGGACAACATTCATAGATGTAGGAGTGATTTTCACATTGTAGGTACCAAATTTTGATTAATTTTTCAAAGGATACTTGTTGTAGATGTTGCAGACATTTAATCTGCAGCAGAATACGAGCAAGGTTAGAGTTGGTGATTGAGAGCTGATAGTGGCATTTTCAGCTGGCAACTTGAGGACGTTTGGGTTGTTAAGTCATGGATTATCGGTAAGAAAGGAGACAATGAATTTGAAATGGTGGAGGAATTTAATCCATGAAATTACCAATATCACTCCAGAAGAGGCGACGAAGCTCTTGAAGCATGGGAGTCGTGGTGTGAAAATGCAACAACTAAAAATGCCATAATTGCAGTGTGCAATGAATGTGATTATTGTAGAAATGAAATTTCACATGCTTACAAACAGTCCATTTCCACTTAATAGTTCTATAGATCTGCAGTTATTGTAGTATAGCAATAATAATGCACATAAATCTGCAACAACAATAATAACAACAGTAATAACAGAAATAGCAGCAATAGCAGCAGCAATGGTAGATACAGTAATTACAGCAGTTTATATTAACAATGGCATGTATGATACAGCATTACAGTTTCAGCATTACAATACAGCCTGCAACCCTAGGCTGAACATCCTTCATGGCTGCACACAACAATGGACTGCATCAATCTCCATGTATTGCTCTCCTTACTGCCTGCACATCTTCTATGGGTGAACAACCGTGCATGAACAACTTGAATGAATGAGGGGGGTTTATTTATACACCCAAAAGTAGTTATGTTCTCCAACTACCTCATAACTTCCCTCAAATTACATTTCATGTGCATTTGCTCTTGCATTACATGACATTTCCACTACAGGACGAAATAGCTTATAATTCTAATTTGGCCGACATAATTGACTTACATGACTTTATTATTACGTACAATCTTAAATTGCACTTTACATTATTATTAAATATATGCATGCACATTTTGTCAAACACTTTGCGTACATTTACAAAATAACACATAATAGCAAAACTGATCCAGCAAATAAGGACGTATCAATTTGCCTGTCTACAATTATGTCCAAATTGTCAGGAGAATAGAGATCCTTGGAAATGGCTACCTGGCTGATTTCCTATGTGCAGGGAATAACGGTTGGCGTGGCCTATGATTGGGCATCCTACCTGTTGTACCGTATTAGAACTTTCCTAATGTGGTATATGAAGAATTTTTCAATGGCATTCCATGTTATTGCATTGTTGATGAATGCAGTAACACAAGGACAAATTCAGTTTCCAGGATTAAATCCTCCTAGGGATTTGCCAGAACAGGCACCAACAATTTTGAGGTGGATCTATGTGATGCCACTCACTAAAACAGGTACTTCGACAAATAAAAGAATTCGTTGAAGAGAAAAACGCAAGAATCTGTAGAGGAGGAAGAGAGCGAGGATTTAGAGGAAGTCGAAGAATAGCCAAGGACGGAGCCAGTGTAGAAAGAAAATTGTCATATGAGGGTAGAGCAACAGTGGATGGAGGATCAACCTCAAGAGGAGCACTAGCCAAAGGAGCAACAACCATCACAACAGGTGTTAGTGGCAATGCGAAGAGGACAATAGAGATTCGAAGCGAACCACATGGAAGATTAAAGAAGACAGGGCGTTTGGAGGAGCCTGCACAACCATTGAGTCAGACTACACAGGAAGGCACCACAAGCAAGGATATGACTCAAGAGAGAGCTACAATGGAGGAGCAGCAACCTGAGGAGACTGTTGCACAGGATGGACAGGAAGAAGAACCGAGGACAATGCAATAGCAGGTGCCAATTAGGGTTGTGGATGTAGAAAAAGAAATTGCAGCTCCAGATGTAGTGGAAGGTCAAGGAGAGGAATAGATGCAAAATATCAAGTCACCTAACATTTTCAATGTTCTAGCATCTTCAATGCAGCAGAGGGATCTGTGTCTATAACCGCCATTGGAGAAGGATGTAGACTATGAAATTAAATCCATAGCAGAAGAGTTGGTGAGGAGCAGGACTATTAATCGAACAAAGCGAAAAGGGAAAAGGGATTGCATTAGAAATCAGAGTAACATTGGAGGAGGAGCCTCTCCAAGAGAGTAGGAAACGGTGGAAACTGATGCAACACGACTGGTACAATAGGGCAAGGCAGTCAAAATATCTATCAACCTGAGAGGGGATGGCGGAGAAGATAGAAGAAACCACTACAGGAGATGATACAAAGGTAGATATGGATGGCAGTGATCATTTTCTAATAGAAGTGCCAAATTTCAGGGCACCACCAGCTCTAGGGAATTGTATAGATGATTAGGTTGATACGTTTCTCAAGATTTCTGTCAATCGAACAAAGAGAAAAGGGAAAAGGGATTGCATAAGAAATCAGAGTAACATTGGAGAAGGAGCCTCTCCGAGAGAGTAGGAAAAGGTGGCATCTGATGCAACACGAGTGGTACAATAGGGCAAGGCAGTCAAAAGATCTATTAACTTGAGAGGGGATGGCGGAGAAGATAGAGAAGAAACCACTACAGGAGACGATACAAGGGTAGAGATGGATGACAGTGATCATTATCTGATAGAAGTGCCAAATTTAAGGGCACCACCAGCTCTAGGGAATATAGATGATTAGGTTGATACGTTTCTCAAGATTTTTTGGACCCATAGAGTGAGACTAGAGTTCCAAATCAGATGTTTTGGACAATGGTGGGGATGACAGTTGATGGTAGAGAATGAGATAGGCAAGCTAGTGCAATGGACACAAGATAAGGAAAGAATGAAGAAGCTTGCAGATGTCCATCAAAAGCAACCATAGGAGTCAGAGACTAGCAATGTGCAAAGCATGATTGGAATAAAAGACCTACTAGAAGGAAATTAGACTATTTATAGGCAGCCCATGAGGGTATACATTGATGAAGTAGATGCGACACCTTGTCCACAAGAGGAAGCAGGTGTGAAGTATGTGAAACTTCCACTTGAGTTAGTAAAGACATGCCCGAATTAATTTTTTGGCATATTTGATTGAGTGGTTAGCCAAGGGTGTGGAGAAGATTCACGAATCCAAGGAGGAAGTGGCTAACCAAGTGGAGGAGAGACTTCGGTTGATGAAGGAGAATGTAGAATCAAAACTGATAGTGCTTAAGAAGGAGCTTGAGGAGATGTTGATCAGACAACTCAAATCCGAGTGTTTAATAATGGAACAACTGTTGGAAAACTAAGTTAAGATGTGAGATCAGCTCATTGCAGAGGAGTAGATAAATATGCAGCTAGGCGTGAGGCAGAGATAGTCAGGAAAGTTGTTGAAGCAACAGGAAAAGAAGCTGAAACAAAAAAAAAGAAGCAAAAGCTGCATTTGCAAAGAGGAAAGAGCAAATACTGGCTAAGTTGGTAGAGACCAAGCAGAGAGCCAATAATTATGGGATGCAATGAGATCGGTACCTTAACTATGCTAGAAGACTCAAGGGGGAGACAAAGGTCCTTAAGCTGCAAATCCAAGAGATGGGTGGTGTACCTGTCCTTACTCCTCGGCAACAACAAAATCGTAGTCCACAGGAGCAGACCATCATCGACAAGGACATCGACCAAGCTAAAGGGGAGGGTCAACGTAGGCACTAGTTCTAGACAATTCGAAGTAGATTTTTGTACATAGGAGTTTGATTGCGAAATGCACTAAGTTTTGTAATGTAAATAAATGTAAATGCAAATGTTAGTGAAATACAAGTGAAATGAAATGTAAATGTAAATGCCATGAAATGAAATGTAATGCAATTTGGTCATAAGTTTGATAAGTTGCAATAAACTATAATGAGCATTAAGGGTGTCATGTATACGTTCAAAGGGGAGACGGTTGAATGGTGAGTTGTCTTGGAAGCCAATGTTGGCAACGACCAAGACCCAAGCATGAGTGGAGACCCCCCCCCCCCCCTTCATTTCATCACCAGATCATACCATTGAGAGGAGCGTGCATTGTATATATAAGAGCATAGTGCAAGAAATAGGATTCCATATTATCTTGTGAGAAGAAGTATTCAGTGTACTGCAATTGCAGTCACATATGTATTGACAATGTTGTATAGTCCATGAGATAATGCCAGGCATGCGAAGGGAAAGACCCATTGAAGACCTATATTCAGATCTATAACTGTGCCCCTTTGATACATAACCGTAGGAAGATATGACATCTCATTTCCATCTCTGAGTGTATGTTGTGTATGCATTGTTACTGTAGAGTTGTAGGATTTGTTCGATGTAAGTTGTAGGTTGTAGGAAAAATACAAGAGTTGCAGGTTGCAGATGAGAGTTGCAAGTTGTAGACGAGAGTTGCGTAATTATACGAGAGTTGTCGTACAAACAATTGCAGTTGGAATTACCATACAAAGGACGTCGCTAGTGCTGTATGAGGAGAAATTGCCGTATGAGGAAGGGATGTAGTTGTTGTTATATGAGAGACTTGCCAACTTGGATGAAGCTTGCCGTCAGACAAAAATGCAACTATGCCATACAAGTGTTTGCTGTACAAGTAGATGTTGAACGTGTCGTACGAGTGATTGTGTTGTTCAATAGCTAATGATGTGTGATGTTGGATCAACAATGGCTGCAGTCTTCGTTGGCTCCTTGAATCTGTTATTCCAATTGTTCCTCCAACAATGGGAATACTCACCACTGTGCTATGTTTGGCGCCATTGCAATTTAAAGTTCGAACCTAGCACGCATACAATGCTTTCAGTCGAAACTTGGTACACTCCCATGGAGAAAGAATGCTTGGCCATCTACTTTGCATGTGAAAAACTAAGACATTACGTGTTGTATCAGACAACTTACGTGGTTATTAAAACTAATCCCTTGAGACACCTGCTACAAAAACCTTACATTCCTAGTGACACTCAATACAGCAAATGGATCACTGTGATGCAAGAATTTGATCTCTGTATTGTCACACAAAAAACTATGAAAGCTCAGGTGATTGCTGATCAATTGGAGGCAGCTCTTGACCCTATATTGCAGCCCTTAAATGGAGGCATTGTGTGATGAGGATATAATGGTCATATCTTGTGCTTCTCATGATTTTGTTATATTTCCTTCCTCCATTGCCTCTAGTCTTATTCAGGAGTTTGTTTCTTATGTTCTTATTGAGCAAGAAAAGCGTCTCTTGAAGCTTGTGAGGGTGCTGAGAGACATCATGAAACTAAGGCTAAAAGCCAAAGGCCCAAAACTAACACACCTACTTTGCAAGATTCTGACGAAGACCTTTACCCTAATGCTTAGATCCTTCGCTTTGATATAGCAAAGAATGAGTTTGGGGCAAGATTTGGCATTTTTCTCAAGTCTCCAACTAGCCTAACTATTCTTGTGGATTTCTGGCTAAATTTTTCAGGCATTACTAATAATGTTGCAAAATATGAGTCTTTAATTTTAGGGCTTATTACTACCCAATGTATGAATGTTCAACACATCAAAGTGTTAGGAGACTCCCAAATTGTGGTCCGTCTGATCTTTGGTGAGTATGCTATCAAAGTTCCCTATTTGATCCCTTACCATCAAGTGGCTACAAATTTAATCAATGCTTGTGAGTCCTTTTCCATTAGGCATTCCCCAAGGGGACGAGATTTCGAGGCTGAATATCTAGCTGCTTCAATTAGTAAATTCATACCATATGAAAACATTATTGAACCAAATTTTGTAGTAAAATTTTATGATGAACCTGTGATCTCTGTCATTGATGGCTTGGTGGATGTGCATACAATCAAGGTCAATGTTATTGATTGGCAAATCCCTCATGATGACCCTTGGTATGGCGACATTTTACGCTTCCTTTATAATCAAACCTATCCAGTTGTGGCTAATACTAAGCAATTGGCTTGCATTCGTAAGAGAGAATTTCGATATATTGTTCTCGACGGGGTATTGTACTATCATAGTCCTAATGACGTTCTCTTACGATGTCTTATCGAGGCCGAGGTTCCCAAAGACCTCTTTGATGTCCATAGTGGTGACTATGGAGGACACTTTAGTGGTCATTCCAAAATTTGTAAATTGTTAAGAATGGGTTACTTTTGGCCAACACTAATAATTATGTCAAATCTTGTGATAAATTTCAGTTTGATAAAGATGAAATTCATGCCCCTGCCCAGGTTCTTCATCCAGTTGAGTCTCCTTGGCAATTTTCCACTTGGGGGCTTGACCTTGTAGGACCTATTTCTCCGATGTCTTTGGATGGGCACAAGTTTATTATCATAGCCACAAAATATTTTATCAAATGGGTGGAAGCTATGCCACTAACAAATCAGACAACTATCAACATCTTCAAATTTGTATTAATAATATTGTGTTGCTTTGGTGTTGCATCTACCCTCATTTTGAATGGCACTACTTCCAAAAATAAAGAAATGGAATAATTAACTTCTCAGTTTAGGATTCGTCATCTTTTTTCCATGCCTTACTATCCACAAGGGAATGGTCAACTAAATCTAGTAATAAGATTTTGGTAAACATTTTGAAAAGGGCAGTTAAGGAATCAAAGAAAGATTGACACTTAAAGTCATATCCCCCATTGTGGGAGTACCACACTAGTATTTGGACGTCCATAGGAGCAACCCTTTTTCTTTGGTCTATGGTATCGAAGCTATTTTGCCACTTGGAATTAAATTGCCTTCTTTGCATGTTTTTTTGAAGAATTTATTTAGTCATGATGAGTACCATCATGAGTATGGAAGCCTGTCTTGCCGAATTTACTACTCTGATGAGAGGCATCTACATGCTCTTGAGCATTATAGAGCTTATAAGAATTGTGTTTCCAAGCAATATAATAAGAAAGTCTATCATCGTGATTTCAAGGTCGAAGACCTTGTCTTGAAGCTTGATAATGTGCATAAAAAGCGCAAGGGCAAGTTTATACAAAAATGACTTGGTCCATATACTGTCAAAGAGTTGTTTGGGTACAAGGCAATAAAATTGCAAACAATGGATGGAGTTGAGTTGGAGGAACCCACCAATTCCATGCATGTCAAACGCTTTGATGTGTAGTCCTCTCTTGATCCATTTGTATAGTCTGTGTTTTTCCTGGTTTGCCTGTTGATTTTGGTGCCTTGTTTTTCACTTTGATTGCTTTGATTGTCTGTTTGTGAGTGTCCATCCTTTACATCCTTTAGTTGGCACATCTTGGTGTGGTTAGTGATGTTTTCTCTCCTGATCAAGTTTCCTACTTTGAGAGGGGACCCCGGTCATCTTGGATTTTTAGCTCCCTTCTTCTTGGTTTTGCTTTGTTTTTGCCGTTGCTTGCTCGTATTTTGCAATTTGCATCACGTTCTACTCGTTGCTTGGTGTTTTCCATCCATTTTTGTTGGCATTTATTGTTGTTGACTTTGTACATTGCTTGCTTTCCTTTTTCATGGTGTCACTCTTGCTAATAAGGGGCACCATAATGTCTTCAAAGTCTTCTCTAGTCTATGTTAGTACCTTGCTTTAAGTGCGATAAAGCAACCGCCTTAGTTAAACCCATACCATCTTCAATATGGTATGTGGGTAGAACACCAACGCAACATTCCTTTTAATTTTCATGTAATAAAAACATTAAAAAATCCCCAAATCTATCTATCCGATCAATTGTTTTGGTGTCCCATTGTAGTGGTAAGCATGCCTTGTCGAACTATGTGCTTGACTAAGTATTGTAGTATGTGAGCATGGACCATTGTAGTAGGGGCATTAAGAAAAATACTTGAGAATTACCCCACAACACAAAAGTTAAAATCAACATTTAGAAAAAAGACTAAGACAATTTGGGCTGAAGTTTGGACCATTGTAGTAGGGGCATTAAGAAAAATACTTGAGAATCACCCCACAACACAGAAGTTACAATCAACATTTAGAAAAAAGACTAAGACAATTTGGGCTGAAGAAAATGTCGGGTTATGGTCATATTAATATAATCCAAATGTAGTGTTTGTTGTGGCTTTGCTGGCAAATGGGGGTAAAAGCAAGTATGCACATGAAAAGAGGTTTGATCTAGAGGCTGAACAAAATATAGATCGACCTTGCAAAAGCAATGATAAATGCTCCAAAGGCATATGAGTACAAACTTGACAAATGGTATAGTGAGCCACCTCCATGGTTTTCATTTTATGGAAGGGTCCAAACTGATTTCAACCTAGACATGCCCATCAATTCTAGAACAATAGGTGTTCTTATAAACAAACATAGATGGAGCTTAGAAAAGATTTTGGCATGGAGTCACATGAGGTATGAAGTAAACACAATTGGAATTGCAATGGATAAAGATAAGCAAGACCATCAATTCTCAAGGATTTGGGACTGGTGTCACCTTGATGAAGAAAGTGTAAAAGACGGTAGCATAGCTGAGACTATGGAAGATGAAATTGTTCGCCCAAAGTTAAGGGTAAATTTGTCGGCACTCTAGCATAGGGAAGCGAGCAATGCTCATCTCGACGAACAATCAATAGAAAAGGGAAGGAGCGCGCACACGAGGAACCATTGACAATACAAGGTATATAGAGCAGTGAGAAAAAAATCTAAATATCTCAAGAGCCTCAAAGTCCATATGCTGAAATCAACGAGGAAATAGTTTTGGAAATTTGGAGTGTTATGGGCCTATCATAGGTCGAAATGGTCTACCAAGAAACGAAGATAGTTATAGATAGTCGTATCATGGAAGAAGCCACTAGGGTAGGAGCAACTGTTTTGGAGGCTCTAAATAATCCTATCATCACCAAGCAAAATGTTGACACTTTTATTCCATCGACATTTTCTTTTGCTCTTGCTACTTCTCTCTTACCCTCTTCTTCTAATTCCACTCCCTCTATTGTAGACATCGACGAGTACTTCTTGAGATGAGGGAATGACAGGGCTTGGTGGGAAAAGGAGTGGCAACCCATACTAAGGAATAGGTTACTATGACTGTGTTAATGTCACTCAGACGACTAAGCATATGACAAATCAGTCTAGACAACTAACTCTGCGACAGATAATCCTAAGACGGATTGTTGATGACGGATTGCCTAATGACTAATGACGGATCAGCTAGGACGGATCAACTTGTATGGATTGTCTGACGGATCGGTTATGACGGATCAGCTTGAGACGGCTCTTGTCACGATGGCTCCCTTGGCAGTTAGTCGGTTCCGTCCCTACAACTCGATCGATAGCCTGACGGATTGGCCTGAGACGGATAGGCTCTAACGGATTGTCAATGACGGCTAGGCTTTGACAGCTCCAGACATGTTGGCTCTTGTCATGATGGCTCCCTTGGCAGTTAGTCGGTTCTATACCTGCAACTCGATCGCCTCTCCTGAGTGCTTCTTCCTGCAACACTACAACACAACATAGATCTAACACACACAGACATTCAAGAGAGAAAGTTTGCACCAAACTGTATCATTGCATTATCATAAAGTGATTACATCTAGTCTTATGATTGCAACACAACGCTACATCCTCCCTGTGGTTGTTCTCTTATGCAATGGAATTGCACAAATGATGGATTCATATGGATGCTCCGGGATGGATTACAAAATGAAAGGGGGGTCTATATATAGGGTGGCTCTGGTGGTTACTGTAACCAACCAGGCTCCCAACTTCCCCAACCATCTTATGTTTCAGCCTTCACTAATCAATCTTAACAACAGTTTAATATTACATGACGGCTGAATACTTGCATTATGTATTCGCATATATCTAATTACAATCACATGATTAATTATTAACAACATTGTTTTTGACCAAGTTGACTTATTCACATGCATCCTACGTAAATACAATATACTGTAGACATTTCGTCAAACACTTTGTCATTTCTTTTTGGAATTGTTGTCTACATCTATCCTCCCCTTTACAGTAGTCGATGTCCTCAACGACTTTCTACGTTGTCCTGTTGGGGTCTTGGCCTCCTTCGTCTCAGCGGTATGAAGTCCTTCCAATTCCTGCACACGAAGCTTGTAGGCTTCTTGTTCATCGCGAAGCTGCTTTGCATAATTAAAATATTTGGCCCATTCCACTCCATACGCATTGGCCTTATCTTCCATCTCTTGCAACTTCGTCAACAACTCTGATTCACGTCTGATAAAGATATCCTTCTCTCTTTAAGTACCTGTTGGTTACGAATCTGCCATGAGGAAAGGATTTTGTGTTAACGCGCCCAGATTCGCCCACCAGCTTGAAAGGCCGGAAGGAAGGAATGCCTTCCGTGCCAATCTCCGGAGAAGGCCGGCTTCCTGTGGGGTTTTATGGTTTAAGATGAGAGTGCAGGAAAGAGATAAAAATGCGGAAAGAATTTACAAATGTGATTGGAGTTGGGTGGGGGGAACTAACAGTACAACAACACATCAATCACCACTACTTACTGCATCATAAATACAAAGCATAACCAGAAACTGCAAAATCTAAGTATACTTTTTATATAAAGAAGTGTACGCACAGCTACAATGGCTCCCTAACAGACATTCCCTACAAGGAACTAACAGTACGACAGCGCATCAATCACCACTACGGACAGCAACATGAATACAAAAAGTAACCAAGAAATGTCGGATCCAAGTATGTGTGTTATGCGAGAGAATTTGTACGCACAGCTACAATGACTCCCTAACAGACATTCCCTACAAAGAACTAACAGTACGGCAGTGCATCAATCACCACTACGGACAGCAACATAAACATAACACACAATTGGAAGGAACTGCTACCTAATCTATTCTATGTATCCTCTGATCAATAAAGTCCGGGAGTACTTGGCCACCAAATGCTTTGAAGCGAATCAACAAGCCATGACACAAGAAATATGACAAAGAGAGGCAGCATAAAAAATAAAAGGTAGAACGAGCCAAGCATATACTTTATATTGATAAGCAGAAGCACAGCTACAATGGTTCCCTAACAGACATTCCCCTTCCACCACTTACAATGAAAATGTGGTGGGTATTTATAGCCGAGTCCCTCCCGTTACATTAATGGGCACAAAGTCCCAGTCAAACATTAGCTGACAAAAGCAGCCGCGGAACTGCTGATGCTTGACCTTTGTCGAGGCAGGAGCCCTGCAGCATGGTCTCCCTGGAGGCTGTACAGATACGTGGCAGCGCGTTAGGTAGAACTTCTCATCGGCAGGAATGCGGGTAGGTGAAGCAGGTAGAACCTCCAATCAGCTTTAAATGGGGCGGCTGGCATAAGTAGTGCAGCCCATGCTTGTCCTTTTGCTCGGCACGTCTTGGCTCGGATCCCAAAGTTGGACACTTGTCGGATGATAATGCTTGACACGTGCTTGCCTTGAAAGGCAGTTTATCCAACTTCGCCCAGGATCAGAGCGCCATCGGGTTGCGCAGCGAAAACGGCGCGATCGGGAAGGCCTTCATGCCTTGGGTGCATTTACGAGTTTATTTCCCTCTCACTGTCAAGGGCGCACTCCGACTCGCTGCGAAGTCGGACTCTGCACAGGTGAAAGCTGATTTCTGCCGCCGTACGGACTTCGCCCTGGAAAGGGGGCGCACTCCGACTGCTGCAGAAGTCGGACTTGCCCGACACTTAGTCATTTTCTGCCGACTGCTACAAGGTGCGCCCGAAGCGGGCGCACTCCGACTGTGCGAAGTCGGATTGCGCAGAACACTTGTTCTTCGGCTGATTGTCCTGCGCACTTTGCACTCTGCTGCGCTCCAAGCGGAGGCGCACTCCGACTGCGAAGTCGGATGCCCACACTTAGCCATTTTCGGGCAGCTTTGTCAAATTTGAGATCGGGGGGGCTCAAGAGAAAGAGGGAAGAATGAGAATGTAGGGAAGAGAGAGAAAGGGAGAGAAGAGGAAAGGGAAAGAGAGGAAGAGGGAAAGGGAAGAGCAGCACTCTTACAAAAACTGAAAACATTGCACCCCGTGCAAAATGTGGCAACATTTCTGGCGGCTCGCGGGGTGTCGAGCTCGCCTCGGCGCAAAGAATCCATGCCTTCATCCATTGGGTGCAGAGGAACTTACTTCCCACGCTTCTGCTGCTCTAGCCGTTCTCCTCGCGGCAACTGTTCTTCGGATCCACTTCCGGCGGTTGCCTCCTCGGATTCGCCTTCCGAATGCTCTCCGGCGCGGCTACGCCTCGCGAGATGCGGTTGTATGCGGCTTGGGCTTGGCCCCGGGCTACGCCGAATGGTCGGCGGTCGGCAACTTCTTCTAATGCTGCGTGGAATGCGGCGACCGCGTGCGGGTCGATGGTGAGGTATCTTTTTCCCGGCTCCTGGAAGTAGGAGCTGATCTTGCAACACTTGGACACCATCCGGGTGACTCGACTTTCTTGAATTGGCTCGGTCCGGCTATCGATTTCAGGTATGTCTGCCTCAAAGGACAGCCAATTCTTTTCACCTGCTCATGGGTGAGAAACTCACCATTCTCAACATAGCCGGGCACCCTAGTTCGGAGAGAGCGTGAAGGGGAGCCAGACAAATGTCTTTTTCATGTTCGAATGCATCCAGCATTCGTCTGGCAACTCTCACCTCTTCTGCTTTCTTAAAATATTTATGCAAGGTTACCCTTGCATCTGCCCATTCTGCAGCGAATGAGGACATGGGGGAGAATTGGAGGCCATCGCGCTCGTGCTCTTGAAGTTTTATCGCCAGGTCCAGCCATTGCTTCGCTCGGCGTTCGGCCTCCTCTACCACGGGCTTTCCACTGGCAGAAACTTCTTGGATCTGGATGCGAAATCCGGGACCGACATGGCTTTACACATGTGGGGCTTGCATCCCCGCGGCAGATCAGCCCGCATCTCCTTAACTTTGCTCTTTGAAAAGACCGTCGCTTGAGATGCTTTCTCTGCGATTGCGGCTCGCTTGTTTCAAAGACTCCTGGAGCTGAGAAATCTGCTCCGGGGCTGCACTTTTTCCGTTGCGGCTTCTTGCTGAGAAGCGGCCAGCTGGGCTTTTAATTCATCTATTTCTCGCTGCGCCGATTCCAGCTGCTCAGTGGACCTAGACAGGTCCTCTTCAAGCTGTCTTGTCTTGTCCTGCAACCGGAAAAGCTCTTCCTGTTCCTCCAGATTTTTGACAAGGAGATTATCCGCTTTACGAAGGATTCCACTGAATCTCGTATTGCGGGTGAATATCGTCAAAGCTCTTCTCCTTTGTCTGGAGCTCGTAGTCCGCCCTGGTCATTTCCCGGAGAGGCTTCTTCACTTTTGGAGTTATCTTTTCTGTCGTGAGCACTCTCCTCTCGAAGTCAAACTTGGTGCGCTTTACCGGGGCGGCTATCTCTTCAGGTCTCCTCCGCTTCAAGTTTTGGAGGAAAGAGATAGGATATTCTACGGCTCTCGTTGCCAGAGGCAAATCATCCGTGTTCTGGAGGTCGTCCATGAAGTCCGGTTCCCCCAGCCTAGGGTTCTGCTGTGACGTCTCTCCTGCGGACAAGGAAATAGGAGGAACTGGAAGGACTTTGGAAGGAGCGGCCGCTTTTGAGGGCGGCCGGGAAGTGGAGAACGGAGCGGTTGATCTTTGGAAGGGTTTCAAGCGGCTGAGGCGATGGATGCAACGGTGAACGCGCGGCTTCAGCACTAACCACGGGTGAAGGGTTTGGGGTTTGACTCAGGGATAGGAAGGCGTTGGGGTCCTGAGCAAACTGGTCGAAAGAATGGGGGCCGCTAGAAGGGTGTGGAGATGGGGAGGAAGATGCGGCCATGACTTGCTCGGATTGAGCGGGAGATGGAGTAGGAGTAGGGCTAGATGAGATCAGAGGGAGCGGGGCAGCGAACGTACCTGCGGGCTCCGCTTGAGCCGATGCTGGATGAATGTCTGCGGTTCTGGTTCCGGCGGCTGGCTCAGGACTATCCAGAGAAACAACCTCTGGAGCGGTTGAACGCGGCTGCGGCTCTGCGACTGGCTGCTGCACTGTCAGACTAGGTCGCCTGACTTTCTCAACTCTCTTCCTCTTTTTCTTTTCTGGAGCGATGGCTGGTTCGGAAGAAGGAGATGAAGTGGGTGCAGCGGGCGCTGATGTTCCCACGGTAAACTTGTACCGGGGTTTGACTTGCAGAAGGTCTGCCGCGGCCGGTCCGCTCGCTGGCGGCGCTGGCGTCTTTTGTGCCTGAGGAGTCACCTCGGGCGTTGACTTGACTGATTTTTTCGCCTTTTCAGGCGCCACCTTGGAAGCCACAGGCTGCATTGGGTCCACTTGGATGTCTGCTGGGCCCGCGCTGGCAGTTGCAAAAGTGTACAACTGTTGGGAGGAAGACCCCCCTTTATAACCCTCGAAGGGACCTCGGGGAACGTAATCTCGGAATGCGAAAGGCCGCCAGCTGTCAATGTGCTGGTCATATAGAGCTGAAAAGTCATCATCAACGGCCAGATTCCTCTCGATGGATTTATCGTGCTGCGTGCGGCACCTCATCTTCCAGCATTCAACAACTTTTTCTTTTGGCCAGTTAAGGCCTGCTAGCTTGGTGATGAATTTCTTAAATCCCGGAGAAGAGAACTTGTGGTCCGGGTTTCGCTCGGGGTCATATGCTACCTCCTCGCAGTAAAAATCCTGCCACGGAGGCCATGCTTCCATCGAGTCAATCTCCCAGTCGAGGTCAACATGGACCACATCGCATCTGTCTTCGATTATATCTGCCCGGGGGCGGATATGTGCAAACTTTCCCCTTATCCCGTGTGGGTCGTACTTCCAGCGCTGCGGCAGCAGAATCAGGCCAATGTCAAAGAGCTCCCGCTCGAGATAGACATGTTGTCCTATCTCTGATATCTCGACGTTCGCCCAGGAAAGAGGATATTGAAAGATATGGCCCTTTCTCTTTCCCTGGCCGAACTCCTCTTCAACGTAATCCATCTGCCGCGCAACCTCCATCCCAAACTGATGATCCGTGCACCAGTAGGGCAGCAGATGAGGTTTGCCCTTGAATCCGTAGATTCTGACCACAATCCCCTGCGTCAGTCTAAAAACGTCCCCGAGCTTGTGATTCAACAAATAGTTCGTCATTTCCTGCGGGGGGCGAGGGATCTCACCATCGCTGAAGACTGACATGACCAAGCCCAAAAAGTTGAAGTTGAACTTGTAGTAAGACCCTTTCCGGTATAGGTCATCCGTCCAGTCATAGACGGGTTGTGGCTCTCCCTTCTCATTTACCTTCTTCAGGTTAGGGATCGGCATCCGGGAGTGCAAATGATACAAACATAGCCAAGCCAAGAAGGAACTGAATCGAAATTCAGTTGACTGCTTTTCTGGAGCTTCACCGAGTGGAGTGAATGGCGTATGCAAGCCAGTCCGCCCAGTCAAAGAAGATAGGGCGCTTCCCACTTCTCTGCGCTGCTGGTTCATAGGATTCTCCGCATAGGAGACATTCTGCCAGCGCTAGGCTAGTACGGCTGTACCAGCTCGTCAGAGTCGCGACCGAGGACCCACGCCAGAATGGTGTATATGTATTTGCTTTGAAACCTCTCCGGGGGTATGGGGCCGGTTGGCCATTGTCCAGTACGAGCGGGGCGTTCAACTACGAATTGAGGAAATCCCTCATCCTTTTTGTGTGCGTAAAGCGCCCCGCTTGCTCACCAAGATTTATCTTTTTGACAATCGTGCTGGAGTCATACTCCAACACTAGGGCGAAGGCCGAATGGACAGTCTCTTTGCGAAGTGCGAACAAGGGTTTACCGTTGGAGCTACAAATTTTCCGGGTAGCTGATTTGTAATGTCTGACAATTAGGTCTACCAGCTCCGGGCATTGATGGACAGGAGGGCACAAGAACCGGAAAAGGTTCGACTTGTACGCCGCTCCGAAATGGTGAGAGGGCGAAACTTTGTCAGCCCAATTCTCCACATTTATCCGCAGTTTAGTAAGGCTCATGGAAAACGAGCCGTCCTTGTACCCAGACAGGTAATTAACCGGTGGTGGTGGGGCTTGCCCACGCTGTACTTTCTTTGGCCGGGATTTTGACTTTTGGTCCTGCGGCGTCTCACTCCTGAAAACACTTGACTGCGGTAAATCCCCCAGTTCGCGCCCTTCGCTGGATTGCGCTGGCATTGGCAACTTTCCTTTGTCCATCCTTCCGAAACAACAATAATTACGACTTACGGACGTCTGCACCAGATTTCGCAGTCACAGGAATAATCTGCACGATTTGGCATGTCTGGGTGCATCAGACCCCCTTTTCTAGATAATGACAGCGTCATTAATGGTGGTGAGGAGGGGGTAGGTCGGCCGGCAAGTGAAGGCGTTATGTTTTTTGGTGGCCGCACAGGAGAATGTCTTGAAAGATGTACCCTGGTTGCCGCGCCATGCTTCTTTGATTGCGCTTTCCTTGAAGATTGCGCAATCATTAAATTTAACTTTGAACGTTGCGCCATGGCTGACGTCACTGCCGCAATCTGGGCACACTGCTCAAGAAAAAACCCTTTGGTGCGGAAACCCAACTCTTACTGTCGCAATGCGCCCTGGGCCCACGCTTGGAGCATTGGAATTTTTTATTTATTTTTTAAACCATCCAAGCTGCGCCCAGGAAACAGGGCGCAATCGGACTTCGCCCCAAAATTGGGCGCGATCCGACTTCGCCCCAAAATTGGGCGCGATCCGACTGCCACTTGCGTTAAGACTGTTGCCGCCTTTCTTTTCCAAGCTGCGCCCTTGATGGCGCGATCCGACTTCGCAACTTTCGGATGAGGCTTCGGGCCCACTTGGAATTTGTTCGCCTTTTGTGATGGGCCACTCGAGCTGCGCCCGAAAAACGGGGCGCGCTCAGACTTCGCCCAAAGTTCGGGGAAGAGTCGGGTGTATTCGGACTTCGCGCGAAGTCGGACTTCGCTCAAAATCGAGCGCAGTCCGAACACTCACTCCTTTGCAGCTTCTGCTTTCCAACCGCGCCCTTTGGCCGGTGCGCAGCCCGACTTCGCTGCGAAGTCGGGTAGCTGCCACTTAGCCGTTTTCTTTGCTTTCTCAGGCAGCTCCCTTCTACGAACTTCGCTCCTTCTGAGGGGCGACAACAGACTTCGCTGCGAAGTCTGTGTTCTCTCCCTTTGTCCTACTTGGGCTCAAACAAATGGAAAAACTGAAAGCTGGAAAACTGTACATGCTGAAAAGTAAAATGCATAAGGGAAATTTTTACAAAGAAGGGCCCATTGGGCACCTTCAGCAGCGGTAAATTTTTAAGTGGAACCCGTTAACGGGGATAGGTAGGAGCTGACCCTCCATATCCCGAAGTATGTAAGCGTTGAGCTGGTTCACCCGAGCAATCTGATAAGGGCCCTCCCAGAGGGCATCGAACTTCCCGTGGTTGCCCGGCTTCGCCTTAAATGAGTCCCACTTCAGCACCAGGTCCCCGATTTTAAAAACTCGGGCAGTGGTGCCTTTTGCAAACCAGCCTTGAGTGGCTTCAATATGCTTGGTGAAGGCCTGGTATGCTTTTTCTCTGTCTTCTTCCAACTGCGAGAAGTTGGCACAGTCTGTCATCCACCGGGTCTCCATTGCTCTTGTCTTCGTCCAACATCCATAGGGCGGGGATTTCGATGTGGGATGGCATGACAGCCTCTTTACCGTAGACGAGCACATAAGGGGACGTTCGATGGATTTCTTGAATGAAACTCCGTCCGCCCACGGCGCCGGTTCAAGGAGTAAATGCCAAGTCCGCTTGTTCCTGTCAATGGTCCTTCTGATGATCTTCAGGAGGTTCTTGTTAGTAGACTCGGCAAGGCCATTCCCCTGCGGGTAGTAATTAGAAGACATTTTGTGATAAATGCCAAGTTTGCCAGTGTACTCCGTGAGTACAGCGCCTGCGAATCCCGGACCATTGTCCGTCACAATTGACTCTGGAACCCCGAAGCGGGTAATCAGGCTCTCAAGGAACCTGATGACCGTTTCTTGGTCCGCGTTTTTGGTTGGGATCGCCTCTGCCCACCGTGTGAAGTAATCGGTGGCTGTAAGAATAAACTTGTGTCCGGCAGGGGAACTAGGCGAAATCACCCCAATGAAGTCTAGACCCCATTCTTTGGAACGGAGTCTCGGCTTTGAATCGGTTGAAGGGGCGGGGGTGCTTTTACGTTTACGCCAGCAAACCTCGGCATTGATCACACTTGGAGCAGGACCGCATAAGCGTCTGTTAAATAGAGTGGGCCAATAGTACCCGGCTCTAATTATTTTTAAGGCCGTAGGCCTTGCAGAATGATGACCTCCAGGCATCCCGGAATGAAAATCTCCGAGGACCCTGGGCTGGTCTGATTTCATGATGCACCGCAACAGGATGCCGTCAATATTTTTGAAGTAAAGCCCCTCGGGGCGAAGAGTGTACTTGAGTGCACCTAGCCGAAATCTCCTTCGTTGTGAGGCGTTCAGGTGATCCGGACATCTTCCGGTGCAGAAATATCTCACCAGTTCATCTGTCCAATCACTCTCCTCCGATAAGGAGTTGGCTAGAGTAGATGCTTGTCGTCTGTGTCCTCCCACTTACGGGGCGGAGATGCCGGCTACGAGCGCTTCGAGCCAGCTCCTGACACAAGGCTCGGCCTCTGATAAGCTTGGTGGGCCGCACTTCGATGTCGAACTCCTGGATTTTTGCAATCCATCCTGCTCTCTTGTGACCCGGCTCTCCTTGTATGATGAAGCTTCGAACGTCCGGGTGAATCACAAAGACGGTCGTTTTGCTCTGGGAGACAAAATGCCTGAACTTTCGGAGGGATTTCATGACCGCGTGAACCTGCCGCTCTATAAAGTTGTACTTTTCTTCATGCGGCTGAATCACTTGGCTCAGGAACGCTATGGGGCGCTCCTCGCCATCGTCTCCCTTCCGAGTTAGGACTGCGGCGTAACTTTCCGGTTCTCCCACCGCATAGAGGATGAAGTCCTTGGAGTAGTCCGGGTTTATCAACACCGGAGCTTGCGCAATTCGAGCCTTGATTTCCTCGAAGGCTTGCTCTCTCTCATCAGTCCATTCGTAAGTTGTATCTTTTTTCAGCGGTTCGGCCATAGGCTTGATCAACTGTGCGAAGTCCGGGATGAACTTCCGCACGAAGTTAATCTGGCCGAAGAAGGACTGCAGCCCTTTTTTATCGATTGGGGCTGGCAAGCGAAGGAGGGCTTACGCTCTGTCAGGGTCAATGGCGAGGCCTTTCTCGGAGATGACATGTCCCAGCAGCTTACCTTCTTTTACCGCGAAGACAGACTTCTTCGGGTTTATAGAAATGCCGAATTCTCGACACCTCTCAAATATTTGCCGCGGGTGGGAAACATGATCCCCTCTTTGGTGAGAGAAAACAGTCATGTCATCAAGGTAGATGACAATGATCTTATTGAGCAGCTCTGGGAAGGCCGGGTCCATGGCCCTTTGGAATGTGGCACCGGCATTGGATAAGCCGAAAGGCATGCGGCGATAGGCGAACGTCCCCCATTTGGTGGTGAACGCCGTTTTATGCTTGGTCCTCATCCTTGACCCAAATCTGGTTGTAGCCGGAAAATCCATCTAGAAGTGAGAATCTCTGGGCTCCAGCAACGATGTGTAGAATTTGGTCAATTTGGGGAAGCGGATAGTGGTCCTTGAGGGAAGCCTGATTCAGGTTTCTGAAGTCGACACAGAGACGAATGTCGCCATTCTTCTTCCTCAACGGGGCACCAAATTCGCGACCCAGGATGAATGTTTGATGGGGTAGATGATTTTGGCCTCCGGCATCTTCAGGAGCTCGGCTTTCATCATGGCCTCAATTTTCGGATTTACGGCCCTCCGCTTCTGTCGGAATGGCTTGGCGCCATCCTCTAGCTCAATGGTATGCTTTGGATTACATTTCTGTCATACCCCTTCAAATCCTCGTAGCACCAGGCCACGATGTCGGGGAACTCTCGGCACAGTGATCTGATCTGCTCAAGTTCCTCCGAAGTGCAGTCTGTCCCGACCTTGATAGTTTTACCAGGTTCAAGTTCCAGGTCGGCATCTTGCTCGGGTCTACTTTGATCCTATGAGATATAGCTCTGTCATTACGATCAAATAGACTCTCCAATGTAATCAGTCCTTTTGGGACATGATTATTTTTAAACTGTATCAACCCCTCATATTGCTCGTCATCAGGGTCTCTACTCTCGATTGAACCTACTTCATTTACCAAAAATGTGACGATCTGCTCGTCACAATCGAACACCTGCCAGTGGGTGTCCTTATCAGGCACAGAAGGCCTGTAAATAGTGCGAACCGGCTTCGGTTTACGGACAACGTCATCGGCCGGAACGTGCATGGCTCCAACGAGACGCCAGAATGTCAGCGTGTTTGTTTTTCTCACGCGATATCGCCTTGACATTCAACGAGTCAAACGACTCCATCAGGTCCCACACCCGGTTGCGGTACGCCTTGAGATAGTGCTTTTTGGAGGCGCACTTGTTCGTAACCTGGTGACACACCGGCTACGAATCTCCAAAGATCTGCGGGTGTTTAATCCCCGACCTCTCCGCCTTTCGCAAACCCAAGCACGGGGCTTCGTACTCCGCCGAGTTGTTAGTGCGGCTCCGGGCCAACTTTGTAGGTATAGTCCTTCTGGATCCCGGTCGGAGAAACCAGAAGCACCCCTGCATCGGCGCCATTTTTGCATCGCGCGCCGTCAAAGAAAAGCTTCCACAGCTTCTCAGGTGCAGGTCCCACTTCCTTTTCGGCTGACTTGTCAAGCCTCTCGGGCTGTACAACGGTGTAACAACCTGCTCTGTCTCAATTACGGCATTGAAATCCCGCAAAGAGAACTCATCTTCAAGCTGCAGCACTTCGAGGGCTTGCTCCGTCAGCTCTACTGTCACCAGTTCTTCCTCAGTCAGTTGGACCATGCAGTCCGACTCTTCTCCGGGTATCTTCTCTACTAGGAAGGTGGAAGGCTTCTCATTAAAGATTTTCGGTCTCCTTCCTTTGAAGGGCACTTCCATGTGTGAGTAGTCTAGAGACAGGGTACCCGCCTGGCTCGCGGTGAACTCCCGGGAGAGGCACATGCCGAAGTAGGGAGCCAAGACAACAACCACGACCTCTTGGATGACCACGATGTCGAGAGCCTTATGCGGCCGGAATAGGGATGTCCTTTATGACACCAAGCTGTCTTGACGGGGGTGCCGTCCTAATGCGGCACGCCTTGGCTGCTCCTTGTGTACTCCATCCCGATCTCGTCGCGAGACGGCTTTCGGCATAACGGTCGTGGAAGCGCCGAGTCCACCATGCGGTTGTGTACTATGTGCCCTTGCATCCGTAAAGACGAGATAGAAGGGAGGCGGTCTGTTCTTCCAGGTGGTGAGGCATCGGAGGTTGAACCGGGACAGCGGGCATGTATCGCTTGCCGTTCTTCATGTTTTTCGAGAGATTCCTGCGGCGAGATCCACTGGCACAGGGAGCGAGAAGAGCATCGTACATGCTTGATTCTAGCGGGTGTTCTTTTCAACTCGTCTACTATCTTGTAGCCCGAGGTGCTAGCTCCTTCCGCTTCTTTTGCCGGCTCATACTTCGTCCATGTTGGGTGGCCTCAACTCTCTGTCTCTTGGTCGGAGACGGGTACTTGACTTCTCCTGTGCTTGTTCTTTGGTTTCGGCTGGAGGCTGAAGTACGGGAGCTTTAGCCGGAACTGGAGCTTTTGCTATAGGAGGCTTGGCTGGAGCAGGGGCAGCCTTTCCCGGAGGAGGCTTGGCTGGAGCTTTGTCTTTGGATGCCTTCTCCTGGGGTGTGTAGGGCCCACAGCCGCTTGTATGGTGGCAGCCCAACGGGCTGCGCCTTTTCTCTTCTGGCATACACCTGCAAGGGCTTGGCAGCATCTGCAGTTTTCTTTTCTTCCTTGGCGGGCGGCACTAGATTCTCCTCTGGGAGGGCAAAGTTGGCTTCGCCGTCCAGGATCATGTAGAGTTCATCGTCCTCTATGGCGCTGCCGATCAGAGTACTGGATGTAGTCTTTGGTGCAGTGTGCAGTCATCCTCCGAATGCGGGTCATTGCAAGTAGTGCACCAGTTAACTTGGTCAGAGGGACCAGGTTGGTCTTCTATAGCGGCATTTCTCGGAGGCCGACGCCTCTGCGGTGGTGTTCAGGGGCTTGTCTTTTGTCAGCGTCGGGGCGGATATGGCCTCCTAGGAGCGAGGTCCATCTGGGCTGCTTCTTCTTCAGAGCGGTCATGTCATTGGACATGGCATGATAACCTGAGGCCAAAGCCCGTACCTCCTGGAGGATTGTATTACGAATGTTATTGTCAGGAGGCGGCAACTGTGCCGGTGGAGGCAATGCGGCTAATGGAGGAGGATTGGAATAAGGTGCGTCTTGCGGGGGAGCGAGGAGTGCTTTGGAAAATGCGGAGAGCGGGAGGAGGCGGGTGAGGATAATGCATTTGCGGCGGGCCGTAAGGAGTTACGACCGGCGCCGGATTCCATTCTTCTTTGGGGTTGCTTGCCACGATGTGGACGGCGCACCACCAGAAGCTGGCGGATATTGGGATCTAGGGAAGTCGGGATGAATGGGTTCCTGCACCCTGGACGGGAGTCTGCCGATGGAAATGATATCGGCTTCGGCTTGCTGGGCAGCCTCGTACGGAGCGAGGAAACGAGTCTATTACGGCAATCTTCAGCAGCAGGCATATGTCTGAGTTGAAGGATCTCAGGTAGTAGTGAGCAGCCATGCCGGTGAAGGCCGAAGTTCACGAGGTACCCGTTTCCAGGATCTCGCAAACCTGATGTTAAAGTCAGACACCTCCTCTTGAGGGTGTCTCTGGATACTGATGCAGCAAAGTAGGGTCAGCAGACTCGTTGCATCCTTTCACGAGCCTTCTGGCAAGTTGGGGCCACCCTGTGATAGATCCCTCTGGCAGCGATCTCCACCAGTAGAGAAGCTTTCCCCTTAGGGAAAGGGCTAGCAGACGGGTCTTCACACTCTCGTCAGTAATGGAGTGCAATGCGGCCAGGGCAAGGATGTCCTGGATGTGCTCGTACGCCGTCTTGCCGTAGCCGTCGTACGTAGGGATGGACTTTAAAGCGGCAGGGGGCACAGCTTGCTGTCCGACCGGGGCCAAGGGCCCTCGTAGGAGTCCACCGCCGGGAAGAGATCATCATCATTCTGCTGCTGGGCAGCCATTTCTTCTTCTTCTCCTCCGTCGGTTGTATACTCAGTGTCGGTACCTTCCGAGGATGTAGATTCCTCTTCTTCCTCGGCCTCTTCTATTTCGTTCTCAGCTCCTCCGACCTCGGCTTCGGCTTCTTCTTGGATTTCAGCCTCGGCTTCGTCGACACGAGCTTGTTGATCGGCCCGGCTGACAATTTCGCCTCGAGCGTTGATGTCTAGTTCGTAAAAGTCAGGCGGGTTTCTCGGATCCCTTGCTCGCCACCTTCTCGTTTGCATGAAGGTGCTAGGACCGGTCTTTCAGACTCAGAGGATATGTTCGTGCAGAGTCGCCAGGTGTTCTGATTTTGAACAGCAATGAAGCGAACACCGGTGCTTCGATTCTGTTTGGGGGTGGGAAACTTCCTTGGCCCACCGAGTGCTCAGAATGAACTGTCGGCCGAGTGAACACGAGCCTGAGTTTTTCAAATGTGGGACTCCGGGTCCCACGGGCGTGCCAGAGAAACTGTTGGTTACGAATCTGCCATGAGGAAAGGATTTTGTGTTAACGCGCCCAGATTCGCCCACCAGCTTGAAAGGCCGGAAGGAAGGAATGCCTTCCGTGCCAATCTCCGGAGAAGGCCGGCTTCTGTGGGGTTTTATGGTTTAAGATGAGAGTGCGGGAAAGAGATAAAAATGCGGAAAGAATTTACAAATGTGATTGGAGTTGGGTGGGGGGAACTAACAGTACAGCAACACATCAATCACCACTACTTACTGCATCATAAATACAAAGCATAACCGGAACTGCAAAATCTAAGTATACTTTTTATATAAAGAAGTGTACGCACAGCTACAATGGCTCCCTAACGGACATTCCCTACAAGGAACTAACAGTACGGCAATGCATCAATCACCACTACGGACAGTAACATGAATACAAAAAGTAACCAAGAAATGCCAGATCCAAGTATGTGTGTTATGCAGAGAATTTGTACGCACGACTACAATGGTTCCCTAAGAGACATTCCCTACAAGGAACTAACAGTACGACAACGCATCAATCACCACTACGGACAGCAACATAAACATAACACACAAACTGAAGGAACTGCTACCTAATTTATTCTATGTATCCTCTGATCAATGAAGTCCAGGAGTACTTGGCCACCAAATGCTTTGAAGCGAATCAACAAGCCATGACACAAGAAATATGACAAAAGAGAGGCAGCATAAAAAATAAAAGTAGTAGAACAAAGCCAGGCATATACTTTATATTAATAAGCAGAAGCACAGCTACAATGGTTCCCTAACAGACATTCCCCTTCCACCCCTTACAATGAAAATGTGGTGGGTATTTATAGCTCGAGTCCCTCCCGTTACATTAATGGGCACAAAGTCCTAGTCAAACATTAGCTGACAAAAGCGGCCGCGAGGCTGCTGATGCTGACCTTTGTCGGGCGGGACTATACCTGCAGCATGGTCTCCCTGGAGGCTGTACAGATACGTGGCAGCGCGTTAGGTAGAACTTCTCATCGGCAGGAATGCGGGTAGCTGAAGCGGGTAGAACCTCCAATCAGCTTTAAATGAGGCGGGTGGCATAAGTAGTGCGGCCCATGCTTGTCCTTTTGCTCGGCACGTCTTGGCTCAGATCCCAAAGTTGGACACTTGTCGGATGATCTTGCTTGACACGTGCTTGCCTTGAAAGGCAGTTTATCCAACTTCGCCCAGGATCAGAGCGCCATCGGGTTGCGCGAGGCGAAAACGAGCGCGATCGGGAAGGCCTTCATGCCTTGGGTGCATTTACGAGTTTATTTCCCTCTGCGCTTTGTCAAAGGGCGCACTCCGACTTCGCTGCGAAGTCGGGTTGCTCAGGTGAAAGCTGATTTCTGCCGCCGTACGGACTTCGCCCTGGAAAGGGGCGCAGTCCGACCGTCGCGAGTCGGACTTCGCCCGGCACTTAGTCATTTTTCCTGCCAGCCTGCTACAAGGTGCGCCCGAAAGCAGGCGCACTCCGACTTCGTTGCGAAGTCGGGTTGCGCCGGAACACTTGTTCTTCGGCTGATTACGTCGCCTGCGCACTTTGCACTCTGCTGCGCTCCAAGCTGGAGGCGCACTCCGACTTCGCTGCGAAGTCGGATTGGGCCCGACTTAGCCATTTTTCAGGGCAACTGCTGTCAAATTTGAGATCTGACTGAGGGGCTCAAAAGAAAGAGGGAAGAATGAGAATGTAGGGAAGAGAGAGAAAGGGAGAGAAGAGGAAAGGGAAAGAGAGGAAGAGGGAAAGGGAAGAGCAGCACTCTTACAAAACTGAAAACATTGCACCCCGTGCAAAATGTGGCAACAGATACCAATCTATGGCCATGCCTCGCAAAGTGGCAAGAAACAATTGCAACCATTTTGGCGGTTGCGTCACTCCATTCGCCTTCCAAATTGTGGTACAAGTACCTATGTGGTGTGTTGGGTCTTCTTTCCCTTCCCCAGTGAAGGGTGGGCATTTTTGTTTGCCCGCTCTATTGGCAACGTGTGCCATTGGAATTCTTCTTCCAACCTCCTCATCACTAGATGACGATGCTTGTGTGGTTCTATCCCACTCTCTCTCAGCCGTAGGTGGTATGGGTGCTTCTTGCTCAAGTGCCTGTTATTCAAATAGTCTTCTTCCAAATTCCCTTACGTCACTACTTCACGACCTTCTTCGCAAATAAATGAGGTGCGGTTCTGGTCTTCCTCCCCAAGACTCCCTGCGTGGTTGCGCTGGTGCAAAGCTCCAATCTTTCGCATGGATTGGCAAACCTCTCCACTGGCTCAAGTGTTACCATCCTTCATTTCTAATGTTAGCTTCTATGCTAGTATCTTCCTCGACTATTTGATTTTGCACCTTGTTTTCTGTTGTCAAGAGCAGTGTCTACCACCTTTCTCTTTCAACTCTTGGACTCTCGTCGTCCAAGGGGTTCCACACTCTCTCCACTTCTGGTTGTGTAACTTTGTCTCAACTTTGTATTCCTTGATTTGCCAGTCTCACACTTCTCCTAACTGGTTGCTCTACTGTTTGTATTTGGTTCCTCCTTCGTCGACCTTGCAACCTTGAATTTGTCATTCACCTCCTTGTCTTGTCACATCCACTTCTTTTGACCCGAACTTGATTAGGCAACAATGTCAAATGTAGACAGCAATGAGTACTTCTCAATACGAGGGAATGATAGGGCTTGGTGGGAAAAGGAATAGCAACCCATACTAAGGAATAGGTTACTATGATTGTGTTAACGTCGCTCAGACGGCTAAGAATATGACAAATCAGTATAGACAACTAACTCTGCGACGGATAATCCTAAGACGAATTGCTAATGACGGATACTTGCTGATGGATAGCCTAATGACTAATGACATATTAGCTAGGATGGATCAACTAGGACAGATTGTTTGACGGATAGCCTGACAGATTGGCTTGAGACGGATAGGCTTTGACAGCTGTAGACATGTCGACTCCTGTCATGACGACTACCCTTTGTAGTTAGTCGGTTTTGTCCTTGCAACTCAATCGCCTCGCCTGAGTGCTCCTTCTTGTAACACTACAACACAACATAGATCTAACACACACAGACATTCAAGAGACAAAGTTGACACCAAACTGTATCATTGCATTATCATAAAGTGATTACATCCAGTCTTATGACTGCAGCACAACGCTACGTCCTCCCTGTGGCTGTTCTCTTATGCAATGGAACTGCACAAATGATGGATTCATATGGATGCTCCTGGATGGATTACAAATTGAAAGGGGGGTCTATATATAGGGTGGCTCTGGTGGTTACTGTAACCAACCAGGCTCCCAACTTCCCCAACCGTCTTATGTTTCAGCCTTAACTAATCAGTCTTAACAGCAGTTTAATATTACATGATGGCTGAATACTTGCATTACGTATTTGCATATATCTAGTTACAATCACATGATTAATTATTAACAACATTGTTTTTGACCAAGTGGACTTATTCACATGCATCCTATTTAAATACAAAATATTGTAGACATTTCGTCAAACACTTTGTCATTTCTTTTTGGAATTGCTGTCTACATCTATCAAGCGCAACTATTGAAGTAGTAGGAGTGGATCTACTTACTACTTCTTTATTTAGGCCTACTTTCACTAATCTGATAGTATCAACCGTTATGAGGGCAAAACCAATCATCACAACAATTGCCCAACCATCTACTAATCCTTCTTTGGCCACTTTACATGCCACTGCACAAACCATTCCACCTTTCAGCTCATCCATAGAACCATCTTCCTCCAATCGCCTTCTCTCAATAACCCACTAAATTCATACCAACCCAACCTTTCCATTCCTAGGATTGGAAGTACCCATTGGTGTTTCTTAGATTTTAACCTAGCCTCAACCATGAACATATTGAATAAAATGTGTCAATTATGGCAAGCCTTGATATCCTCATAGGCAGACAAAGAGGCAAGGAAATACAAGACAGAGAATTGCATGAGTTGAAAATGGGTATAAAAAACAAAGACAAGCAAATCGCCCATTTGTGAAGTTACCTTGTAATAACACCGAAAGAGAGATGATTTTAGAGTGCAATTGGAACCAAAAACATTGGGTAAAGAGGAGCAAGAGGAAAGGGTTAGAAAACATGAAAGAAAAAAGGACTTAAGAAGACAACTTGAACAAGAAAAGGAAGATTTGAAGAGACAACTTGAAGAGGAAAGAAGTGATTCAAGGCAAAGAGTGGAACAAGAAATCAAGGCCATAAGAGAACAATCAAAAGCAAAAAAGGACCAAATGAGATGGTAATATAAAGATAAGTAGCATGAATTGCAAGGGCAAATAGAGCAGCTTGAGACCAACTCATAAGAGATGGAATGTCAAAGGGATGAAGAAATTGTGCAACTCAAGTAGGCATGGACAAATATGAAAAGGAAGGTAGAAGAGTTGGAATCCTAGACATTTGTAGCCGATTGGGATCATATATATGTTGAGCTAGAGTGCTAAAAGGGATATTTGACCTACCTCGAGGAATGTAACGTATTATTCATCCAAACTATCTATTAGGTTAAGCAAGAGAAAATACAATTAGAGGCAAGAGTTGGACCCAATGAAGTGGTACGACAAGCATGCAAGATGACTGATGATCAACTAAAGTGGCTTGTCATAACAGATAGCACAACAAGCCTCATCCAACTAATATTCAATCCTGACAAACAACAAAGACTAGAAAGTGTGAAGAATCACTTGCTGACCTAGAAGAGTTAATGGTGGAGATGCAAGAAAAGGTTTGACATTTATTAGAGAAAGGATTACAAGATCTCGAAATTCTCATATTTGAACAGTTGACTAAAGCAATTGAAGAGAGAAAGGAGAAATGAAGTGAAATACTATTAATGTCCTCAGTGGGCCAAAATAAGACCCAAGGGACTATAAGAAGGACAATAATGACTGTCAGCTAGCGGGCTAAAAAGCCCAAGAAAGAAAAGAACTAAGATAAATACAAGACGAAACCTGACAATCGAGCCAAAGAGAAAAGGAGAAAGAAAAGGAGGACTAGATGGGGGGAGGGCTGCAGTCCGAAAGAGAGTACACGCCAAGAACGGAAAGAGAGAAGGAGGGGAAGGGAGCAGCCCAGGAGGGGCAAGCTATAAGAACCCCCCAAAAACTAATCTCTCCTAAACGGAGAGAGAGAAGGAGGGGGAGGGAGCAGCCCAGGAGGGGCAAGCGATAAGAACCCCCCAAAAACTAATCTCTCCTAATAGTCAAGGCCGAAGTACCGGAGTTGAAGAAGTCCATGATATGTCTCTGTCCATCGCTGGTTTGGAACCTTGACAAGCTGTGGGTGCGCTGTCTAGTGACCCTGCTCCTGTCTGAACTGGATGATGTGGGGTGTTTCTGTTTGGAGTCACCTGAGCCGTCGGAGCGGGTGAAGTATGTAGTGATGAGCCGATGTTGAGGAGGGTGAGATCCATCTGGAGGAGAACTTTTATGTCGTCAAAGCTGATTTATCTCCCTACGAAAGAGTGCAAGACACCGTTGGTTCGGGTATCTGAAGAAGGTAGAAACAGATCGAGAATTGTCCTTGAAAAGGCAATGGAATCTACCCCAGATCTCATAATTAATGGGACAACAAAAGATAAAGTGATGAAGGGTTTCAACTTCACCCAATGAGCAAAACAAACAAATCCGCTCCTCTGTCGGAAGATGGTGGTTTGACGCAATCCGGAGTTGGTGAGAACTCACCCTGAGTTGCCCAATAGTGATCCGAAGACTATGCATTGTGTGCTGTTGAAGATATTGTGGAGGAACTATTCTGCCCTCTTATATCTGTAGGAAGTGCTCATGGTAGAAAGACAAATTGGGGGAAAAAGGGGCAACCAAAGAGATCCATGTGCATTTGGTGTACTGGAGACTAACATCCTTTCGGATCTCGTGGAGCATCTTCTCCTTACCAAGCTAAGAGGGGGGGAGAACACCCAAAGAATAAGGGGGGAGCCTGTTCATCTGTATCTGAATGCTGGCCAGGAGTGCAGAAACCTGAAAATACCAGCTCCTCTAGCCTCTCCTCGAGAACTCAGAGCGAGTTCCATCAAGGAACGAAAGACAAGGTAAGGGTACCGTCTGCAACCCGCAGGGGTATCTCCTAACGTATGGATCCTGTGAAGATGAATGATAATAAAGAAGATAATCTCAAGCTAGAGAGGAAAAGCCCCACACTCTGCAAAAATAATAGAGCGGGGGACTGTGCCCTTGCAACGAATGAATCATCGAAGAAAGAGTGTCTGGACTCGTTCAACCTGTGACCACTTAGTCAGGCCAAGACTAGGACCCCAAATCACTGACCCATAAGTAATAGTTGGGTTGACCAAGGCGTCGAAGATCCTCATCTTCACAGGTATATCTTGAAAATGTGCTTTGAAGCAATTCCTCTCTAGTAAAGATAGAGTTGCATACCCCTTACACACCCGGGCCTGGGCAGTGGGTTTCATACCAAAAGTGGGACCGGTGAAAAGAACCCCCAAGTACACATAAGAGGTGGTGATCTCGACCTCCCGACCTTGGAAAAAGAAGTGGATATGGGATAGGGCCTCTTTGGTAGTATTGAATACCATAACCTTGGTCTTAGAAAGATTCACCGTCAACTGTCTCAAGTCACAAAAAGCGGCAAGAGTGTCCAAATGACGCTGAAGCCCCTCTAGAGATGATGCCAAAAGAACATCATTAGCAAAGAGGAGAATAGAAATCAACACATAATGAAGAAGGTAACCATCCTCTGGGTGAGTGTTCTCCTTAATAAAAGTCTCAAGCTCGTCGATGAAGATCCCAAAAAGTGCTGGGGAAAGGGGGCACCCTTGTTTCACTCCTATGGAGAGAGATACCTAGTCAGATCAACTACTAGAGGTCACTGACAAACTAGAGGAATCGCTAGAAACCATTAAGCAAATTGCAGATATGACCAAGGGATTTATATGATAATCTGGTAATGGGCATCGACACATTGGATAACTTCACGATATCTTCAAATTCCAACTAGGATATCCAATCAACCGTGGCTCTACCATAGTGATGCAATCATAAGCATGGTCATACCTCTATTTTTGAGAAGCTTTAGCTAGCTTCATTGTGTAAGACCCCCTACCCAATCGATAAGGCATAATCTAGGATCTTCAATCAATCAGAATTGATGTCCATGTGAGCTGCCATTATTGTAGTATCCCGCTACTACCATCACGCACCGATAGAGGTGAAGGGCAAAATAGAGGTTGGGAGGAGACACAGCTGAATGACTAAGGCATTAGTGTTACCCGATTTTCTCCTAGTGTGCCTAGCTCTAGAATTGCACTAGTGCGATCATCTCAAAGGCGGTGATGTGTTGCGCTCTAAACCAAATGCACCCTACTCTGACAAAAATGCACTTAAGACCAAGGGAACACATTTGCGCCTGGCCCCAAGGTAGTGGTGTGCCCTCCACTAAAGACACAATGTGCTCCACTCCACCATAAGTGTGCTTGGCTCCTAGGGTAGTACTTGTACGTTTGTCTCCAAGTAGTAGAGTGCCCCGCTCATAGACGTGCACCTTGCTCCTAGAGTTGCACCTTCACAATAGTGTGCCCTGCTCATAGGTTTGTGTGCCAGCCTCTTGAGGTTGTGACATCATAGCAGTTTACATCGCTCCGCTGGAGAAAAGTGACAGTGGCGTTTTTGTCTTATAGTGCCAACTACTACATAATCTAGGATTTACTTTTACTGTAGTTAAAAGTAAAGTTGTATAGACTTTATCTATATAAAAGAGGTTCACACTCATTGTAAGGGTGCTTTAGCGTTTTCAAGAAAGCTAGAGCTACTCTTTGCAATCGGCTGCTACTTTGTAAATTGTACTCAAATCTTCAATTAATGAGAAAGGAAGCTTGGCATTTGTGGATCAACCATGTTGCATGACCTCTTGTTCATGAATGTTTGATGTTAGTGGCTTTTGTCTTTCATCTTCCAGTTAGTCTTCATTCTCATTAATTGTATGTATTCTTTGTATACCGGTTTTGCTGAAGTTATTTGGCCTATACTTGAGATTATCAATGGACCGTGCTAATCTCACTACGGTGTTGTCTGTATTTGTTTTATGCATTTGCTTATTCTCTTGCATACTTGATCCCTCAAAAGTAGATTAGATTTGTTTTACTTATTTTAGATTTGCTTTATTTTAGTTGGATTAGTAGGGAACCAACCCGAATCCAAAGGTTGGGAAGAGTAATTTCTTTTCATCTATTTGTTGAATTGCGATTGCAAGCACAAATCTCATTAGATGATTTCCACATTCAATAAGACCTCCCTTCCCTCTCAATTTAAAAGTAAACATCATAGTTGAGAAAAACGGAATCGTCAAAGAATCTGCATTTTTTAAAATCGGGAATCGGCAAAAAATCGGGGAAAGAATCGGCCAAAAAAAATCGAAGAAAATGAAAATTTTCATTGAAAAAAGTTTTTTTCATGCATATTACAATGAATTAACATTATGCAAATCAAATATTGCAATAACAACAATAATTCATATCAAGACATCATACAAGGCTCAAGCTTTAAATACACATGAAAGTGACAAAACACATCTTGTATTGCTTATAATATGAAAAGGTGCAAAGTTACAAGTAACAACAAGGAAAAAAAGGTTTCATTTTTTATATGCCTGCACATAGAAACAAGTAACAACAAAGTTACAATCACTTGAAAAAAAGGAAAAAATACCTAAACCTTAAACAAAAAGGCTAGGGTTTAGGGTTTAAAATTGAAACATTGACAGCTGAAAAATGGGCTTGCATACATAGTTATCAGGCAGCAATATTTACTTAAAAAGAGGGTTTTGGGTTTAGGGTTTAAACTTTAAACTTTGAAGTTCAAACATTAACAGCTGAAAAATGGGCTTGCATAAAAAAAACCCTAAATCGGCTGCAGCCTAAAAAAAAAAATTGCAGATTTTTTGAAAAAATCGGCAAAAAAATCTTCAAAAAATCTTTGCATCGCCGAGAGTTTGCCGATTGCATCGGCATTTTAAAAAATCGGCAAAAAAACGGGATTCTGCAGATTTTCTCAACTATGGTAAACATATCCACTCAAACCCCTTGATCCCAACTCAACGAAAGGAGGTAAAACAAAATATTAAATTTTTGAATTCTATATCTTTGTGATCACACCAATTCTGAATAAAGAAAGTAATTCCAGCAAACATTTAAGCATAGTTGAGAAAATTGGAATCGGGTAGTAAATCGGCTGGTTTAAAAATCAGCAAAGAATTGGAATCGGCAAAAAATCGGGGAAAAAATCGGCAAAAGATCGACATTTTTTATTGAAAAAACCGAAGAAAAGTGCAAATTTTCATTGAAAAAAAGCTTTTTTCATGCATATCAGAATTTTTCGGAAAAAAATCGCCAAAATCGGGAAACAATCGGCTCGCCTATGAATCGGGAAAAATCGGCAAAATCGGGATTTTTTGCAGATTTTCTCAACTATGCATTTAAGTATAAAATTTATACTGCAACCACATATGCAACACTATCAAATTAGCAGGAAACCATGCAATTTGAATGCAACTATGCTGTGATGTTCATGTTTATCAATTTCTCCTCTTTGAACTAGTTGCTTTTATGCATTTGTTGCCCTCTCCCAAATGATACCTTCCCTCACTCTGTTTCTTGTTGTCACATTTTGCACGGGGTGCAATGTTTTCAATTTTGTAACAGTGCTGCTCTTCTTTTCCCCTCTTCCTCTATTTTCCTTCCCTCTTCTCTCCCTTTCTTCTTTCCCACATTCTCTTTCTTCCCCCCTTTCTCGGAGCCCCCCAGTTGATTTTTTAACTTTCCAGCAAGTTACCTGAAAAATGGCTAAGTGTTGGTGCGAAGTTCGCACTTCGCCCAGTTTTGGTGCGAAGTTCGCACTTCGCCCAGTCTGGGTGCGAAGTGCGCACTTCGCCCAGTTTTGGTGCGAAGTCTGACTTCGCCCCTCTTTCTGGGCGCACCTTGCAAGCGCAGACCGGCAGGCTGATAGAAGAACGACAAGTGCTGGAGCAAAGTCCGTACGGCGGCAGACACCGGTTTTCACCTGTGCGCAGTCCGACTTCGCAGCGAAGTCGGAATGCGCCCTTGACGAGTGCTGCGATGGGAAACAAACTCAGAAATACATCTAAGGCATGAAGGCCTTCCCCGCTGCGTTGTTTTCTGCCCGCGCAACCCGAGACGCTCTGATCCCAAGCGAAGTTGGACAAACTGCCTTTCAAGGCCGACACGTGTCAAACAGCATCATCCATCATCTGACAAGTGTCCAACTTCGGGATTCGAGCCGAGACGTGCCGAGCAAAAGGACGAGCATGGGCTGCATTCCCTGTGCCAGTGACCTCATTTAAAGCCGATTGGAGGTTCTACCTGCTCCCGACTACCCGCATACCTGCCGAGATGAAGTTACGCCCAACACACCGCCACGTAGGCTGTCCGGCTTCCGGGAAGACCATCCTTGCGGGTACGGTCCGGTCCGACAAAGGTCAGCATTTGCGGCTCTTTCGCCGCTTTTGTCGGCTTGTGTTTGGTTGGGACCTTGTGCCCATTAATGTAACGGGAGGGACTCGGGCTATAAAAACCCACCATGAATTCATTGTAAAGGGTGGAAGGGGAATGTATGTTAGGGAACCAATGTAACCGTGCTTACGCTTATAAATATAATTTGTATGCACGGTTACGTTCTGCTGCTTTTATTTCTTTATGTTTATGCTTTACGCTTCCCTGTGTCATGGCTCGTTGATTCATTTCAGCATTTGGTGATCAGGGGCCTTTAGCATTGTTTGTGTACTTTTAAATTTCATATAATAGATGTGGTAGCAGTTCCATCAGTTGTGTGTTACGTTGCTGTCCGTATCTGGTGATTGATGCGTTGCCGTGCTGTTAGTTCTCCTTGTAGGGAGAATGTTTGCTAGGGGACCATTGTAGCTGTGCGGTTAAAATCTCTGCATGACACATATACCTAGCTCTGATATCTCTAGGTTGCTTTCTACCCATGTTAGTGTCCGTATCTGGTGATTGATGCGTTGCCGTGCTGTTAGTTCTCCTTGTAGGGAGAATGTTTGCTAGGGGACCATTGTAGCTGTGCGTACACTGCTTAGGTATCGTAAGTATACATAGATTTTGCGGTTCTCGGTCATGCTTTATATTTGTAATGCGGTAAGTATTGGTGATTCCTTGGTTGCCGTACTATTAGTTCCCCCCCACCAACTCCAAGTATATTTGTATATTCTTTCTGTACATTTATCTCTTTCCTGTACTCTTAGCTTGAACATAAACCCCCCCAAAAGGAGCCGGCCTTCTCCGGAGATTGGCTCGGAAGGCATCTCTTCCTTCCGGCCTTTCATGCTGGTGGGCGAATCCGGGCGCATTAACCCAAAATCCTTTCCTCATGGCAGATTCGTAACCAACAGTTTCTCTGGCACGCCCGGTGGGACACGGGTCCCACATTTGAAGAGAGATTTTCTGATCAGTCTCCACCTGGCGCTGACAGTGGTTTCTGAGCACCTGGTGAGACAAGGAAGTTTCTCACCCCCGACAGAATTGAAGCACCGGTGTTCGCTTCATTGCTGTTCCAAATCTGAACACCTGGCGACTCTGCACGAACAAATCCTCTGAGTCCGAAAGACCGGTCCCAGCACCTTCATGCACACAAGAAGGTGGCAAGCAAGGGATCCGAGAAGCCCGCCTGAGTTCTACGAACTGGACATCAACGCTCGAGGCGAAATTCCCAGGCTGGCTGACCCGCGAGCTCGTGTCGACGAAGCCGAGGCTGAGATCCAAGAAGAAGCCGAAGCTGAAATCGGCGGAGCTGAGTACGAAATAGAAGAGGCCGAGGAAGAAGAAGATCCTGCATCCTCGGAAAGTACCGACACTGAGTACACAACCGACGGCGGAGAAGAAGAAGAAGAAATGGCTGCCCAACAGCCGAACGACGATGATCTCTTCCCGCGGTGGACTCTACGGGGCCCTTGGCCCTGGTCGGACGACAAGCTGTGCCCCCTGCTGCTTTAAAGTCTATTCCCACATACGACGGCTACGGTAAGACGGCGTACGAGCACATCCGGGACATCCTTGCCCCGGCCGCATTGCATACTATTACCGATGAGAGTGTGAAGACCCGTCTGCTGGCCCTTTCCCTGAGGGGAAAGCTTCTCTACTGGTGGAGATCGCTGCCAGAGGGATCCATCACAGGGTGGCCCCAGCTTGCCAGAAGGCTCGTGAAAGGATGCAACGAGTCTGCTGACCCTACTTCTCTCTTGCATCAGTTCCAAGCTATCCAGAGACATCCTCAAGAGGAGGTGTCTGATTTTAACATCAGGTTTGCGAGATCCTGGAAACGGGTACCTCGCGAACTTCGGCCTTCAGCCGGCATGGCTGCTCACTACTATTTGAGATCCTTCAACTCAGACATATGCCTGCTGCTGAAGATCGCCAGAATCGACGAGTTTCTGCGGCTGTACGAAGCTGCCCGACAAGCTGAAGGCGACATTATTTCCATCGGCGGGACTCCCGTCCGGGGTGCGGGAACCCATTCATCCCGACTTCCCCGGATCCCGGTATCCTTACGCCACGGTGGTGCGCCGTCCACATCAGGGCAGCAGCCCCAGCAGCAGTGGAATCCGGCGCCGGTCGTAACTCCTTACGGCCCGCCTCAGTTGCATTACCCTCACCCGCCTCCTCCCGCTCCGCATTTTCCAGCACTTCCTGCTCCCCCACAGTACGCACCTTATTCTAACCCTCCTCCATTAGCCGCATTGCCTCCACCGGCACAGTTGCCGCCTCTTGACAGTAGCATTCAGAACACGATTCTCCAGGAGGTGCGGGCTTTGGCCTCGGGATACCATGCCATGTCCAATGACATGACCGCTATGAAGAAGAAGCAGGCCCAGATGGACCTCGCTCCTAGGAGGCCATATGCGCCACCCGCGGCGACGAAAGACAAAGCCCCGGAACACCGGCCCGCGAGGCGTCCGCCTCGAGAAATCCTTGCTATAGAAGACCCGCTTGGTCCTCCCGACCGGGTCAGCGAGTGCACTACGTGCAATGACCCGCATTCGGAGGAAGACTGCACTCTGCACCAGCACTACATCCAGACCTTGGCCGGCAGCGCCATAGAGGACGATGAACTGTACATGATCTTGGACGGCGAAGCCAACTTTGCCCTCCCAGAAGAGAATCTAGTGCCGCCTGCCAAGGAAGAAAAGAAGGCTGCGGATGCGGCCAAGCCTTTGCAAGTTTACGCGAGAAGAGAAAAACCGCAGCCCGGAGGGCTGCCACCGTACTAGCGGGCGTGGCCTTACACGGCCCAGGAGAAGGCATCCAAAGATAAAGCTCCCGCCAAGCCTTCTCCGGCAAAGGCTGCCGTTGTTCCAGCCAAACCTCCAGCAAAGGCCCCAACTCCGGCTAAAGCTCCCGTACCTCAGCCTCCAGCTGAAACCAAAGAACAAGCCCAAGAGAAGCTGAAGTACCCGTCTCTGACCAAGAGACAGCGAGTTGAGGCCACCCAGCAGTACCGGACGAAGTATGAGCCGGCAAAACAAGCGAAGGAGCTAGTACCTCGGGCTACGACATTGTAGACGAGTTGAAAAGAACGCACTGCTAGAATCGGCATGTACGATGCTCTTCTGCTCCCAGGTCAGGTGGATCTGCTGCAAGAATCACTGAAGAATATGAAGAGCGGCAAGCAGATACAGCCCGCTGTCCTGGTTCAACCTTTGACAGTCTCAGCCACTGGAAAGAACAGACCGCCACCCTTTTATCTGTCTTTACGGATGCAAGGGCACATAGTTCACAAGCTTGCATGGTGGATTCTGGTGCTTCCTCGGCTGTGATGCCGAAGGCCGTCTGCGATGAGATCGGGATGGAATACACACGGAGCAGCCAAGGCGTGCTGCAATTAGACGGCACCCCTGTTAAGACAGTTGGTGTCATAAAGGACATCCCTATCCGGTTGCACAAGGCTCTCGACATCGTAGTCATCCAAGAGGTCGTGATTGTTGACCTGGAGCCTTACTTCGGCATGTGTCTCTCTCGGGAGTTCACTGCGAAGTTGGGCGGGTACTGTCTCTAGACTACTCACACATGGAAGTGCCCTTCAAAGGAAGGAGACTGAAAATTTTTAATGAGAAGCCTTCCACCTTCCTAGTAGACAAGATACCGGAGGAGAGATGGGCTGCATGGTCCGGTTGTCGGAGGAGGAGGCTGGTGACGGTGGAGCTGGCGAGCAAGCCTTCGAAGTGCTACGGCTTGAAGATGAGTTCTCGTTGCGGGACTTCAATGCCGTAATCGGGACAGAGCAAGGCTGTTACTCCATTGTACAGCCCGAGAGGCTTGACATGTCGGCTGCGAAGGAAGTAGGACCTGCACCCGATGAGCTGTGGAAGCTTTTCTTTGACGGCGCGCGATGCAAAAATGGCGCCGGTGCAGGGGTACTTCTGGTTTCTCCAACCGGAATCCAGAAAGACTATACCTACAGGTTGGCCTGGAGCTGCACTAACAACTCGGCGGAATACGAAGCCCTATGCTTGGGTTTGCGAAAGGCGGAGAGGCTCGGAATCAAACACCTGCAGATTTTCGGAGATTCAGAGCTGGTGTGTCACCAAGTTACGGAGAAGTGCGCATCCAAGCAGCACTATCTTAGAGCGTACCGCAACCGGGTGTGGGACCTGATGGAGTCATTCGACTCATTGAATGTCAAAGCAATATCGCGTGAGAAAAACAAGCACGCAGATATTCTGGCGTCTGTTGGAGCCAGGTACGTTCCGACTGAAGACGTTGTCCAGAAACCGAAGCCGGTTCGTACTATCTACAGGCCTTCTGTGCCTGATAAGGACACCCACTGGCAGGTGTTCAGTTGTGACGAGGAGATCGTCACATTCCTGGTTAACGAAGTGTGTGTAATCGAAGGTAGAGACCCTGATGACGAGCAATATGAGGGGTTGATACAATTACGGAATAATCATGTCCCAAAAGGACTGATTACATTAGAGAGTCTCTTTGATCAGAATGACAGAGCAATATCTCACAGAATCAAAGTAGACCCGAGGCAGTATGCTGAACTGGAACTTGAACCTGGTAAAACTATCAAGGTCAGAACAGACTGCACGTCGGAGGAACTTGGGCAGAGCAGATTATTGTGCCAGGAGTTCCCCGACATCGTGGCCTGGTGCTACGAGGATTTGAGGGGTATGACGAAGCTGTCATCCGGCATACCATTGAGCTAGAGGATGGCGCCAAGCCATTCCGACGAAGCGAGAGGGCCGTGAATCCGAAGATTGAGGCCATGATGAAGACCGAGCTCTTGAAGATCTTTGGAGGCCAAGATCATCTACCCCATCAAACATTCATCCTGGGTCGCGAATTTGGTGCCGTGAGGAAAAAGAATGGCGACATTCGTCTCCGTGTCGACTTCAGAAACCTAAATCGGGCTTCCCTCGGGGACCACTATCCGCTTCCCCAAATCGACCGGATTCTACATATCGTTGCTTGGAGCCCGAGAGATTTTCACTTTTAGATGGATTTTCCGGCTACAACCAGATTTGGGTCAAAGACGAGGACCAGCATAAGACGGCGTTTACCACCAAGTGGGGGACGTTCGCCTATCAGCGCATGCCGTTTGGCTTATCCAATGCTGGTGCCACATTCCAAAGGGCCATGGACCTGGCCTTCCGAGAGCTGCTCAATAAGATTATTGTCATCTACCTTGATGACATGACTGTTTCTCTCACCAACGAGGAGATCATGTTTCGCACCTACGGCAAATATTTGAGAGGTGTCGAGAATTCGGCATTTCTATAAACCCGAAGAAGTCTATCTTCGCGGTAAAGGAAGGAAAGCTGTTGGGACATGTCATCTCCGAGGAAGGCCTCGCCATTGACCCTGACGGAGCGAAGCCCTCGTTCGCTTGCCGGCCCCCATTGATAAAAAGGGCTGCGGTCCTTCTTCGGTCGGATTAACTTCGTGCGGAAGTTCATTCCGGACTTCGCACGAGTGATCAAGCCTATGGCCGAACTGCTAAAAAAGGATACGGTTTACGAATGGACTGATGAGAGAGAGCAAGCCTTCGAGGAAATCAAGGCTCGGATTGCGCAAGCTCCGGTGTTGACAAACCCGGACTACTCCAAGGACTTCATCCTGTATGCAGTGGGAGAACCCGAAAGTTACGCTGCAGTCCTAACTCAGAAGGGAGACGATGGTGAGGAGCGCCCCATAGCGTTCCTGAGCCAAGTGATTCTGCCGCATGAAGAAAAGTACAATTTTATAGAGCGGCAGGTTCATGCTGTTATGAAGTCCCTTCGGAAGTTCAGGCATTTTGTCTCCCAGAGCAAGACCACTGTCTTTGTGATTCACCCGGATGTTCGAAGCTTCATCTTACAAGGAGAACCGGGTCACAAGAGAGCGGGATGGATTGCCAAGATTCAGGAGTTTGACATTGAAGTGCGGCCCACCAAGCTTATCAGAGGCCGAGCCTTGTGTCAGGAATTGGCCCGAAGCGCTGCAGCCGGCATCTCCGCCTGTAAGTGGGAGGACACAGCGACACGCATCTACCTAGCCAACTCCTTATCGGAGGGGAGTGATTGGACGGATGAGCGGTGAGATACTTCTGCACCGGAAGATGTCCCGATCACCTGAACGCCTCACAACGAAGGAGATTTCGGCTAGGTGCACTTAAGTACACTCTTCGCCCCGAGGGGCTTTACTTCAAAAACATCGACGGCATCCTGTTGCGGTGCGTCAGAAAATCAGACCAGCCTAGGGTCCTCGGAGATTTTCATTCCGGGATGCCTGGGGGTCACCATTCTTCAAGGCCAACGGCCTTAAAAATAATAAGAGCTGGGTACTATTGGCCCACTCTGTTTGCAGACGCTCATGCGGTCTGCTCTAAGTGTGATCAATGCCAGAGGTTTGCTGGCCGAAGCAGAAAAGCACCCTTGCCCCTTCAGCCGATTCGGGCCGAGACTCCGTTCCAGCAATGGGGTCTAGACTTCATTGGGGTGATTTCTCCTAACTCCTCTGCCGGACACAAGTTTATTCTTACAGCTACTGACTATTTTACACGGTGGGCAGAGGCAATCCCGACCAAGAACGCAGACCAAGAGACGGTCATTAGGTTCATTGAGAGCCTGATTACCCGCTTCGGGGTTCCGAGTCAATTGTGACGGACAACGGTCCGGGATTTGTAGGCGCTGTACTCACGGAGTACAGCTGGCGAGACTTGGCATCTATCACAAGATGTCTTCTAATTACTACCCGCGAGGGAATGGCCTTGCCGAGTCTACTAACAAGAACCTCCTCGAAAATCATCCGGAGGACCATTGACAGAAACAAGCGGACTTGGCACTTACTCTTGAACCGGGCGCTGTGGGCGGACAGAGTTGCGTTCAAGAAATCCATCAGAACGTCCCCCTATGCGCTCGTCTATGGCAAAGAGGCTGTCATGCCATCACACATTGAGATCCCTGCCCTATGGATGTTGGACGAAGACAGGAGCAGCGGAGACCCGGTGGACGACAGACTGTGCCAACTCCTGCAGGTTGGAAGAAGACGAGAGAAAGTGCATACCAGGCCTTCACTGATCACATTGCAGCCACTCAAGGCTGGTTTGCCAAAGGCACCACTGCCCGAGTTTTCGAAATCGGGGACCTAGTGCTGAAGTGGGACTCATATAAAGCAAAGCCGGGTAATCACGGGAAGTTTGATGCCCTCTGGGAGGGCCCTTATCAGATTGCCCGGGTGAACCAGTTTAATGCCTACGTACTTCGGGATATGGAGGGTCGGCTCCTGCCTATCCCCTGTCAACGGGTTCCAATTAAAAATTTACCGCTGCTGAAGGTGCCCAAGTGGCCCTTCTTTGTAAAAATTTCCCTTATGCATTTTTCATTTCCCGGCATGTACAGTTTCCAGATTTCAGCTTTTAATTGTTATTTTTTCATTTTTTTGACTTTAACTGCGGCATGGGAGAGAAAGACAGACTTCGCAGCGAAGTGCGTCGTCGCCCTCGGGAGGGCGAAGTTCGGGCAGCGAATTGGTTAAGCAAAGCAAAGAAAAAAGGCTAAAAAAATGGCTAAGTGTTGGCCGAAGCCCGACTTCGCAGCGAAGTCGGACTTCGGGCCAGCCAAAGTGCGAAGCTTGATTGAGAGAAAAATGCTAAGGCACAAAGGAGAACGGACTGCGCCCAACTTTGGGTGAAGTCCGGCTTCGCGCGCGAAGTCCGACTTCGGCCGGCTTGCGCGCGAAGTTCGAACTGCGCACAAACTCCGCGCGAAGTGCGAACTTCGCGCGAAGTTCGTACTTCGCCCGAAATTCGGGCGAAGTCCGAACCTACCTCAATGTTCGCGCTGCGCAGCTCGTACTGTTCGGTCTAAGGAGCAGTAAAATGCTAAGTGTTGGCCTCCGTCCGAAGGTTGCAAAGGACCCAGACTGCGCTCAATCCTTGGGCGCGGCGAGAAAGAAGAAAGAAAAAGGAACGGTTGCAATGCGCACTTCGCGCGAAGTTCGAACTTCGCCCGAAATTCGGGCGAAGTCCGACTTCGCCGGCGAAGTCGGATCGCGCCCAACTTTGGGCGAAGTCCGACTGCGCCTCGTTTTACGGGCCAGTTTGGGCAATGGTTGTCAAAAAATAAATAAAATATTCAAGAAGGTCCCAAGCTGGACCCAAGGCGCATTGTAACCGTTCTAAAGTGGGTTTCCGCACCAAGGGTTCTGTCTTGAGCAGTGTGCCCGGATGGTGGCAGTGACGTCAGCCATGGCGCAGTGTCCAAAGTAAAATTAATGATTGCACGTTCCTCAACGAAAAGTGCAAGCAAAAGAACATGGCACGTCTGCCGGAGTACACTTTTTCCAAACATTCTCCTGCGCAGCCACCCAAGAACCTTAACTCAGCCGACCTACCCCCTCCTGCGCGGCATTAATGGCGCTGTCTTTATCTAGAAAAGGGGGTCAGATGCATTCAAACATGCCAGACTGCGCAGATTATTCCTCGGACCGTGCAGATTATTCCTGTGACGACGAAATCTTCTGCGAGGCGCCACGAACTTGTAATTATTGCTGATTCGGAGAGATGGACGGAGGAAAGATGCCGGTGTCGGCGCAATCCGGCGAAGGGAGCGAGCACAAGGATTTACCACGGCCGGGTGTTTCGGAAGTGAAACACCGCCGGAGCCAAAGTCAAAGTCCCGGACTAAAAAAGTACAGCGTGGGCAAGCCCCACCACCTCCGTTAAATTACTTGGCGGGATACGTGGACGGCTCGTTTTCTATGAGCCTGACTAAGCTGCGGACAAATGTGGAGAGTTGGGCTGACAAGGTTTCGCCCTCTCATCATTTCGGAGCGGCGTACAAATCCAACCTTTTCAGATTCTTGTGCCCTCCTGTCCATCAATGCCCGGAACTGGTAGACATCATTGTCAGACACTACAGACCAGTCACCCGGCAAATTTGCAGCTCCAGCGGTAAACCCTTGTTCATGCTGCGCATGGAGACTGTCCAGCCAGCTTTCGCCCCGGGGTTGGAGTATGACTCCAGCACCATTCTCAGAAAGATAAATTTGGGCGAGCAGGCGGGACGTTTCACGCAAACGAAAAGGATGAGGGATTTCCTCAATTCAGAGCTGAACGCCCCGCTTGCAGCTGGACAGTGGCCAACCGGCCCCATGCCCTTGGCACAATTTCAGAGCAAGTACCTGTACACCATTTTGGCATCGATTCTCGGCTGCGACTCTGATGAGCTAGTACAGCCGTACCAGCTAGCGCTGGCAGAATGTCTCCTATGTGGAGAATCCTACGAACCGGCAGCACAGAGAAGTGGAAAGCGTCCCATCTTTTTCGTGCGGCGGACGGGTGGCATACGCCATCCACTCCCGGCCTGGTCAAGATCCAGAAGAAGCAATCCACCGATTTTCGGTTTAGTTCTGTTCTAGCTTGGCTTTGTTTGTACCATTTGCACTCCCGGATGCCTATCCCGAACCTGAAGAAGGTCAACGAGAAGGGAGAGCCACTGCCCGTCTATAGCTGGACGGATGACTTATACCGGAAAGGGTCCTACTACAAGTTCAACTTCAACTTTCCGGGATTCGTCATGTCAGTCTTCAGCGAAAGCGAAATTCCCCGTCCCCAGAGAGAAATGACGAGCGCTTTGCTAAATCGGGAAGCTCGGGGACGTTTTCAGCCGACGCCAGGGAATTGTGGTCAGAATCTACGGATTCAAGGGCAAACCCCATTTGCTGCCCTACTGGTGCTCGGAGCATCTGTTCGGGATGGAGGTTGCCCGGCAAATGGACTATGTTGAAGAGGAGTTCGGCCTAGGAAAGAAGAGAGGACAGATTTTTCAATATCCTCTTTCCTGGGCAAACGTTGAGATTTTTGAGGTAGGACAGCATGTCTACCTAGAGCAAGAGTTTTCCCGGATTGGCCTGGTTTCGTTGCCGCAGCGTTGGAAGTATGACCCGTATGGAATAAGGGGAAAGTTCGCACATCTACGCCCCGGGCGGATATAGCGAAGATAAGTGCGATGTGGTCCATGTGGACCTTGGTGGGAAATTGAATTGATGGAAGCTTCTCCTCCCTGGCGGGATTTTCTCTGCGAGGAGGTGACATATGACCCCAAGCGAAACCCGGACCACCGGTTCTCATCTCCAGGGTTCAAAAAATTCCTATCCAAGATAGCAGGCCTCAACTGGTCAAAAGAAAAGATTACTGAATGCTGGAAGATGAGATGCCGCACGCAGCACGACAAATCCACCAGAAGAAACCTGGCCGTAGATGACGACTTTTCGGTTCTCTATGACCAGCATCATGACAGGTGGCGGCCGTTCGCATATCAAGGTTACGTTCCCCGAGGCCCCTTTGAGGATTATAAAGGAGGGTCTTCCTCCCAACAGTTGTACACTTCGGCAACTGCCAGCGTGGGCCCAGCAGACATCCAGGTCGATCCAATGCAGCCCGTGGCTTCCAAGGCGGCGCACGAGAAGGCGAAAGAATTAGTCAAAGCAACGCTCGAGGCACTCCCTCAGGCACGAAAGACGCCAGCGCCGCCAGAGAGCAGACCGGTTGCGGCAGACCCTCTGCAAGTCAAACCTCGGTACAAGTTTACCGTGGGAGCATCAGCGCCCTGCTGCTCTGCTTCATCTCCTTCCCCGGATCCGACCATTGTTCCGAGAAGAAAAGAAAAGGAAGAGAGTGGAAAAGATCGGGCGACCCTAGCACGATAGTGCGGCGACCGGTCGCGAGACCGCGGCCGCGTCCTGCCGCCGCGGAGACGGTTCCTACGGGCGAGTCCCAAGCCACCCGTCGGAACCAAAAGCGCAGACATCCATCCAGCATCGGCTCGGGCGGAGCCCGCAGGTACGTTTGCTGCCCCTGTCTCTTTGGTCTCATCTAGTCCTACTCCTACCCCATCTCCCGCTCAATCCGAGCAAGTTATGGCCGCATCCTCCTCCCCGTCTCCACGCCCTTCTAGCGGCCCCCATTCTTTTGATCAGTTTGCTCAGAACCCCAACGTTTCTCTATCTCTGAGTCAAACTCCAAACCCTTCGCCTGAAGCTAGTGCTGAAGCCGTTCATTCACCGTCACATCCACCGTCTCAGCCGCTTCAAACCCTTGCAGTATCAGCCGCTCCCATCTCCATTTCCCGGTCGCCCCCAGAAGCGGCCGATTCTTCCAATGTCCATCCGGTTCCTCCTGATCCCATTCCCGCAGGAGAGACGTCTCAGCGAGAACCCTATGCTGGGGGAACCGGATTTCATGGACGACCTCCAGAATACAGACGACTTGCCCTTGGCAACTAGAGCTGTAGAATATTCTGTCTCTTTCCTCCAGAACCTGAAACGGAGGAGACCTGAAGAGATAGCCGCCCCGGTAAAGCGCGCCAAGTACAATTTCGAGAGGAGAGTGCTTACAACAGAGAAGATAATCCCAAAAGTGAAGAAGCCTCTCCGGGAAATGACCAGGGGCGGACTACGAGCTCCAGGACAAAGGAGAAGAGCTTTGACGACATCAACAAGCAATACGAAATTCGGTCGATCATGCGCAAAGGCGATAATCTCTTTGTCAAAAGTACGGAGGAGCGGGGAAGAACTTTTCGGGTTGCAAGACAAGACAAGGCAGCTTGAAGAGGACCTGTCCGGGTCCAGCGAGCAGGCTAGAGCGGCGCGGCAAGAAATAGATGAACTCAAAGCCCAGCTGGCCGCTTCCCAGCAACAGGCCGCAACCGAAAAGCAAGCGGCCTTGGAGCAGATTTTTCAGCTCCGATAGTCTTTGAAACAGGCGCAGTCGCAATTTGCAGAGAGAGCATCTCAAGCGGCGGTCTTTTCGAAGAAGAAAGTTAAGGAGATGCGGGCTGATCTGCTGCGGGGATGCAAGCCCCACACCTATAAGGCGATGGCAGTTCTGGATTTCGCATCCAGAATTCAAGAAGTTTCCGCCCAGGGAAAGCTTGTGGTAGAGGAGGCCGAACGTCAGGCGAAGCAATGGGCTGGACACGGCGATAAATCTTCGGGGAGCGCGGCGCGATGGCCTCCAATTTTCTCCCGTGTCCTCATTCGCTGCGAGAATGGGCAGATGCAAGGGTAACCTTGCATAAATATTTCAAAAAATTAGAAGAGGTGAGAGTTGCCAGACGAATGTTAGACGCATTCGGACATGAAAGAGACATTTGTATGGCTCCCTTTCGCGCTCTTTAAGAACTAGGGTGCCCGAGGTTTTGTTGAGAATGGCGAGCTTCTCACCCTAGATCGGGTGAAAAGGAATTGGCAGTCCTTTGAAGCGGATACGGCTGAAATTGATAGGCTGGGTGAGCCAATTCGGGAAAGTCGGGTCACTCGGATGGTGTCCAAATATTGCAAGATCAGCTCCTACTTCCGGGAGCTAGAAAAGAGATACCTCACCATCGATCTGCACGCGGTCGCTGCTTTCCACGCAGCATTAGAAGAAGTTGCTGACCGCCGGCCATTCGAAGCAGAAGCCTGGCGTCAAGCCCAGGCCGCATACACTCGCATCTGCGAGGCAGAAGCAAGAGCTGGAGAGCCTTCGGAAGGCGATTCTGAGGGAGCAGCGACAAAGATGAATCTGAAGAACAGTTGCCGCGAGGAGAACGGCTAGAGCAGCAAAAGGCGGGGAGGCAAGTTCCTCTGCACCCAATGGATGAAGGCATGGATTCTTTGCGCCGAGGCGAGCTCGACACCCCGCGAGCCGCCAGAAATGTTGTCACATTTTGCACGGGGTGCAATGTTTTCAATTTTGTAACAGTGCTTGCTCTTCTTTTCCCCTCTTCCTCTATTTTCCTTCCCTCTTCTCTCCCTTCCTCTTTCTTTCCCACATTCTCTTTCTTCCCCCCTTTCTCGGAGCCCCCCGGTTGATTTTTTAACTTTCCGGCCAAGTTACCGAAAAATGGCTAAGTGTTGGTGCGAAGTTCGCACTTCGCCCAGATTTGGTGCGAAGTTCGCACTTCGCCCGATCTCGTGTTCGCACTTCGCCCGATTTTGGTGCGAAGTCTGACTTCGCCCCTCTTCTAGGCGCACCTTGCAGCTGCGAGACCGGCGGTGACGAGAAGAACGACAAGTCTTGGAGCAAAGTCCGTACGGCGGCGGACACCGGTTTTCACTGTGCGCGATCCGACTTCGCGGCGAAGTCGGAATGCGCCCTTGACGAGTGCTGCGATAGGGAAACAAACTCGAGAAGTGCACCTAAGGCATGAAGGCCTTCCCCACTGCACTGTGTTCTGCCCGCGCAACCCGAGACGCTCCGATCCCAAGCGAAGTTGGATAACCTGCCTTTCAAGGCCGACACGTGTCAAACAGCATCATCCATCATCTGACAAGTGTCCAGCTTCGGGATTCGAGCCGAGACGTGCCGAGCAAAAGGACGAGCATGGGCTGCATTCCCTGTGCCAGTGACCTCATTTAAAGCCGATTGGAGGTTCTACCTGCTCCAGCTACCCGCATACCTGCCGAGATGAAGTTACGCCCAACACACTGCCACGTAGCTGTCCGGCTTCCAGGAAGACCATGCTTGCGGGTGCGGTCCGGTCCGACAAAGGTCAGCATTTGCGGCTCTTTCGCCGCTTTTGTCGGCTTGTGTTTGGCTGGGACCTTGTGCCCATTAATGTAACGGGAGGGACTCGGGCTATAAAAACCCACCATGAATTCATTGTAAAGGGTGGAAGGGGAATTTATGTTAGGGAACCAATGTAACCGTGCTTATGCTTATAAATATAATTTGTATGCACTGGTTACGTTCTGCTTGCTTTTATTTCTTTATGTTTATGCTTTACGCTTCCCTGTGTCATGGCTCGTTGATTCATTTCAGCATTTGGTGATCAGGGGCCTTTAGCATTGTTTGTGTACTTTTAAATTTCATATAATAGATGTGGTAGCAGTTCCATCAGTTGTGTGTTACGTTGCTGTCCGTGTCACGGTGATTGATGCGTTGCCGTCTTTGTTAGTTCTCCTTGTAGGGAGAATGTTTGCTAGGGGACCATTGTAGGTTGTGCGGTTAAAATCTCTGCATGACACATATACCTGGCTCTGATATCTCTAGGTTGCTTTCTACCCATGTTAGTGTCCGTATGCGGTGATTGATGCGTTGCCGTGCTGTTAGTTCTCCTTGTAGGGAGAATGTTTGCTAGGGGACCATTGTAGCTGTGCGTACATTGCTTAGGTATCGGAAGTATACATAGATTTTGCAGTTCTCAGTCATGCTTTATATTTGTAATGCAGTAAGTATTGGTGATTGTTGGTTGCCGTACTGTTAGTTCCCCCCCACCAACTCCAAGTATATTTGTATATTCTTTCTGTACATTTATCTCTTTCCTGTACTCTTAGCTTGAACATAAACCCCCCCAAAAGGAGCCGGCCTTCTCCGGAGATTGGCTCGGAAGGCATCTCTTCCTTCCGGCCTTTCCTGCTGGTGGGCGAATCTGGGCGCATTAACCCAAAATCCTTTCCTCATGGCAGATTCGTAACCAACAGTTACCTCGAGGGTGACCTATTAACACTTGAAACATTAGAAGGGAGTTTGTCTATTACAGTCATCATCATCTTTCAAAATTTAATAATAGTAAAAATGTGACGAGGATGCTAAATCAAAAATACGATGCCATTTTTATTATCTATTTTTGCTTTAAATAATTAAAATATTTAAAGGCTGGAAAATGGGATGCGATAGTATTGCACCATTTATTTTTGTCTTTTAACAGGACATGTGGTCCAAGAAACAAGGTCGTTTTCAATCCATAATGTGTCATGAATAAGAAAAAACTTAGGTTGCGTCATTTTGGATGAATAAAATGAGTAGTTTATTATAAATAAATTGCATACTCATGTGTTCTATAGGAAGGATATTTATAATCCTCTATTTTCTTAGTCAATGTTTTGAATTAAACAAAGTATTGTTTTAAGGTCTAAGCCCACATTCCATCCATGAAAACATTTGGAGATTTAAAAAAACAATGTCCAATGTATGGAGTCTTGTATGAATTTTATGTGATGTCATCTTAGATTAAGTTAAATCCTTATCATGTTGTTGGATGATATAGTATGTTTAAGTCACCAAAGGTCATGTTTTTTAAATTCAAGTTTATTATGTCAATGTATGGTTGAGTCATGATATGTCATGTCAAATAAAAATGGTGAGAGTCTAATGTGAAAAGTCATCCCTCAAAAGTTGGAAGATTATTTGGGTATTTAAAAAAAAAATAAAAGTGTTTGTTTCAAAGGTTTGGATGTTGTCGTAGAAGAATAGAGACTAGAATTTGAAAGTGGTTTCATCATTTGAATTGATGCAAATGTAAATAGGCACCTAAAAAGTAGTAAAAGCGGGACATATACAATAATTGAACGAACTAATTTTTCAAATGTATCTAGAGTGAACCTAGTATCTAGCATCATTAATATATTACTAGTCAGTTGCAGAGACTGGTTACCCTTGCAATTCAGTGAGATGGAATGATGACCATATGGATACTAAAGAAAGATGCATTGTTGCTATAAAACCTGAAAAGGTATGCATGGTTGTCATAAGACCTATGAAGGCAGACGGATTGTTGTAAGACACAAGTGGTAGGTGTATTTGGCCATAAGTCCAATTATTGCAGGCTTTGTTGCTGTAAGACCTAAAGTGGCATGCATGGCATAAATGGATACCCGATCAAGCTAGAAATTGTAAGGATCCATATGTTACTGTTGGCATTTTTTCCACATTAAATTTTTTGATAAAATTTTGCCTAAGTATGGAGCTTTAAAGCGGCAAAGAGCATGCAGAGGTGTTGGCATTTTCGTGGGCCCTAAACGGGGATGATAAAGTGGATGAAATGAGCTTTGGATATTTTGGCATTGCAAATCTTTTCGCAAGCTTTCCGGCGATATATTACAATAGGCGATCGGGTCAGCGGATCAAAAGTTATGGCCCCGGGAAGCAGAGCCAGCGAAAGCCCACTTCGGGCTTGAAAAATTGGCTAAGGCACGGCCCAGAAAGCTTCACTTCGGCCAAAAAGCTCCACTTCGGCCCCTAAGTGCCCACTTCGGCCCCGAAGCTCAATGTCGGCCGCGAATCTCAGCGTCGGCCAAAACGCCTAAGTTGGTCGTGAACCTCAGCGTCGGCCAAAATGTCTATGTCGGCCAGCGAAGCTCCACTTCAGCCCCGCAGCTCAAAATCGGCCGTGAAGCTCAACTTCAGCGCCGCTCAATGTCGGCCGCGAACCTCAGCGTCGGCCAAAACGCCTAAGTCGACCGCGAACCTTAGTGTCGGCCAAAATGCCTAAGTCGGCCGCGAAGCTCCACTTCGGCCCCGAAGCTCAATGTCGGCCAACGAACCTCACTGTCGGCCCCGAAGCTCAATGTCGGCCAAAATGCCTATGTCGGCCAGCGAAGCTCCACTTCGGCCCCGAAGCTCAATGTCGGCCAGCGAACCTCACTGTCGGCCCCGAAGCTCAATGTCGGCCGCGAACCTCAGCGTCGGCCAAAATGCCTATGTCGGCCAGCGAAGCTCCACTTCGGCCCCGAAGCTCAATGTCGGCCAGCGAAGCTCCACTTCGGCCCCGAAGCTCAATGTCGGCCAGCGAAGCTCCACTTCGGCCCCGAAGATCAATGTCGGCCGCGAACCTCAGCATCGGCCAAAACGCCTAAGTCGGCCGCGAACCTCAGCATCGGCCAAAATGCCTGTCGGCCGCAAACCTCAGCATCGGCCAAAATGCCTATGTCGGCCGCAAACCTCAGCGTCGGCCAAAAACTCAATGTCGGCCAAAAATTCAGTGTTGGCCAAAAACGCTCAAGTTCGCCCAAATTTCCAACGAACCCTAGGTTTGACTCCAGTCTTTAGCGAACTTCAGCTTCAGGCCCTATTTCGGGCGAACTCTAGCAATAGCGTTTTTAGAACGCTAGGGCAGCCACTGAAGGGGCACTTCCGAGGGCACTCATCCCAAGGAAGAAAGGTAGGTGAGCATTCAAGACGCACGAGGACGACCATGTCAGGCCATTTGTAGGGAGGTCAAATCTCAGCTACTTTTAGGGTTTTGACATTAATGATTACGGGGTTGAATTCCTCTATAAAAGCTGTGCATTGTAATGTAAAATAGGGGGGGAACATATTGCTAGAGAGCTGTTGTATTCAAACTTTTGCATCAATACTAAGAATATTTGGCTCCGACTCTGTATCTTCTTTGTATGTTGCCTTCTGTGAGCATTTCTGCTATTGTCATTTATTTTTCTAATTGCTGTAATTCTGTATCTGGATTTAGGCATTGGAAATTAAGTGAAGCTGGAATTCTCACTAAGGATACATAGGGAAGTAAGCGCAGTGTTGGTTTCTGTTTCATTCTTTGCGTTGATAGCTGCTAATTTGTGTAGAGATTGGTGATTGTGTTGCTTGTTCTTCCCCACTGTTACTGCTATGCAATTTACATTTCTTTCTGCAATTTTTAATCTCTTTCCAGTTCCTTTATCTAAAAACCCCAGTTAGAATAGAATAGGAGCCGGCCTTCTCCGGAGATTGGCACGGAAGGCATCTCTTCCTTCCGGCCTTTCAAGGTTGGTCCAGGTCTAGGGTGCATACTCAAACCAAATCCTTTCCTAGGGCGGATTCATGACCAACAGTCATCTGGCATGCCCGATGGGACGAATAGTCTCCATATTTTAAGGGAGCCCGAGTTTGATGAACCTCTGGCTTGCCTTCATCTGGCAAAATCACCTGGCGACTCTGACTGAGCTGAAGATCCAGATTTCTTGATCGTAGGCGCATTTTAAGCTGAAAAAAGACACCCCGGAGGAATCAAGGTTTGGTGAGCAACCTTGACCTCACAAGCGGAGAAAAGAATGTTCACCTGGCGACTCCGACTTAGTGGCGAGAACCGTGATTTTTGCATACCACTGCTATAATGGTAAAGATATGCTATCCCAGTTGGGATGATCTTGGCCCTCTGAATCTCCAAAGTTGGCATGAGATTCCCAAAAGTGCCCTGAAAACCCTAACGAAATACAATGGCACTAAGGGAATGGCCCGAGAACACCTTGAAGATGTTGCTGCTCTAGCGAACCTCCATGGCATAGCCCACGAAGACGTCGTGATCAGACTTCTGGTCCTGTATTTGGAAGGAAGGGCGCTACAGTGGTACAGACTGCTCGGGCATAAGAGCATCTGTTCATGGGCGGACTTGGCAGGGGCACTAGTCAGCACATTTGATGGCTCTCAGGATCCCTTCCAACTCTTGATGCACCTCTCCACCATCACGAGATCATCTTTGGAAAGCATCACAAAATTCAATGTCCGATTTTGCAGGAGTTGGAAGAGAATCCTAGGGTTGATCCAACCAACACCCGCCCAGGCTCACCTCTTCTATGTCTAGGCTTTCCACCCGGACATCAGCTTCCTCCTACTGCAATCTGGGGAACAAAGATTCCCTCAAATATTTGAGGAAGCAGTACAAGCAGAGCAGCTTCTACTCCTATCAAGAAAGATACGGTGGGGAGAAACTCCACTTTCTCTGGTACTTGCTACTCCTGTCTATCCCGCACAATATTCACCATGGCAGATCCCTCAAACTGTGCAGAGACCTGGAAGGCAGCTGTGTGGAGCTCAAGAGGCGGATCTCGTCCAAGGCCAACGATGGGAATATGTAGCCACTGCTCAAACAATGAATAATATGGTTGCTTGTTGTTCCCATCAGGAAATGGGCCAAGAAGGGGAACAGGCTCAAGTGGTAGATCCTGAGAGCAAAGAGGACACATTTTGCACCCTTTTTGTGTCCTAGGGCATATCACGCAAGTATTCAACCAAAACCCAATAAGAACGCCTCATCAGGAGGCTGATCCTGAGGAGACCCCGATAGAAGGCCTATCGTCGGAAAAGTCTTGTTGTCGCATCAAGGAGTTGGAGGAACCCGTACTCAAGAGTCCGCAGCCAGTAGACTCTCAAAAGTGGTGGTATTGGCTCCAGCCATCACTGCAACCATTGCCCAAAGAAGGCTCCCATGTGGCAAATCTCTTTGCCACATTATTCACTAACTGTATGAGTACTGGTATCCATGATAGCCTGCCACGTTGCATCCTGTTCGCAACTTGGCAAACTTTGGGAGGCCAATCGGACTTCAAAGATCAACTGAAGTACAATCAGATCTGGTCCGGACACTGCAGATTCACTGGGTAGGCGTCCAACGCTAATTTTGTGGTGGCGGCATGCCAATCATGTCGCAAGCTTTTGTGTAAATAATGTAAATAGCTCGGTTGGTAAATAAAGTGCCGAGGGCACTAAGTGGTGCTTAGGAGCTTAAGTAAAGTTTTCTGTTTTTAGTTTAGTTTGTGTGTGTTTCTTTTTAGCGCTCCAAGGGAAAAAGAGATAGCAGTTTTCAGGAGCTGTCATTTTCATATCAAGCACTTGGGCAATTGTACAGCCAGAATGGGCAAGAGGAGCGCTGAGAAGAAAGAAAAGGCCCCAAAGAAGTTGGAGGAGTTTACCGCCACCAGTGAGCACTCAAAAGAGGACAACGAGGATGACTTTGTTGCCCAATGGATAAAGGCTTGGGATCTCTGCATTCAAACAAGCTAAATGCCCTGCGAGTCGCCAGAAATGTTGGCATTTTTGCCACATTAAATTTTTTGATAAAATTTTGCCTAAGTATGGAGCTTTAAAGCTACAAAGAGCATGTAGAGGTGTTGGCATTTTCGCGGGCCCTAAACGGGGATGATAAAGTGGATGAAATAAGCTTTGGATGTTTTGGCATTGCAGATATTTTCGCAAGCTTTCCGGCAATATATTACAATAGGTGATTGGGTCAGTGGATCAAAAGTTATGGCCCCGGGAAGCAGAGCCAGCGAAAGCCCACTTGTGTAAGGCACGGCCCAGAAAGCTTCACTTCGGCCAAAAAGCTCCACTTCGGCCCCTAAGTGCCACTTCGGCCTCGAAGCTCAATGTCGGCCGCGAACCTCAGCGTCGGCCAAAACGCGTAAGTCGACTGCGAACCTCAGCGTCGGCCAACGAAGCTCCACTTCAGCCCCAAAGCTCAAAGTCGGCCGCGAAGCTCAACTTCAGCCCCGAAGCTCACTGTCGGCTCCGAAGCTCAATGTCGGCCATGAACCTCAGCGTCGACCAAAACGCCTAAGTCGACCGCGAACCTCAGTGTCGGCCAAAACGCCTAAGTCGGCCGCGAACCTCAGCGTCGACCAAAATGCCTATGTCGGCCAACGAAGCTCCACTTCGGCCCCGAAGGTCAATGTCGGCCAGCGAACCTCACTATTGGCCCCGAAGCTCAATGTCGGTCGTGAACCTCAGCGTCGGCCAAAATGCCTATGTCGACCAGCGAAGCTCCACTTCAGCCTCGAAGCTCAATGTCGGCCAGCGAACCTCACTGTCGGCCCCGAAGCTCAATGTCGGTCGCGAACCTCAGCTTCGGCCAAAACGCCTAAGTCGGCCGCGAACCTCAGTGTCGGCCAAAATGCCTATGTCGGCCGCGAACCTCAGCGTCGGCCAAAAACTCAATGTCGGCCAAAAACGCTCAAGTTCGCCCAAATTTCCAGCGAACCCTAGGTTCGGCTCCAGTCTTCAGCGAACTTCAGCTTCAGGCCCTATTTCGGGCAAACTCCAGCAAGAGCGGTTTTAAAATGCTAAGGCAGCCACTGAAGGGGCACTTCGGAGGGCACTCATCCCAAGGAAGGAAGGTAGGTGAGCATTCAAGACGCACCAGGACGACCATGTCAGGTCATCTGCAGGGAGGTCAAATCTCAGCTACTTTTAGGGTTTTGACATTAATGATTACGGGGTTGAATTCCTCTATAAAAGCCGTGCATTGTAATGTAAAAAAGGGGGGGAACATATTGCTAGAGAGCTGTTGTATTCAAACTTTTGCATCAATACTAAGAATCTTTGGCTCCAATTCTGTCTCTTCTTTGTATGCTGCCTTCTGTGATTATTTCTGCTATTGTCATTTATTTTTCTGATTGCTGTAATTCTGCTATCTGGATTTAGGCATTGGAAATTAAGTGAACCTGGAATTCTCACTAAGGATACATAGGGAAGTAAGCGCAGTGTTGGTTTCTGTTTCATTCTTTGTGTTGATAGCTGCTGGTTTGTGTAGAGATTGGTGATTGTGCTGCTTGTTCTTCCCCACTGTTACTGCTATGCAATTTACATTTCTTTCTGCAATTTTTAAATCTCTTTCCAGTTCCCTTATCTAAAAACCCCAGTTAGAATAGAATAGGAGCCGACCTTCTCCGGAGATTGGCATGGAAGGCATCTCTTCCTTCCGGCCTTTAAAGGTTGGTCCGGGTCTAGGGCACACACTCAAACCAAATCTTTTCCTAGGGTGGATTCGTGACCAACAGTTACCAGTTGATTTTTCCCAAATAAACATTAGAGGGGGATGATAGAATATTAATGTTTATTTGAGAGTGGACTGGTGGCAGAACAGATCCACCAACCTATTCAATCACTGACATTAAAGAAGATACATCTAAGCCCAAAAATGTACATGGCTAGATGCGAGGCTCAATATATCAGTCTACTGATATAAATGATCAATCAGAACTGGGAAAAAAAATGCAAAAAATGTAGCAAAAAAATGTTATTATGCAGTGAATGTCAGCATACTAATTTAATAGTATAAGGCAATTTAACCTAAAAATCAGAGATGGAAGGCCTTCTGCAGAACAAAACTTTTTCTACTTACCCAAAGTCAGAGACAGAAAAACCTTTGGTCAATAACATTTCTTTCAATCTTTAGTTGCCTGTTGAATACTATTGTCCCAAGGGATGATTAATGAAGCAGTTTGGCTGTGGAAGGTGTTGATGGCAATCTATTGTGCTATACAAGGCCAAGTAGTATTTGTTTTTGATATTCTTGAATATCCTTGATCATAACTTTCTAAATTTGCATTTGATATTAGCAAAAGTCAGTAACATAAGCATAATAATGTTTTTAGTAGAATGCTTTAAATATTTTATATTTATGTTAATTGACATGTATTATATGGAATTTTAAGTTCTTGCCTTCATTATGAAACCGATGAATATATTACGTGCTTTTGAAGTAGTTATCTTGGATATTATAAAGGATTTTAAATTTCTTATGAGACTTGGTTTTCTTGCAGATAACAGGGGCTATAGGAAAACTTTTAAATTATGTGGCTGATCCAGCTACTATTGTACAGGTGATTTTGTCTATAAATGTTACCACTAGTTATATCCATGCTTTCTTTTATATCAATATTTTAGTCCATATCTCCTTTACATAACGCTATCATCTCATAACTATTCTGTATTTTGATCACTTTTTGGATTGCTTCTTTTTAGCTAATTCGAAAATAAATTGGAGAGTGAGCTAATTGAGGTGGTAATTTTGCATTCTGAGCATTCAAATGTTGAACTGGGCACTCTACTATACTTACCATTTCCTAGGGTGGTGCTAATGATTCACATTGTATAAATTAAACTGCTATTAGTCAGAGTCCAGAGATTTTCTTTAAGAAACTAAAATATATTAAGAAGATTCAAGATCTCCATATTTAAGATCTAGATCCCTTCTAGTAGACAACAATGGTTTGTTAGGTTTGAAAACCTTGAATTTTAAATAAGGAAACAGGGTTATAAGATGCTGAAATTAGAAATCCTAGAACAAGAGTTATTGTATCCAGCACTCCTCTCATCTGGATACTCATATCCGCAAATTGGATTCGGTTAAGGATACAATACTTTCTGGACATTGTATCCAAACATATCCAAATATATGGATATTGTAACTTGATGTCTCTGAATACATGCAGATATAAGGTCCATATCTCGTACATATGGATATTGGCTTGTGCATGATGGCAATTTTGCCAGATTATCTCACAGGTAAATTTATCTAGGATCAAATATCAATCACATAAATCACATTCATAAATCACACAAGTAATTCACAATAAGAAACTTCACAATTACATTCATAAATCATAATCTGTTACATTTGAATTACATTGCATGGAGCTTTGTCTCCAATATATAACCTTACAAAATGACTCTTCAATACTCTCAACTATTGCTCTCCTCAAACTCACGGGAGATGCAACCTTTCACATTCCTCACTTATGACAAAGCCCTCATAATTACATAACTTCTCACATGACTCTTTACTTCCATACTTGACACCTAACACCTATGACTCTTCACTTGCTTTCTTGACACTTTGCACTCTCACAACTCAACTCACACCTTTGCACTCTCACAACTTAACTCACACCTCACACTTTGCACACTTGCACACTTTATTACATAACATATGGACACTCCTCACACTTTGACACATACATTAGAAAAATATAAAACACACTCCTAAACTAATATTTACAAATGTACCCCAAGGTACTTTAATATTACCAAAGAATGTAATATCTCCAACAGTGCATGTTTAGAGCTCTATTTACAACAATACAATTAAAAAAAAAAGAACTTATATTGTGTAATTAATTGAAATATTAAAAAAAAAAAACTTACATTTGTGTAAATATCTTTATGTTTTTTGTTTTTCCTGTTAATGTATAAAAATATATGCTCCTGAAATATTAAAAAAAAAAAACTTATATTTGTGTAAACATCTTTATGTTTTTTGTTTTTCCTGTTAATGTATAAAAATATATGCTCCTGAGTCCTTATAATTTTGTATCCTAACGTATCCATATTAAGGAGTCTTGAAATTTTTTCATATCTGTATCTGATGCTGTGTTTGTGTTTGATATCTTACCCATTTCAAGGCAACATAGCCTAGAACCTAAAACCTTCTAGCCTGCAAATATTGTAGCCATCTCTAAACAACTTAGTCCTTGGGAAATCTCCAAACATCCAACTTTGTTGTATCTGTTTCAGAAACCACAGACTATAGGTAGATGATATGACACATTAATAAGTGTCACATTTGCATGAGTGAATCTTTGTACAAGTGTATGAGTGTGTGAATGCATGCGTATGAGTTCATAATGTGTAAATAAGAGCTGTATGTGTGTGTTGTCAAGTACAGTTGTGTGTATGTGGCAATAAGTGTTCATAATAATGTAGTGTAATGTAATGGGGTATTTTAATTATTTATGTACACAGGTAGTTCTGTGTTAGTTGGGAAGTTGCCAACTGCCTACCAATCCCATAACACTTATAAGTATGCATCTACCTTGGTGAAGGGAGGTTGTTGGCCGAAGGTGGTTGTTGATAGAGTTGTTTGTCAAAGTATGTTGTTTGTCGATGCTAGTCAAGGCAATTTTATGCTGCTTGGCCAGACCATAATGTATAGTAGATGGTTGTTGTGCAGGATACATGTTGTATGCACAATGTATCTATATGTATCCGTGAACTATTCCCATTGTGCTTTTTTTAGAAAAATACAAACCCCTTTTAAATTTCGAAGAGGGTACTTAACTCCATTCAAAATTTCATTACATTTCAAGTGTGTTAGATGTTCCTAAGTCTTGAATCATGGTCCCGCCAAAATGGGGCAAAGCTCATAGCCACTCGAGTTATCACTATGGGATGTTCCCACTGTGTACTTTTGTTTATATATTTATAATGGAATTATGTCTAGTGTGTTGCATTCCATTTCTACATTCTAGCATCATTGCCTATACAAAAATGGGTCGAATTTGATGACATGGAGTTGTGATGAGCATATCAATCGAATAGGTACACAACGATGATGATAGAATGTTTATAGTGTAGTCAATAAATGATGTAGTCTCCCTCGAGAAAAGGGGAAATTAGTGTAGCATGGTGGTGATAATGCAATCAACAACATCTCCTGTGTAAGACAATGACTAACAATCCCACTTGAACGGCAAGTGCTTTAACACTCCACTTGTACGACACACACTTGTATGGCAAGCACTTGTATGACACACTCGTAAGACAAACACTTGTATGAAAAGCACTTGAACGACAGTCACTTGTACGTCAGTCTGTGGACTTGTATGGCACTCCTCTTTGGCACTTCCTCTTATGGCAACTCCTCTTGTACGACACTTCCTCGTACAACACTCCTTGACTACAACACAGATCCAACCTACACATAGAACTTAGGAAGAACACATACATATCTACTTGCTATGGCAATGACATCACACAAAATGTATACACAGACACACAAATGAAGGATGAATAGTATTGCATTACTTCTATACTTTGATGATACAATGATACCTGAATATCCCAACATACGAATAGGTGGTCCTACTTATCCTTGAGGGCTGGCAGTTAACAATTGTCGCTCGGGGCACCTCATCTAATCGCCCTTCATTTCCATATACACTAATTACATGCTTAATACTGTACATTTCAATCTTACATTATCAAATGCTTATGTCATCATCCTTGACGTAATTACATTACAAAATTGCATTTCCTTTGCATTTACATTTCATGTACATTTGTGCACATTTGCACTTATTTTACTATTTACATTATTTTGTTTGAGGTTGTTTAGAACTAGCTCCTACATCTGCCCTCCCCTTTAAATTGGTCGACGTCCTCGTCGATGACTGTCTTTACCCTTGGAGACTTGGGTTTTGTTGATGTTGAGACATGGGAACAGGAACACCTCCAAGCTCCTGGATTTGCAGTTTCAAAGCCTCAATCTCTCCTTTCAATCTTTTTGCGTATGCCTGGTATGGATCCCACTATAGGCTAGAATGATTTGACCTTTGTTCTACTTCTGGCAACCTCGCCTTCAATTCGGCCCCTCTTTGCAGCTTTAGCCTCGGCTTCCTAGCTGCTTCTACAACTTTCTTCGCTACTTCCACTTCCGTTCTCACTGCAATTGCTAATTGCTCATCCCTCTCCGCTAGGATTTGATCCCAATGAGTGACTTAATGACTCTTCGCTTCCAACAGTTTCTCCCTCACTGTACATTCTGAATTCAGTTGTCCAATCAACTGATCCTATTCCTCTTGTGCCTTCGTCTTTTCCTCAATATCCTTTTTCAATGTTGTTAGTTCTGCTTTGATATCGTCCTACACCTATTGAAGTCGTGCCTCCATTCCTTTCAATTGGTTAGCCTGCTCCTCTTCCTTTAGGTGCATGGTACAAACTGTTTGTTGAAACTTTTCCAACCCTATAGCTAACCATTGAATTAGGTATGCCAAGAAATTCATTATGGCATATGATTTTACCAACTCAAGTGCAAGTTGGACATAATTGACACCTGATTCTTCCTTAGGGTGGGCTGACAATATTCCTTCATCCATGTACACTTGTGTTGGATGCCAATAATATGCTTGAGTCCCTTTTGGTAGGTTCTTCACTCACAACATTGTTTTCACACTACCGGTTTCAAGCTCCCATGGTCGCATCTGATGAATTTCAGCAAGCTTTTTCATCTACTCCTCATCTCGAGCCCAATTTTCCATCTTCAGTTGCCATAGCCTCCAATATTCTACATACGCAACTCGGAACTTAGTGCACATTCTCACCGACGCTCTAGTCAACTTTTCAAAGAAGGTGTCAACCTGCTCATTGATGCTCTCTCCCAGAACTTGAGATCTCCTCAAATTTGGAACTTCCAAAATGAAATGCTCACTTGTTTCCTCAACCAATTCTGTATCAGTGTCATCCTCGATGGTAGTTTCCTCCTTGTCCTCCCCACTATGACCTTTCAAGTTGATTGGTTGTTTGGCCGCCTTACCGTCCTGTATCATCTGGTTTGCATTAGTAGTCCTTATATATGCCACCGTCTCCTATCTCCTTTCCTGTTCATTCTCCAATGGTTGGCTTCTCTTGCCTTTTTGCCACCAATTGAACTTGGTATATTGTTTCCTATGCTGTAGATGTGATCTCAATATATGCATCCTCATCCAGTGGAGGGGATCCACATGGATCCACCTACTGCACAAATTGCATGGGCATATTATCAAAGTTGTCTAGTGAGTTAACATTCTCTACCCGTCTAGCACCTTGAAATTCTCCTTTTGCCTAGATTATCCACTGTAGTCTAAATCTCCTCCACATCTACAACTACTAGTTCTTGCACCTGTTGCTGCACAATCCTCTCCTCTAGCTTTGCATTCTCCTATCCTCTTCTTGTGCTTCTTGTGCAACAAACTCCCTTAGCTTATGAAAACTATGGCGAACGACATGGCTATCATGAAGAAAAGACAAAATGATCAGAGCTATCTGCCAAGGAGAAATTCCACCCTCGATCACAAGGGAGCAAGCTGCCCCCATTGGAAGACCTCAGGACAGGAACTCCGTGATGTTAGAGTGCGATGAAGCTAGCTCATCCAACAAAACCTACTGGTGCTCCACCTGCAACAACTCGCATGGCGAGGAAACTTGCATGGTTCATCTGAACTATGTGCAAACACTTGCAGACAACGCACCCGGCGGACAGGTAAATATAAGGGAAACTGATCATAATTGCATGATTCCCCCTGTCGAACAGGTCTCTGTTCTGATGCGGACAGGCAAGAATCCAATCGAGGTCGATCCGGTTCAAATGGAACCACTCAAGGTGCCTGTCAATCCCAAACTGCCAAGTGAGAAGGCAGCCACACCATCAGAAAAGGAGCCAGTTCAGGTATTAGAGCCTGCGCCTACGGACAATGCTCGATTAAGAGACTATCTGCCCCCACAGGCAAAAGCAAGGACCCCTCAGCCGCAAGCTTCAACCTCTCAACCCCTAATTGAAGCAAGAGATCAGGCGAGAGAAAAGCTACGATATCCCTTGCTGACAAAACGCCAGAGAGTGGAAGCAACGCAGCAATACCGAACCCGATACGAAACCGCTAAAGAGGGAAGCGAATCTGGTATTGGAGCATACAGTGTCGCCGAGGAATTAAGGAAGACTCCGGCTAAGGTAAGCCTCTTTGACGCACTCCAACTACCTGGTCAAGTTCACCTACTGCAAGAATACCTCAAGTCCGTTAAGGCAAGGGGAGACCAACTCAAACCGTCTTGACACAGCCGCTGACCACCTCCGCTACTGGGAAAAATAGGCTGCTGCCATTTTATCTATCCCTCAGGATGGAAGGGTAGGTCGTGTATAATTACATGGTTGATTCTGGCACTGCCACCATTGTAATGCCCAAAGTCGTATGCGAATTCATGGGCATGGAGTGCACCAAGAGCAGTCCTGGAGTGCTTCAACTGGATGGGACTCCAGTTAGGACAAGTGGGGGTCATCAAGGACATCCCGATCGTGTTGCACAAGAAGCCGCAGATCACGATAATTCAAGAAGTTGTGGTAGTAGACTTGGAGCCCTATTTCAACATGTGCTTATCAAGGGAATTCACTGCCAAGCTTGGAGGCTATCTGTCTCTCGATTATTCGCACCTGGAGGTCCCCTTCAAGGGAAAGAGTATCAAAAATTTTAATGAAAAGCCCTCCACCTTTCTCATTGAAAAGATTCAGGATGCGGAAAAACCCATGGACTCAGTCAACATCATTGACGGAGTAGAAGTAGAAGAAAAAGTGGAGCTGATGGAGGAAGCTCTTGACGAGCTGCGCATAGAGGATTAGTTCTCCATGCGTGATTTTAATGCTATGATAGAATCAGACATCGAGTGTTACTCGATTACCAAGCCTGAAAAGGCTAAAGTACCGAGTGACGCTGACCCATGGACGACCAACTGTGGAATGTAATGTCCCCATTTTTCATATTTTTACTATACATAGTTGTGGAGTGGAGTCTTGATGTGTTTTGGTGTGTTACGAGTATTTTTGGTGAAATTTGGCAATTAAATAATAAAAAGGGGGAAATGAGGGTGTATGCCCCATTAGGAGAATAAATATCATTTTATTATTATTTTCTAAGGTATTATTAAGTGAAATCAAAAAGTGCAACCTCAATAAAGAATTAAAAGAATGTCTATGTAAAGAGGAGTAGGGGGCTCATTTGAGGGAGCTTGGATCATTTTATCTCTTCTACATTGTTGTATTTGGCTTTGCAGCTAATACACTTTTCTCTTGTGGACGAAACCCTACGAGAGAATTCTCTTGCGGACGAAACCCCTGCAAGGGATAGCTTTGAGGACGAAAACCCTCTTGGCTAGAAACCTAGGACGAAAACCCTAGAGTTTCTTTGAGGTAAATCCAGCCAGGGTTTACAATTGGGTTTATTGAGACATTCCCGCATCATTTATTGAGGATTTCTTCGGCAGCATTCATATCAAATTTGGGGAGATCAGATTTGGGGTTTTGGGAACCCTTCTTGGTCTGGTATTTCAGATTTGGTGTGGCATTATAGTTTTAGATTTTTGCAGCAGAGTTTAGCAGTTTTGTGGCTGGGCATTTAATTTCAGTAAGGAATATTACCATATCTACAGCAAGGGTTTGAAAACTCAATTTGGGGATGAGCATTTACTATTTTTTACTGTATGAGAGTTCTTGCTGTGAGCAAGAGTTCGAAGCTTCAGCTTGTTGGTGACGTAGCCCACCCTCAAGGACAGTGTTGTTGTGGTTGAAAGACACCATCACATTGCTGGGATTTTCATTTTATAGGTGAAGAAGACATTGAAGGCAGTTTTCTAATAAATGTGTGAAGTTATCTCAGATCATATGCAGAGTTATTATCAAGTTTCCAGCTTCAATCTCTATTGGGCATTTTCCCCAGCTGGCCAAACAATTTTGGAAGGGTTTTGGTGAGTTCAAGCTGCATATCACAAGAAAGACATTGGCATTGCTTACTAGCAGTTTTGCAGACTGTAATGAGGGTTCTAAGTCAGTTTTGAGAAGCATTTTAAGAGCAGCAAATAACCTACAGGGTAGCCATGCCTCTGCAACATTAGGTCGTACATTTGCAGCCCCACGTGGGTGTTTGGGTCCATTTCTCATCGATTACACTAGAGATACTTAGTGGAATTTGTTAAGCAACAAAAAGGGGTATTTGTAACTATTTTCCAATCAATGGAGAAGTCATTATTTTATAAGTTATGAGCAAAACATGTTTTTCCCGTAGCTGATGCAAATTTCCAGTTTAATATCGGACCGAGAGATTTTTACGGGTAAACTTATCTTTCTACATTTTCCTTCATTGGGTTTATGTATTATGATAAAAATAAGTTTTTGTCAAAATTTCATTGTATTTGGTTAAGTAGTTTGAAAGTTACGATAGTATTCATTTCCAGCTGTGTGTTATCTTTCTCAAAAGGAAAAAAAAACATATATTGAAAAAACTACAAAAAAAATTACAAAATACCAAGCATTACCAAAAACAAAGCAGAGTATCAGTTCTCTCAGATTGGGGTTAGTCACTACAGTGGTATCAGAGCCAAAGATTCTGCCAGCCTGTCTGGGTTCTTTATCTAGTGTGTTTTCTCATAATAGTTGCAGCTGAGAGTTGGTTAGTTCAATGTGAAGATGGAGCCACACAGTTATTGGGATAGGTTTCAACATGAGTTTTGGCAAGGTCAGAGAGAGTTACAGCAAACTCTCAAGCAGTTGACAGCTGCTATGTCACCTAAGCTAGCACCTACAGTTTCCTCTAAGGCTAAGGATGAGCCCCCCATCTCAAAGTTACGGGATCAGTTTGTTCAGGAATGGACCAATGCTAGTGGGAAATTCAAAGAAATGATGTCTCTTCATGATTGGGTGGACATGAGGATGAGGCAACAACCTAATCGGAGAGGTAATCATCATCAACAGAAGTTGCATAGGAAGGAGAGAAAAGATGAACCAATGTCTCCCACCTCAATTCCTATACAAAGAAACGTTGTTGGGTCCAAGAAGGTCGAGATGATAGAAGAAGAACATGTTGTTCCAGAAAACTTTAGAAGGCGGTTGGCGAGAAAAAGAAATGGTTTCTAGTGGTTTACAGGTCGTAGGACCTCTATCAAATATGGATACAACAAATTTTGTTTTGCAGCAGAATAATATTTCTTCTGGATACCTTACAAGTTTAGATCCTTTGTCTCAGATATTAGTACCAAATGCAATTGATGAAAAATTAGAAAGGCAACAAATTGATGGCATAGTACAACAGTATGAATATGAAGTAGACAGCTTTGTGGAATCGAATTCTGATCTAGACATTGATGTGTTCAGTGAAACACAAGTGACATTCAAAGCCCTTGAAGAGCATGATGGAGAGTATGATGAGAGTGAACACATAGGAGTTTACAAATTAGATTTCAGTAATGATAGAGTTGGTGAGTATTGGTTTGATTTGGAAAATGAACATGAGATTTACAATAAGCATGCAACACCAAAAATACATCAGCCATTAGCCTTGGGATCCGGGTATATTGGCACCTAGATGTGAGGAAGTACCCATGGGGAATGAACGCCCTATTGACTTCAATACCATCCACATTTCATTTCAGAGTTCCAAAAACTCAGTTTTGAATTTCCAAGAAGTTCGTCCTATTTTTGAGAGTCTTTGGGTGAGCTTGGGAAACATCCCCCCCTTGGAGCCACTCTTGAGCCATGGGGAGGCACAAAGCAGCCTTAAGGAAGTTGCAAGAAGGTATGTTATCAGTTCTGATTTTTGTTGGCAATATAACAGTAGTTCTCCATTTATGGGCAGCATTAGCATTGTGGAAAAAGAGACATTGATGGCACCTATGGTTGCATTCTTGTTGAGACCTAAGACTGCATTTTTGGTAATGAATGAGGATGCATCTTTGATGATAGAATGGACTGAGTTTTTGTTCAAAATGACTACATCACTGATGGAGATTGAGGCTGCACATTTCATGTTCTATGAGGACATACACTTCTTGATAAAAGAGGCTGTGTTTGTGACTTCTGTGTCTAATCTTACCACTCTGTTTGAGACCCCTTGGTCTGCATCTTTCATAACTAATGAGGCTATTTTTCTAAGGGCAACTTGGACTGATTGTTCACTGATTTTTGAGGTTGCATCTTCTCTGTCTTTTAGGACTGTTTTTGTGATGAATTCTGGGACAGAGTTGGAGATGTATGGGACTACATGTTGGTTTATTTGTGAGACTGCATATTTGTCTTTGGAGGCAACATCTGTTGAGAGAGTTAAGACTGAAATGTTGACAACATACTGGACTGCATTTTTTATGACCGATGGGGCTGTGTTTTTGACTCATTGGACAACACTTTTGAGGGAAGCTTTGGCCAAGTTTTTTATTAAGAAGACTGCAAACTCCATGACAAATAGGACTGCAATAATGATGACTGATGCAGCTACGTTGACAATGAGTTTTGGGGCTACATGTGACACATTGTTTGGGACAATTCCTCCCAAGCTAATTGAGATCTTCATGAGGTTTGAATTGGCACTTTACATGATGTATAAGAAGGTGTTTTGCATGTTGTTTAGGACTGTCTTTTCTTCAAAAATTAGAGCTGTGTTTCTTGAGGAGCTATTTTGGGCAGCATTGGTAAGGGCATTTGAGGTAAATGGCAAGTTTGGCATTGGTATTATCACATGGTGGGCCTTAGAAACATTCATAGGATGGAAAATAGGGACTGCAAACATTGGGAAGATAGACGTTGCATCCCGGGAGCCTTGGAAGGTTGCTAATGGCATCCTAAAAGCAACCATAATTTATTTTGTTGATAACACATTGATGGCTGCCATTTCTATAAGAAGGACTGCAATTTTGATCAGCCATGGGACATTACATTCTGATCAGCCTTGCTTAGATTGTTTTGATAAGGAGGAGGAAGATACCATTTCATTCTTGGATAATCTTGGGAACACATCTTCAGTATTGGGGTGTTTGGGGGAAAACGTTCTTCTCTTGGGGTCACTTTTGCACCACTTGAAGACATGGATCAGCCATGATACTACTTACATAAGGTATGACATTCATTCTGATTTTTATGACAGCTGTTTGAAGAGTTTTGGCATTCATGAGTTGGTTACATTGATAAGTTATGGGAATGAAAGATTGATGATGGATGGAGCTGGTAATTGGTATGGCATAATCACGTCATGTGGAAGAAATTGGGCTGCATTATGGAGTATTTTTGAGAGCAGGACATTAGCATTTGGAGATGATATCTTGCTAATTCTCAGAACTGATTTTTGGGCAGCCATTGGAACTATTTTTGGGAATAAAAAGTTGGCATCGCTGGTAATTCATTGGGATTCATTTTGCATTCAAACTATGACTGCACCTACAACACTTTGTGAGACAAAATTGGAAACAGTTTTCACTTTGTATAGGCTAATTGATGAGACATCAGGGGCTGCGCTTCATATCAGGTCTGATTTTCTCATATTTGTTGTGTTTTACTTGATTAGAAGGGCTGCTACATCACACCAAATTTCAGTTTTGATTGAGAGGGGGAATGAAATTGTTCATGATAGAAAGTGTGCAGGAATGTTTTTCATGATGTCAAAGACTGCTTTTCATTCAGAAATCAGAACTGAGTTTGTTTCGAAAAGGGAAATTGAGGAACATGAATTGGTAGACTTCATATACACTTATTTGCAAAACATGAAAGATGAAGCATATATGGCAAAGATAGTACTTCAGAAATCAGCATGTATGGACCTTGGAGTGGCCTTGATGGATACTTGGAGAATTGTGTCTCTACATGATGATGCTGCCAAGAAGAAGACAATGGCGCAGCATCAGCATGATGGACCTACTCCTTTAACATTTATTTGGGATCCTGGAATCACCATTGGTTTCAGCTTGATGATGAGAAGATGGTGTTGGAATTGCTTGAGGACAAGCAATTTTGGGAGGGGTGGTATTGTAATGTCCCCATTTTTCATATTTTTACTATACATAGTTGTGGAGTGGAGTCTTGATGTGTTTTGGTGTGTTAAGAGTATTTTTGGTGAAATTTGGCAATTAAATAATAAAAAGGGGGAAATGAGGGTGTATGCCCCATTAGGAGAATAAATATCATTTTATTATTATTTTCTAAGGTATTATTAAGTGAAATCAAAAAGTGCAACCTCAATAAAGAATTAAAAGAATGTCTATATAAAGAGGAGTAGGGGGCTCATTTGAGGGAGCTTGGATCATTTTATCTCTTCTACATTGTTGTATTTGGCTTTGCAGCTAATACACTTTTCTCTTGTGGATGAAACCCTACGAGAGAATTCTCTCTTGCGGACGAAACCCTGCAAGGGATAGCTTTGAGGACGAAAACCCTCTTGGCTAGAAACCTAGGACGAAAACCCTAGAGTTTCTTTGAGGTAAATCCAGCTAGGGTTTACAATTGGGTTTATTGAGACATTCTGCATCATTTATTGAGGATTTCTTCGGCAGCATTCATATCAAATTTGGGGGACAGATTGGGGTGACCTTCAATGGGATATAATTTCATAATCAGAATACAAACAAGAAAACCAATGGGGATGAGCATTTACTATTTTTTTCGTATGAGAGTTCTTCTTGTGAGCAAGAGTTCGAGCTTCAGCTTGTTGGTGACGTAGCCCGCCCTCAAGGACAGTGTTGTTGTGGTTGAAAGACACCATCACAATGCTTGGATTTTCAGTTTATAGGTGAAGAAGACATTGAAGGCAGTTTTCTAATAAATGTGTGAAGTTATCTCAGATCATATGCAGAGTTATTATCAAGTTTCCAGCTTCAATCTCTATTGGGCATTTTCCCCAGCTGGCCAAACAATTTTGGAAGGGTTTTGGTGAGTTCAAGCTGCATATCACAAGAAAGACATTGGCATTGCTTACCAGCAGTTTTGCAGACTATAATGAGGGTTCTAAGTCAGTTTTGAGAAGCATTTTAAGAGCAGCAAATAACCTACAGGGTAGCCATGCCTCTGCAACATTAGGTCGTACATTTGCAGCCCCACGTGGGTGTTTGGGTCCATTTCTCATCGATTACACTAGAGATACTTAGTGGAATTTGTTAAGCAGCAAAAAGGGGTATTTGTAACTATTTTCCAATCAATGGAGAAGTCAGTATTTTATAAGTTATGAGCAAAACATGTTTTTCTGTAGCTGATGCAAATTTCCAATTTAATATCAGACCAGAGATTTTTACGGGTAAACTTATCTTTCTACATTTTCCTTCATTGGGTTTATGTATTATGATAAAAAGAAGTTTGTGTCAAAATTTCATTGTATTTGGTTAAGTAGTTTGAAAGTTACAATAGTATTCATTTCCAGCTGTGTGTTATCATTCTCAAAAGAAAAAAAAAAACATATATTGAAAAAACTACAAAAAAAAATTACAAAATACCAAGCATTACCAAAAACAAAGCAGAGTATCAGTTCTCTCAGATTGGGGTTAGTCACTACATGGAAGCTCTTCTTCGACGGCGCCCGATGCAAGAACGACACTGGAGCTGGAGTCGTCCTCATCTCTCCTTACGAAAATCAAGACATACTCGTACAGGCTCGCTTGGAGCTTTATAAATAATGCCGCTAAGTATGAAGCCCTGTGTTTGGTGTTACGAAAAGCGGAGAAACTCGGAATACAGCAGTTACAGATCTTCGGCGATTCAGAGCTGATATGTAACCAAGTGACGGATAAGTGTGTTGCCAAGCAACACTATTTAAAAGCATCCCGTAATAAGGTATGGGATCTGCTCGAGTCTTCTCAGCTCTCAACATTCAGTCTATTTCGCGGGAGCGAAATAAGCATGCTGACGTTTTAGCGTCTATTGGAGCCAGGTGCTCCCCTGCTGAGGATATAATGTAAAATCCAAAGGCAGTGAGGGTGATCTATAGACCCTTAGTGCCCGACAAGAACATTCATTGGCAGGTTTTGACAGTGACGAGCAGATCGTCAACTTTTTGATCGATGGAGTAGGAAATATAGAAGAAAGAGCCCTTGACGAAGAAGAATCTGAGGGCCTAATTCAGCTGAAAAACAACCACCTCCCTAAGGGCTTGATCACCCTTGAAAGTCTGTTCGACCAGGATGATAGGTGTCTCCCCCAAAAAATTAAGGTGTATGCGAGAGAATATGAAGAGCTTGAATTGGAGCCTGGGAAAATGATTAAAGTGGGAACTAATTGCACACCACTGGAAAAACAACAAATTATAACCCTCTGCAAAGAGTATTTGGACATTGTCGCTTGGAGCTACAACGACCTAAAGGGGTATGACAAGTCTGTCTTCCAGCATACCATCAAGCTCCAAGAGGGAGTCAAACCTGTTCGGCAAAAGCAAAGGTCTATCAATCCGAAAATCGAGATGCCGATGAAGGTCGAGCTCCTGAAGATGCTCGAGGCAAAGATTATATATCCCATCAAACACTCTTCTTGGGTGGCGAATCTTGTCCCATTCCGGAAGAAGAATGGAGACATCTGCCTCTGTGTAGACCTCTGGAACCTCAATCAGGCCTCGCTGAAGGATCATTATCCACTGCCCCAAATAGACCAAATACTTCATGTGGTGGCTGGAGTGCAAAGGTTCTCTCTACTGGACAGCTTTTCAAGGTATAATTAGATCTGGGTCAAAGATGAAGACCAGTTCAAGACCGCCTTCACCACCAAGTGGGGCACCTTCGCATACCAACGCATGTCGTTTAGCCTCTCAAACACTGGCGCCACTTTCTAGAGAGCAATGGACTTAGCCTTCGGTGAGTTGCTCAATCGCATCATTGTTATATATCTTGATGACATGACTATTTTTTCCCACAAAAGGGAAGAACATGGTCTACATTTACGACAGGTATTTGAGAAATGTCGAGAATTTGGGATCTCAATAAACCCGAATGTTAGGTGTGAAGTCCATATGGCCACTAGACGTCTAACCTGGCAGACGTCTGGGCTGGCAGACGTCTAGGCCAGATGTGTAGGCTGCCAGACGTCTGGGCTGCCAGACGTCTGGTCTGGCAGACGTCTGGGCTGCCAGATGTCTGGGTTGGCAGACGTCTAGGCCAGACGTCATGCCAAGAAGACGCCAAAGCAGTGGACGTCTAGGTAGACGTCAGTACGCGGAAGACAAACAGTCTTGGAATGCGGAAGACCAACAGTCTTGGGAGCGGAAACAAACAGTCTTTTGGAGGCTTGCGTTGGAAGATGAATTGAACAGTTTTGGAGTCTTCCTCTGCTCTATAAAAGGGATGAGATCCCTTGCATTTAGGTTGAGTTGTTGAAAACGTCCAAGGACGTGAATGTAATCTTTGCTGAAATTAATAAGAAGAGAAGTTGCCATTGCCTCGTGGTTTTTCCTGCACATTGCAGGTTTCCACGTAAAATCTTTGTGTCACTTGTGTTACTGTTTTCGTGTTCTATATTTTTGTTATTGTGCTTCCTCTTGCAGGTGTGGAATCTTGAAGTTTTTCCTAACATCTGGTATCAGAGCTAAGGTTTTGTGCAAGTGGGAGCTGCAACAATGACAAAAGGTGTAACCAAGTTCGAGATTGAGAAATTTGATGGCAGGAACTTTGCTCTATGGAAGATGAAGGTGGAGGATTTTTTGGTTCAGAATGACCAAGCGCAAGCCTTGAAAGGGGTCGCGAGTAAACCGAGCAGCATGAAAGATGAGGAGTGGGTAACGCTTGACAGGAAGGCGGTTTCTACAATCCGTCTCTCCTAGCGGACTCCGTCTTGTTCAATGTATCTGAAGAAAAGACCGCGGAAGCCCTTTGGCAAAAGCTTGAAAAGTTGTATGAAACAAAATCAGCAACTAACAAGGTTTTTCTGAAAAAGCAGCTGTTGCCACATTTTGCACGGGGGTGCTATGTTTTTGGTTTCTGCAAGTGAGCTGCTCTTTTCCTTCCCTTCTCCTCATTTTCCCTTTCTTCTTTTCTCCCTTTCTTCCTCTCCCTCGCAGCTTCATTCCCTCTTCTTCTTCCTCCCTTTCTTCCCCCAGTAGAACCTCAGTAGGTGTACCTTGAAAAGCTTAAGTGTTGGGGCGACACCCGACTTCGCAGCGAAGTCGGAGTGCGCCCCTCAAGTGGAGCGCAGTAGGAAGCCGGAAGTGCGCATCAGGACAGGAGATATTTGAAAATTTGACTAAGTGTCAAAGGGCGACACCCGACTTCGCAGCGAAGTCGGGGTGCGCCCTTCTTCCTGGGCGCACTAGGGGAATGGTCTAGCAGAAAAACGGCTAAGTGTTGGGGCGACACCCGACTTCGCAGCGAAGTCGGAGTGCGCCCCTTTTCCAGTGCGCAGTCCGAACAGCGGATGAAGACAGCCAAGCACCGGTGCGCAACCCGACTTCGCAGCGAAGTCGGAGTGCGCCCTTTGAACGGTGCGCAATTGGGTAAAGTCAACTCAGAAATTTGCTAAGGCAAGGCCTTCCAACTGCGCTATTTTCCTCCTGCGCAATCCGATAGCGCCCGAATTCCTGGCGAAGTTGGATAAGCTACCTTTCAAGGCAAACACGTGTCACACCTCAACATCCAACAAGTATCCACCTTCGGGATTCGAGCCAAGACTTGACCGCGCAAGGACAAAGTATGGGATACACTACCGGCGCCATCTGTCACCATTTAAAGTCGATGTGAAGTGCCATCTGCCGCACCTACCCGCATTCTTGCTGACCGAAGACTTGTCCCAACGCGCTGCCACGTAGCTGTACCGCCTTCAGGCACACCATGCTGCGAGTACAGTCTTGCCAGACAGAAGTCAGCATTAGCAGCTCCTCAGCCGCTCATGTCAGCTACTGTCTCGTCTGGGACTTTGTGCCCATGAATGTAATCGGGGGGAAAATGGGCTATAAATACCCACCACATTTTCATTGTAAGTGGTGGAAGGGGAATATATTGCTAGGGGACAATTGTAGCTGTGCGTTTGCCTCAAATATAAACATACACTTGGCTCTGCTTACTGTCTTTTATCTTGCATGCTGCCTCTCCTTGTCATTTCTGCCTCATGTTTCTTGTGTCATTGCTTGTCGTTGTCTTGAACTCCGGACTCCAGACATTTGGTGGCCAGGTATTCCTCGGAATGCATAGATAGAGGATACATGGGATCGCCGATAGCTGCAGTTTCAATGTATGTTTGTAGATGAATGTCGTTAGTAGTGGTGATTGATTCGTCGCCGTGCTGCTTATTCCCCCCACCCAACTCCAATCACATTTGGAATCCCTTTCTGCACTTTTATCTCTTTCCGCATTTTTATCTCTTTCCTGCACTCTTATCTTAACCCAACCCCCATAGGAAGTCGGCCTTCTCTAGAGATTGGCACGGAAGGCATTCCTTCCTTCCGGCCTTTCAATCTGGTGGGCGAATCTGGGCGCAATAACAACAAATCCTTTCCTCATGGCAGATTCGTAACCAACAGTTTCTCTGGCACGCCCGGTGGGACCAAGGTCCCATATTTTAAGAGAGAATTTCTAACCCATCCCCACCTGGCACCAACAATTTCTTGGTCTTAACCGGTGGGACATGGAAGTTTCCCACCCCCAAACAGAATCGAAGTACTAGTGCTCGCTTCATTGCTGTTCAAAATCGGAGCACCTGGCGACTCTGCAAATTATCTGAACATTCTCTGAGTCCGTGAAGACCGGTCCTAACGCCTTCATGCAAACGAGAAGGTGGCGAGCAAGGAATCCGGAGAACCAACCTGACTTTTACGAACTTGACCTTGACGCTCTAGGTGAGCGTGTCAGGTTGGCTGATTACCAAGCTCGCGAAGAAGAAATCCAAGAAGAAGCCGAGGCTGAAATACAAGAAGCCGAGGTTGAGATTGAAGAAGTTGAGGCCGAAGAAGAATCCGCATCTTCGGACAGTTCCGATACTGAGTACACTACCGGGTCAGAAGCAGAAATGGCTGATCATCTAGACGATGATGACCTCTTCCCGACGGTGGATTCTATGGGGCCCTTGGCCCTAGTCGGACAGCAAGCTGTGCCCCCTGCTGCCTTAAATTCTATCCCTACGTACGACAGCTACGGCAAGATGGCGTATGAACACATCCAGGACATTCTTGCCCTGGCAGCACTACATTCTATTACTGACGTAAGTGTGAAGACCCGTCTGCTAGCCCTTTCCCTAAGGGGAAAGCTTCTCTACTGGTGGAGATCACTGCCAGAGGGATCCATCACAGGGTGGCGACAGTTAGCCGACAGGCTCGTGAAAGGATGCAACGAGTCTGCTGATCCCTCTTCTTTGCTGCATCAATTCCAAAGTATTCAGAGACACCCCCAAGAGGTGTCAAACTTCAACATCAGGTTTGCGAGGTCTTGGAGACGAGTGCCTCGCGAACTCCGACTGTCAGCAAGTCAGGCCGCCTACTACTACCTGAGATCCTTCAACTCAGACATTTTCCTGCTACTGAAGGTTGCCAGAATCAACACGTTCCCTGCTCTGTACGAAGCTGCCCAGCAAGCTGAAATGGACATCATCTCCATCGGAAGGCTTTCGCACAGAGTGCAACCGCCCATCTACCCTGATTTTCCCAGATCATAGTATCCATCAGCTTCTGGTTCGGAGCCGTCCACTTTAGGACAGCAACCCCAGCAGCAATGGAATCCGGCGTCGGTCGTGAATCCTTACGGCCAGCCACAGATTCATTATCTGCCTCCTCGTCCTCCGCGTTTTCCAGCACTTCCTTCTCCCCCGCAGCATGCACAATATTCCACTCCTCCATTGGCTGCATTGCCTCCCCCAGCTCAGTTGTCGCCGCCTCCTGACCATGATATCCAAAATCAAATCCTTCAGGAGGTACGGGCTCTGGCCTCTGGCTATCACACCATGTCTAACGACATGACTATCCTGAAAAAGAAGCAGGCCCAGATGGACTAGCTCCAAGGAGGCCATATCCGCCCCCGGCATTGACAAGAGATCGGCCCCGAGCAACAATTGCAACGGCGGCCCCCTCCGAGGAATGCTGCCATTGAGGACGAACCTGGTACATCTGACCAGGTCAACTGGTGCACCACGTGCAATGACCCGCATGATGAGGAAGATTGTACACTGCATCAACACTACCTCCAGACCTTGGCCGGCAGCGCCATAGAGGATGAAGAACTCTACATGATCCTGGGCGACGAAAGCAATTTCGTCGTTTCAGACGAAGTTCCGATGCCCCCTCCTGCCAAGAAGAACAAGAAGTCTGCCGAAGCTGCAGCCAAACCCTTAAAAGTGTACGCCAGAAGAGACAAGGCGCGACCTGAGGAGCTACCGCACTACAAGAGGCTGTGGCCCTATACAGCCAAAGACAAGGCTCCTCCGGCGAAGACTCCCGCAGTCAAACCTCCCATAGCCAAAGCTCTTCCGACTAAAGCTCCCGCTGCTCAGCCTCCAGCTGAAACAAAAGAACAAGCTCAGGAGAAGCTGAGATATCCGTCTCTGACCAAGAGACAAAGAGTTGAGGCCACTCAACAGTACCGGACGAAGTATGAGCCGGCAAAAGAAGCGAAAGGAGCAAGCACTTCAGGCTACAACATAGTAGACGAGTTGAAGAGAACTCCCGCAAGAATCAGCATGTATGATGCTCTTCAGCTCCCAGGCCAGGTTGATTTGCTGCAGGAATCTCTGAAAATCATGAAGAACGGCAAGCAAATACAGCCCGTTGTCCTAGTGCAATCCCTGACAGTCTCAGCCACTGGGAAGAACAGACCACCTCCCTTCTATTTGTCATTACGGATGCAAGGGTACATAGTACACAACTGCATGGTGGACTCTGGCGCTTCCACGACCGTAATGCCGAGAGCCGTCTGTGACGAGATCGGGATGGAGTACACAAGGAACAGCCAAGACGTGCTGCAACTAGATGGCACCCCTGTCAAGACAGTCGGTGTCATAAAAGACATCCCCATTCGGCTACACAAAGCTCTCGACATCGTGGTCATCCAAGAGGTTGTAGTCGTCGACTTGGAACCATACTTCGGCATGTGTCTCTCCAGGGAGTTCACTACGAAGTTGGGAGGGTATCTGTCTCTGGACTACTCGCATATGGAAGTGCCCTTCAAGGGAAGGAGACTGAAAATTTTCAATGAAAAGCCTTCCACTTACCTAGTAGAGAAGATACCCGGAGAAGAGCCTGAGGATTGCATGGTTCAGCTGACGGAGGAAGAATTGGTGACAGTGGACATGACGGAGCAAGCTCTCAAACAGCTGCAAGTAGAAGATGAATTCTCCTTGCGGGACTTCAACGCCGTGATTGAAACAGAGCAAGGCTGCTACACCATTGTTCAGCCTGAGAGGCTTGACAAGTCAGCCAAGAGAGAAGTAGGACCTGCACCTGAGAAGCTGTGGAAGCTTTTCTTTGATGGCGCGCGATGCAAAAATGGCGCCGGTGCTGGAGTACTTTTGGTTTCCCCAACCGGGATCCAGAAGGATTACACCTACAGGTTGGCTTGGAGCTGTACCAACAACGCGGCGGAGTATGAAGCCTTATGCTTGGGATTGCGAAAGGCGGAGAGATTGGGAATCAAACATCTGCAGATCTACGGAGACTCAGAGCTGGTGTGCCACTAGGTCACGAACAAGTGCGCCTCCAAAAAGCACTATCTCAAGGCGTACCGAAATTAGGTCTGGGATCTGATGGAGTCTTTTGAATCGTTGAATGTCAAGGCTATTTCACAAGAGAAAAACAAGCATGCTGACATTCTGGCATCTGTTGGAGCCAGATACGTTCCAGCTGATGACACTATCCAGAAGCCGAAGCCGGTTCGCACCATTTACAAGCCTTCTGTGCCTGATAAGGACACCCACTGGTAGGTGTTTAGCTGTGATGAGGAGATCGTCACATTTTTGGTAAATGAAGCCTATTCAATCGAAGGTAGAGACCCTGATGACGAGCAATATGAGGGGTTGATACAATTGAAAAATAATCATGTCCCAAAAGGACTGATTACTCTTGAGAGTCTCTTTGATCAAAATGACAGAGCCATATCTCATAGGATCAAAGTAGACCTGAAGCAGTATGCCGATCTGGAGCTTGAACCTGGTAAATCAATCAAGGTCGAGACAGACTGCACTGTTGTCACATTTTGCACGGGGTGCAATGTCTTCAGTGTTGTAACTGTGCTGCTCTTCTTTTTCCCTCTTCCCCTATTTTCCTTCCTTCTCCTCTCCCTTTCCTTTTCTTTCCCACATTCTCTTTCTTTCCCCCCTTTCTTGGAGTCCCTAGTTGATTTTTCAACTTTCCAGCAAGTTACCTGAAAAATGGATAAGTGTTGGTGCGATGTTCGCACTTCGCCCAGTTTTGGTGCGAAGTTCGCACTTCGCCCAGTCTTGGTGCGAAGTTCGCACTTCGCCCAGTCTTGGTGCGAAGTCTGACTTCGCCCCACTTTCTGGGCGCACCTTGCAACTGGCAGATTGACAGGCTGGCAGGCTGACAGAAGATGATAAAAGGCCGGAGCAGAGTCCGTACGGCGGCAGACACCAGTTTCCACCTGTGCGCAGCCCGACTTCGCAGTGAAGTCGGAGTGCGCCCTTGACAGGTGCGCAGTAGGGGAACAAACCCAGAATTTGACCAAGGCATGAAGGCCTTCCCGACTGCACTGTTTTCTGCCCGCACAACCCGAGACGCTCTGATCCCAAGCGAAGTTGGACGGACCGCCTTCCAAGGCAGACACGTGTCACACAAAGATCATCCATCATCTGACAAGTGTCCAGCTTCGGGATTAGAGCCGAAACGTGCCGAGCAAAAGGACAAGCATGGGCTGCATTGCTTGCGCCAGTAGCCTCATTTAAAGCTGATCTGAGGTTTTACCTGCTCCAGCTACCCGCATCACCGCGGAGGGAGATTCTCGCCCAACACACCGCCATGTAGCCGTCCAGCTTCCAGGAAGACCATGCTGCGGGTACAATTCGGTCCGACAAAAGGTCAGCATTTGCAGCTCTTTCGCCGCTTTTGTCAGCTTATGTTTGACTGGGACTTTGTACCCATTAATGTAACGGGAGGGACTCGGGCTATAAAAGCCCACCGTGAATTCATTGTAAAGGGTGGAAGGGGAATGTCTGTTAGGGAACCACTGTGCCCATTGTAACCGTGCTTCTGCTTATAAATATAATCTGTATGCTTGGTTCTGTTCTGCTGCTTCTGTTTTTTATGCTGCCTTTCTTTATATTCATGCCTTAGGCTAACCTGTGTCATGGCTCGTTGATTCATTTCAGCATTTGATGATCAGGTGCCTCTAGCATTGCTTGTTTAAAGCACCCCCTGTACTTCATGAATTAAAAGGATACATAGAATAGCCGTAGTAGCAGTTCCATCAGTTGTGTGTTTTGTTGCCTGGTCCGTATCTCGGTGATTGGTGCGCGCCGTCATCGTTAGTTCCTTGTAGGGAATGTCTGTTAGGGGGCCATTGAATCTGTGCGGTTAAATTCTCTACATAAACACATATACCTGGCTCTGATATCTCTATGATTGCTTTCTACCCATGTTAGTGTCCGTAGGTGGTGATTGACGTGTTGCCGTACTGTTAGTTCCTTGTAGGGAATGTCTGTTAGGGAGCCGTTGTAGCCGTGCGTACACTGCTTGGGTATCGGAAGTATACGTTAGATTTTGCGGTTCTTTGTCATGCTTTGTGTTTATATGCGATAAGTAGCGGTGATTGGTGTGTTCCCGTCATCGTTAGTTCCCCCCACCAACCTCTGGACATATTTGTAATTCTCTTTCTGTACATTTATCTCTTTCCCGTACTCTTAGCTTAAATCAGAAAAACCCCCCCAAAGGAGCCGGCCTTCTCCGGAGATTGGCTCTGAAGGCATCTCTTCCTTCCGGCCTTTCATGTCGGTGGGCGAATCGGGCGCATTAACCCAAATCCTTTCCTCATGGCAGATTCGTAACCAACGGTTTCTGCAGCACGCCCGGTGGGACCCTCGGTCCCACATTTGAAGAGAGATTTTCTCGATCGGTCTCCACCTGGCGCCGACGGCTTCTCGAGCTCTCGGTGAGACAAGGAAGTTTCTCACCCCCGACCGAATTGAAGCACCGGTGTTCGCTTCATTGCTGTTCCAAATCCGAACACCTCGGCGACTCGCACGAACAAATCCTCTCGAGTCTAGAAGACCGGTCCCGACACCTTCATGCACACGAGAAGGTGGCAAGCAAGGGATCCGAGAAGCCCGCCTGAGTTCTACGAACTGGATATCAACGCTCGAGGCGAGATCCCCAGGCTGGCTGATCCGCGAGCTCGTTTCGACGAAGCCGAGGCTGAGATCCAAGAAGAGGCCGGAGCTGAAGTCGGAGGAGCCGAGTACGAAATAGAAGAGGCCGAGGAACAAGAAGATCCTGCATCCTCGGAAAGTACCGACACTGAGTACACAACCGACGGCGGAGAAGAAGAAGAAGAAGAAGAAATGGCTGCTCAACAGCCGAATGATGATGATCTCTTCCCGGTTGTGGACTCTACGGGGCCCTTGGCCCTGGTCGGACAGCAAGCTGTGCCCCCTGCTGCTTTGAAGTCTATTCCCACATACGACGGCTACGGTAAGACGGCGTACGAACACATCCAGGACATCCTTGCCCTGGCCGCATTGCATACTATCACCGATGAAAGTGTGAAGACCCGTCTGCTGGCCCTTTCCCTGAGGGGAAAGCTTCTCTACTGGTGGAGATCGCTGCCAGAGGGATCCATCACAGGGTGGCCCCAGCTTTCCATAAGGCTCGTAAAAGGATGCAACGAGTCTGCTGACCCTACTTCTCTACTGCATCAGTTCCAAGCTATCCAGAGACATCCTCAAGAGGAGGTGTCTGATTTTAACATTCGGTTCGCGAGATCCTGGAAACGGGTACCTCGCGAACTTCGGCCTTCAGCCGGCATGGCTGCTCACTACTATCTGAGATCCTTCAACTCAGACATATGCCCGCTCGCCGAAGATCGCCAGAATTGACGAGTTCCCTGCGCTGTACGAAGCTGCCCAGCAAGCTGAAGCTGACATTATCTCCATCGGCAGGCTTCCGTCCAGAGTGCAGGAGCCCATCCATCCCGACTTCCCCAGATCTCAGTATCCTTCTGCTTCTGGCGGTTCGCCGTCCACATCAGGACAGCAACCCCAGCAGCAGTGGAATCCGGCGCCGGTCGTAACTCCTTACGGCCCGCCTCAGATGCATTACCCTCACCCGCCGCCTCCTGCTCCGCATTTTCCAGCACTTCCCGCTCCTCCACAGTATGCATCTTATTCTAACCCTCCTCCATTGGCCGCATTGCCTCCACCGACACGAGTTGCCGCCTCCCGACAGTAGCATCCGTAACACGATTCTACAAGAAGTGCGGGCTTTGGCCTCCGGATACCATGCCATGTCCAATGACATGACCGCTATGAAGAAGAAGCAGGCCCAGATGGACCTCGCTCCTAGGAGACCATATGCGCCCCCGGCGCTAACTAAAGACAAAGCGCCAGAAAACCAGCCGCAGAGGCGTCCGCCTCCGAGAAATGCTGCTATAGAAGACCCGCCTGGTCCTCCCGACCAAGTTAACTGGTGCACTACGTGCAATGACCCGCATTCGGAGGAAGACTGCACTTTGCACCAGCACTACATCCGGACCTTGGTCAACAGCGCTATAGAAGACGATGAGCCGTACATGATCTTGGACGGCGAGGCCAACTTTGCCCTCCCCAAAGAGAATCTAGCGCCACCCGCCAAGGAAGAAACGAAGGCCGCAGATGCGGCCAAGCCTTTGCAAGTCTACGCAAGAAGAGAAAAACCGCAGCCCGGCGGGCTGCCACCATACAAGCGGCTGTGGCCCTACACAGCCCAGGAGAAGGCGTCCAAAGATAAAGCTCCGACCAAGCCTTCTCCGGCAAAGGCTGCCGCTGTTCCAGCCAAACCTCCAGCAAAGGCCCCAACTCCGGCTAAGGCTCCTGTACTTCAGCCTCCAGCTGAAACCAAAGAACAAGCCCAGGAGAAGCTGAAGTACCCGTCTCTGACCAAGAGACAGCGAGTTGAGGCCACCCAACAGTACCGGACAAAGTATGAGCCGGCTAAACCAGCAGAAGGAGCTAGTACCTCGGGCTACAGCATTGTAGACGAGTTGAAGAGAACACCTGCTAGAATCAGCATGTACGATGCTCTTCTGCTCCCAGGCCAGGTAGATCTGCCGCAAGAATCACTGAAGAACATGAAGAACGGCAGACAGATGCAGCCCGCTGTCCTGGTTCAACCTTTGACAGTCTCCGCCACTGGGAAGAACAGACCGCCACCCTTTTATCTGTCTTTACGGATGCAAGGGCACATAGTTCACAACTGCATGGTGGACTCCGGTGCTTCCTCGACCGTGATGCCGAAGGCCGTCTGCGATGAGATCGGGATGGAATACACACGGAGCAGCCAAGGCGTGCCGCAATTAGACGGCACCCCTGTCAAGACACTTGGTGTCATAAAGGACATCCCTATCCGACTGCACAAAGCTCTCGACATCGTAGTCATCTAAGAGGTCGTGATTGTTGACCTGGAGCCTTACTTCGGCATGTGTCTCTCTCGGGAGTTCACCTGCGAGTTGGGCGGGTACCGTCTCTAGACTACTCACACATGGAAGTGCCCTTCAAGGGAAGGAGACCGAAAATTTTTAATGAGAAGCCTTCCACCTTCCTAGTAGAAAAGATACCCGGAGGAGAGCTGGACTGCATGGTCCAGTTGTCAGAGGAAGAGCTGGTGACAGTGGAGCTGACTGAGCAAGCCCTCGAAGTGCTACAGCTCGAAGATGAGTTCTCATTGCTGGACTTCAATGCCGTAATCGGGACGAGACAGGTCGTTACTCCATTGTACAGCCCGAGAGGCTTGACATGTCGGCCGCAAAAGAAGTAGGACCTGCACCCGAGGAGTTGTGGAAGCTCTTCTTTGACGGCGCGCGATGCAAGAATGGCGCCGGTGCAGGGGTACTGCTGGTTTCTCCAACCGGAATCCAGAAGGACTATGCCTACAGGTTGGCCTGGAGCTGTACTAACAACTCGGCGGAATACGAAGCCCTGTGCTTGGGTTTGCGAAAGGCGGAAAGGCTCGGAATCAAGCACCTCCAGATTTTCGGAGATTCGTAGCCGGTGTGTCACCAAGTTACGGAGAAATGCGCATCCAAACAGCACTATCTTAGAGCGTACCACAACCGAGTCCGGGACCTGATGGAGTCATTCGACTCATTGAATGTCAAAGCGATATCGCGTGAGAAAAACAAACACGCTGATATTCTGGCGTCTGTTGGAGCCGTACATTCCGGCTGAAGACGTTGTCCGAAAACCGGCCGGTTCGTACCGTCTACAGTGCCTTCCGTGCTCGATAAGGACACCCACCGGCAGTGTTCGGGCGTGACGAGGAGATCGTCACATTCCTGGTTAACGAAGTGTGTGTAATCGAAGGTAGAGACCCTGATGACGAGCAATATGAGGGGTTGATACAGTTACGGAATAATCACGTCCCAAAAGGACTGATTACATTAGAAAGTCTCTTTGATCAGAATGACAGAGCAATATCCCACAGGATCAAAGTAGACCCGAGGCAGTATGCTGACCTAGAACTTGAACCTGGTAAAACCATCAAGGTCGGAACAGACTGCACGTCGGAGGAACTGGAGCAGATCAGATCACTGTGCCAGGAGTTCCCCGACATCGTGGCCTGGTGCTACGAGGATTTGAGGGGGTATGACAGAACTGTCATCCAAAGATACCATTGAGCTAGAGGATGGCGCCAAGCCATTCCGACGAAGTAGCAGGGCCGTGAATCCAAAGATTGAGGCCATGATGAAGACCGAGCTCTTGAAGATGCTGGAGGCTAAGATCATCTACCCCATCAAACATTCATCCTGGGTCGCGAATTTGGTGCCCGTGAGGAAAAAGAATGGCGACATTCGTCTCTGTGTCGACTTCAAAAACCTAAATCAGGCTTCCCTCCGGGACCACTATCCGCTTCCCCAAATCGACCAGATCCTACATATCGTTGCTGGAGCCCAGAGATTTTCACTTTTAGATGGATTTTCCGGCTACAACCAGATTTGGGTCAAAGACGAAGACCAGCATAAGACGGCGTTTACCACCAAGTGGGGGACGTTCGCCTATCAGCGCATGCCATTTGGCTTATCTAATGCTGGTGCCACGTTCCAAAGGGCCATGGACCCGGCCTTCCGAGAGCCGCTCAATAAGATTATCGTCATCTACCTTGATGACATGACCGTTTTCTCTCACCAACGAGGAGATCATGTTTCGCACCTACGGCAAATATTTGAGAGTTGTCGAGAATTCGGCATTTCTATAAACCCGAAGAAGTCTGTCTTCGCGGTAAAGGAAGGAAAGCTGCTGGGACATGTCATCTCCGAGGAAGGCCTCGCCATTGACCCTGACAGAGCAGAGGCCCTCGTTCGCTTGCCAGCCCCCATCGACAAAAAAGGGCTGCAGTCCTTCTTCGGTCAGATTAACTTCGTGCGGAAGTTCATTCCGGACTTCGCACAGGTGATCAAGCCTATGGCCGAACTGCTTAAGAAAGATACACGTTACGAATGGACTGATGAGAGAGAGCAAGCCTTCGAGGAAATCAAGGCCCGAATTGCACAAGCTCCGGTGTTGACAAACCCGGACTACTCCGGAGACTTCATCCTGTATGCAGTGGGAGAACCCGAAAGTTACGCTGCAGTCCTGACTCAGAAGGGAGACGATGGTGAGGAGCGCCCCATAGCATTCCTCAGCCAAGTGATTCTGCCGCATGAAGAAAAGTACAATTTTATAGAGCGGCAAGTTCATGCTGTCATGAAGTCCCTTCGAAAGTTCAGGCATTTTGTCTCCCAGAGCAAGACCACTGTCTTTGTGATTCACCCGGACGTGCGAAGCTTCATCTTGCAAGGAGAACCGGGTCACAAGAGAGCGGGATGGATTGCAAAAATCCAGGAGTTTGACATTGAAGTGCGGCCCACCAAGCTTATCAGAGGCCGAGCCTTGTGTCAGGAATTGGCCCGAAGCGCCGTAGCCGGCATCTCCGCCTCGTAAGTGGGAGGACACAGCGACACGCATCTACCTAGCCAACTCCTTATCGGAGGGGAGTGATTGGACAGATGAACTGGTGAGATACTTCTGCACCGGAAGATGTCCCGATCACCTGAACGCCTCACAACGAAGGAGATTTCGGCTAGGTGCACTTAAGTACACTCTTCGCCCCGAGGGGCTTTACTTCGTAAACATTGACGGCATCCCGTTGCGGTGCGTCTTAAAATCCGACCAGCCTAGGGTCCTCGGAGAATTTCATTTCGGGATGCCTGGGGTCACCATTCTTCAAGGCGGACGGCCTTAAAAATAATAAGGGCTGGGTACTATTGGCCCACTTTGTTCGGCAGACGCGCATGCGGTCTGCTCTAAATGTGATCAATGCCGTAGGTTTGCCGGCCGAGCGTAAAAGCACCCCCGCCCCTTCAACCGATTCAGGCCGAGACTCCGTTCCAGGAATGGGGTTTAGACTTTATTGGGGTGATTTCTCCTAACTCCTCTGCCGGCCACAAGTTTATTCTTACGGCTACCGACTATTTCACGCGGTGGACAGAGGCGATCCCGACCAAGAACGCAGACCAAGAAACGGTCATCAGGTTCATTGAGAGCCTGATTACCCGCTTCGGGGTTCCAGAGTCGATTGTGACAGACAACGGTCCGGGATTTGTAGGCGCTGTACTCACGGAGTACACCGGCAGACTTGGCATCTATCACAAGATGTCTTCTAACTACTACCCGCAGGGGAATGGCCTTGCCGAGTCCACTAACAAGAACCTCCTGAAAATCATCCGGAGGACCATTGACAGAAATAAGCGGACTTGGCACTTGCTCCTGGACCGGGCGCTGTGGGCGGACAGAGTTGCATTCAAGAAATCCCTCAGAACGTCTCCCTACGCGCTCGTCTACGGCAAAGAGGCTGTCATGCCATCACACATTGAGATCCCTGCCCTGTGGATGATCGACGAAGACAGATGCAGCGGAGACCCGGTGGATGACAGACTGTGCCAACTCCCCGCAGGTTGGAAGAAGACAGAGAAAGTGCATACCAGGCCTTCGCGAATCACATTGCAGCCACTCAAGGCTGGTTTGCAAAAGGCACCACTGCCCGAGTTTTCGAAATCGGGGACCTGGTGCTGAAGTGGGACTCATATAAAGCAAAGCCAGGTAATCACGGGAAGTTTGATGCCCTCTGGGAGGGCCCTTATCAGATTGCCCGGGTAAACCAGTTCAATGCCTACATACTGCGGGATATGGAGGGTCAGCTCCTGCCTATCCCTGTTAACGGGTTCCACTTGAAGCTTTACCGCTGCTGAAGGTGCCCGAGTGGCCCTTCTTTGTAAAAATTTCCTTGTGCTTTTTCATTTCCCGGCATGTACAGTTTCCAGTTTTTAGCTTTTAAATTGTTTTTCTTCGTTTTTTGAGCTTAACTGCGGCATGGGAGAGAAAGACAGACTTCGCAGCGAAGTCTGTCGTCGCCCTCAGGAGGGGCGAAGTTCGGCTGTGCAGAGAAAAGAAAAGAAAAAAAAAAAAAAGAGGGCAAAAAATTGGCTAAGTGTTGGCCGAAGTCCGACTTCGCAGCGAAGTCGGGCTTCGGGCCAGCCACGGTGCGAAGCGCGACCGAGAGGAAAGCCACAAGGGCACACTAAAGACAGGCTTCGCTAAGCTTTGGCCGAAGTCCGACTTCGGCCAACTTCCGAGCGAAGCCCGACTTCGGCCAACTTCCGCGCGAAGTCCGCGCTGCGCCCAACTTTCGTGCGAAGTGCGAACTTCGCGCGAAGTTCGTACTTCGCCCAAAGTTCGGCCGAAGTCCGAACCCGCCTCAGCGTTTGCACTGCGCGGCTTGTCCAAGTCAGTCTAAAGGAAAATGATAAGTGTGGTCAAAGGCCCGAAGGTTGCAAAGGACCCAGACTGTGCCCAAACCTTGGGCGCAGCAAACAAGAAAAAAGGAAGGAACAGTTCGAACGCGCACTTCGCGCGAAGTTCGAACTTCGCCCGAAATTCGGGCGAAGTCCGACTTCGCCGGCGAAGTCGGGCCGCGCCCAACTTCGGGCGAAGTCCGGCTGCGCCTCGTTTTCTGGGCCAGTTTGGGGCGACGTTTAAAAATGAATAAAATATTCAAAAAAGGTCCCAAGCTGGGCCCAAGGCGCGTTTGTAGCCGTTCCAAGGTGGGTTTCCGCACCAATGATTCTTTCTTGAGCAGTGTGCCCGCGCTCCGGCAGTGACGTCAGCCATAGCGCAGCGTCCAAGACAGAATTGATGATTGCACGTTCCTCAACGAAAGTGCAAGCAAAAGAGCATGGCACGTCCGCCGGAGCGCGCTTTTTCCAAACATTCTCCGCGCGCACCACCAAAGAGCCTTAACTCAGCCGACCTACCTCCTCCCCGCGCGGCATTAATGGCCCTGTCTTTATCTAGAAAAGGGGGTCAGATGTTTTTAAACATTCCAGACTATGCAGATTATTCCTCGGACAGTGCAAATTATTCCTGTGACAGCGAAATCTGCTGCAGACGCCTTGAACTTGCAATTATTGCTGATTCGGAGAGATGGACAGAGGAAAGATGCCAGTGTCAGCGCAGTCCAAATGAAAGTGGCGAACCAAAGGATTTACCGCGGCCGGGCGTTTCGAAGTGAAACCCCGTCAAAGAGAAAGTCAAAGTCCCGGACAAAAAAGTACAGCGTGGGCAAGCCCCACCACCTCCGGTGAATTATTTGTCGGGATACAAGGACGGCTCTTTTTCCATGAGCCTAACGAAGTCGCGGGCAAATGTGGAAAGTTGGGCTGACAAAGTTTCGCCCTCCCACCATTTCGGAGCGGCGTACAAATCCAACTGCTCGGATTCTTGTGCCCTCCCGTCCACCAATGCCCGGAACTGGTAGACCTAATTGTCAGACACTACAGACCAGCTACCCGGCAAATTTGCAGCTCCAACGGTAAACCCTTGTTCGCACTGCGCAGGGAGACTGTCCAGCCAGCTTTCGCCCCAGGGTTGGAGTATGACTCCAGCGCCATTCTCAGAAAGATAAATTTGGGCGAGCAGAGGGACGTTTCACGCAAACAAAACGGATGAGGGATTTCCTCAATTCAGAGCCGAACGCCCCGCTTGCAGCTGGACAGTGGCCAACCGGCCCCATGCCCTTGGCACAATTCCATAACAAATACTTGTACATCATTTTGGCATCTATTCTTGGCTGCGATTCTGATGAGCTGGTATAGCCGTACCAGCTAGCGCTGGCAGAATGTCTCCTATGTGGAGAATCCTACGAACCGGCAGCACAGAGAAGTGGGAAGCGTCCCATCTCCTTCGATCGGGCAGACTGGCTGGCTTACGCCATTCATTCCAACTCGGTGAAAATCCGTAAGAGGCGATCGCCGATTTTCGTTTCGGCTCTGTCCTAGCCTCGGCTTTGTTTGTACCATTTGCACTCCCCGATGCCGATCCCGAACTCGAAGAAGGTCAACGAGAGGGGAGAGCCACAGCCTCGTCTATAATCGGACGGATGACTTATACCGGAAAGGGTCCTACTACAAGTTCAACTTCAACTTTCTCGGGATTCGTCATGTCGGCCTTCGATGAAAGCGAAATTCCCCGTCCCCCGAGAGAAATGACGAGCGCTTTGATAAATCGAAGCTCGGGGACGTTTCGGACCGACGCAGGGAATTGTGGTCGAATCTACGGATTCAAGGGCAAACCCCATTTGCTGCCCTATTGGTGCTCGGAGCACCTGCTCGGGATGGAGGTTGCCCGACAAATGGACTATGTTGAAGAGGAGTTCGGCCTAGGAAAGAAGAGAGGACAGATTTTTCAATATCCTCTTTCCCTGGGCAAATGTTGAGATTTTTGAGGTAGGACAGCATTCCTACCTTGAGCAAGAGTTTTCCCGGATTGGCCTGGTTTTGTTGCCGCAACGCTGGAAGTATGACCCATATGGAATAAGGGGAAAGTTCACGCATCTCTGCCCCCGGGCAGATATAACCGAAGATAGATGCGATGTGGTCCATGTGGATCTTGACTGGGAAATCGAATTAATGGAAGCTTCTCCTCCCTGGCAGGATTTCTACTGCGAGGAGGTGACATATGACCCCAAGCGAAACCCGGACCACCAGTTTTCATCTCCAGGGTTCAAAAAATTTCTATCCAAGATAGCAGGCCTTAACTGGTCTAAAGAAAAGATTACTGAATGCTGGAAGATGAGATGCCGCACGCAAAGACGACAAATCAACAAGGAGAAACCTGGCCGTAGATGACGACTTTTCGGTTCTCTATGACCAGCATCATGACAGCTGGCGGCCGTTCGCATATCAAGGTTACGTTCCCCGAGGTCCCTTTGAAGACTATAAAGGAGGGTCTCCCTCCCAACAGTTGTACACTTCGGCAACTACCAGCGTGGGCCCAGCAAACTTCCAGGTCGATCCAATGCAGCCCGTGGCTTCCAAGACGGCGCCTGAGAAGGCGAAAGAATTAGTCAAGGCAACGCCCGAGGCAATCCCTCAGGCACGAAAAGCGCCAGCGTCGTCAGAGGGCAGACCGGTTGCGGCAGACCTTCTGCAAGTCAAACCCCGGTACAAGTTTACCGTGGGAGCATCAGCGCCTGCTGCACCTGCTTCATCTCCTTCCCCTGATCCGATCGTTATTCCAGAAGAGAAGAAGCGGAAGAGAGTTGAGAAAATCAGGCGACCTAGCCTGATAGTGCAGCAGCCAGTTGCAGAGCCGCAGCCGCGTCCTGCCGCCGCAGAGACAGTGTCTCTGGGCAGTCCTAAGCCAGCCGCCGAAATCAGAAGCACAGACATCCATCCGGCATCGGCTCAGGCGGAGCCCGCAGGTACGTTCGCTGCCCCTGTCTCTTTGGTCTCACCCAGTCCCACTCCCACTCCGTCTCCCGCTCAATCCGAGCAAGTCATGGCCGCATCCCCCTCCCCGTCTCCACGCCCTTCTAGCGGCCCCCATTCTTTTGATCGCTTGCTCGTAACCCTAACGTCTCCCTTTCTCTCGAGCACAACTCCAAACCCTTCGCCCGAGGTTAGTGCCGAGGCCGTCCGTTCACCGTCACATCCACCATCTCGCCCGCTTCAAACCCTTGCAAGTGTCGCCCGTTCCCATCTCCATTTCCCGGTCGCCCCCACAAGCGACCGATTCTTCCAAGGTCCGTCCGGTTCCTCCCCGGTCCCATCCCCGCAGGAGAGACGTCTCGGCAGAACCCTAGGGCCGGGGGAACCAGATTTTATGGACGACCTCCATAATACAGACGACTTGCCCCTGGCAACGAGGGCTGTAGAGTATTCTGTCTCTTTCCTCCAAGACCTGAAGCGGAGGAGACATGAAGAGATAGCCGCCCCGGCAAAACGCGCAAAGTATGATTTCGGGAGGAGAGTGATTACAACAGAGAAAATAATCCCAAAAGTAAAGAAACCTCTCCGGGAAATGACCAGGGCGGACTACGAACTCCAGACAAAGGAGAAGAGCTTTGACGACATTAACAAGCAATATCAGATTCAGTCAATTATGCGCAAAGCTGATAGTCTCTTTGTCAAAAGTCTGGAGGAGCAGGAAGAACTTTTCGGGTTGCAGGATAAAACAAGGCAGCTTGAAGAGGACCTGTCTAGGTCCACTGAGCAACTGGAAGCGGCGCGGCAAGAAATAGATGAACTCAAAGCCCAGCTGGCCGCTTCTCAGCAACAAGCCGCAACCGAAAAGAAAGCAGCCTCGGAGCAGATTTCTCAGCTCCAAGAGTCTTTGAAGCAGGCACAGTCGCAACTTGCAGAGAGAGCATCTCAAGCGACGGTCTTTTCAAAGACAAAGGTTAAGGAGATGCGGGCTGGTTTGCTGCGGGAATGCAAGCCCCACACCTTCAAGGCGATGGCAGTTCTGGATTTCGCATCCAGAATTCAAGAAGTTTCTGCCCAGGGAAAGCCTGTGGTAGAGGAGGCCGAACGTCAGGCGAAGCAATGGCTGGACCTGGCGGTAAATCTTCAAGAGCGCGAGCGCAACGGCCTCCAATTTTCTCCCGTGTCCTCATTCGCTGCAGAATGGGCAGGTGCAAGGGTGACCTTGCACAAATATTTCAAAAAAGTTGAAGAGGTGAGAGTTGCCAGACGAATGCTTGATGCATTCAGACATGAAAGGGATATCTGTCTGGCCCCCTTTCACGCTCTTTCTGAACTAGGGTGCCCAGGTTTTGTTGAAAATGGCGAGCTTCTCACCCTAGATCGGGTGAAAAGGAATTGGCAGTCCTTCGAGCGTATACAGCTGAAATTGATAGCTGGACTGAGCCAATTCAAGACAATCAGTCACTCAGATGGTGGCCAAATATTCCAAGATCAGCTCCTACTTCCAGGAGTTAGAAAAGAGATACCTCACCATCGACCTGCACGCGGTCGCTGCTTTCCACGCAGCATTAGAAGATGTAGCTGACCGCCGGCCATTTGAAGCAGAAGCTTGGCGCCCAGCCAAGGCCGCATACGATCGCATTTGCGAACGTACGTGGAGATGGAGAGCTTTCGAAGGTGATTCCGAGGGGGCAACTGACAAAGATGAATCGAAGAACAGCTTGCCACAAGGAGGACAGGTAGAGCAGCCAAAGGCAGGGGAGGCAAGTTCCTCTCGCACCCAATGGATGAAGGCATGGATTCTTTGCGCCGAGGCGAGCTCGACACCCCGCGAGCCGCCGTAAATGTTGTCACATTTTGCACGGGGTGCAATGTCTTCAGTGTTGTAACCGTGCTGCTCTTCTTTTTCCCTCTTCCCCTATTTTCCTTCCTTCTCCTCTCCCTTTCCTTTTCTTTCCCGCATTCTCTTTCTTTCCCCCTTTCTTGGAGTCCCTAGTTGATTTTTCAACTTTCCAGCAAGTTACCTGAAAAATGGCTAAGTGTTGGTGCGAAGTTCGCACTTCGCCCAGTCTTGGTGCGAAGTTCGCACTTCGCCCAGCTCTTGGTGCGAAGTCCGACTTCGCCCCACTTTCTGGGCGCACCTTGCAACTGGCAGATTGACAGGCTGGCAGGCTGACAGAAGATGATAAAAGGCCGGAGCAGAGTCCGTACGGCGGCAGACACCAGTTTCCACCTGTGCGCAGCCCGACTTCGCAGTGAAGTCGGAGTGCGCCCTTGACAGGTGCGCAGTAGGGGAACAAACCCATAATTTGACCAAGGCATGAAGGCCTTCCCGACTGCACTGTTTTCTGCCCGCGCAACCCGAGACGCTCTGATCCCAAGCGAAGTTGGACGGACTGCCTTCCAAGGCAGACACGTGTCACACAGCATCATCCATCATCTGACAAGTGTCCAGCTTCGGGATTAGAGCCGAAACGTGCCGAGCAAAAGGACAAGCATGGGCTGCATTGCCTGCGCCAGTAGCCTCATTTAAAGCTGATCTGAGGTTTTACCTGCTCCAGCTACCCGCATCACTGCCAGAGGGAGATTCTGCCCAACACACCGCCATGTAGCTGTCCAGCTTCCAGGAAGACCATGCTGCGGGTACAATCCGGTCCGACAAAAGGTCAGCATTTGCAGCTCTTTCGCCGCTTTTGTCAGCTTATGTTTGACTGGGACTTTGTACCCATTAATGTAACGGGAGGGACTCGGGCTATAAAAGCCCACCGTGAATTCATTGTAAAGGGTGGAAGGGGAATGTCTGTTAGGGAACCACTGTGCCCATTGTAACCGTGCTTCTGCTTATAAATATAATCTGTATGCTTGGTTCTGTTCTGCTCGTTTTGTTTTTTATGCTGCCTTTCTTTATATTCATGCCTTAGGCTAACCTGTGTCATGGCTCGTTGATTCATTTCAGCATTTGATGATCGGTGCCTCTAGCATTGCTTGTTTAAAGCACCCCCCGTACTTCATGAATTAAAAGGATACATAGAATAGCCGTAGTAGCAGCTCCATCGCTTGTGTGTTTTGTTGCTCGGTCCGTATCTCGGTGATTGGTGCGCTGCCGTACTGTTAGTTCCTTGTAGGGAATGTCTGTTAGGGGGCCATTGAAGCCGTGCGGTTAAATTCTCTACATAAACACATATACCTGGCTCTGATATCTCTATGATTGCTTTCTACCCATGTTAGTGTCCGTAGGTGGTGATTGACGTGTTGCCGCACTGTTAGTTCCTTGTAGGGAATGTCTGTTAGGGAGCCGTTGTAGCCGTGCGTACATTGCTTGGGTATCGGAAGTATACGTTAGATTTTGCAGTTCTTTGTCATGCTTTGTGTTTATATGCAATAAGTAGCGGTGATTGGTGTGTTCCCGTACTGTTAGTTCCCCCCACCAACCTTTGAATATATTTGTAAATCTCTTTCTGTACATTTATTTCTTTCCTGTACTCTTAGCTTAAATCAGAAACCCCCCAAAAGGAGCCGGCCTTCTCCGGAGATTGGCTCGGAAGGCATCTCTTCCTTCCGGCCTTTCATGCTGGTGGGCGAATCTGGGCGCATTAACCCAAATCCTTTCCTCATGGCAGATTCGTAACCAACATGCACCACAGAGGAACTCGAGCAGATCAGAACATTATGTCAAGAGTTCCTTGATATAGTAGCCTGGAGCTACCAAGACTTGAAGGGGTATGACAGAGAAATAATCCAGCATACCATTGAGCTAGAAGATGGCGCCAAGCCATTCCGGCAGAAACAGAGGGCCGTCAATCCCAAAATCGAGGCCATGATGAAGGCCGAGCTCTTGAAGATGTTGGAGGCTAAGATCATCTACCCCATCAAGCATTCATCCTGGGTTGCGAACTTGGTTCCTGTGAGAAAGAAGAACGGAGACATCTGTCTCTGTGTGGATTTCAGAAATCTAAATCAGGCCTCCCTCAAGGACCATTACCCGCTTCCCCAAATCGATCAGATCCTCCATATAGTTGCTGGAGCCCAGAGATTTTCCCTCTTAGACGGTTTTTCCGGCTACAACCAGATATGGGTCAAAGATGAGGACCAGCACAAGACGACGTTCACCACTAAATGGGGAACTTTCGCCTATCAGCGCATGCCTTTCGGCTTATCCAATGCTGGCACCACATTCCAAAGAGCCATGGACCTGGCCTTCCGAGTGCTGCTCAACAAAGTGATTGTCATCTACTTGGATGCCATAAACCCGAAGAAATCTGTCTTCGCGGTGAAAGAAGGAAAGCTGCTGGGACATGTCATCTCCGAGAAGGGCCTAGCCATAGACCCTGACAGAGCAGAGGCTCTCCTCTGCTTGCCCGCCCCAATCAACAAGAAAGGGCTACAGTCCTTCTTCGACCAAATCAACTTCGTGCGAAAGTTCATACCGGACTTCGCACAGGTAATCAAGCCTATGGCCGAATTGCTGAAAAAGAATACAGAATTTCTGTGGACTGAAAAAAGGGGGCAAGCCTTTGAGGAAATCAAAGCCCGAATTGCACAAGCACCGGTGTTGATCAACCCGAACTATTCTAAGGATTTCATCCTGTACACGGTGGGAGAACCAGAGAGTTACGTCGCAGTCCTAACCCAAAAAGGAGAAGATGGCGAGGAGCGCCCCATAGCGTTCCTGAGCCAAGTGATACAGCCGCACGAAGAAAAGTACAACTTTATAGAGCGGCAGGTTCACGCTTTCATGAAATCCCTCTGAAAGTTCAGGCACTTTGTCTCCTAGAGCAAGATCACTGTCTTTGTGATCCACCCGGACGTTCGAAGCTTCATCATACAAGGAGAGCCGGGTCACAAGAGAGCAGGATGGATTGCTAAAATACAAGAGTTCAACATCGAAGTGCGGCCCACCAAGCTAATCAGAGGCCGAGCCTTGTGCCAGGAGCTAGCCTGAAGCGCGGCAGCCGAGATATCCGCCTGCAAGTGGGAGGATCCAGCAACACGCATCAACCTAGCCAACTCCGTACCCGAGGAGTGCAACTGGACAGATGAACTGGTGAGATACTTCTGCACCGGAAGATGTCCAGACCACATGAACGCCTCACAAAGAAGGAGGTTTCAGCTAGGTGCACTGAAGTACACTCTTCGCCCCGAGGGGCTTTTCTTTAAAAACATCGACGACATCCTGTTGCGGTGCGTCGAAAAATCAGACCAGTCTAGGGTCCTCGGAGAATTCCACTCTGGGATGCCTGGAGGTCACCACTCCGCAAGGCCCACGGCCTTGAAAATAATTAGAGCTGGGTACTACTGGCCCACTCTATTTACAGACGCTCATGCGGTCTGTTCCAAGTGTGATCAATGCCAGAGATTTGCTGGCAAAAACGACAAAGCACCCCTGCCCCTTCAACCGATCCAAGTCGAGACTCCGTTTCAAAGAATGGGGTCTGGACTTCATTGGGGTGATTTCAGCTGAACTCTACGACGGGCCACAAGTTTATCTTAACCGCCACCGATTACTTCACACGGTGGGCAGAGGCGATCCCCACAAAGAACGCCGACCAAGAGACGGTCATCAGATTCCTTGAGAGCCTGATTACCCGTTTGGGGGTCCCCGAGTCGATAGTGACGGACAATGGTCCGGGGTTCGCAGGTGCAGTACTCACGGAGTACACCAGCAAATTTGGCATCCATCACAAGATGTCTTCCAACTACTACCCGCAGGGGAATGGTCTCGCCGAGTCCACCAACAAGAATCTACTGAAGATCATCCGAAGGACAGTGGAAAATAACAAGAGGACTTGGCACCTACTCTTGAATCGGGTGCTATGGGCGGACAGAATTTCATTCAAAAAGTCCATCAAAACGTCCCCTTATGCGCTCGTGTACGGCAATGAAGCTGTCTTGCCAACGCACATTGAAATACCCGCTCTCTAGATGCTTGATGAAGAAAGAAGCAGCGGGGATCCAGTAGAAGACAGACTTTGCCAACTGCTGCGGTTGGAGGAAGACAGAGAGAAAGCGAACCAGGCCTTCGCAAAGCACGCTGAAGCAACCCAAGGCTGGTTCGCAGAAGACACCACTGCTCGAGTTTTCAAAATCGGAGACCTGGTGTTGAAATGGGACTCGTTGAAGGTGAAAGCCGACAACCATGGAAAGTTTGATGCCCTCTGGCAGGGCCCATATCAGATTGCCCGGGTGAATCAGTTCAACGCATATGTGCTCCGGGACATGGAGGGACATCCTCTCCCCATTCCTGTCAACGGGTTCCACCTGAAATTGTATCACCACTAAAGGCACCCGAAAGGGGTCCTTCTTTGTACAGATTTTCCTTTTTCGTATTTTAAGTTTTCATCATGTAAATATTTCAGTTTTTAGTTTTCCAAGTAGCCCAAGTAGGTTTGAGGCAAATGCCCGACTTCGCAGCGAAGTCGGGCAGCTCTCATCAAATGGGGCGAAGTGGGGAAGAAAGCAGTTGAAAAAGGAACTAAAATGTCTAAGTACCGACCGCCCAGCCCGACTTCTCAGCGAAGTCGGGCTGCGCCCTTTCCAAAGGGCGCAGTCAGGTAGCGGACTACAAGGAAATGCCAAGTGTCAGACTGCGCCCCTTTTGCTGGGCGAAGTCGAATTGCGCCCCTTTTTCGGGCGAAGTCCGACTGCGCCCCCAATTTCGAGCACACTCTGGGTGATCCAATGGAAGCTGAAAGCGCCTAAGTCTAAGAGCGCCCGTTTTTCGGGCGAAGTTCGAAGAGCGCCGTTTTTCGGGCGAAGTTCGAAGTGCGCCCTTTTTCTGGGCGAAGTCCGACTGCGCCCCGAATTTCGACACAAGGTCAAATTGGGTTAAAGTTGTTCTTTGAAAAGTGTGCCCAAGGGTGGCGATGACGTCAGCAATGGCACAACAATCGAGGAGGCTTTAAATGATTGCGCAATTACCAAAAAAGATGCATTTAAAGGGTAAGGTGCATTTTGGGCCAATAAAGCACGCTTTTCCAAAAAGCCCATGCACAGCCGCCAAAATCATAATGTCTCCACCAACCCAGAGTTAACTGCCCTAACTCCCTCCCTCGCGCCATTAATGTGCAGTCGCTGTCTACAAAAGGACCCTGGCACGGCCAGAAAATTCATAAGTGTTCGAGCTGACTCTCGGACTGCAAGGAATTAAACCTGACAAGCTCAGAAGCTGTCGTTCCTGTCTCTGTTGTTTTGACAAAGATGGACAAGGGGAAAGCGCCTGTACAGGCGCAATCAAGTGCAGAACTGCGTGAAGTTGAGTCTCCAGAGTCGAGCGCTCATGAGAGTGCAACGCCGCAGAAGGACAAGAAAGGAAAATCCAGAACGAAGAGGCGCATAGTTGGCCAGACTCCGCCGCCACCCATCAATCGTCTGTCTGGATACAAGGATGGTTCGTTTTCCATCAGTCTCACGAAGCTGCGTCTGACTATCGCAAAGTGGGTGGATAAGGTTTCGCCTTCCCACCACCTTGGAGCTGCTTTCAAATCAAACCTTCACTGGTTCCTATGTCCTCCGACACACTGGTGCCCGGAGCTGGTTGAAGTGATTGCTGAATATTACAAACCAACTGAGCGGCAGGTCTGTGATAACAAAGGAAGGGTGTTGTTCGCTCTCTTCCGAGAGAGCATCCAGCCAGCGTTCGCCCCAGGGCTTCAGTACAGCCCAGACGCAATTATCAGAAGGGTGAACATAGAAGAGCAGACAGGCAAATTTTCTCAGACAAAGCGAATGAGAGAGTTCCTAAACTCTGAGTTGAAGACTCCGCTAAATGCTGGACAGTGGCCGACTGGCCCCATACCGCTGGACCGATTTGAAAACATATATATATATATATCATCCTGGCGTGGGTCCTCGGCTGCGACTCAGACAGGGTGGTGCGGCCTTTTCAGCTGGCGATGGCCGAGTGTATCCTACACGGGGAGTTTTACAACTCCATGGCGCAGAAAAGCGGGAAGTGCCCTATCTTCTACGATTGGGCGAACTGGTTGGCCTGCGCAATTCATGCGAGCTTGGTGAGACTGCAGCAGAAGCAGTCGACGGACTTCCAATTTTGCTCTTTTGTCACATAGCTATGCCTGTATCACATGCATCACCGGATGAACGTCCCCAACCTGAAAAAGCTGAGCGAACAAGGAGAGCTGCTCCCCGTGTACGAGTGGACTGAGGCCCTGTACCGGAAGGGCTCATTTTATGAGTTCAATGTCCAATTTCTGGGCCAGGCAATGGGATTGTTCAACCGTGGCGCGACTCGCCCACCAGCGGCTATGACGAAGTGTCTGTTGAACAATGAGTTCGGAGACACCTTTAGGCTAACTCAGGGCATCGTTGTCCGAATCTACGGATTCAAGGGAAAGCCATGTTTGCTGCCCTACTTCTGCACAGACCATCAGTTTGGGATGGAGGTGGTGCGGAAAATGGACTACGTCAAAGAAGAATTTGGCCAGGGAAAGAAGAGGGGTCACATATTCAAATATCCTTTGACCTGGGCCAATATTCAAGTCTTCGAAATCGGGCAGCACGTTTATCTTGAGCGGGAGCTGCTTGAGATGGGCCTGATTATGCTGCCCCAACGCTGGAAGTATGACCCAATCGGAGTCCGGGGAAAGTTCATGCACATCTGTCCTAGAGCCGAAATCATGCAAGAAAGAAGGAACAGGACAGGTGCGGACCTCCACTGGCGCATTCATTTGATGCAGTCATGGCCACCATGGCATGAGTTTTACTGTGAGGAGGTCACTTACGATCCTAATCGAAACCCGAACCATCGAATGGAGTCAGCTGGATTCAAGAAGTTCCTCGCTAAGGTGGCGCCGCTCAACTGGCATAAGGACAAAATCTTCGAATGCTGGAAGATGAGGTGTCGCATGCAACACGACAAATCAAGCCGGAGGAACCTTGTTGATGATGAATTTTTGGCACTTTATGATCAACATGTCGACACGTGGTAGCCATTTGAATTTCGCAATTGCGTTCCCCGAGGCACAAATATAAGGTATAAAAGAAGGGCTACCTCTTAGTCATTGTCAACCTCGGCGACTTCCAGCGCAACTCCATCCAATAGCCAAGTGGGCCCGATGCAGCCTGTAGCTCCTTTGGCAGTGCCCGAAGCGGCACAAAGGTCAGAGCGGTCAACTCCCGAGCTGGCTCCTCCAGCAGAAACAACGTCAGTACCGCCCACCAACGGACCGAGTGCGGCAGGTATTCTTCCAGCGCGACCCAGGTACAAGTTTACCGTGGGGACATCAGCGCTTGCCACCCCGTTATTGCCGCTTTCTTCTGGACCAGCCACGGCGTCGGGAGAAAAGAAAAAGAAAAAGGTCGAGAGGACCAAGCGACCCAAGGACCCAGTGCAGCAGCGCCGAAGGTTGTCTCTTTAGACAGCCTCGAACCAGAAGCAGACATCCAGGCTGTGACCATCCCTTCAGTGTCGGCTCAGGCGGAGCCCGCAGGTACGTCCTCTGTGCCACTTGCCCAAGTCCGCGTCGGCCCTGCAAAAACCCCATCTTCCACTTCATCAGGGCAAGCCGTAGCCGCTTTTTCCGCTTCACAAGCTACCCCGCCGTCTAGCGGCCTTCACTCATTTGATCAGTTTGCTCAGGACCCCAATGCTTTTCAATCCCTGAGTCAAACCCTAGAGCCCTCACCCACAGTTAGTGCTGAGGTTGCTCCCTCATCTCCACATCCTTCGCCCTAGTCGACCGAAGCCCTACTAGCACCATCCACTCAAACTCTTGTCACCCCTAGGACCCGGTCGCCCTCAAAGGCTACTACCCCCTTTGGTATCCCTCCTACTTCACTATTCGTAGGGAAGATGCCGCAGCAAGCCCACGTGCTGGAAGACCTCGATTTCATGAGCATCACCGAGGACCAGCCTCTGGCAGTAAGAGTCATGGGGGGATCTGCCTCGTTTCTTCAAGGCGTTAAGCGCAGAAGGGCCGAAGAGATAGCTGCCCCGGTCAAATGCACAAAGTTTGACCTAGATCGGAGAGTGCGTACGACAGAAAAGCTGATTCCTAAGGTGAAGAAGCCTCTCCGTGACATGACGGAGGCTGACTATGAGCTTCAGACAAAGGAGAAGAACTTTGACGATATCAACGAGGAATACGAGATCCGTGGTATTTGTTGTAGAACAGACAACCTCCTTGTCAAGCATCTCGAGACCCAGGAGGAGCTTTTCCAGCTGCAGAATACCACAAGGCAGCTCGAAGAAGACTTGGCTAGGGCCACTCTGCGAGTTAGGGGTCAGCACGAGCAAGAAGTAGAAGATCTTAAGACTCGAGCTGGCATTGCTCACAGTGAACACCGAGCAAGAGAGAAAAGCAGCGCTAGAGCAGGTTTCACAACTGCAAGATTTGCTGAAACAGGCACAGTCGTAGCTCGCAGAGAAAACATCACAAGCGACGGCCTTTTCCAAGAGCAAAGCAAAGGAGATGCGCGCTAGTCTGCTACAAGGTTGCAAGCCCAACCTTGTCAAGTCTTTGACAGTTCTGGATTTCGTATCCAGAATTGAAGAAGTGTCTGCCCAAGGAAAGCCTGTGGTAGAGGAAGCCGAACACCAGGTGAGGCAATGGCTAGACCTGGCTATGAAACTTGAAGAATTAGAGCGCGATGGCTTCCAAATCGCCCCCATGTCACATCTTGCCTCAGAGTGGGAAAATGCAAGGGTAACCTTGCACACTTATTTTGCCCGGACAAAAAAGATCAGAATGGCCAGGAAGGCACTGGACGCCTTAGAACATGAAAGACACATTCTTCTGGCACCCTTTCACGTTCTGTCCGAGCACGGGTGTCTGAGCTATGTCAGAGATGACGAGTTCCTCACCCTTGAGCAGGTAAAGAATAACTGGCTGTCCTTCAAGGCAGATACAGCTGAAATTGATAGCTGGACAGAGCCAGTTCAAGAAGAGTAGGTCACTCAAATGGTGGCTAAGTACTGCAAGATCAACTCTTCTCTTGAGGAGTTGGGAAAAATATATAACACCATTGACCTGCATGCGGTCGCTGCATTCCACGCAGTACTCAGAGAGATCAACGACCCCACTCCATTCCAAGCTGCAGCCTGGGATCAAGCTAAGGCTGCGCTCGGACGCATAAGCAAGCGAGAGGCCGAAAGTGGAGAGCCTTCAGATTCAGAAGGCGAGACTGAGGCAACTGGTGAAAGTGAACCTGAAGAACAGTTGCCCCAAGGGAAGCGACCAGAGCAGCAGAAGACAGGGGAAGGAAGTTCCTCTGCACCCAAAGGATAAAGGCATGGTTCTTTGCATCGAGGCGAGCTCGACACCCCGCGAGCCGCCAGGAATGTTGCTACATTTTGCACAGGGGTGCCATGTTTTTGGTTTCTACAAGTGAGCTGCTCTTTTCCTTCCCTTCTCATTTTCCCTTTCTTCTTTTCTCCCTTTCTTCCTCTCCCTCGCAACTTCATTCCCTCTTCTTCTTCCTCCCTTTCTTCCCCCAGTATAACCAACAACAGCTTTATAGCTTGAGGATGAAGGAAAGTTCATCCGTGGTAGATCATTTGAAAGAGTTTAATACTTTGATTAGTAAACTGGTTTCAGTTAATGTGAATATGGACGATGAAGATAGAGCTATCACCCTACTTTGTTCCCTCCCGGACACTTGGGATCATATGGTGATGACCATCAGTAATTCATCATCAGGAACTCTCAAATGTTGATGATGTGGTAGCCGCTTTGTTGGCAGAAGAGTTGAGGCGAAAAATGTCTCTGGAACCCTCAACCAATGAAGCCCTATCTGTGAGAGGTCGATCGTTCGAGGGGAGTAAACAAGGTAGAAAGCGGTCCGGATCTAATTCTAAAGGACATAAGCGAAAGGGAAGTGATGGCATTGTGGGAAGCCAGGACACTCCAAGAAGGACTGTTGGCAATTAAAGAATGGTGAAAAGAAAAATCAGCCATCAGTGAAGCCGAGTACAATGATTCGGGAGAGACGGCAATATGTGAAGCCTTACGTATCGATAGCAATGAGATCAGTTTTATAGACCTGGGTCTTGGACTCAGGTGCATCCTTCCACATGTCTCCCCATAGAGACTGGTTTGACAAATATCAGCCATACTATGGTGGAAAGGTCTATTTGGGAGATGATCATCCTTTAGAAATTGTGGGAAGAGGGGATATAAGGATCTGGTTGGACGATGGTAGAGAAATGATGCTATGTGATGTGCGACATGTGCTCGATTTGAGGAAGAATTTGCTATCAATCAAAATTATGGATAAGCTAGGGTGTTCTGTCACTTTCAGCAACAACTATTACAAGATTACCGGAGGAGCTCTTGTAGTAGCAAAGGGAGAATCTTACGGGACCTTATACCGTTTATGCGGTGATACGGTGACAAACCATGCAACAGCAACAACTTCTGTTCAGGATGCAGTAATGCTATGGCATCAACGCCTAGGCCATATGAGTGAAAAAGGCCTAAAAATTCTGCATGACAGAGGTATGCTTTATGGGATTAAGTCTTGCAATTTAGACGTGAGCACTGTATTTTTGGCAAACAGAAGAGGGTTCAGTTTACTGCAAGTCCTGGTAAGATTTTTGATTTTCTGCGACTTATACATTCAGATATATTTGGACCAGTTCCCACTCAGTCCTTGAATGGCCCCATCTATTTTCTGACTTTTATAGATGAATATTCTAGGAGAGTGTGGGTGTATTTTCTGAAGAAGTCGGAAGCTTTGCAAAAATTTAAAGAGTACAAAGCACAGGTAAAGAAGATTTTGGGCAAGTCAATTTTGTGTCTCAGGTCAGATAATGGGGGTGAATATTTCTCCAAGGAATTTGATAAATTTTGTATGCAGGAAGGGATTAAGAACCAGAAGACTGTACCATACACTCCTCATCAAAATGGTGTGGCTGAGCGGATGAATCGCACAATCATGGAACGTGCAAGAAGCATGCTTAGTGCAGCCATGTTGGAGAAAAAGTTCTGGGCAGAGGCTGTTAATACAACTGTTTATCTTATTAACAGGTCACCTACAACTGCATTGGATGGACAGATTCCGGAGGAGGTTTGGTGTTGTAAGCCAGTTGATTACTCTCATTTGCGCACTTTTGGCTGTGACACGTTTGCCCATGTACCCAAAGAAAAAAGGTCCAAGCTTGACCCGAAGTCAAGCAAATGTGTTTTTCTCGGCTATGGAGATATAGTGAAGGGGTATAGACTGTGGGATCCTACTGCCCACAAGGTAATTATTAGCCGGGATGTAATTGTTGATGAAAAATCAATGCAAAGGAAGGAGGTACAACAAAATCCTAATGTTGTACCTGTTGAAGTAGAATTGAGTGAAGATGACTATGAAGATGAATATGCTGAAGTTTTTGATCAGCATGCAGAACAACAAGTAGAACAGGAAGTAGAGCAGCCACAATGGTCACAAGACCAAGAGCTAGAACCGATAGATCATTGGGTTAGAAGATCTACACGTCCACAAAAGTGTCCGAAAAGGTATTCTCATGTGTATCAGTCCTCTTTTTCTTTGTTAACTGATGATGGTGAACCTAGTTCATTTTAGGAAGCTAGAGAGTCTGAGAATGCAGCAAAGTGGAGGAAATCCATGGAGGAGGAAATCGAGGCACTTCGAAAGAATAAAACTTGGGAACTTGTGGATCTCCCACCTGGAAGAAATATTGTTGGAAACAAGTGGGTGTACAAAGTGAAGAAGAACAACAACGGGTTGTTGGAACGCTATAAAGCTCGCTTGGTGGCAAAGGGCTATGTGCGAAGTCGGGTGTTGACTTTAATGAAATTTTCTCTCTAGTTATGAAGATGACTACTATCGGAGTTCTACTTGCACTTGTAGTCGCACAGGATTTGGAACTGGAGCAGCTTGATGTAAATATTGCTTTCTTGCATGGTGATCTCGAGGAAGAGATATATATGGATCAGCCTGAGGGCTATGAAGAAAGAGGCAAAGAGCATTTGGTTTGCAGACTAAAGAAATCATTGTACGGGTTGAAACAGGTGCCAAGGATGTGGTACAGGAAATTTGACACCTTCATGAAGAGCCAAGGTTTCAACAGGAGTGAAGCTGACCATTGTGCATACTACAAGAGGTTTGACGATGGCAATTTTATTATTTTGTTGTTGTATGTTGATGATATGTTGGTTGAAGGCCCCAACATGAAGAAAATCATTGATCTTAAGGCTCAGTTGGCTAGGACATTTGAAATGAAGGATTTAGGAGCAACAAACCAAATTTTAGGGATGAAGATACATAGGGACAGAAAAGGAAGAAAGATATGGTTAAGTCAAAAGTCATATGTGGAAAAGATTTTGCAGCGCTTCAATATGTAGAATGTTAAACTAATTAGTACCCCACTTCTTCCACACTTAAAGTTGTCTTCCAACCGGTGTCTTAGAACGGAAGCAGAGAAGACAAACATGTCTCGTGTACCGTATTCATCAGCAGTAGGAAGCCTCATGTATGCCATGGTGAGCACCAGACCGGATATTGCCCAAGTAGTGGGAGTAGTCAGCCGGTACATTGCAAATCTTGGTAAGGAGCATTGGAATGCGGTGAAGTGGATATTCAGATATTTAAGAGTCACTTCAGATGTTGCCATTTACTTTGGATCGATATATTTGCAAGTTACAGGTTGTGGGGATTCTGATTATGGTGGAGATAGAGATGGGAGAAAATCCACTACAGGATATACCTTCACTCTTGCAGGAGGAGCGATGAGTTGGGCTTCTAAGTTGTAGTCTGTTGTGGCCTTATCAACCACTGAAGCAAAATACATTGCAGCAACTCATGCCAGCAAAGAGGCAATTTTGCTAGAGCGATTGTTGGGTGACTTCAAGGTAATGCAGGAGAAAATTATGCTGCATTGTGATAGCCAAAGTGCTATTCAATTAGTGAAGAATCCAACATTCCATGATCGCACGAAACACATTGATGTCAAGTACCACTTTATCAGAAATGTGGTGGAAGAAGGTAGGATCCTGTTGCAGAAAATCGACATCGAAGTGAAACCCGCGAGATATGCTTACAAAGCCGGTCAAGGTAGAGAAGTTTGAATGGTGCAGAAATTCTCTGGGCTTGCTGAAAAAGTAACAAGGGCAGCATTGGGCAATTGGCACTGGATGAAAATCTTTTGGCAGAAGAGTTCTTGAATACTGACTTCAAGTGGGAGAATGTTAGGTGTGAAGTTCATATGGCCACTAGACGTCTGACCTGGCAGACGTCTAGGCCAGACGTCTGGGCTACCAGACGTCTAGGCCAGATGTCTGGTCTGGCAGACGTCTAGGTCAAACATCATGCCAAGAAGATGCTAAAGCAGTGGACGTCTAGGTAGACGTCAGTACGCAGAAGACGAACAGCCTTGGAATGCGGAAGACCAACAGTCTTGGGAGCGGAAACTAACAGTCTCTTGGAGGCTTGCGTTGGAAGATGAAACGAACAGTCTTCCTCTGCTCTATAAAAGGGATGATATCCCTTGCATTTAGGTTGAGTTGTTGAAAACGTCCAAGGACGTGAATGTAATCTTTGTTGAAATTAATAAGAAGAGAAGTTGCCATTGCCCCATGGTTTTTCTTGCACATTGTAGGTTTCCACGTAAAATCTTGGTATTTGAGAAATGCCAAGAATTTGGGATCTCAATAAACTCGAAGAAGTCAATCTTCGCGGTCAAGGAGGGCAAGCTCCTGGGCCATGTCATCTCTGAAAGAGGACTAGCCATAGATCCTGCTAGGGCGGAAGCTCTCCTCAAGCTCCCTCTGCCAGCAAGTAAGAAGGACCTCCAATCCTTCTTCGGGCAGATCAATTTTGTTCGGAAATTCATTTCCGACTTTGCTCAGGTAGTCAAGCCGATGACGGAACTCCTCAAGAAGGATGTTGAGTTCCAATGGACTAAGGAGAGAAGGCGGGCTTTCAAAGAGATAAAAGAGCGAATTGCTCAAGCCCCCATTCTGGTGAACCCCGACTACTCCAAGGATTTTATCCTTTACGCTGTTTGAGAACCAGAGAGCTATGCGGCTGTCCTTACCCAAAAAAATGAAGACGGGGACGAGCGGCCAATTGCTTTCCTAAGTCAAGTTATCCTCCCACATGAGGATTGTTTCATCGAAACATTGACGGTGTCCCAATGGATTGTTTCATTGAAACATTGACGGTGTCCCAAGTCCCAATGGACTGTTTCATCGAAACATTGACGGTGTCCCAAGTCCCAATGGACTGTTTCATCGAAACATTGACAGTGTCCTCCTAAGATGTGTCAGGGGGACAGAAAAAGAGAAAATCCTGGACGAATTCCATTATGAATGTCCAGGGGCCATTTTTTAGGAAGGCCTATGGCCTTAAAAATAATAAGGGCGGGCTATTATTGGCCCACCATTTTTGTTGATTCCTTCAGTGTAAGCCAAAAATGTGACAAATCTCAAAGGTATGTTGGCCGCACTAAGAACGCTTTCTCTACCTCTGCACCCGATTCAGGTTGAGGCCCCATTTCAACAATGGGGTAAAGACTTTATTGGGATAATAGAGCCCAATTCTTCAGCAGGGCACAAGTATATCTTGACGGCCATAGACTATTTCACCCGATGGACAGAAGCAGTGCCCACCAAGCGAGCTAATCAAGACATCGTTATCCCCTTTTTGGAAGGGCTGATAACCTGTTTCGGGATACTGGATTCCATAGTGATTGATAATGGTTCTCATTTCATTGGGGCCATTCGCTAGTAAGTACGGTATTTACCTGAAAACTTTGTCAAATTAGTACTCGCAGGGCAACGGTTTGGCGGAGTCTACCAACAAAAACTTACTCCGGATCCTGAAGAGGACGCTAGAAGACAACAAGCGGACCTGGCATCTACTTTTAGATTTTGCGTTATGGGCTGACCGAATTTCCATTAAGAAATCGATCAAAACGTCCCCATACTCCCTGGTGTACGGGAAAGTAGTGCTTCCTGCGCATATTGAATTGCCCGCTCTACAGTCTCTCCGATCATTGGACGATGGGGACGAAGAGCTGGACCCTATCAGCATCAAGATTTCCCAACTGTTGCAGTTGGAGGAGGAAAGAGAAAAATCCTATGAGGCTTTCATGAAGCACGCCGTCACCACAAAGAATTGGTTCAGCAAAAGGACCTCCGATCGGACATTCCAGGTTGGCGACTTGGTGTTAAAATGGAATGAGAAAAAATCCAAGCCTGAAAACCACGACAAATTTGATGCATTATGGGAGGGTCCATTTCGGGTTTCTCGAGTCCATCCGGTGAACTCTTTCACGCTGCAAGATCTAAACGAGTTTACTTTGCCACTATCAGTCAATGGCATTCATCTGAAGGCATACTACCAGTGAGAGGTAGTGCGAGAGGTTTTTTATTAGGCTGTATATACTTGTATTTTCCTTATTTAAGCATTTTTGTTTCTTCCGGAGTATATCTCTTTGCCCCCTTTCGCACTATCAGCAGCGCAGTTTTTTGGGGCCAGAATCTTAGCTGGCAGGGGGGTTCCTAGGAGTCCAGTTCTTTTGTTTTTTCTGTTGAGCCAAAACCTGAAAGGAAGTAGTAGTTCCAGGCGTTTTAGCATTTCCTGTTAAAGAAAAGTGTTGCAAGTTGCAAAGCGCCCCATTGTCCATAAAAGGGGAGTCCAGCTCTCTCGCAGGGTAATACTGTGCTTCAACGACACCAAGTAACTACAAGGTAAAGAGCAGCAACAACGTGCGCAATGCCCGTGCACCCGATCTGAAGGGCGCAAAGCAGTTTTGCTCCAGTTGGAAGGCACGAGACGGGCTTCGTGCTAAACAGAGCGCAGTAGAACCCACCTTCGAGCGATAAAGCATGAGTGCGCCCTGGACTTTTCGCACCACCTCCAGGAATTACGAGGTGAAGCGCAGCAACGGTGAGCGCAATGCCTTTGCGCTCTACCTAACCAGTGCAAGACTTACTCCATGCAAAAGAGGGCGCAACACCCTTTGAACGGTCAAAGCGCAGCATCAAGTGCAATCAGGAAACACCTAAGTGTACACCAAGGTGTTGCGCTCCAAAAGAGAAGCGCAAGACGAATTCGGGGCTATCAAGTGCGCTTTGCGATTTGACTTTTCCACTCTAGCACTGGTCCCGAGGCCATAAAGATGTTGCGCTCCAAGTGACAGGCGCAAGGCCAATGCGCAACAAAAATGAGCGCTTGGGGGTTTGACTTTTCAGCACCAGCGCGTTTCCCTATGCCAGGCGCTTGCGCTCAGTTTTTGATCCGCAAGGCCAATTCGCGGATAAAAGGGCACTTCGTCCGTTGACTTTTCAAACATTCAGCGCTGATTTCGAAGATAAGGTTTGGTTTACGGGTGCCCCAAAGGTGTTGCGCACTGGTTCGAGTGCGCCAAGGCATTGCGCTCCAGTTTCAGTGCGCAACGCAGGGATGGAACCAAGGAGGGCGCATCGACATTTGATTTTTTCAAAACCTGGTGCCAATCCCAAGGAAGTTGTTGCGCTCCAGTTGGAGGGCGCAACCCGGTTTTAGGATTTCCAAGGGCAAATAAACCTTGCACCCCAATTTCTGAGTGAAGGCCATTCATTGGCACGTAAAATGGTGAAAGTGCATTTGAAGCAATAAGGCTTCGTTCTCTCCCAAGCGTTGGGCGCTTTCTCCAATGTTCCAGGTGTGTAGTCCAAAGCAGAATATATCAAAAAATAACTGCAGCAGATGTGGCACGTCTCGTCTTTCAAAAACGATTACGGCCCACTTTGTTAGTTGGCATTGGGATGTGCGCTTCGCCATTGTTCGCTATGCAGAAGATCTTCCACAACGCCCCAGGCATTTACTCCGCCCAAATGAAATTAATGCAGGTGGGTGCATGCTTAAGCTATAAGAAAGCACACTGCGCATCAAATATGCCTAGAAAAACACTTAAGTTGTCGCGCCATTTGCCATTGCCGAGTTTCAGAGAGCGATTGCTACTGATAAGAGGCGGAAAGCGTCAGTGGGGCGCTGTGCTGTTCTGGGACGAGTGAATTATTTCTAAGGCGCAACCCGGGCGAGCTGCACTTAAACGCTGTCATTCTCAGTGTGTTTGAAGAATTGACCAGTGGAGATGCATAAGAAGGCGGAGCAAAAGCAAAAAAAGGAGAAGGTCCTGTTGGTTACGAATCTGCCATGAGGAAAGGATTTTTGGGATAATGCGCCCAGATTCGCCCACCAGCATGAAAGGCCGGAAAGAAGAGATGCCTTTCGAGCCAATCTCCGGAGAAGGCCGGCTCCTTTTGGGGGTTTTCTGATTTGAGCTAAGGGTATAGGAAAGAGATGAATGTACGAAAAGAAACAAATGTACGTAAAGGGATTACAAATATATTCAGAGGTTGGTGGGGGGGAACTAACAGTACGGGAACACACCAATCAACGCTACTTGCTGCATCATAAATACAAAAGTATGACAAAGAACTGCAAAACCTACGCGTACTTCCGATACATAAGTAGTGTATGCACCATTCAATGATCCCCTAGGAAACATTCCCTACAAGTAACTAACAACATGACAATGCATCGATTAACGGATACGTACACTGACATAGGTATATCAGGGCCAGGTATATGTGTTTATGTAGAGAATTTAACCGCACCATTCAATGATCCCCTAGCAAACATTCCCTACAAGGAACTAACAGCACGACGGCGATGCATCGATTAACGGATACGGACCAGCAACAAGACACATAACTGATGGAACTGCTACCATATCTATTCTATAAATGCTTTAAATTAATGAAGTACAAAAGTGCTTAAACAAGCAATACTAGAGGAACCTGATCGCCAAACGCCGAAGTGAATCAACGAGCTGCGACACAGGTGGGCCTAAAGCATATAATGAAAGACAACATAAAAGAATAAAGACAGCAGAACAGAACCAGGCATACAGATTGTATTCATTAGCAGAAGCACGGTTACAATGGGTACGGTGATTCCCTAACAAACATTCCCCTTCCACCATTTACAATGAATTCATGGTGGGCTTTTATATCCCGAGTCCCACCCGTTATGTTAATGGGCACAGAGTCCCAGTCAAACATAAGCTGACAGAAGCGGCGAAAGAGCTGCAAATGCTGACCTTTTGTCGGACCGGGCTGTACCCGCAGCATGGTCATCCTGAAAGCTGGACAGCCACATGGCGGTGCGCTGGGCAAAACTTCAAGTCGGCAGGTACGCTGGTAGCTGGAGCAGGTGGAACCTCAGATCAGCTTTGAATGAGGCTACTGACACAGGCGGTGCAGCCCATACTTATCCCTTTTGGTCGGCAGTCTTGGTTCAAATCCCGAAGCTGGACACTTGTCGTATGATGGGTTATGCTGTGTGACACATGTCTGCCTTGAAGGGCAGTCTATCCATCTTCGCTTGGGATCGGAGCTCCTTGGGATGCATGGGCAGAAAACAGTGCAGTTGGGAAGGCCTTCACGCCTTGGTCAAATTCCGGGTTTGTTCCCCTACTGTACACTCGTCAAGGGCGCATTCCGGCTCTGCTGAAAAGTCGGGCTGCGCACGAGTGAACACTGGTGTCTGCCGCCGTATGGACCTGCTCCGGCAGCTTATCATTCTTCTTTGTCAGCCTGCCAGCCTGCCAGTGCAAGGTGCGCCCAGAAAATGGGGCGAAGTCGGACTTCGCACCAAAACTGGGCGAAGTGCGAACTTCGCACCAAAACTGGGCGAAGTACGCACTTCGCACCCAGACTGGGCGAAGTGCGAACTTCGCACCAAAACTGGGCGAAGTGCGAACTTCGCACCCAGACTGGGCGAAGTGCGAACTTCGCACCCAGACTTAGCCAATTTTTCAGGGTAACCTGCTGGAAAGTTGAAAAATCAACTGGGGGACTCCAAGAAAGGGGGGGAAGGAAAGAGAATGCGGGAAAGAAAAGGAAAGGGAGAGAAGGAAGGAAAACGGAAGAAGGAGGAAAAGAAGAGCAGCACTGTTACAATATTGAAGACATTGCACCCCGTGCAAAATGTGACAACATTTCGGCGGCTCGCGGGGTGTCGAGCTCGCCTCGGCGCAAAGAATCCATGCCTTCATCCTTTGGGTACAGAGGAACTTGCCTCCCCTGTCTTTTGCTGCTCTAACTGTTCTCCTTGCGGCAACTGTTCTTCAGATTCATCTTTGTCGCTTGCCCCATCAGAAATGCCTTCCGAAAACTCTCCATCTCCTGCTTCTGCCTCGCAGATGCGAGTGTATGCCACCTGGGCTGAACGCCAGGCTTCTGCTTCGAATGGCTTGCGGTCTGCTATATCTTCTAATGCTCCGTGGAAAGCAGCGACCGCGTGCAGGTCGATGGTGAGGTACCTTTTTTCTAACTCCTGGAAATAGGAGCGGATCTTGGAATATTTGGACACCATCTGAGTGACCTGACTGTCTTGAATTGGCTCAGTCCAGCTATCAATTTCAGCTGTATTTGCCTCAAAGGACTGCCAATTTCTTTTTACCCGATCTAGGGTGAGGAGCTCGCCATTCTCAACAAAACTTGGGCACCCTAGTTCTGAAAGAGCGTGAAAGGGGGCCAGACAGATATCCCTTTCATGCGTGAATGCGTCTAGCATTCGTCTGGCCACTCTCACCTCTTCAAATTTTTTGAAATATTTGTGCAAGGTCACCCTTGCACTTGCCCATTCTGCAGCGAATGAGGACACGGGAGAAAATTGGAGGCCGTTGCGCTCGCGCTCCTGAAGATTTACCGCCAGGTCCAGCCATTGCTTCGCCTGGCGCTCGGCCTCCTCTACCACAGGCTTTCCCTGGGCAGAAACTTCTTGAATCCTGGATGCGAAATCCAGGACTGCCATCGCCTTGAAGGTGTGGGGCTTGCATTCCCGCAGCAAACCAGCCCGCATCTCCTTAACTTTTGTCTTCGAAAAGACCGTCGCTTGAGATGTTCTCTCCGCAAGTTGCGACTGCGCCTGCTTCAAAGACTCCTGGAGCTGAGAAATATGCTCCGAGGCTGCTTTCTTTTCGGTTGCGACTTGTTGCTGAGAAGCGGCCAGCTGGGCTTTGAGTTCATCTGTTTCTTGCCGCGTCGCTTCCAGCTGCTCAGTAGACCTAGACAGGTCTTCTTCAAGTTGTCTTACTTTATCCTGCAACGCGAAAAGTTCTTCCTGCTCCTCCAGAATCTTGACAAAGAGATTATCAGCTTTGCACATGATCGTCTGAATCTCATACTGCTTGTTGATGTCGTCAAAGCTCTTCTCCTTTGTCTGGAGCTCGTAGTCCGCCCTAGTCATTTCCCGGAGAGGCTTCTTTACTATTGGGATTATCTTCTCTGTTGTAAGCACTCTCCTCTCAAAATCGTACTTGGCGCGTTTTACCGGGGCGGCTATCTCTTCATGTCTCCTCCGTTTCAGGTTCTCGAGGAAGGAAACAGAACACTGTACAGCCCTTGTTGCCAGGGGCAAGTCGTCTGTATTCTGGAGGTCGTCCATGAAATCTGGTTCCCCCAGCCTAGGGTTCTGCTGAGACGTCTCTCCTGCGGGGATGGGATCAGGAGGAACCGGACAGACTTTGGAAGAATCGGTCGCTTGTGGGGGCGACCGGGAAATGGAGGTGGGAATGGTTGACACTGCGAGGGTTTGAAGCGGCTGAGACGGAGGATGTGACGGTGAACGGACGGTCTCAGCACTAGCTTCGGGCGAAGGGTTTGGAGTTGTGCTCAGAGAAAGAGAAACGTTAGGGTTCTGAGCAAACTGATCGAAAGAATGGGGACCGCTAGAAGGACGCGGGGACGGGGAGGAGGATGTGGTCATGGCTCGCTCAGATTGAGCGGGGGACGGAGTGGGAGTAGGAGTGGGTGAGACCAAAGAAACAGGGGCAGCAAACGTACCTGCGGGCTCCGCCTGAGCCGATGCCGGGTGGATGTCTTCGCTTCTTGTCTCGGCGGCTGACTTGGGACTGCCCAAAGGAACTGCCTCTGCGGCGGCAGGACGCGGCTGCGGCTCTGCGACTGGCTGCTGCACTATCAGGCTAGGTCGCCTGATTTTCTCGACTCTCCTCCGCTTCTTTTCTTCTGGAATAACGGTTGGATCAGGGGAAGGAGATGAAGCAGGTGCAGCAGGCGCTGATGCTCCCACGGTAAACTTGTACCGGGGTTTGACTTGCAGAAGTTCTGCCGCGACCGGTCTACCTTCTGGCGGCGCTGGCACTTTTCTTGCCTGAGGGATCACCTCGGGCGCTGCCTTGACTAACTCTTTCGCCTTTTCAGGCGCCGCCTTGGGAGCCACGGGCTGCATTGGATTGACCTGGGTACTTGCCGGGCCTGCGCTGGCAGTTGCTTGAAGTGTACAACTGTTTGGGAGGAGACCCATTTTTATAATCCTCAAAGGGGCCTCGGGGAACGTAACCTTGATAAGCGAACGGCCGCCAGCTGTCATGATGCTGGTCATAGAGAACCGAAAAGTCGTCATCTACGGCCAGGCTTCTCCTTGTTGATTTATCGTGCTGCGTGCGGCATCTCATCTTCCAACACTCGGTAACCTTTTCTTTAGACCAGTTAAGGCCTGCTATCTTGGATAGAAATTTTTTGAATCCTGGAGACGAGAAATGGTGGTCCGGGTTTCGCTTGGGGTCATATGTCACCTCCTCGCAGTAGAAATCCTGCCAGGGAGGAGAAGCTTCCATTAATTCAATCTCCCAGTCAAGGTCCACATGGACCACATCGCATCTATCTTCGGTTATATCCGCCCGGGGGCACAAATGTGTGAACCTTCCCCTTATCCCATAGGGGTCGTACTTCCAGCGCTGCGGCAGCAAAACCAGGCCAATCCGGGACAGCGCTTGCTCCAGGTAGACGTGCTGTCCTACCTCAGTAATCTTGATGTTGGCCCAGGAAAGAGGATATTGAAAAATCTGTCCTCTCTTCTTTCCTAGGCCGAACTCTTCTTCCACATAGTCCATCTGCCGGGCAACTTCCATCCCGAACAGATGCTCTGAACACCAATAGGGCAGCAAATAGGGCTTGCCCTTGAATCCGTAGATTCCGACTACAATCCCTCGCGTCGGTCCTGAAAACGTCCCCGAGCTTCTGATTTATCAATGCACTCGTCATTTCTCTAGGGGGATGGGGGATTTCACTTTCGATGAAGACTGACATGACGAATCCCAAAAATTTGAAGTTGAACTTGTAGTAGGACCCTTTCCGGTATAAGTCATCCGTCCAGTTATAGACGGGCTGGGGCTCTCCCCTCTCGTTAACCTTCTTCAGGTTCAGGATCGGCATTTGGGGGTGCAGATGGTACAAACAAAGCCAGGCTAGAACAGAACTGAAACGAAAATCGGTAGACTGCCTCTTCTGAATTTTCAGCAGGCTGGAATGAATGGCGTAAGCCAGCCAGTCTGCCCAGTCGAAAGAGATGGGGCGCTTTCCACTCCTTTGCGCCGCTGGTTCGTAAGATTCTCCACACAGGAGACATTCTGTCAGCGCCAGCTGGTACGGATGTACCAACTCGTCGGAGTCACAACCGAGAATCCATGCCAGGATAGGATAAAGATACTTGTTCTGAAATTTTGCCAAGGGCATGGGGCCAGTCGACCACTGTCCAGCTGGAAGCGGGGCGTTCAGCTCTGAATTGAGGAAATCCCTCATTCGCTTGGTGTGCGTGAAGCGTCCCGCTTGTTCGCCCAGATTTACCTTTCTGAGGATGGTGCCGGAGTCATACTCCAGCCCTGGGGCGAAAGCTGGCTGCACAGTCTCCCTGCGCAGCGCGAACAAGGGTTTACCGCTGGAGCTGCAGATATGCCGGGTAGCTGGTCTGTAGTGTCTGACAATGAGGTCTACCAGTTCCGGGCATTGATGGACAGGAGGGCACAAGAATCTGAAGAGGTTTGATTTGTACGCCGCTCCGAAATGGTGGGAGGGCGAAACTTTGTCAGCCCAGCTCTCCACATTTGCTCGCAGCTGAGTCAGGCTCATAGAAAATGAGCCGTCCACATATCCCGCCAGGTAATTCACCGGAGATGGTGGGGCTTGCCCACGCTGTACTTTTTTCGTTCGGGACTTTGACTTTTTCTCTGGCGGGGTATCGCCTTTGAAAACGCCAGGCCGCGGTAAATCCCTTGGTTCGCCACTTTCGCTGGACTGCGCTGACACGGGCCTTTTTCCTTTGTCCATCCCTCCGAATCAGCAATAATGATAGGTTCAGGCTGTCTGCAACAGATTTCGCTATCACAGGAATAATTTGAACTGTCCGAGGAATAATCTGTGCAATCTGGAATGTTTGCAGGCTTCTGTCCCCCTTTTCTAGATAAAAACAGCGCCATTAATGCAACGCAGGAGGGGGTAGGTCGGCTGAGTTAAGATCCTTGGGTGGCTGCGCAGGAGAATGTTTGGAAAAAATGCGCCCCGACAGACGTGCCATGCTTCTTTTGTTGCACTTTACTTTGAAAAACGTGCAATCATTAATTCTGCTTTGGAGATTGCACCATGGCTGACGTCGCTGCCACCACTTGGGCACACTGCTCAAGACAAAACCCTTGGTGCGGGAACCCATGTTAAAACAGTTGCAAACGCGCCTTGGGCCCAGCTTGGGGTTTTTCGAATTTTTTATTATTCATTTCTTGGACGCTGCCCCAAACTGGCCCGAAGACCAAGGCGCAGTCGGACTTCGCCCAAAGTTGAGCGCGGCCCGACTTCGCCCGAATTTCGGGCGAAGCTCGAACTTCGCGCGAAACGCGCGCTTGAACTGTTCTGCTCTCATTCTTTTCTGCTGCGCCCGAAGTCCGGGCACAGCGTGGGTCCTTTGCGACCTTGGGCGCTTTGGAACAACTTAATACTCCCCGCGGCCTTTGGACCTTGAACAAATTGCGCAGTGCTGATGCGTTGAGGCAGGTTCGGACTTCGGCCGAAGCTTGGAGCGAAGTGCGAACTTCGCGCGAAGTTCGCACTTCGCGCGAGAATTGAGCGCAGTGCACACTTCGCACTAACACTGGCCGAAGTCGGACTTCGCTGCGAAGTTCGCACCTTCGCACGGAAAGTATGCGCAGTGCGTACTTCGGTCAAAGCTTTGAGCGGGGCTTCCCTTTAGTGTGCCTTAACATTTTTTATCAAACTTCGCAATTTGGCTGGGCCGAAGTCCGACTTCGCTGCGAAGTCGGGCTTCGCCCAACACTTAGTCAATTTTTTGCCCTCTTTTTCTCCTTTCTTTCTTTGCATAGCCGAACTTCACCCCTCCTGAGGGGCAAAGACAGACTTCGCTGCGAAGTCTGTCCTTCTCTCCCATGCCGCAGTTAAGCTCAAAAAAGAAGAAAAACAAATTGAAAGCTAAAACTGGAAACTGTACATGCCGGGAAATGGAAAAAACATAAGAAATTTTTTTACAAAGAAGGGCCACTCGGGCCTCTTCAACAGCGATAAAGTTTTAAATGGAACCCGTTGACGGGGATAGGGAGGAGCTGACCCTCCATATCCGAAAGTATGTAGGCATTGAACTGGTTGACCCGGGCAATCTGATAAGGGCCCTCCCAGAGAGCATCAAATTTTCCGTGATTACCCGGTTTTGCCTTGTATGAGTCCCACTTTAGCACCAAGTCCCCGACTTCAAAAATTCGGGCAGTGGTGCCTTTGGCAAACCAGCCTTGAGTGGCTGCAATGTGATCCGCGAAGGCCTGGTATGCACTTTCTCTGTCTTCTTCCAACTGCAGGAGTTGGCACAGTCTGTCGTCCACCGGGTCTCCGCTGCTCCTGTCTTCGTCAATCATCCACAGGGTAGGGATCTCGATGTGTGATGGCATGACAGCTTCCTTGCCATAGACAAGCGCGTAGGGGGACGTTCTGAGGGATTTCTTGAACGCAACTCTATCCGCCCATAGCGCCCGGTTCAGGAGCAAGTGCCAAGTCCGCTTGTTTCTGTCAATGGTCCTCCGGATGATTTTCAGGAGGTTCTTGTTAGTAGACTCGGCAAGGCCGTTCCCCTGCGGGTAGTAATTAGAAGACATCTTGTGATAGATGCCAAGTCTGCTGGTGTACTCCGTGAGTACAGCGCCTACGAATCCCGGACCATTGTCTGTCACAATCGACTCTGGAACCCCGAAGTGAGTAATCAGGCTTTCAATGAACCCGATGACCGTTTCTTGGTCTGCGTTCTTGGTCGGGATTGCCTCCGTCCACCGTGTAAAATAATCAGTAGCTGTAAGAATAAACTTGTGGCCGGCGGAGGAGTTAGGAGAAATCACCCCAATGAAGTCTAGACCCCATTGCTGGAACGGAGTCTCGGCCTGAATCGGTTGAAGGGGCAGGGGTGCTTTTCTGTTTCGGCCAGCAAACCTTTGGCATTGATCACATTTAGCGCAGACCGCATGCGCGTCTGCGAACAGAGTGGGCCAATAGTATCCAGCCCTTATTATTTTTAAGGCCGTTGGCCTTGAAGAATGGTGACCCCCAGGCATCCCGAAATGAAATTCTCCGAGGACCCTAGGTTGGTCGGATTTTCTGATGCACCGCAACAGGATGCCATCAATGTTTCTGAAGTAAAGCCCCTCGGGGCGAAGAGTGTACCTTAGTGCACCTAGCCGAAATCTCCTTCGTTGTGAGGTGTTCAGGTGATCGGGACATCTTTTGATGTAGAAGTATTTCACAAGTTCATCTGTCCAATCACTCCCCTTCGATAAGGAGTCAGCTAGGTAGATGCGTGTCGCTGTGTCCTCCCACTTATAGGCGGAGATGCCGGCTATAGCGCTTCGGGCCAATTCCTGACACAAGGCTTGGCCTCTAATAAGCTTGGTGGGCCGCACTTCAATGTCAAACTCCTGGATCTTGGCAATCCATCCCACTCTCTTGTGACCCGGTTCTCCTTGTAAAATAAAACTTCGAACATCCGGGTGAATCACAAAAACAGTGGTCTTGCTCTGGGAGACAAAGTGCCTGAACTTTCGAAGGGACTTCATGACAGCATGAACTTGCCGCTCTATAAAATTGTACTTTTCTTCATGCGGCAAGATGACTTGGCTCAGGAACGCTATGGGGCGCTCCTCACCATCGTCTCCCTTCTGAGTCAGGACTGCAGCGTAACTTTCGGGTTCTCCCACTGCATACAGGATGAAGTCCTTGGAGTAGTCCGGGTTGGTCAACACCGGGGCTTGTGCAATTCGGGCCTTGATCTCCTCGAAGGCTTGCTCTCTCTCATCAATCCATTCGTAAGGTGTGTCTTTCTTGAGCAGTTCGGCCATAGGCTTGATCACTTGTGCGAAGTCCGGGATGAACTTCCGCACGAGGTTGATCTCGACCGAAGAAGGACTGCAGCCCTTTTTTGTCGATGGGGGCGGCAAGCGAACGAGGGCTTCCGCTCTGTCAGGGTCAATGGCGAGGCCTTCCTCGGAGATGACATGTCCCAGCAGCTTTCCTTCCTTTATCGCGAAGACAGACTTCTTCGGGTTTATGGAGATGCCGAATTCTCGACAACTCTCAAATATCTGCCGCAGGTGCGAAACATGATCTTCTCGTTGGTGAGAGAAAACAGTCATGTCATCGAGGTAGATGACAATAATTTTGTTGAGCAGTTCTCGGAAGGCGAGGTCCATGGCCCTTTGGAACGTAGCACCAGCATTGGATAAGCCAAACGGCATGCGCTGATAGGCGAACGTCCCCCACTTGGTGGTGAACGCTGTCTTATGCTGGTCTTCGTCTTTGACCCAAATCTGGTTGTAGCCGAAAAATCCATCTAAAAGTGAAAATCTCTGGGCTCCAGCAACGATATGCAGAATCTGGTCAATTTGGGGAAGCGGATAGTGGTCCCGGAGGGAAGCCTGATTTAGGTTTCTGAAGTCGACACAAAGACGTATGTCGCCATTATTTTTCCTCACGGGCACCAAATTTGTGACCCAGGATGAATGTTTGATGGGGTAGATGATCTTAGCCTCCAGCATCTTCAAGAGCTCGGTCTTCATCATGGCCTCAATCTTTGGATTTACGGCCCTCTGCTTTTGTCGGAATGGCTTGGTGCCATCCTCTAGCTCAATGGTATGCTGGATGACAGCTCTGTCATACCCCTTAAAATCCTCGTAGCACCAGGCCACGATGTCGGGGAACTCCTGGCACAATGATCTAATTTGCCCCAGCTCCTCCGACGTGCAGTCTGTCCCGACCTTGATGGTTTTACCAGGTTCAAGTTCCAGGTCAGCATACTGCCTCGGGTCTACTTTGATCCTATGTGATATTGCTCGTCGTTCGATCAAAGAGACTTTCTAACGTAATCGATCCTTTTGGGACGTGATTATTCCGTAACTGTATCAACCCCTCATATTGCTCGTCATCAGGGTCTCTACCTTCGATTACACACACTTCGTTAACCAGGAATGTGACGATCTCCTCGTCACAGCTGAACACCTGCCAGAAGGTATCCCTATCAGGCACAGAAGGCCTGTAAATGGTGCGGACCGGCTTCAGTTTCTGGACAACGTCTTCAGCCGGAACGTACCTGGCTCCAACAGACGCCAGAATATCTGCGTGCTTGTTTCTCTCACGCGATATTGCCTTAACATTCAATGAGTCAAACGATTCCATCAGGTCCCAGACCCGATTGCGGTACGATTTAAGATAGTGATGCTTGGAGGCGCATTTATTCGTAACTTGGTGACACACCAGCTCTGAATCTCCAAAAATTTGGAGATGCTTTATTCCGAGCCTTTCCGCCTTTCGCAAACCCAAGCACAGGGCTTCGTACTCGCTCGAGTTGTTAGTACGACTCCGGAGCCAGCCTCGTAGGCATAGTCCTTCTGGATCCCGGTTGGAGAAACCAGGAGTACCCCTGCACCGGCGCCATTCTTGCATCGCGCGCCGTCAAAGAAAAGCTTCCACAGCTCTTCGGGTGCAGGTCCTACTTCTTTCGTAGCTGACACGTCAAGTCTCTCGGACTGTTTAATGGAGTAACAGCCCTGCTCTGTCCTGATTACGACATTGAAGTCCCGCAACGAGAACTCGTCTTCGAGCCATAGCACTTCGAGAGCTTGCTCGGTCAGTTCCACTGTCACCAGTTCTTCCTCTGACAACTGGACCATGCAGTCCATCTCTCCTCCGGGTATCTTGTCCACTAGAAAGGGGGAAGGCTTCTCATTGAAAATTTTCAGTCTCCTTCCTTTGAAGGGCACTTCCATGTGTGAGTAGTCTAGAGACAGGTACCCGCCCAACTTCGCAGTGAACTCCCGAGAGAGACACATGCCGAAGTAAGGCTCCAGGTCAACAATCATGACCTCTTGGATGACTACGATGTCGAGAGCCTTGTGCAGTCGGATAGGGATATCCTTTATGACACCAACTGTCTTGACAGGGGTGCCGTCTAGTTGCAGCACACCTTGGCTGCTCCGTGTGTATTCCATCCCGATCTCATCGCAGACGGCCTTCGGCATTACGGTCGAGGAAGCACCAGAATCCACCATGCAGTTGTGAACTATGTGCCCTTGCATCCGTAAAGACAGATAAAAGGGTGGCGGTCTGTTCTTCCCAGTGGCTGAGACTGTCAAAGGTTGAACCAGGACAACAGGCTGCATCTGCTTGCCGCTCTTCATGTTCTTTAGTGATTCTTGCAGCAGATCTACCTGGCCTGGGAGCAGAAGAGCGTCGTACATGCTGATTCTGGCAGGAGTCTTCTTCAACTCGTCTACAATGCTGTAGCCCGAGGTACTAGCTCCTTCTGCTGGCTTAGCCGGTTCATACTTGGTCCGGTACTGTTGGGTGGCCTCAACTCGCTGTCTCTTGGTCAGAGACGGGTACTTCAGCTTCTCCTGGGCTTGCTCTTTGGTTTCAGCTGGGAGCTGAGGTATAGGAGGCTTAGCGGGAGTTGAGGCCTTTGCTGGAGGTTTGGCGGGAACAGGGGCAGCCTTTGCCGGAGAAGGCTTAACTGGAGATTTTTCTTTGGACGCCTTCTCCTGGGCTGTGTAAGGCCACAGCCGCTTGTACGGTGGCAGCTCGTGGGGCTGCGGTTTTTCTCTTCTTGCGTAGACTTGCAAAGGCTTAGCCGCTTCCACAGCTCTCTTTTCTTCCTTGGCGGGCGTCACTAGATTCTCTTCTGGCAGGGCAAAATTAGCCTCGCCGTCCAAGATCATGTACAGCTCATCGTCTTCTATAGCGCTGCCGGCCAAGGTCTGGATGTAGTGCTGGTGCGAGTGCGCTCTTCCTCCGAATGCGGGTCATTGCACGTAGTGCACCAGTTGACCTGGTCGGGAGGACCAGGTGGGTCTTCTATACCAGCATTCCTCGGAGGCGGACGCCTCTGCGACTGGTTCTCTGGGGCTTTATCTTTTGTCAATGCTGGTGGCGCATACGGCCTTCTAGGAGCAAGGTCCATCTGGGCCTGCCTCTTCTTCATGGCGGTCATGTCATTGGACATGGCATGATATCCGGAGGCCAAAGCCCGCACTTCTTGGAGAATCGTGTTTTGGATGCTGCTGTCAGGAGGTGGCAACTGTGCCGGTGGAGGCAAAGCGGCCAATGGAGGAGGGTTAGAATAAGGCGCGTACTGCGGGGGAGCAGGGAGCGCTGGAAAATGCAGAGCGAGAGGAGGCGGATGAGGGTAATGCATTTGAGGCGGGCCATAAGGAGTTATGACCGGCGCCGGATTCCACTGCTGCTGGGGTTGCTGCCCGGAAGTGGACGGTGAACCACCAGAAGCAGAAGGATACTGTGATCTGGGGAAGTCGGGATGAATTGGTTCCTGCACTCTGGACGGAAGCCTGCCGATGGAAATAATATCAGCTTCAGCTTGCTGGGCAGCCTCGTACAGCGCAGGAAACTCGTCAATTCTGGCGATCTTCAGCAGCAGGCATATGTATGAGTTGAATGATCTCAGATAGTAGTGAGCAGCCATGCCAGCTGAAGGCCAAAGTTCGTGAGGTACCCGTTTCCAGGATCTCGCAAACCTGATGTTGAAATCATACACCTCCTCTTGAGGGTGTCTCTAGATAGCTTGGAACTGATGCAGTAGAGAAGTAGGGTCAGCAGACTTGTTGCATCCTTTTACGAGTCTCCTGGCAAGCTGGGGCCACCCTGTGATGGATCCCTCTGGCAGTGATCTCCACCAGTAGAGAAGCTTTCCCCTCAGGGAAAGGGCCAGCAGACGGGTCTTCACACTTTCATCGATAATAATATGCAGTGCGACCAGGGCAAGGATGTCCTGGATGTGCTCATACGCCGTCTTATCGTAGCCGTCGTATGTGGGAATAGACTTTAAAGCAGCAGGGGGAACAGCTTGCTGACCGACCAGGGCCAAAGGCCCCGTAGAGTCCATCGCCGGGAAGAGGTCATCGTCATTTGGCTGTTGGGCAGCCATTTCTTCTTCTTCTTGCTCTTCTTCTCCGCCGTCGGTTGTGTACTCAGTGTCGGTACTTTCCGAGGATGCAGGATCTTCTTCTTCCTCGACTTCTTCTATTTCGTACTCGGCTCCTCCGACTTCAGCTTCGACTTCTCCTTGGATCTCAGCCTCGGCTTCGTCGAAACGAGCTCGCGGATCAGCCAGCCTGGGGATCTCGCCTCGAGCGTTGATGTCCAGTTCGTAGAACTCAGGCGGGCTTCTCGGATTTCTTGCTTGCCACCTTCTCGTGTGCATGAAGGTGACGGGACCGGTCTTCTAGACTCAGAGGATTTGTTCGTGCAGAGTCACCAGGTGTTCAGATTTGGAACAACAATGAAGCGAACACCGGTGCTTCAATTCTGTCGGGGGTGAGAAACTTCCTTGTCTCACCGAGAGCTCAGGAACTGTCAGCGCCGGGTGGAGACTGATCAGAAAATATCTCTTCAGATGTGGGACCCGTGTTCCTCCAAGCGGGTCAGAAAAACTGTTGCGCTAGGTGGAGACAGAACGGGTACGTATTTCTTTAAAACGTGGGACAAGCGTCCCACCGGGCGTGCCAGAGAAACTGTTGGTTACGAATCTGCCATGAGGAAAGGATTTTTGGGTTAATGCGCCCAGATTCGCCCACTAGCATGAAATGCCGGAAGGAAGAGATGCCTTCCGAGCCAATCGGATTGGCTCGAAAGGCATCTCTTCCTTCCGGCCTTTCATGCTAGTGGGCGAATCTGGGCGCATTAACCCAAAAATCCTTTCCTCATGGCAGATTCGTAACCAACAGTTTCCACAATCAACGGAGGGTGAGCAAAAGCAGAAGGAAAAGCCCCCGCAACCTCCACTTGAAGACAAGTTGAGTAAAATTCGGGACTGTATCCTCACCAAGACAAGCATAGAGAAGCTCCGTGAAGATATCGGTCTCATGATAAATAAAGTATCCGCCGAGAGCAACCGGACAGTCGCCTACCACTCCTAACTGTACTGGTACCTATGCACGCCTGTGCACCCCTGCCCGGAATTAATTTGTGCAATTGCCCAATTTTACGACCCCAAGACTAGGTCAGTCTGGGAGGCAAAAGAAAAAAGGCTATTCTCCATCTCTGCTGAAAAAATCCGCAAAGTTTCGCCTGTGGGCAAGGACTTTCTGGTGAAGTTATCATCAGAAAAATTAACAGCAAGGAGCAAAATGAAAGATATACCAACACAGTGCCGATGAGGCGGTTTATGGAGGCTCAGCTAACGGAGAAGTTTGTGTCCGAAACTTTTCTAGAACTCCCCAAACCCTTGAGGAGGTTCAAAAATTCTGAACTCTACTCCATGCTGGCATGGATCACGGGGCTTGCCTCAGATGCCCAAGTAAATGGCTGGTAGGCCACAATTGTTGAGTGCGTATCTCATGGAGAATTCTATGCTCTCAATGCTGTGTCGTAGGGAATAAAGCCTATATATTTCAACTGGGCAGACTGGGTGTCGCGGAAGCTGCATATCCAGCTATGCATGATGCAAGACGGAAACATAGCGTTCCGAAGTTGCTCGTTCTTGGCATGGTATTTCTTCTACCACCTGCATTCACATCGCCGTTTTGCCTTCATTGCCACAAGCCGCACGGACCAGAAGGGCAAAGCGCTCCTGGTTTACCAGCGGACTATGAGCCTATCAAGGCACGAGTCCTACTATAACTTTAACTAAGGTTTCCTTGGTTTGGCACTGGAAATCATATACGATGTCTATGAATGAGTGCCAAGGTCTATGAGGGACTATGTGGTACACGAGCAGCTTGGCGAGGTTGACGCAAGGGCTTGTGGTGCGAATCTTCGGGTTTTCTGGCAAACCCTTTTTGTTGCCGTACTACACAACCGAATACCTATTTGCCCTCGAAGTCGCCCGCCAGTGTGACTTCGCAGACGATACGTACGAAAAGGGATGGAAAAGGCAGCATACTTGCCCCTGGCCTTTCGAGCTCGGCTGCATCAAAGTGTCAGAGAACAAGCAGAACGCCTTTTTGGTGGTTACTCTGTACGAATTTGGTCTGATTGACCTACCCCAATGGTGGAAGTTTGACCCACTGAATGTTTTTAGAGACAAAATTGCAGCGAGCAAGTTCCACTGCTGTCCTTGCCCAGACATCGAGAAGCAACGCAATAACCCTTCCGGGCTAGACCTAGAGTGGCACATAGAAAGGATGGTCTCCTTCCCCTCGTGGCATGAATTCTACATAATGGAGGCTGATTACAAACCTGCGTAGAATCCACCGCAAGACCCCGACGACTGAGTGTTCAAGGTAGTGAAGAATAAAGTGCCAGAATGGTCCAAAGAAGAGGAGCGCTCCTGATGCACCTGTGCCCCAGAACGTTGCGAAGAGGCCTCAAACTACTACGACCCGCCCCTCTGGCACAAACCCTTCGGTAGCATTAGGAGGCATAGGAGGGGGTGCTTCAAAAGTTTTCTCTTCGGTGCAGTAGGTGCAACACATCCAGCAGGTGTAGCAGGCGTAGCTCGAAGTCCCATTCGTTAATCTAGAGGAAGAGGCATCTGACAAGGAAGGGGAAGCAATTCCAATAATGCAGCAGTTCACCACGTCGGCTCTGGAGACGTCCGAACCCGCAAGTGCATTTTTTGTTCCTTTCTCTCATCCGCCCCTCTAGAAACCCCACTTCCTGGCACCGAAACCCTATTGTCCACCCAAATCGCATTCGGCGCCCCTGTTGTAGTCATTCCAAACCCCCTGTTTCAGTCGCAGTCTCTTTCTTCCCTACCTGCAGTTTCTCAGTCATTTGAAAATTTCGCGTTAGTCTCCAATGCCTTCATCTTCCCGGTAACTTCCGTTCCTACTCCCCAGGGTTTAGTGCATTCGGCTGCAGCATCCACTGCCACAATCAGTCTTGGCCAGCCTTTGCCTATCCCCCCTCCTCAGTTATCACAACAGTAACCTCCATGGAGACTCCTCCCCCTGATCCTAACATCCCTGTCATAGCCATGCAAACCCTGACACCTCCCAAGGTCACTGCAATCGCAGCCCCAGCTGTTCCAAACACATCCGTTGAATTGAGCCCTCAGTCTCTGTTCCCCTTTACGCCACTCTTTGGAGTACAAGTACCTAGGAGCTGGAATTCTGCTAGGAGGGCCCAAAGGCGGAAAGTATTCGCAAGGCGCAACAGAATTCCTCGACCTAGCTCAAAGGCCAGAAAAGAAAGAATGCACGAGTGCTGGCTCGACCAGAGAAAAGGGCCGTGTTTGATCCTCAAAATATACAGCTCCATAGAATGGAGAAAGCGCCCAAGGTCCAAAAGCCATTGGAAGAGATGACACCTGCAGACTGTTCTTATCGTCATACGGTAGAAGATTTGACGACTGTTGATCCTGCGGAGAAAGCTAGGAATATTCATGTTGAGGCAACTTCCCTCTATCTCCAGGTGGAGCATTTCAAAAATCGCTACTACAAGGCTGAGGCCAAAAATATACAATTTGAAGAGACCCTGGCGCTCACGAGGGGGCAGCTCGAGGAGGAGCCGTCCAAAGTGGAGTAGTTGCATCAACGGGTAATCAATCTGGAGCAAGAGGTGGAAAGCTACAAGAAAGAATCTAAAGAATGCCTCAAGGTTCAAGAAGAAGCGCAAGGCCAGCTGCAGGTTTTGGATTCTCAGATCCAATAGCTACAGGCTAGATTGACGAAAAAAGCAGAGCCAATAGAGGTCCTATCAATGGATCCTGTCAAGGAGGTGCGCAGTCGCTTCCTCGACAACTTCAAAATTAGAGCACGCAAAACAACAACACTCTTGGCGTTCATCTGGGAAGCCAAGAATTTGGTCTCCCACGGCGCTTCCATCGTAGAGGATGCCGAGGGGGACACTGACTAATGGCTGGAGCTGGCCATGAAGGCAGAAACCCTAGACAAATTGGGTATCCAGCTTGCCCCGATGTGTGACCTTGCTCGGTCATGGGAGACCGCATGTATAACGTTGAGATCCTTCTTCAAAAAGGCCAAGACGGCTCGAAAGGCCTGAGGTCTGATGGACATGTTTGAGAGATAAAGAAAGCTTTCTCTAATGTACTTCGAGAATCTGGCACAAAATTGTTTCCCGGGCTTTACTGATGAGGGGGACTGTATTTTGACAGAAGAAGACTTGCAATCAGTCTGGGACTCCTTTGAAAATGATACCTCAGAGATTAACAGTTGGGAGGAGCCCATTATTGAGCTTTAGGTGATGCAGTATATGGCTAGATTTGCGCGGATGGAAGCTTGTCTTGTCGACCTCAGTGAGAGGTTTAATTATGCTGACGTTCGCCATCTTGAAACTTTCGGGTACTGTTGGTCACGAATCCGCCATGAGGAAAGGATTTTGTCGTTATTGCACCCTGGACCCACAAACCAACATTGAAAGGCAGGAAGGAAGGGATGCCTTCCGTGCCAATCTCCGGAGAAGGCCGGCTCCTTGCAGGGGTTAGTAAGATGAGAGTGCAGGAAAGAGATAAAAATGCGGAAAGGATTTACAAATGTGAGTGGAGTTGGGTGGGGGGAACTAACAGTACAGCAACACATCAATCACCGATACTTACTGCATCATAAATACAAAATATAACCAGGAACTGCAAAACCTAAGTATACTTTCTGTATTAAGCAATGTACGCACAGCTACAATGGTCCCCTAGCAAACATTCTCCCTACAAGGAGAACTAACAGCACGACAATGCATCAATCACCACTACGTACGGTAACTCAAACAGAAGGCAACCGAGAGATGTCAGATCCAGGTATATGTGTTATGCAGAGAATTTATACGCACAGCTACAATGGTCCCCTAGCAAACATTCTCCCTACAAGGAGAACTAACAGCACGGCAACACATCAATCACCACTACGGACGACAACGTAACACACAACTGAAGGAACTGCTACCACATTTATTCTATGTATCCTCTAATCTATTCAGTTCAGGAATGCTTGGCCACCAAATGCCGAAATGAATCAACAAGCCATGACACTAGCAATGCTTTAGGTATATCTGACCACCAAATGCTGAAACGAATCAACGAGCAGTGACACAGGGAAACATAAAACATACATGTAAAGGAGAGGCAGCATAAAATATAAAAGCATTAGAACAGAGCCAGGCATATACTTTATATTTATAAGCAGAAGCACGGTTACAATGGTTCCCTAATAGACATTCCCCTTCCACCACCTTACAATGAAAACGTGGTGGGTATTTATAGCCCGAGTCCCTCCCGTTACATTAATGGGCACAAAGTCCCAGTCAAACATTAGCTGACAAAAGCAGTCGCAAAACTGCTGATGCTGACTTCTGTCGGGCCGGATCGTACTCTCGGCATGGTCTCCCTGAAGGTTGAACAGCCACGTGGCAGCGCCTTGGGTAGAACTTTATATTGACAGGAATGCGGATAGCTGAGGTAGGTGGAAAATCACATTAGCATTAAATGAGGCAGCTGGCATAGGTAGTGCAGCCCATTCTTGTCCTTTTTCTCGGCACGTCTTGGCTCAGATCCCGGAGCTGGACACTTGTCGGATGATGCTGCTTGACACGTGTCTGCCTTGAAAGGCAGTTTATCCAACTTCTCTCAAGATATGAGCGTCATCGGGTAGCACAGGTGAAAAACAGCGCTGTCGGGCAGCACTATTTCCCTACTGCGCACCGGTCAAAGGGCACAGTCCGACTTCGCTGCGAAGTCGGGTTATGCACCGGCACTTGCTGATTCTCACCGTCGTTCGGACTTCGCACAGACAAGGGAGCGCAGTCCGACTTCGCTGCGAAGTCAGGTTGCGCTCCAACACTTAGTCAATTTCTCTGCCAAACTGTTACAAGGTGCGTCCAGAAAGAAGGGCGAAGTCGGACTTCGCACCAAAACTGGGCGAAGTCGGACCGACTTCGCACAAAAAAACTGGGTTTCTTGGTTCTGCTTCTCGGGGCCATAAATTTTGATCCGCTAACCCGATCGCCTATTATGATATATCATTGGAAAGCTGGCGAGAATATCTACAATAATAAAATATCTAGGGATCATTTTGTCCATTTTATTTCCCCCGTTTATGGCCCATGAAAACCCGAACACCTCAGCATGCTCTTTGCCGCTTGAAAGCTCCATACTTAGGCCAAAATTTATCAAAAGTTTTAATGTGGCAAAATTGCCAACAGGTACCTCATTCGGGAGCTCCAGAAGCGCGATGCGATAAATGAAGGTGACTGGGGCCTGGTCCAATCGACTTACGATCGCATTCAGGATTAGCTCGTGCCACCTGAGCCTCCTCAACAAGAACAAGAAATCCAAGTGCAAGGAGAGGTTAGAGCGCAAGAAGAAATTCAAGCGCACGAGGAAGTTCAGGCTAGGAAGAAGGCCAAGGCGAAAGCCACGAACCCCAACAAGATGCAGGCCAAGAGCCTTAGGACGAGGGAGATGAGCGCCAAGACGAGGTTCTAGGGCGCGATGAAGAGCAACACAGTGAACACCCAGAGGAGGAGGAGGAAACAGGAAGAGAAGAGTCGGAGGAAGAGTCTATTGCTACCAGTGAGCATTTGAAAAGTGATAGTGATGATGACTCTGAGCCCAACGGATAAGGCATGGGATTCCGACATTGAGGCGAGCTCAATTTCCTCGCGAGCCGCCAAAGATGTTGTCATTTTTGCAACATTATGTACATTTTGCTGTCTAGTAATTTTTGCTTCCTAGAAAATCTGTCCTTGTTTAAGATGCATTTTTCTCTCTCCTGAGTTTTACTGTCAAAATTCTCTTGGCTGTTCCTAAAGCAGTGCACAATCGTTTTTGTTTACTTATCATGCAGGGTGCACACCTTTTGGAAAGCGAGGGTAGTTTGCATTATCCCCAGGCGCAGGCCAAGTGTGAAGAGCATGGAGAGCGCAAGCCAATTTTGGTCCGGAAGGCGATAAAACCCAACTTTGCAAAGAAACGCTAAGTGTTGATGGAGGACGTTGTGCTCAAATTCCCAGTGCAATGCCTTTGCGCTCAGCCTGAGCAGCGCATTACTGTTGCGCACCAATTATAAGCACAAGGCAAACTTCATGCAAAGGAGAGCGCAACGCCGTTTGACAAGGCAAACTTCATGCAAAGGAGAGCGCAACGCCGTTTGACCGGTCAAAGCGCAACACCAGTTTTCAAGGGAAAACGACTAAGTGTTGATGAAGTGTTGTGCTCATTTCTACAAGCACCAAGTTGTTGCACTCCCATTCAGAGTGCTTCCTGCTTTGACTTTTCAAAGCGCAGTGCAGCCCCCGAAGAGAAGACCCTAGGATGTTGTGCTTGGTTTTCAGAGCGTCAAGCAGTGTCACACCTGATTTGAGCGCAATGCCTTTTGATTGGTCAAAACCAACAATGTTTCCAAGGCGTCAAGGTTTTGTGCTCCATTTCTTCAGCGCAAGGCAAATGCACAACAAGCTTGCGCGCTTCATGTTGACCGTCAACGCCGACACGCCTCCCGATGCCCCATGCACTTGCGCTCCATTTCTCATGCACAAGGCGTTGCACTCCATTTCTCCTACGCAAGGCATTGCGCTCCATTTCTCCTGTGCAAGGTGTTTGCGCTCCATTCGCGTGCGCTTTGGCAGTTGAATTTTCAATGCCAGCACTACTTCCTGTGTGCCAAGGACTTGCGCTCCATTTTCGAGCGCCGGGCAGATGCGTAATGAGTTAGCTGTGCTTCACCTCTTGACTTTTCAACTCTAGTGCTGGTCCCAAGGCAGCAAGGTACTTTCGCTGCAATTTTAGAGCGCAAAGCAGTTTCAGGCTAGGAAACAACGAGATATAAGCAACGCTCGCATCTAGCACCTGTTCTTTCCCAGCCCCCTCGCTAGGATTTCCCAGAAGCGCTTCCCATCAAGGAGTTAAGGTGCATCCTTATCCATCCAAGCGTAGTCAGTTTGAGAAGTTTCCAAACTGAACGTTCCAGGATTTCAAAATCTTATCTTTCACGAAAGCGGTTCCAGCGAGTGAGGAGGCAGTGCCAGCAAGCCAAGCTTGTCAGAGCATTGAATGGGTTCAACTGCATTTCAAGGAGTTATCAGTCCTAGCCATGCCTAATTACTATTTCATGACTGTAATTCCTTAAAACTTATCTTGGCTGCCACCACCACATTTTGTAGGTGTGCATTTAATGTTTCAAGAAGCAGAATTCTCTATATAAGCCTGCTATTTTATTGTATAACGACGGATGTTTGCTAGAAGCTTGATGTAATCCGAATTCTGCTATCAATACAGCTGATGTCTGGCTCTAACTCTGGAATTCTATTTTGTGTGATTGTCTTCTTTTGCTTATCTTCTATTAAGTTCTTTTATTTATGTGTAGGCTTGAATTCTAATATCTGGATTTAGCTTCTGATAAAACGTGAACCTCTGGAGTAGCCCTGGAGATTACGCATGTTAGATGCCTAGTTTTAATTTCTGTTAGTTGTCTGTATTGAGTGCTATTTGATTCGGTGTGCAGTAGAGTTATCGTGCTATTAGTCCATCACCCCTGTTCTATTTGGCCTATGGCCATATTTTCCATCCCTTTCAGTCATTTCCCATTCCTTTCCAGTTCCTTAAATCTCAAATCCCCCCAGTTAGAATAGCAAGGGAACCAGCCCCTCTCTGGAGATTGGCACGGGAGGCATTTCTTCCTCTCGTCCTTTCAATGTCGACCGGGTCTAGGGCGCATGAATAGACAAATTCATACCTAAGGCAGATCTCTGACCAACACAAACTCCATCAACAATTGAGCAGTTTGCATGTCACCAACTTTGCCATCATGCAATTCTTCTTTGTTGACTTGCAATTCCTCATTGCCAACATACAACTCTCTTGTGCACGTTGCACATCCAGATTCTCCTTACACTTGATGTGCAATCCTTAGGCTTCTTCTCATCATTTGTTCACTTGCCCTCACACATCCTCGCATCAATTTATTTGTCATCCACATTTCCTATCTTCAATGTCCATGTGGTCCTTGGTTTGAACTTCATATGACAATTGTGCCAAATGTAGCACAACAGTGATATTCCACAATTGAAGGAACAGAGAATGATGACAGGAAATATCAACAACACAAAATATCTGCAACACTTGACATCAACATGCAAATGTGGTAACAGCCACAAAGGTCCTAAACTGCCCCTCAGACGGCCCTACACAATACAACACACAATATGCTTAAATGGCCCTGCACATACAACATTGGTTAGACGACCTTGCACAAGAGTCCGACAACCTTGTTCAACATTAAATGGCATGGTTCAACATTCCAAATGGCCTAGTATATCTGTTCGGATGGCCTGGTCTATAGTTAGGCGGCCTTGGATTTTTATCTATAGTAAGCATGTTAGCTTTTGGTGATGTATATTAATGGAGATGCAACCACAAGATGTAAAATATGCAGGCTATGATAAGTATATGATAATGGTACTTAAATATGCAGGAAAATAAGAGAATAGACTTCTGCAATAACTCAGTAAAATACCATTAATGAAAGCTCACGAAAATAGTACAATGCAATATAATGGAGGACTATGAACACTCCAGAATTTTACAATGAATATCTACATTGTACCTACTCACTACTCTATAGTAACATTGTCTCTCACACACACTCTCTTCTCTATAGCTCAAGGTACATATATATAAGATAAGTTCCTTGGGATTTACTCTACCTATTCCTATGACTCATGTACATGTGGACTACATGCACATTTACATTATTGCACATTCTAACACTTGTGCATTTATTACTTCTTCCCCAAGTAACTACTTAACATAAGATAAACTCCTAATCTAATAATGTACCCAAGGTGGTACATTGACATGTACCCAATAATGTAATATATTCTCTAACACCCCCTGTATTACATTATTTGGGTATTGAAGACTTTAGTCTTCAATATGGATCTTCTTCTATCTGGACCTTGTACTCTCCTTTCTGATGTTTGTATCATGTTCAAGCAAGTAGTTAGTGTCTTCATAAAATGTCATCTTTGTTGAGAGAGCTTTAACTTCATGTTCCTCTGTAGGTTCTTCCAGTTCTTGAATCTCAGGGATCTCCCAAGCCAAGTGCCCTTTTTGATTCCCTTCTCGATATTGCAATTGAGGATATTTGCATTGATTTTGTGAAGGATATGGATGCTGAAATTGTTGCTGATGTGTACTATACTGACTCTGATATTGTCTTGGTTGGAATGCCCTATTTGATTGGCTTCCATAGTTTGTCTGATTTCCCTGATTCTGATTTCTGGGATTGAATCTACAGTAATTAGTGCTATGTCCTTTTCTTCTGCATACATGACAATATCTGTTATTCCATGGTCTTCGTCCTTTTGAGGATGAGGCAACATTTCCCTGTGGAGTATCTTTTGAAACCAATGCATTGTTAGTCATTTCATCCTTCACTGTATTTTCCACCTCATATTCTTGAAGAATGTTAACTAGCTCATCAAATGATATATCTTTACTTAGAACTTGTAAAGATGTAACTAGATGTTTGTAGTTGTCTGGAAGAGCTCTCATGGTTACTTGAACAAGAAATTTATCTTTAACCTCTTCTCCTAAGGTTAATAATTTTCCTTTAATATCTGCTACCTTCCTTAGGAATAGTTCTACACTTTCACCATTGTTCATTTTTAGGGAATGTAATTGAGTTTGAAGATTTAGGATAGTAGCTTTATTTTTCCCTTCAAATATTTTTTCTAGGGTTTTCCAAGCTTCTGTAGATGTTCTTGTTGAACTGATGTAAGGTTGTATTTCATCTGTGATGGCAAAAGTTATTATCATTAATGCTTTTGCATCACTCTCTTCAAACTTCTGAATCTCTGTATCACCTGAATTAGGTTTAGTAGTTATTCCTTTGACAATTTCCCAAAGCTTCTCAACTATTAAAATTGCCCTCACTTTGTTTTTCCATGAGGAGTAATTTGGACCTTTAAGTAGTTGAGATTATGTAAGGATGAATTTATTTGTTGTCATGATGATCCTTGTTGGCTACCTTATATCTCCCTAGTGATTAGAATTCAAATGTTTTGATAAAGTGCTTGATAGTAGATTTAACTTTTAGGTTTACTTTGAGTTGAATCCCTTTTGACTCCCTAATGGTTTGATGATATAATGTTCAACTCCTAATTTCCTTTCTCCCTATGCACTTTTCAATTTGATGAAGTTCTCTATGGTTGGATTTCTTTTGTCCCTTTAGTATGAGTATGAGACAAGTATAAGTAAATAATTCCAACTCTTTTAAGTAAATAATGAACTTCCTTTTATCCCCTTAATATCCAATAGTTTAATATTTCTAAATTCCAATAATCTATGTTTGATGTAGTATACCTTATAACTCCCTAATTTTGGAATATTAGAAATTAATAATATTTGCAATATAATAAGGTTTTGATTTTCCAAGTAGAAACCCTTATATCTCCTATGGTTTTAATTGCAAATATTAAAATACTTTGTATTTCAATTAAAGTAATTTGAAATACTTTTAAGGATATAAGATTCCTTTGATTTGCTTTCAACTTACTAAGGCTGATTTAACTTATATCTCCAACGTAAATAACAAATGGATTCAACCTTAAGTTATACACTTTATCACTCCGAAATGAAAGTGATTTTAATCAAAGTGAAACCTTACCTTTATAATGTTGTATCTCCCTGATAATGGGCATTGTACTGTAGACGTATAACAGTGATGGCAATGAGTTTGCTAGGCATCTCTTATGCGCATCTTTAATGCACCTTTGACTACTCTTCACCTCCTTGACTTTGTGCTTTGAATGCTCACTCAGACGTCCCTCGAATTCGGTCTCAATTGCACCTTCAATTCTCTTTGGACCATGCCTTTAATTCTCTCACTTGATGCTGGCTGAAGATGCGCTTCCTCCTCTGTGTGCCTCGTACTCTTACTTTTGGCAGCTATAAATGTGCTCCCTTGTCTTTAAGCAAGTGCCAAGTGGCACTAGGCATTGCCCAAGACTCTTCGGTCTCCTCCTTAGGTGGTGTAGCACCTATTATGGGTCTTGAGAAGCGTTATGTTACGAATGTAACTCCCAGGCATTGATGAATGTTGTAGATGCCTTCTTGAGCATTGTAGCTATGATGAGAGGCGTTACGTTGCTTAGGCACCCCTTCTCTTGAGTACTGGCGTTATGGAGATGCTCTTTCACCTTTGTGCCAAGTGGCACACTATCCCTGGTAGGGTTTTGCAAGTGTCACTCCAAAACCGTGCATGTAGAGCTCCCCAACGTCTCTTATTCTTTGTCGATTTTATGCTAGCAAATACCTTATTGTTTCTTGTTGTTCAATGCTCTCTTTCCAAGCAAACATTGATGTGATGAAGCTGGCTCTAGCTGTGATGGCTTTCAAGCACTACAATGGTGTTCCAATGGTAGCTTTCGATGTGGTTCTCGGTTGGTGATTCGACCACGTTGGAGCTATGGTAATACACCTTCGATATCACCTTATACCTTGCTCCTCCTTGCTTGTAATATGTTGTCCTTAGTGCTATATTTTTATGTAGGGTGCAATAGATTATATTCACCTTACGTAGGCCCTTTCTATGCTACAGGTTGACGTCACCTTGGGTGATGGACTAAGGTATCTTCTAATGCCTTAACGAGCTAGATACCGAGCCTTATGGATGGCTCTTTGCTCAAGCACCTTGGGTAGTGCTTCCCTTACCAATGGTGGATATCGAGCCCTTCGATTTGGCTCATTTCTTAAGCACCTTTTCTAGTGCTTACTCTTTGCAAATGGCGGATGTTGAGCCCCTTTTGTATGGCTCCTCTTTAAGCACTTTTGCTAGTGCTAATGGCTACCGCTTGTAGATAGGATGATAGGCTATGTAGAGTGTCCTTAAGACACTTCACTTTTGTCTCCTTTTGATGTAATAGTAGAGATAAATTTGGTGCTTGAATAACAACCTGTAATACCTCCTTATTTGCACCTGAAATCTGAGACTCTCCTAGTCTCGTTTTGTAGCTCCTTCTACTAGTTTTGATGGTGGATTTCTTCTCCACTCCTTGGAGGAATATTACCTTGTTTGGTGGCTTCTCTAGGCCACAATAAGCTGTAGGTTTATGTGCTCAATTAGTGTCTCTAGACACTTTGATAGTATGCTGACTTGTGCTCTTTGGTTTTCCACTCTAACTTAACAACCAATGCACATAATAATCTTTGAGAGTAATAAGTTTAATGTAGTTAAGAATAACTAAAATAGTGCAATAGTAATCTCACCTTATTGCTCCTTCAAAGTAACTTGCAAGATGCACTAATAGTAATTCTTAAATAACTCTCAAATGCACTAATAACCTCTGCAACTTTCACTTAGTAGTAATGTCTTCTTTGTTGTAACTAGATAATAGGAAGATGATATTTTTCTTTCTATCGAAATATATCTAACTCCTATTTTAATGTGCAGGTATTAACCTTAAAAGAAACTATCTTCTGCACTCCCTTTGAAGACTATAATATGCAACCTTCTTCCTTGCAACTTTTAAAACTCTAATATGGTGCTTAATGAAACTTAATAATGAACTGAATATAAGTGTTCATAAAATGAACCCTTTGCACCTAAGTTGCTTACCTTTAATGAACTTTGTAGATGAAGGATTGCAAGGTGATTAGATTCACCTTATTGCTACCTTTAATTGGATGAACTTGCAACTATTCTTGGTTGTCCGAAATAACTCTTTAACTCACCAATTTGCAGCTTTGAAACCCTCTAACTTGCTACCTTGAAACTGTAGTAGGTGATTTCAATTCTCCTTCAGGATGTATCTTGGAAATCTGAATTTTTGCAGCTAGTAATGTTGTCCTAATTGCTGCCCTTTCATAGTCAATATTTCTGCACTGAAATGCTGTCCTTGAATCTCAAAAATTTGGTAGGGAACTCCTCCAAATCGTAGCTAAGATTTTCCTTCAAGAACCCTTCAGTATTCTGCTATAGATTCAACAAACCCCTATCTCCTGAATGAGCCTTCTAGCCTTCAAAGGTAATCTTCAAACCTTTCAGGTTTGGTAGTAATGTTTGGCTCCTTTCTCCTTCAATCTCCTTGTCAAATTCTGACTTCAATCTAGGCCTTCTTCTCAAGAATCTGAAAGTCTTGAGGTCTTCACCAATCTCCTCCAAAATTTGGCAAACTTCTTGCCAAATCCTTCTCCGTTTGGGCTTGTTGTCGGATGGCGATAATTGTCCCAAAATATTCCTTTATCAAGAACTTCTCCTTGGTGGTAAATTTCTCCAATGAGTTCTCCTAGGAACTCCTTTAATGGCCTTCTCTAAATCTCCTTCAATGAGGCTCACCAAGCCTTCTCCTTGTTTCTCCTTGAGACCTCTCCAAGGTCTTCAATCTCGTAGCTTCTCTGGTCTTCCCAATGAGACCTTTCCTTCAACCTTCTACTGTGGAAGTGTTGGTAATGAGATCTCCTTCTTGGATCTCTAAAATCTACTATTGTTGGAATCTGGAATGGGACTTGTTGCTTGTCCTTATTTACTCTTCAATCTGTAGTCTTTAATGGAGATCACCAACCTTCAATATTCTAAAACTAGGAGTTCTTTAACTGGACCTTCTAAGGGTCTCTTCAACTTCTTCAGGGTGAAGTCTTCAATCTTCTACGGAGATCACCAATCTCCTATCTTCACTAAGACTCTTCTCTAGAGTCTCTTCTTCCTGGATTCTGTTGTAAGGCTGCTATGGCCTTTTCCTCTCTTCTGCAATCTACAGGTCTACAACTCTTGTAATGGGACCTTTTCTCAGGTCTCTAAAATATTTAGTCTTCTACTTGTTGCTACAAGTGCTGGAATGATTCTAATGAAGATCTTCTTCCTAGCACTATGTAGGAAGCTTCCCAACTTTCTTTGAATCTCCTTTTCCTGCAACAAGATGTTAGAAACTGGAATGGAAGAATCTATAATTCTAGAGATGATCAATCTTCACTAGTTGATTTGTCAATCTAGTGGAATCCTTGTTGAGTCCTAGTCTTCACGAGTTTTTCTACAACCCTGTGGAAAGACTCTAGCCAAATGCAATCTCAAAAATTCTAGAAATGAGATTTTTGAATTTCTCTCAATCTCTCTTTGTGGCTCTCCCTATTTCCTATCAATCTACCATGTGCTCTGATACCACTGTTAGCTTTTGGTGATGTATATTAATGGAGATGCAACCACAAGATGTAAAATATGCAGGCTATGATAAGTATATGATAATGGTACTTAAATATGCAAGAAAATAAGAGAATAGACTTTTGCAATAACTCAGTAAAATACCATTAATGAAAGCTCACGAAAATAGTACAATGCAATATAATGGAGGACTATGAACACTCCAAAATTTTACAATGAATATCTACATTGTACCTACTCACTACTCTATAGTAACATTATCTCTCACACTCTCTCTTCTCTATAGCTCAAGGTACATATATAAGATAAGTTCCTTGGGCTTTACTCTACCTATTCCTATGACTCATGTACATGTGGACTACATGCACATTTACATTATTGCACATTCTAACACTTGTGCATTTATTACTTCTTCCCCAAGTAACTACTTAACATAAGATAAACTCCTAATCTAATAATGTACCCAAGGTGGTACATTGACATGTACCCAATAATGTACTATATTCTCTAACAAAGCATTCAATAATGTAATAGTCCAAACGAACATATACAACATTGCTTAACTACTAAAACAATTCACAGGCACATGCACCATGATAACATAAGTTTGCACAACAATGGCTGAATGGAGTTATTCTTATTATCTGCAAGAATACATGTTTGGTTACACCTTTGTACCTTGTATGATACTATCTCTCCACATGCATACACCTCTATATCTCTGTGTGTATCCTCTCAAATGAATGAATGAGGGGTCTTATTTATACAACTTGGGAGGTAGTTGTTTCCTCAACTCCCTCCAACTAACTACCTAACACATCGTTTTCTTAAATTACATTTGACATGCATTTGATTTACATTTGCATTTCATGACTTTATTAATTATATGTATGACATTTCATCAAACACTTTACATATATATAGCAAAACAACTCAACATGTCAAAATATTACATAACAAAATTTCATGTGCACATAGTCGACTTCCTATGCATTGCATTAATTCCAAGGTGGTGCTTGAGTTGGCACCAAGTTTGAACTAGCTCCTACAATATTTGCCAACTTATCGTTGCTTGTAATTGGATCTCTTCTAGTGGCTTCCATCTATTCATTATCTCTTAACAACTTCTCATGATTTCAAGATTGGAGATGACACTAGTCCTTCCTGTTGTTGCAAGGTGCACTTCCAGATATCTTAAAGAGGACACCACAGGAATTTTTTGGGCAGACATTGCAAACACTTAGTCATGCAGCTAAAACATGCTACAATCGTGTGCAAAAAATCAATTTTCTTAGTTGCCAGTTTGAACCTCAGGGTTCTATGTTCCTGATGGTAAAAACGCTTGTGCGATTTTTGTACTTCATGTTTCAAAGTTTACAAGAATAAAGGCATGCTTGAATATAGGCACTTAAGCAAATTACAGTCGAGAGGTTTCTTGTAAATGTGCAGCTTGATGCTTGCAATAAGTCCTTTTTATTAGCCTGATTTGGTAATTCGTTTGGGACAGGTCAAGATAGATATCTCTGGTTTTGAAGACATAAGTGATGATGTTGGGTTTTGTATAACACTTGCAAAGGAGGAATCAGTCATATTTTTACCAGGTACTAAATGTAGGTTTTAGCTTTTTTTCTTCTAGAAGTATGCTTTGTAAAGCATGTTTTTTTCTTGCATGGATGACTCCATTTTTGTGCCTTCTGTGTTTTGTTTTTGTCCCACAGGGTCTTGTCTTGGTATGAAAAATTGGATGCGCATATCTTTTGATGTCTCTCCCAGTTTTTTGGAAGAGGCATGGGACCGAGTAGAGTCCTTCTGCCAACGACATGCCAAGTATACATAATGGACTTAAAAGAGAAAACTGGAAGATCCTGTAAGAGATAAAATATTTATTGCACGTTCGAATCATGGATGTTACATCTCAATGGACCTGATCATTTATTTTCTTTCCCTGGGAAACAAGAAATGCATACCATTAACATTATTTTGAGCTCTTAATCTTACATTTCATGTTTTGTAAACTGAAGATCGTAGAAATATGTTGAACAATTCAGTGGTTTAGGTGAACTCTCAGATATGAGTATCAGCTGCTTGTGAGCAAATTTATGCATATCTTGCAATATGCATTCTTCTTTGCATGTATGTTTTGGGTTGCCCTGAATTGCATTCTAAGTCAACGTAGCAGAAAGTAGTAGAAGCATGGAATGATTCTTATTAAAAACTCTCTCTTCTCTGTCTCCAACAATTAATTTTTAGTGTTTCAGATGAGTCATGTATATTCACAGTATAATATATTTCTATCATCTTCATTTTTTATTTTTATTTTCCCCTCTTTCCATAAAGGTCCTCTTTGTTGACTTCCATTGAACCATCTTGTATGAAAAATCTGCAGTTGAGAATGAACTAATAAAACCAAGGAGCAGTTTTCTATGATAAGTTGAATAAATTCACAAGTTTTAGTAGTTTGAATAAATTCTTGCTTCCGCCTAATATGGAATAACACTATTATGACTCCCTTAAATTGATATTTTTGGTTCTTCATTATGTGGTGATATTATTCCTATGAATTCACACCCTTATAGCAACTTAAGTGGCACCGATGACATCTTGCCTTGAAGATCTATTAAATCCCTTATACCAACTCATGTGTCTTGTAGGCAGGCGAATTGACATGTCTGCATAATCAATGAATGAAGTTTTGTCATTCTGTGTTATTGTGTAGTTCGTTCGTAAAGTGTTTGACGAAGTGAGCATACGTGTAATTAAGATGTACATGTAATTAGAATGTACATGTAATTTGGATGCACATGTAATTCAAATGTCATGTAATGAGGGTGTCTTCTAATTAGATGTGTCATGTAAGGGTAGTTAGGGTTAGGTAACAGTAAGTTGCAAAATTTGGCAACTATCTCCCCTTTCTCACGAAGAGTATAAGTAGACCCATTACATTTCTTGAATACATGATCATCCATTCATCCATCTATCTATTTGTATATAAGGGTGTGTGTGGGCATGTTGTTGTCCCAAGTGTATCATTGATGGTTTGTCAGAGTATATGGTGTATTGCAGATAATTGTTGTGCAGGATACATGTGCGTAGAGTGTATCCATTTGTATTTGCAAGTTATTCCCATTGTATATTTTGTTTATTTAAGTGGTAATGGAATTGTATTGTAGTGTGTTGTATTCCATTTCTACATGTTTAATCAAAACCTCTATAATATTTGAACAATTTTGTCGATTGAAGTTGAGTTTTTTTTTTAATCAAATTGATTCACCCAAGTACCTTTCTCGTTTTAGATATCTTAAAATTTTACACTTGCCATCCTTTCAAAACAAGAAGTGCAACATTAATAATTTCTTGGATGACTCTTAGCCATTTATCACTATTCAACAAAGTAGTTTAGCATACATGAACCCACTAAGCTAACATCCAGGAATCTTGCAATTTGAACAAGGTTGAATAGGGCACCCATGCCTATGAAGGTCTTATTGTTTACCAAACAATCATTGCATTTTAAGCCAAACTGAACAATGCTAGATAATGTTACAATCAGCCCACCAAACAACATTGTTGAATATTTGCATGACAATAACAATATTATTGATAAAAGTGACACTATCATTGTTATGTATTGTGTAGCGCAACAATTTTGTACTCCACACAACCAATGAAAGTAACATATAATTGTGGAAATATCAATAATTAAAAAAAAAAACTTAGAGACCATATATGCCAACATTGATCACAGAGACAATCCATTAAGTACACACAACTCCTCTTATACACTGCTCGACCAATATGCATGTTAGATTACCAAGATAACATGCAATGTCTACAATGTACACACCCAACTCAAACGATGGAGTGAATATATACAAAGGAAGCATTGGTTGAGACAAATGGCAACTTTATAACTACCGACACTTGATAACTATATATATCAAAAATGAAAAGTACACCCACTTTATTACAATATTATGTGTCATGCACCCACATGTAACCACCTATACGTAACTATGTCAAATTATGTACAAGGACAAGATGCTTATATGCATACAAGATACATACTTTATGACTTAGTGCTATAGTGGCATGTAAGTCGTTGTCACATAATTTTTGTCACATGCAACTGCCCATTGCATGCAATTTCCCACCACCTACCCTCTAGGCCAGTCAATGTCCTCGTCGATTGTGGCATTAGTACTCATGAGTAGCTAGGTTGAACAAGAAGAGCTGGTATTGGATGTGCAAATGCACTAGCAAGAAAGGCCTCCAACCCATGCACCTCTTGAAACATGAATTAGTACTTCATTTTCTTCTCAAAGTCCATGTGCTTGGACCATTGCCTTCTCGACTTCACATCTTGCTCGAGGGAGAATATATGTTGATATTTATCCCTCATCTTGAACTTTAGGGTTTTGATCCATTAATCCCTCTATCTCATGTGCTCTTGATGTTGGCAACATAAGGAGTCAATCTCTATTTGTTGTAGTTGTCGCCGCTTCGGCTACCCCCCTCCAAATCACAACTTCTTGAGCTTCTAAGCTCACAAGATCTCTCATCCTCCAACCATTATAATTGCTTTGACAATTCATGTGATAGAGTCTTGGCTGACAACCACCACTATATGAGGTATGCTAAGCAATTGAGCTACTTGAAAGGTACCTCAAGGTCCTCCAAAATTGTATATCTCTTAACGGTAAATAGAGTCAGGTACTCAACTACTTGAGCATCCATCCAATCAATGCATGGGGAATTTTTGCACAATATTGTCATCCTAAGTGGCAACTCTAGCTACCCAAGCAAGGTCTTTGTTTATTTGTTTGTCTCATATGCTTGACTAGCTATGAAGTCCTCCAATTGATTACGATTGGTGTCATTGTGGGACCACTTATACAATGATACCTCATTAAAGGCCAAGCTATTTACCTCTATACAATGAAACCCTCAAAGTGTTTGATACTACACAAAGCGAAGTGGTGGTTGTTATTGTTGCAATAACTAACTTGCCAATGTAGCACGATGGTGAATATCCCAACAGTGGAGGAATAGAAAGACAGATTTAGAGGCCAACCAAGACTATAGTCAATTACAATGACTCATCATGTACTTGTACGAAAATCAACTATCATGCACTTGTACGACAATTAAGTCTTCTACTTGTACGACATGTTTGGTATTTATTTGTATGGCAACACTTAGACGACACTTCAACAACTCCCTTGTTGGACGATCAACAAGTGACTTGAATGACACACTGCAATCCACTTGTATTACGCTTTCGAAGACTCCAATTGTATGATAATTCACATATGATGCTCTAGACTGCAACTTCCTCGTACAATGATTTGGCTGCAACTCTTCCACACATACACACAAAACTTGATATACACAATCTACTAGACTACCAATAACAACAATATCACACAAAACTCATGTATGATCCAGATGAAGGATGAATCATCATTGTATTACTCAGCTTGTACAACAACAATAGTATAGAACATCTACTTTGGCAATACAATGCAACAATGGATACACAAACTATCCAGAATGGATGCTCTCTCTAGCATACAATGTAGTCTCTCCCGATACATGGTACTGCACAAATGAATGGGGGGTCCTATTTAACTTTAGGCCTTGACAGTTGCCAATAGTTTCCACTAGGGACACCTCACCCGTAACGACTTCCCCATTTGCACATGCATTACATACTTTATTGCATATTACATGATGTTTGCAATTAATCAACAATGATGGCATCATCCTTGATGTCACACCAAAATTGCATTTCATTTCATTTCGTTTACATTTACATGTGCATTTGGCACTTATTACTACTATATACATTATTTCTTTGGTTGGTCAAAATTGGCTCCTACATTTGCCCTCCCCTTTAAATTGGTCAATATCCTCATTGATGATTTCTTTTGCTCATGGAAACTTAAGTTCTTTTGAGGAGTAGGAACAGGTATGCCTCCAAGTTCCTGGATTTGTAGTTTCAAGGCCTCTGTTTCTCCTTTCAATCTCTTGGCATAGGTTTGGTATCGAACCCATTGCACACCTTAATGATTAACTCTCTATTTGATTTTTTTTAGTCTTGCCTTCAACTTTCCCTCTTGGCTATCATCTCCAACTGCTCAACCTTCTTAGTTGTTAGTTGATTGCAGTGTTTGAACTCTTGACTCTTCACCTCTAACAACTACTCTCTCACTGAACAATCCGACTTCAATTGCTTGCTCAACTAGTCTTGCTCTTCCTGTGCCTTAATATTCTCCTCAACTCTCTTAACTTGCTACCTCTGCTTTGGCTTCCTCCTACACTTGTCGAGTTCTTCCAATTCCTACAACTAGTTAGCTTGTTCTTCCTTTGCCATTTGGATCTTCTCCACTCCTATGGCTAACCACTAAATCAAGTATGCCAAAAAGTTTATCCTAGCATATGTCTTTACCAACTCAAGTGCAAGCTTGACATACTTGACACCTGCTTCATATTTTGGGCAAGGCCTCGAACGTACTTCATTGTTATAGACTTGTGTTGGCTACATGTGTAGTGTTTGAGTTCCTTCTAGCAATTTCTTCGCACCAATAATGTTTCTTACACTACCAATCTCCAACTCCCATGGTTGCATTTGATGGATGTCAGCAAGTTTCTTCATTTGCTCCTCATCTCGAGCCTAATGTACTAACTTACCTATCTTATTATCCACTCTCAACTACCAATGCTTACGATTCAAAACTCAGTCCGCACTCTCTCTATTTCTCCAATCATCTTACCTAAAAAGGCATCAACCTTCTCATTAATATAATCACCTAGGGTTGGTGGTTTTCTCAAATTTGTCAATTTTATTGAGAAATGCTTGCTTGCATCTTTTGTCAACTCCATGTATGTTATCTCCGGTATTTTTTTCCTCCACATCCTCTCCACCATGACTTGTCATATTACCCTTTTGAATTGGTTGTGTTTCATTAGTTGCCATTGTTTCCTACTCTCTCTATATTTTGTTCCAACAGTTGGCTCCCTTCACCTTTTTGCCATACACTAAACTTTGATGCAAACTATTTTCCTTTCTCCCATATTGCCTTCAACGTAACTGGTTTTGGTGTCACCTCCTATTATGCTAATGTGATCTCTATTTGTGCATCCTCATCTAGTGGGGGTGATCTACATGGATCCACTTGTTGTACAAATTGCAATGGTGTATAGGGAACTGTTAGTCGAGTTGAAATTCTCAAACTAAACACTCCTTGCACTATCCTCCTATGTAACCTCCACTGCAACTTGTTCCTCTACATCCACATCCATAACAACCAGTTCCTTTGCTTGCTTTGTATTCATCTCCTCCAACTATTTTACGTTCCTCTTTGTCTCATGTACTTCTTGGACAACATTGCCTTGTGGCTATTGTCTACCTACTACAACCTTCTCCTGAGTCATCCTCCTTCATGCAACGCCTTCCTGCATAGCCTGACTCTCTTGCTATGCAAGAACTTCCCTTTGCACTATTGTTTGTGGTATTCTGCTTCCTTCTCTACTATGATTGTTTTTTCTCCACTTGTTGATGCTAAGGTTGAGCTCCCAACTGCTGTTCCAACCTTCTACGTCTCTTCTCTCTTTGCATGAGATCATTCGTCTGTGTTTGCTCATCAGCTCCTTGTGAAATTGCACTTTATTCCTCTTCCAAAGCTTTCCATTCTTTCCTTTTTCTTATAGTACCCTTATTTTTCTTCACTAGGGTAGTAGGCTTTGCTAGTGGCATCACATGGAATCACTTCCATGTAGATGATTGATGCTTTAGAATAAAACTTGGTGCGTTCAACCCAGGAATCCATAATTTATCCTAACTTAACATTCATCATGATTACAATGGCATGGAAATCCATCAAAAAATTTCATGTATACTGCATTAGGAAATTATTAATGTAGTAAGACATACAGTGCCCAATTGTACACCATGCCATCCATAATCCCCTCCATATACACTATGAGCCATGTGGGTATCTCCAAGGCTCTATGTTCTCTTAATAGTTTTGACATGATCACATTCATCATACACAACTCTGGTGTCTCAATTGTTGCATCTTTAGTCTGCGGCTTCCATGCTTCAACAGTTTTTTCGCCTCCTCAGGACTGAGATCAATGAGCTTATCCATCATGTTCTTCCATTGTGACAAGTTTATCGCTTCCTTTCTCATCGATATTCTTGAATTCGACAATCCAAATATCCTCCAAAAATTACTAGGTGAGAACACCACTTGCACTTGACAATCACCAATCAAAATTCTGCTCATATGATGCTACTAATCATACGTTTGCAACATTTGTAGCAAGTACTCCTTGAAGAACTAAAAATGCAGAATCTGCAAAATGTGATGCACTCTTGAAATCTTGAATGCATTCTTCACTGGATGATCATGTGCATGTTCCTACCACTAGTTCCTACAAAACTATCCCATTGCTATTTGCCAATTCATATCCTACAAGGGTATGACCATTATCTCTTGTCCCTTGCTCTTTTTTTTGTATTGAGGTGCAACGTCTACTTCCCTCTCTTTGGGAGTGTCGGATCTTGGCCTCTCCCCAGTGTATACACCATGTTGCCTTCCCATGCTATCTCGTTAGTGTCTTGATCATGTTGTAGCATGACGATGAGTTTTATGACAGTTGGAGGAACAAATGGAATGATAGATTCCAAGGACCAACTAAGACTGAAATCATTGTTGGTACAACTACAAACATTCTTCACATTTGTACAACTCTATTTGTACAAGTTACCAACTTGCACTTGTACGACAAGTGTTGTACAACACTTGTATGACACAATCACAACCCTCTCAAATGACAATCTCCCAAAAAACTATATGTCGACAATGTCTTGTATGACAACTTTTTCAATATTCATACGATAGTGTCCCTCATACGACACTCTTGACAATTCTCATACGACACTCTAACTGCAACACTTGTACAATGACTCTCGTGCAGTTTTTTTGGACTGTAACTTCTTGCATGTATAGAACTTGGCACACATACAACCTAACCACCTACTACAACAATAGAATTACATAGACATGCTCACATAGATAGAAATGAAATGTTATTGTATTATCACTATTTGTACAACACTTGCATTACAAGTATGATCGCACTTGCAATATATAGTTTGTAAAAAATGCTCTCACGTCACAATACAATCTTGGAATCATCGTACTCTCCAATGCACAATGCTCTCTCGTACCAATAATTACCCGACAATGAATTATGGGTGCTTTTATGATTTTGGGTTGGCAGTTAGAAGCAACTATCTCCTCGAACACCTCACTCCTTAGTCATCTCCTTAATCATGTACATTACAAATGCAATACCTATAACATTTGACTTTACATTTCATATTACATTTGCATTTCATTTGACATATCATTTGACTTTCATGTACATTTGATCTACATTTTTTTTACATTAAAATTTTGTGCAACATTTACACTTATTTTCTATGTACAACGTATACTTTGGTTGTTGTCCAAAACTAGCTTCTGCATTTGCCCTCCCCTTTAGCTTGGTTGACGTCCTCATCGATGACTGTCTCTACTCATGGGAGATTGGATTATGTTGATGTCGAGGATTTGGAACATGTATGCTTCCCATCTCTTTGATATATAGCTTGAGGGCCTCCATCTCTCCCTTGAGTCTCTTGGCATAGTTTAGATATTGGTTCCACTAAATTCTATAATTGTATTCTCTTTGTTCGGTTTCTACTAACTTTGCCAATATCTCTTCCTCTTTTCAAATGCACCTTCCACCTATTTCCATACTACCTTAATATATTTCCTTACTATTTATTCCTCATGATTTGTTGCAATTGCCAGCTACTCATCCTTCTCTGCAATTAGCTTATTGCGGACCAAGAGTTCCCTTAATGAACACTCAGATTTTAGTTGTTTGATCAACTTACCCTATTCCTCAACTTCATTTCTAAGCATTGCTAGTTCTATTTCAACATTCTCCTTCATTTGCCAAACTTTTCCTCTCATTAGTTAGCCAATTCCTCCTTTGACTCATGGATTTTCTCCACTCCTTTGGCTAACCATTCAATCAAGTATGCCAAAAAGTTAATCCTGGCATATGTCTTCACTAACTCAGGTGCAAGCTTCACATACATCATAGCTACTTCATTTGCTGGACAAAGTGCCAAATTTGCCTCATCAATATACACCCTTTCTGGTTGCTTATATATTTTTCGACTTTCCTCTGGTAGGTTTTCCACTCTAATCATACTCTACACACTGCTAGTATCCAGCTCCCTTGGTTGCTTATGATGAAAATTGACAAGCTTCTTCATCTCCTCATCCTCAGCCCATTGCACTTACCTAACTTGTTTTCAACCATTAGCTTCCATCATTGCCATCCTCCAACACAATCAATTTGGTACATCATCCTCGCTCTATCCAAGGCTCTAGACGTCTTCTTAAAAAAGGCATCAACTTGTTGATTGATACAGTCCCCTAGAGCTGGCAGTTTCCTAAAATTTGGTAGTTCTACGAGGAAATGCTCACTCACATCCAAATCCATGTTTAAATCATCTTCGATGGTTGTTTCTTCTTTGTCCTCCCCACTATCACCTCTAAGGTTTATTGGTTTTATGGTTACCTTGCCCTATTATATCAATTATGCTCCATCCATAGTTTTTTCCTCAGTCACCACTTCTCCCACTCTTTTTTGTTCTTCTAGTGGTTGACTATGTTCTCTTGTACAAAAAATTCTAGACTATGATGTAGATTATTTTCCTTTCTCCCTTAGTCAACTATGATGTATTCAAAAATTAGGTTGAATTTGCTAAAATTATTCTCCTCACCAACTCTTCTGCTATGGATGTAATTTCAAAATCAGCATGCTCATCCAATGGAGGCAATCCACACCGATCCTCCTACTCCTCCAAAGCTCCTGATTTTTGAATACATTAGGTGAATTGATATTTTCTACCTGTTCATCTATTACACCTTCCACTACATCCATTGTTGTTGTATCCTCTTCTACATCCACAACAAAAATTTATTTCTATTGTTGCACTAGTCTCCCTTCTTATTCATCTTGTGCAACAATATCCTTAGGCTTCTACTCATCCATTACAACCCTTTATTGATTCATAGGTCTACTTGCAATACCTCCTTGCATAGTTTGACCCCATATTTTTCTAGGGTCCTCTTGTTGCATTGCTTTATGTGCTTTTCCATGTTGCTTGCTTCTACCCTCCACCATACTCTTTGCATTGCCACAAACACCTATTGTGTCCTGCTATAGGGGTTGTTATTATTTTGGCTGGTGTTGTGCCTAGGTTTAGTCTTCATTCACTATTTCTTTAGCCTCCTATGCCTCTTCTCCTTTTGCACCAACATTGTCCTTGGGTACACTATGACTCCATCTAAATCCTCGCTTCCTTTATCTTCCATGGGCTCTTGTGTCTTCATTTTCAGTATCTTATTTATCCTTATTAGAGGGCTAGACTTTGTTAGTGGCATCACATTGGTCCACCTAAAAATTGTCAGTGCCTAATCCAAAATATCCTTAAGAGGATTCAATTCTGGAAACTAAAACTTTTCCTGTGTCACAACATTCATCAACGATGCAATGACATGGAAAGTCATTGAAAAATCCCTTGTATACTATATCTGGAAATTCCTAATGTTGTAAATCAAGTATGATACCCAATCATATGCTATGCTAGTCATTATCACTTGTATATAGGATATGAGCCAAGTGGACATTTTTGAGGCTTTTTGCTCTCTTAAGAGTTTCAAAATGATGAAATTCATAACACACTATAGTTTTGACATTTGTAATTGCTACATATTCACTCCTCAGCTCCCATGCTTCAAAAACTTTGTTGCCTCTTCCAAAGTGATGTTGATGACCTACTAGATCATATCCCTCCATCAATTCATGTCTACTAACTCCTTTTTGATCGGTAATCCTTGATTTGGCAACCTATGTGTCCTTTTGAAGTTGCCTACTAAAAACACCACTATGACCTCTTGGTCACCAACTCTAACTCTATTAGCATTTTTCTACGGATTGTATGTCTGCAATATTTGCAACATATACTTCTTAAATAACTCTTTGTCAAAGTTTGGAATCTACAATATAAAATTCACTCCTACATCCTTAAATTTTGTCCTCAACACATGATCATTTGAACTCTTCTCCCACCATGTCCGACAAAACCCTCCTATTGGCTATACCCATGTGATATCCTACAAGGGCACTATGATCCTCTCCTTTCCCTTGTTGTTCTCTCCCTCCTGAGGTGAAGCCTCCACTTCTCGCTCCTTATAAGTGTTGGTTCTTGGTCTTTCTCTAAATTGTCTAGCATGCCTACTGCTACCTCATTTAGTGTCTAAGTCATGTTCTCTCTCTCTTCCATCAATGTGCTCTACCAATCCTCTTCTTGCACTTCCTTTGATACCTCCACAAGAACGAGGTTCTATCTGTTTCATTAGATCAAGTGGAACCCTTCTCTCTTGTTGTTCCACACTACGAATTCGTTGCTTAATACTTGCTTGTTTTTGCATCTTTTCCTTCTTAGCAACTCTAACTGATTTCTACTTCTTCTTGTATGGTACTTGTACACTACCAATTGCTTGTACAGTCCTTGTTGTACACAACTCCTACTTGTATGATAGTCATTTTTCTTATACAACCTCTCTAGTTTATATGATAGTCATTCAATCTTTTCCTTGTACGACACCATCTAAAGCCACTTGTATGATAGTGGCTCCTTCCACTTATATGTTTGACCTCCTACACTAGTGTGTATGATGTTGTCGTACAACTCACTTCCTTCACAATGATATCTTCTTCACTTGGTCGTTCGCTTATGCTTATACAATCCCTCTACCACTGCTTGTACAATAGTTATGCGTAGAGACTTGGTGTACTTTTATTGTCGGCCCCCACCTTTGTGTATACAACTACACACCTACAAACCCTTGTATGTTTTCTATAAATTTTCACTTCAACGGACGTTCATACAACTGTTCAACTTCATACGACTACAATTTTTCTCTTGCAAAACCCTCTTTGTTGCACTTTTTTTGTAATTTTCTTCCTTTTATCAATTCCTTAGGCATATCCTTGGGGTACATTCATTAGTTTTGTACTTCTCTATTAACAGGTTTTTCCCTTGTAGTGGTAACTCTTGTGTCAACATTGCAATGTCACCAACACCCTTGCATGCTTCCCTCCACACTACATCCTCCTACATTTAGCTCCATACGTGCACTCTTCGTCCTCCCTTATGTTAGCTTTTGAAGCTAAATACTTAAGATAAAATTCACCAAAATATCAATAATAAAGTTGCAATATGATATATATGATAATGGCAATATTCTAGAAGTATAAAACTCATAAATAACTTCAACAATCACTCATAAACTTGCCATTAACAAATGCTCACAAAAATGGTACAATAGCTTTGAAAGTATCAAGTGTCAAGTCATATCACATCATGTCGTGTCACTTTACATATACACATACACTACATATATAATGTAATGTGACTCTTCATATGGAGCACTCTTGGCCTTCACTCTTCTAGAGACTCTTCCACTTCCTATTCTATGGACACATGTGCACATGGATAACTATGCACATTTACAATACCAAAATACTTTGCACACTTTAATAATACTTGTGCATTTATTACATTGCATAAAGTAAATCATAACTTCTAATCTAGAACACTCTTTCCTAATCTAAGGATGTACCCAAGGTGGTACATTAGCATGTACCAAATAATGTAATATATTCCAACACCCCATGTATTACATTATTTGGTTATTGAAGAATTTAGTCTTCAATATGGATCTTCTTCTTTAGTCCCATCAAATTCTTCTTCTTCTTTTGGTTCAGTCTTCATATTGTCTTTTCTTGTCTTCTGTATTTCAAGGTGATTGATAAAACTTTTGTTTTTGAAATCTTCCATGTGTCTTTGGTGAACAAGAGATTTCATAATCTTGCAAGTCATAGGTGGATCAGAATTGATCCATTTTATTTCCATTGGCTCTTTGAATGACCTGTCTCCTTGATCTTCAAAAATGTCCAGCTTGAATTCATCGTTAGTGGATGCTTCAGAAATAAGAACTTGAAATAGACAATCTAATCTGAATATCAATTTCTCTTCAAATATTTTATAGAACTTGTCTTTATAGTAACAAGTGAAATATGAATGAGTTTTTCCTCCACAATATTTACATGGATGGAAATTCCAGCAGTTTGCTTTTTCATGACCAGATTTATTGTAGTAAGTACATTGTAAAAATATCCCAACTTCTTTATCACTTGTCTTAGAAGAATCAAGTTTATCCATTTCCCTGATAAAATAATTAAACCAACTGCTTACAACTGAAGCTATTCTATATTTGTTTCTTTCACGAATCTGTAGGACATCTTTTTGATCAATATCTTCATTAATATAGATATTATCAACTCCTTTTATCATGTCATTAGAAAATAACTCTATAGAATCTATTTTTGCCAAACCATTAGCTTGTGAATTTTTAGAAATCCTTCTAGGCCATATTGATTCTTCTCTTGTATTTTTCTTCTTATCACTCTTAGATCCAAGTAAGTTGTTGAACCATCTTAAATCCTTGAATCCTGTATAAAAATTTTCCATAGTTCCTTTTAAAATAACCTTTCTTGTAACCTTTTGATTAAAAAGAACAATTTTGAAAAACTTTAACCCTTTGATATTGACTACCTTATGACTCCCTAATCTCAAAAATATAACTTCTTCTAAATTTCTCAATCCTATGTTGATGTTGAATACCTTATAACTCCAAACTTAGAAATTTAGAAATTCCATAAAATAATATTTGCAAATTTTATAAATTTAATTTGATGTTGAAAACCTTATTACTCCAATCTAATCAAATTGCAAATATTTCAAAAATATTTTGTAAATTCAAATAATCAAATTACAAAACTTTTAAACTTATTTCTTTAACTCCTTCAAACCAAATTTCAATCCTTCATGAAATTCTCAAATAGCATTAATTTTATTTCTAAGGTTTCAAATATTGATTCTTATCCCTCCAAAATAAATAGTTTTACTTTTATCCTTAGAAAATAATAATTGTAAATTTATCTCTCCCTTATACCTCCTATTCTTTGCTTATAAATAAACTTGAATAAAATGAATTACCTTTAGCCTTGAACGTGGTAATTCTCTTTGGTCAATAGTGGTTGACTATTCCAAATGAGCACTCTCCTTTCTATGCTTTGGCTTGCCTTGAAATATTATTATATCTCCCTTTTGATTGGTCAAGTGAATTTAGTATTTTTTAGGTGCTTTGCAACGTATCTAGTCTTTGACTCTTTGACTCCCTATGTGGCTTGAATATCTCTCTTGCAATGCCAAGTGGTGTATCACTGCTTACTCCCACTCAAAATTCAATTAATGACTCCACTTACACCTCCTTCTATTTCCAGCGCATCTTTGCAAATATATGTGCTTCACTTTTAGTCTTTCCCTCTTAAAAACATGTTCTCTCCTTGAGATGGGTGCTTGAAATCCTTCAAACCTGTTGACCTCCCAAGTTATACATGCCACATGGCACTTAGACTCTTCCAATGCTCTAAATTCATCTCCTCTATTCTCCTTAAGCTCATATAACATATTCTTTCCTGGGTGGATGATAATATGACACTCTAGCCATTACTATTACCAAGTGTCTTGCTTCCAAATAAATGTTTAACACCTTATTTCAACCTTGGCACTTATTCAATACTTGAAATATTTTTTGGCTTGTCCTTTGTCTTCTCTAACATGTGTTTGTTGCATGTAATGTATCCACCAATCCTCAACACTTGTAATTTGCCCTAATTTTTAGTCCCTCTATCTTCTTTATGTATCTTTTACTTTCTTTCATAGAGAACGTATTTGATTGGCTCCTTGGATTAAAACCAATAGCTTGCTCAACGTTTTTTTATGGTGGCTCTTCTTTAGACGGTGGTGGCTTTCCCTCAAATGATAATGGTTCTTCCCTAGATGGTGGTGGGTCTTCCCATGAACGATAGTGGCTCTACCTTCTTGGATTGTGGTTGTGCTTCTTTATATGATGGTGCTTCTTCGTATGCTCACACTCTTCCTTTGGCCTATGGCCACTTAGTGTCTTTAGACACTGAAATAATCTGCTTTATTTTTAATCCTTGCTCGGTCTTTAACTTACTTAGATAAATGCTCTTACTTTATTCCCTTTACTCTAATAAATCTACACTGTTTAGATGCTAACCCCCCTATGCTTTTATGATGCTTAGTCTTGCTATCTGGTGGTGCTTTTATTTGGTGGATCTACCACCCTTTTTGGTGGCTCTTCTTCACCAACGTATTCTACAACTTTGATCCTCCTCTTGGTGTCTTTAGACACCTTAAATCTACCTCAACTTTGAGCACTATTCAATCTTTCTCTTAACTACTAGAACTTAGAATATATCTGCACTCTTATGGGCTAAAAAACAACATTCAATAATAATGTTATATCCTTCTTATTTCTCCTTTCTAAATAAAATTTTACTTAGATATTGTTGTTTTAATATTGCAGATCTTAAGATGCAAACATTGTCAACTCCTTTAACTTCCTTCTTCAGATTAATAAAAGTAATATGGTGCTCTCAAATGCTTAATATAGACCTGATTTAAATGCTTCAATAATAATTTTATGTTGCACCAATATCACATACCTTTTTTATCTCCTTTTCAGCTAGTTTCTTTGGTGATTTGATTCACCCTTTAGCAACCTTGATTTTGTAAGTTTTGCACCTTTACTCTCCTTCACTTTACTATTCCAAAACTTACCAAATTTGCAGCTCTAATTGCTGCTCAAATTCCAACTTGCTTGCTGCCCAAAAACTCTCTCAAATATGCCCTAGATTTTGCCAAAATTGCAGCTCTTTCCTTCCTCTAATGCTTTCCACAAAATCTAATTTTTATGGCTCCAAATCTTCTCCAAAACCTATGTCTTCGAACTCTAAAACTGGCAACTATTAACGCTTTCCAAATGTTGTCAGAAATTTTTCAACTCTATAATGAACTCCTCTGTTTCACTATCCAAAACCTGCAATAAATATCTCCAAAATGTTACCTTATTTCTTTGTCTCAACCTCCTTCAATATCCTGTTCAAGGGCACTCCAAAATCTGCCCAAAACCTTCCAAATCTATAGCTCAATACCTTCTTCAATTTACTATCCTTCAACCCTTCAATTTCTCCTTCAAAAATCAATAAACTTCTCCTATCAAATCAACCTTCAAAAATATTGTGGCTGTCCTTAAATTTCCCAAAATTATGGGCTCTTCAATCTTCTCTTCTCCCTCAATATTCTTGTTGAATTCTAACTTCAAATTTGATCTCCTTCACTATCTTCTTCCTCAATAATTTGAATGTCTTGAGGTCTTCAAAAACCTTCTCCAAAATTTGGCAAACTTCTTGCCAAAATTTTCTTCCTCTTGGGCTTGTTTTCAAAAGGCGATAATTCTCCCAAATAATTCTTATCGGAAACTTCTCCTTGCTTGCAATATTCTTCCTCTAGATTTCTCTACAACTCCTCCAATAGTCACTCCTTCAATTCTAATAAGGCTTTCTCTATCCTTCTTCTTCTCCTCCAAATTCTCCTGAGACCTCTTTTCCTTAGGTCTTCTAATTTTGCAATTCCTCAACTCTTCTCCTCAAAACTTCAATGAGACCTTTCCTTGGTCTCTTCAATATTCCAACTATGGAAATTCTGCAATGAGATCTCTTTCCTGGATCTCCAAAATTTGTTGCTTCTGAATTCTACAATAGAACATTTTCTTAGTCCTTATCTACCTCCAATATTCTATCTTCAATGGGAACCTCCTATGCAGGTCTCCTCAATCTTCAATCTATAGTCTTCAATCTACAATCTTCAATCTTCCAAATATATAAGTTCTTCAATATGACCTCTTTTAGGTCTCTTCAACTTCTCCAATATGTAGCCTTCAATCTCTAGTCTTCAATGAGATCTCCTCCTTGAGTCTCCTCAATCTCCAATCTTTAATGTCTACTTTTCTGCAACAAAGAACTAATCCCTACATGAGGAAAGCACATAGACTTTCAGGCAATGAAGGTGAAATTATTCTCTATCTATTGTAGGAAGCTTCTCAACTTTTAGGAGTTAATTTTCTGCAACAAGAAACTTAGACAATAACAACCAAATACATAAAAATCTCCAGAATTCTAAAATGAATAAACTTCACTAGTTATTCTCAAAACTAGTGGAAATAATTATGTGTTGAGTCCTAGTCTTCACGAGTTCTTCTTCAACCCTGTGGAAATACTCTAGCCAACTTGCAATCTAGAATCTCTTTCAATCTATCAAACTCTCCAATAGGACCTCCTTCTTGGGTCTCTTAATCTCCTCAATGTCAAGGTCTATCTTCAAGACCTGAAATCTCCTTCTATTCTGAATTTGTTCTTGGAATAGGTAAATCTTCAAACTTCTCTGGTTTTCCTTTCCAAAGGTAATCTCCTTAACTTCATTAGTTTCTCCTTAACTAGTGGAAATATCTTTTGCAACTTAAAAACCTATGCAATTAAAAATATTGTCGTGGCTCTGATACCACTATTAGTTTTTGAAGCTAAATACTTAAGATAAAATTCACCAAAATATCAATAATAAAGTTGCAATATGATATATATGATAATGGCAATATTCTAGAAGTATAAAACTCATAAATAACTTCAAAAATCACTCATAAACTTACCATTAATAAATGCTCACGAAAATGGTACAATAGCTTTGAAAGTATCAAGTAAGTGTCAAGTCATATCACATTATATCATGTCACTTTACATATACACATACACTACATATAATGTAATGTGACTCTTCATATGGAGCACTCTTGAACTTCACTCTTCTAGAGACTCTTCCACTTCCTATTCTATGGACACATGTGCACATGGACAACTATGCATATTTACAATACCAAAATACTTTGCACACTTTAATAATACTTGTGCATTTATTACATTGCATAAAGTAAATCATAACTTCTATTCTAAAACACTCTTTCCTAATCTAAGGATGTACCCAAGGTGGTACATTAGCATGTACCAAAGAATGTAATATATTCCAACACCTTATTCATCAAGCATTGAGCAAACTCTAATGCTCAAGCTTCCCTGATGCACGTATTTATAAGTTGGTGGGGGTGGTTAGCACCCATGCATAACTCAATGTTAATTGCCACCTCACCACCTTACATATAACTGACTATGTGCTTTTTCTCTTTTTCATTTTTTCTTCTTCTGATTTTTTATTTTTTCTAATTTTTTTACTTTTACTATTTTATTATTATTTTTATGCATCTAAGTTTTATCTCCATCAAACGATTTGTACGACCACATAGATTACCACTTCAACTACATCATCTATCAAAAAATCAACTTCTTCCTATTGACCATGATTTCATTCATGGTTTGTCATACAACCTCTTGCACTTGAATGATAATCTATCATACCAACACTCTCACCCTTATTTGTATTGTGATATTTTGTAGCATCATTACTTGTACGACTACTTATAATTATAAATCAAGCATAATATATACAACACACCCCATCTGTACGGTAGTCATCAATTGTACGACCACCTGTAGTACCACCTTGTGCATTTATATGGCCATTACGACTTCAACTGATATGGCCAACATTTGTATGGTAATCTATCATACAAGAATCTCCATATCTTATTGCACTTGTATGATAGGACCTCCTACATATTTCTTCTTCATTGTGCCATCATATTTGTTCCTATCTCATCCAATTTGGCTCTTCATTATCCCATATTTATCTCCATTATCGTCGTCTCCTCCACGATGATCTACCTAACTCAAACACATTTATTTATACATTTCCTTCCTCTAGGTGGGCCTCCTTGACTTGGGAATATCTATTCCTTCCTCAAGGTTTTTTGAGGTTTGTTTGTGCTCTCTATTGGTTCCTTTATCATATGTTTCTATGGCATATTCATTTTAGACATGAACTAAATGTAGTCTTGATGGGCCATCCTGATGGTTGCACCATAACTGGTCATTTGTGACATCATTAGAAAATGGTCTTGATGATCCATCCTACCCAATGCATATCCTAGAGATAGTTAGAGGGAAAAATTATTCCCTCAAACTCCCAAGAAGGAGGTCAACAAACCTCCTCCTCAAGAAGACATGATGATCTGACCAAACTGCCTAGGCTTCCTATTTCTTGTACTAGTGCTAGAATATCTAGTATTCCTCATAAAATACTTGGACCTCTTGCTTCTTCATTTCCATATATTAGAAGATCTTCCAACCTTATTTTTGTTTGCCTATCCTCATTAGATATAATCTACTTATTACTTCTTTCTATTGTCTAGGGAATAAGTTGAGATCTTGGTGTGCTTCTCCTAACTTATATCCTAACTCATGATCTTGAGCTTGTACTACTAGAATCATTCAAGCTTGTGGAAAACATATTTTTGGTATATGTTTACCAATTCCTTCCATATTCTTCTTGTTATGTAGGTGTTTTGAATATCTCTCAACAATACATCATTTTCCTTCTATCTTCTCACTCTCATTTTTTCAAGTTCATTCAACACTTATTGTATCCTTATTTGTCTTGCTTTTGGATTTGCTATCATTCTTACTATTTGCTGATTAATTTTATCCCTCATTTGTGCATTATATCTTTTAAGTTGCTCATATTATTTCTTCAATTGTTGTGTTTCAAGGCATATCCCTTGGTGTTGAAGACCAACTTGTGCTAGTAGACTCATTCATTCATGATCACTATCATCACTTCAAGGTTCATGATTAGAAGACTCTCCTCCATTCGCCATGGCCACAAATCATTGTTCTTGTTTTTCACATCCCAAAATTTCCATCCCAATCATGAGTATTTTTTTTTGTGTATAACAAACACCTATACTTGTTAGGGATTGGTCCATTCCTTTTTAACAAGGAAATTTCTAAGCTTTAGCTAAAGATCTTAAGATCACCTAACTATGTTATTTATCCATCACAATATTGAGTATGCCTTATTCCACTTAGACCCATCATGGGGTACACCCATACCCATAACTTACATATGTTTGTCTATGTAAGTGTACTAGGTTTAGTGCAAACTTAAGCTATCGATCTCATTCTCTCAATGAGCTAGTTTATCCCTTTTAATCTATCAAAAAGGCTGCACTAATATCTACATCATACATAAGTCCTATGTATGCATACTAAGCATGATGGAATCAGACTATCCATCTCATCTCCTCGATGAGCTAGCCTTTCCATATTTAGGTCTCACTCTAATCAATATTTCAAGGTTCCTCTTTTACTTGTCTCTACTAAAGTCCAATATGAAACAATTATCTTAGGTACACCAAATGCTAGTGTATATCCATAGAAAATAGATAGTTCCACCCCCATGGTGATCCTCTAGGTTCAATTTCATATAAATCTTAATAATGTTGGAATCTGATCCTTAGTGGATGAAAGGAGATTTCGGGCTACCCCACCCAATTCTTATTTATGAATATCTCCCTTGGAAAGATCTCTACATATCTTCATCAAAGTGTACTCATTAATCATCCCAAAGAATTACATATCCTAAATACAACTTTAGGAATTTATGTCCTTATTAAAACTTTAGAAGGTAAACTAGGTTCCTTTTCAATCCAAACTTATCTTTTTTCAAAAAGGATATGTAGAAAGACACTATGCTTATATGATATTCGACCGCTATCCTTCTTGAGTTATTTTCATTACATATGTTAAATAAAGTCATCATGATCCTTTATGATAAGCATAAGGGATAACAAATCACTATATTACTTTTTCCTTTAAAGAGAGTAACTCATCATTAATTCATCATAAATACATAAGATACATATATTTCATCAATGATTAAAATGTATCCTTTACATAAATGAGAACCTATTTTTAACAAACATAAATAAATCATTTATTCCCAACTTTATCACAAGATACATAGCCATAAAAGCCTTTTACAACAATACAATTCAGGCATGGTATATAGCATGTTGGATCAGTTCATTTTGACCAACATCATCATTCCTAATAATTAATTCTTCAACTAGGTAGCCTCAAAGGTTTCTCTCCCAACACGAGGAATATGCAAATAATATTTATTACAAGAGTACATCCAAATAACTAGTATTTAATGGTATTTTTAGTATCCAATCATTGACTAAAGAATGTCAAATAACTTTCTTCATTGTCCTTTGCTCAAGTATATCTTCAGTCTCATCAACTCCTAGTTCTTCTTGAATCACCGAGAAAGAAATGTCTTTTTTGTAAGGGATCATAATAGTTCCCTAGCATGAGAGTGCATTTCCTAATGCATGTATTCTTCATTGAAAGCAAAATACCATAAGATATGCTCTATTATTCCCTTTCAAATAAAATTTCAGATTTAATATGCTCACTTTCTATAAATGAGAAATTAACAAAACCACCCAGGTGTTGTAGGTGAGTTGGAGAGGAGAGGGAAATCCTCCAAGGGAGGTCCCAAGTTCAAATCTCCACCCTACCAAAAAGCTGAATTGGGTATCTAAAATCCAATTGATAATGTTGGTGCGGGCAGGGTCGGGTGTGACCCCCGGGTGACTTTGACGGTGTAGTACCCCCCTGTTCGTGGTCTCTCAGACCAAGGCGGCTCTGCAAGGGGTTTTTCGCTTAAAAAAAAAAAAATTAACAAAACCAAAATCAAAGCCATAAATTTTCTCTTGCAAGTAGCCAACTCCGTGCCTCACATTTTAAGAATATCATGAGCATACAAAAACTACCTCTTTTTTTAAATAAAAAGGTCCCCATAAACCCTTCGTTCAAATCAGATCCCATATCCATCTTCGAACATAAGCAATAATATATTATTAAACCTCCAACAAGTCACACACGGTACAGTCAAACTAATTTTTCAGGTTATTCAAAGTCTTTTACTAGATTACCACGAAGAATATACTCCATAATAGATATAAAACATACACACAAGAGTCATCGGTATTGCATGCAAGAATTACAGACATACAACATTAATAGGTAACAAAACCAATCACATATATCTTCTCATAACCATGGAGATACTTTTACTTCTAATAAATATTTATGGCATAATCAGTTACCCCCTGTATCAATTAAAAATTAACCCTTTGATTGGAAGTTGAGATTTTTAACGCATCTCTCCAACCAAAGGATATATAACAAAAGGTGATTTTAAAAAAATATTGTTTTCTACAGCTTAACTACTGATCATAGAGAACGTATTTGGTGTTATCACCAAAAGAAAATTCTACATGAATTCTATTTCATGCCTTGGGGTATTTGAGAAATAATATAATGAACCAAATTTTATTCCAAGTTACAGTAAGTCTCAAAAAAAAATATTATCATGTCGTCATGCACCTGTGGACTTAATTCATTCAGTCCAGGTCAATTCGCCATACTCTTATTCATAAATAATTTATAATAAATATTTAAGCTTATAACAATAGTGATGCAAGACACCTATCTAAGGTCTTTTCTCCAGGCATCACTAACAGGTTTCCTATGTGATCCAATCACGTCCGAGTTGAAGAACACAAGCTTATACTGAGAGGGGGGGTGAATAGTATAAGATAAAACTTTTCACTTTTCAATCCAAATGATAACAACAATAATATCAATGTAGTAATGAAACAATGCATAAATCATCACACATGAGAGACACAAATTTAACGTGGTTCACCCAATATGGGCTACATCCATGGAGAAATATTGCTTATAAATTTCTCAACAAATTTTGTGGGTACAAACCCACAGGAGACACCAATCCCCTATTACAATATTCGTGGACACCAATCCACATGAGACACCAATCCCCTCTCAATTTCGTGGACACTAATCCATAGGAGACACCAATCCCCTCTCAAATTCATGGATACCAATCCACAGGAGACACCAATCCCATCTCAAGTTCGTGAACACCAATCCACAGGAGACACCAATCCCCTCTCAAGTTCATGGACATCAATCCATAGAAGATACCAATCCCCTCTACTGGTTCGTGGACACCAATCCACAGGAGACACTAATCCCCTCTGCTCTGGTTCATGGACACCAATCCACAGGAGACACCAATCCCCTCTACTGGTTCATGGAAACCAATCCATAGGAGAAACCAATCCTCTTTGCTCTAAATACTGCTCAGATATGCTCCCAAAACCGATCACAATATTGCTCATAACTCTTACTCAACTCAACTCCAAAATATGCTCATAATACTGCTCATAACTCTTCTCAAATCAACTCCATAACTTGCTCATAAATTTTGCTCATAACTCTGCTCAAATAAGCTCTCAAATATACTCACAATATTTGTTCAAATATGCTCACAAAACCTACTCACAAAAGCGCTCAACACTGCTCCAAAACTTGCTCACAAATGTGCTCAACAATCTAATCCAAAACTTGCTTACAAACATTGCTCATCTACTCCCAAATATTGCATGCATACAATGCTCATCTATTTCCAAATCTTGCATACAAAAAAATGCTCATCTATTCCCAAATATTGCATACAAAACAATGCTCATCTATTCCCAAATCTTGCATACAAAAAAATGCTCATCTATTCCCAAATATTGCATACAAAATAATGCTCATCTATTCCCAAATCTTGCATAATGATGTCATCAAGTTCTTCACCTATTCTTCAATGTGCTTTCCTCAACTAAATTAATTCAGACGTATTCTACCCATAATTCTTTTATCTTTATGAACATATAGAGAATGATATGCATTAATAAATACCCAGTATTTTCTTCACATTCATTAAGTTTGTCACTTTCACATGTCTCACATTTATTACATCAAAAGGTAGCTTTAGTATAGCACTTGATAACTGACCTAGTAATTGTTGATTTGCACCTTTCTTTCAAAACCAATCATAGTGCACAAATCTATCCTTTTCATCTACTCCCAAAATAAATCATGAACAATGCACAATTTTTTTCTCAAATATGATCTATAACCCTTGCACATTTACTCACAATTTCAATCAAAGGCAATGCACAAATTTGTTCTCAAATCTAATCTATAATCCTTGCACATTTATTTCTAATTTCAAGCAAAAACAATGCACATCCAATAATTCCTTATACCTCCCACTATATGACAACAAAAATGTTTTCCTTAACCAAAACCACTTTGAGAAAGGAATTAAATCACCATACCTCTAAATATGCCTTAATGATGATGATCTTCTTTTGCAAGAGCCTTCCAAACCTGTCTTGACAAAAACAATTTTCCTTTTGTTTGTCCCCTCAAAATCTGATTAGCAATTCTCTTTTTCTTTTCTTGATTAGATATCAAATCAACCACTTTTAAAATCCTTATTAAAACATACACAATAAAGCTTAAAAATCACTCCTTATTTCTCCCTTTTGAAACTCACAATATAAAGCTTTATTAATAACAAAAAACCTTTATATCTCCTTTTATAACATGCAAAATACAACTTTTTAAAAATAAATACCTCATACCTTATAACTCCCTTTTATAGCATGCAAAAATTCATTTTAAAATAATCATTACACACCTTATATCTCCCACTCAAAGTATGCAAAATATAATCACAACAGACCTTATATCTCCCACTCAATTAAATCAAATAAAAATTTTGCCCTTACCTCGCATAGAAAAAACTACCAAATGCGTGTGGAGGAGATTTGACCTCCCGACTTCTGCCAACACAATGCCCTAGCATAGGCTAGGTGACCAAACGAGCTACCTTGATGGGTTGAATAAAAAGGTGCAACATAAACTATTTAAACCCTTCTTTGTTCTATCAACCAAAACAAAAATGGTGCCATGGGGATTTGACCCTACAAACTCCTGCTACACAGTTTCTTAGTGCAACCTCGACAACCAGCTAGGCTAGCCACACAGATGAGACCAGCATGAATATTATAAATTCCCTTTTTCACTTGTTGCTACCAAACATGCTCTTCTCCTCCTCTTCTACCTGTCGCTCGAATTTTGCACGAAGGAGATTTGAATTTCCATAATTGCCAAAATGAATTTGATAGCCTTTTAAATATGCATTTTATTTATCACCCAGGGAGGTCGGCTATGCATTTTATTTAGCACCTAAGGAGGTCGGCCTTAGTATTTTAAATATTTGAATTTTCAAACTTTGCATTGGTGTTCTCAAGGAGGTCGTCCAACCTTTTAACCTTTAAATATTAAAATTTTGAATTATATTTAAATCCTTTGATTTAAATATGACCACTTTTTTCAAAATTTTATATATTTAAATCCTCTTGATTTAAATATAACCCTCCACCTTAATATTTAAATTTCATTTAAATATTAAAGCATATCTCTACCTTTATGACAAATTTACCATTTCATCCTTTGAATATATTTCTACCTTTGACACCTCTGAATATATCTCTGCCTTGAAAACTCAACATCTCATCCTTGAAGATATTTCTACCGTTGACATCAATGACAACTCAATATTTCTAACATGAGTATCCATTTATAGAAAATGTAAATAAATCTAGTCTTATCATAAATGATTCGAGTACTCTACCTGTTAGTACTATGACCAGCTCCAAAAAATCCACTCTTATAATGTTCAGGAGTACAACTTCACAAGATAATATTAATATAGCTCTCTTCCCATATGAATTTCGTTATTCGAAGGAGTAATAAAAAAGTAGAGATAAACAACATCGAATTTAACTCCAAAATATGAAAATGTATCCAATAAACAATTAAATATCTAACGTATTTACTCATATGCGTATAACAGCTGAGAGACATAAAAAGAAAGTGTTTTATTTTCTTTTCAAACATGGAGAAAGTTCCACAAATCAAACAAATTTTTAGGCTATGGTTTACTTTGGTACAATCTGGAATCAAACAAAAAGAACGTCACTGCAAGTTTTCAAACCACAAGGAAAATGAGCTTTTTCAAATCCAACTTGGATACCACAAAAAGCACAATAATACAATCAAGTAATACGATCCCCTTATCGATTGCTCATTGTTGTTTTTATTCTTTCTTCCTCACCTCTTCTTTGCTGCTTGATCTCCCTTCTTCCTTCTTCCTTACATGGATAAATAAGCTTATAACAATAGTGATGCAAGATACCTATCTAAGGTATTTTAACCAGGCATCACTAACATATTTCATACGTAACCCAATCACGTTCGAGTACCCATTTTAAATAAAATGTAAATAAATCTAGCCTTATCATAAATGATTTGGGTACTCTACCTGTTAGTACTATGACCAGCTCCAAAAAATCCACTCTTATAACATTCAGGAGTACAAGTTCATAGGATAATATTGATATAGCTCTCTTCCCATATGAACTTCATTATTCTAAGGAGTAATAAAAAAGTAGAGATAAACAACACCGAGTTTAACTCCAAAACATGAAAACGTATCCAATTAATAAGTAAAGATCTAACGTATTTACTCATATGCTTATAACATCTAAGAGACATGAAAATAAATCATCTTTTCTTTTCAGACATGGAGAAAGGTCCCCAAATCAAACAAATTTTTAGGCTATGGTTTACTTTGGTACAAGCAAGAATCAAACAAAAAGAATGCAACTGCAAGTTTTCAAACCACAAGGAAAATGAGATTTTTCGAAGCCAAATTGGATACCGCAGAAAAGCACAATAAGATAGTCAAGTAATATGATCCCCTTCTTGATTTCTCATTGTCAATTTTCTTCTTCCTTCTGTGCCTCTTCTCTGCTACTTGATCTCCCTTCTTCCTTCTTTCTCACATGGATAAATAACACCCCACTCTCTATTATACATCTTTTTTGATGTCATTTGTGGTTGAGTGTTATCACAAAACAAGCACTTTGCACGTTCTCTCTCCCATTCAGAGTATGATGGAGGATCACCAGCCAGTAAGCATGATGCTATATTCACTAAAGTTCTTACCATAGTCTTAGTTGGAAATTTGAATATTGTCATTCTCTTTGTTTGCTAGTTTAACAACAAACTTATAGTAAGGTGAAATATCAACTTAGATTAACCTCGTAACATTATTAAGTACCTACTTAATGAACCTTTTCATCAAAAAGTTATTTTATTTCCCTGATAAACAAAATAAGACAAGAATCATTAATAAGGGTATTAATGAAATTCCTTATTCATTATTAAATTCAAGCAAGCAATAATAATGGTCCTTCCTTATTAATGTCAAAGCAATATTATAAATCAAAAGTTAATCCTTTGTTTTTTTAAAGGAGAAACAATAAAATAAAGCATTCCTTCTTCTTTACAATGAATCACTTTATATCAGAAATATCATCCAAATGATGATTATAAAACAACAAAAAAGTTTCATGCAAAACTTAGTATATATCCCTCATGCAAGTCATGATATGCAACTACATGAAAAGGGACATTTATCCATGTTGCCCAAAATATTCAATGAATAAATCATCACATCATTTCTCTTTCTTATGACATCCCATTCTCGATCGTGAATTCTTTCTTCCACCCATGAGAAATATTGTTCCTAAAAAAGTGCAGATCCATTAGCAACATCATATTCTTCCATAAAATATATGTTTTATAGAAACTAAACATGAAATAGTCAGTCATTCCATCAACAAAGTACATCATACTCTTCCATAAAATATATGTTTTGCAGAAATTAAACATGAAATAATAAGTCATTCATAAAAAGATAACATATAAGTTCATGAATTCATCAAATGCATAGGTTTTCCAAAGGTGGGTCATGAGATCCTACCCACCTTAGGCTAAACACAATCCTCTGTGTTTCATCAAAGTCCAAGTATTAAAACAACAATTACATTTCATTTTCAAAGAGAAATAGAAAGTGTCTCTGCATATCTACCACCTTCTCCCAAGTGGCATTTCTCTTAGAATAGTACTCCCACTGGACCTTACATTGCTCTAGATCCCCCTTCCTCATTTATTTGGAGAGAAACTTAAGGATATTCATTGGACATACCTCAATGCCCTCTGGGTCCACCATCTACAATTTAGAGAAATCCCATACATGATCAAGATTAGCAATATATTCCCTAAGCAATGATATATAGAAAGTGTCGTGAATCTTCAATAGAGTGGGTGGAAATTCGAGTATATATGCCACAAGACTAACCTCTTTTATGATTTTGAAAGGTCCAACAAAATGAAGATCTAGATTTGTGGACTTTATGGCACTCTTCTTTAGTCTCATCCTCAAGAATGCTCTGTCACCCATAGAAAAATCTCTTGGCAATCTCTTTATATTGGCATAAATTTTTTGACAATCTACAAATTACTTAAGCCTCTCTCTAATCATCTTTAACTATTTCTCCATTTCCTTAACCATGTCTAGCCCAAGCACAACCCGGTCCTTCAGATTATCCCATGACAACAGTGTCCTACACCTCCTACCATACAAAGCTTCGAATGGAGCCATGCCTAAAGCCAAATGGTGACCATTGTTGTAGGTAAATTGTACCAGGTGTAGATAGTCTTCCATAAAGACTTTTGCTTCATACAATGCATGTGAAGCATGTCTTGCAACACCTGGTTCACCCTTTCAGTTTACCCATCAGTCTTTGGATAATATGTAGAGCTGATATTTAATTTGGTGCCTATGGCCCGATGTAAAATTTTCCAAAATTTAGATGTAAACCTAGAGTCTCTATCTGAAATAATTACCTCAGGAAAACCATGAAGCCTAAATATTTCCTTGGAAAATCTATTAGCCACAATCACAACATCATCCTTGGTACTTTTAGGTATAAAATGTGCAACCTTAGTCAATCTGTCAACTACAACAAGGATTGCGTCATGTTGAAACCTGGTTTTAGGCAAACCTACAATGAAGTCCATTGAAATAACCTACCAATTTTGCATAGGTATGTTATGTGGATACAACAGTCCTACAGAGTGTCCATGTTTAGCCTTTACTTTCTGGAATTCAAGGCATTGATCAATGAATTCATTGATATCTCTCTTCATCCGCAACCAATAAATATTTTCTTCAATTTTTCTCTTATCTTTGCTCCCCTTGGGTGAGTAGTTTATGGTGATTTATGCGCTTCTTGCATGATCATTTTTCTTAAATTACCTGCTTCGAGAATTACTACTTGATCCTTAAAGCATAAAAGACCATCCTTAATGTCAAAATCCTTGCTTTCTTCAGGATTCTGTTCAAAATTTTGAGTAGTTTGGTTGTCATTGATGTCAAAAGGATATTGGTTTAATATCATTGGCATTAAGGACATCAAGTGATTTTTCCAAAAGCAAGAAGGTCTTGGAAAGGAATAGGATAAAATATTAATTTTTAATATTATATGCCTAAATAGGGCCCAAAGGATGAAGACCCGAGAAAGAATCAAGTTTAAATTAAATAATAATATTATATTATTATAATATTTCGGGCCAAATAACAAGGTGAAGAAAAACGAAGTCCAAATTGAAAAGACCCATGAGCAATTTTCAAAGGTTTAATTTAAATTAAAATATTTTAATATTTGATTAAAATTTTAATTTAAATTAATAAAGGAGGCAAATGTTTTTAAATTTAATATTTAAAAATAAAATTTGAATTTTTAAATTCGAAAAAGGGTCGACGTGAGAAATCAAAATGTGAATGTGTATTTATATAGGAAATGATTTCCATTTCCTAATATTTTGAATCACACCTTCAAATGCGAAATAGAGAATATCGAGTGTTGCATCCAAGTAGAAGACCAATTGCATTTAAAAGAGTTTGGAGGGAAACAAGACAACATAGGTCGCAAAGTGATTTGAATTCCCACTGATGGTGGTAGCGCATGTGGCAGTTGGGAGAGTGTTAAGGATTGCATAGAGAAGATTTTGGTTCGATCCATGCGATTAACATTTTGGAGGAAGAGCCTTTTGTTTGACTTGCTCGATATTTTTGTGCGATAGGTTTTGTGGGACAACGTGCATCGTGTGTCTCATGTGGGCATGCAGCCCACTTGGTGGCCTAGCTTGGAGCTAGGGTGTTGGGAGTGCAAAGGTCATGTGGTCAAATTTTCCAAATATAGTTTTTTGTGTGGGTAGAAAAACAAAGGCATGCCATTTGATTTTATTTTCAAAGGTGTTGAAAATTAAGTGTTTTAAGATTGTCGTGAGTGCTTGGGGGAGTTATAAGGTAAAGAAAAATTAAAATATTTTATTTTGATTTTTGGTGATTGAAATTTATAAGGTGTATAAGAGTTTTTTCTATGCATGTTGTTTTAATGAAATTGTTGAGTTGAATATTGTGAGTTTGGAGATTATAAGGTGTACAAAAGGATTTGTTATTTTGTATGAAAAATAATTTTTGAGAAAATTATTTTGTGGAGATCTTGAGATAGGTTGTGGTAACCTAACCCTAGTATTGGTAAGGAAAATTTAATTGTGGTCAAGACAGGTTTTGAAGATATATCTCCACCAAAATAAAAGGTATGGGTACATATTCCTTGTGATAAAAATATTGTTGGCTTGGATGTTATGAATGCTAAGTTGGAGTGAAAAGGATTGTTTGATAAGCATTGTTGAGTTTGGTTTTGAGATATCCAATATTGATTGATGAAGGTTTTTCTGGAATAAAGGTTGATGATAGAAACCTTGTTTGATAAGCATTATTGGAAATATTGAGTGAGCCTTCATGTGCATGATTAGGGTTTGTGAAAGATCATGAGTATCATTGTTATGTGAAGTTTGTTTGATAAGCATTGTTGAAAAAACTTTCATTGAGTGATTGGTTGAGTGGAGTTGATTAAGCATAATTGATTAAAAGTGTTGGAGTGATAGTTCAAGTTATGTGAAACAAATTGTTCTTTATTTCTGGATTGAGTTGAAGGAGAGATTGAAAGTGATTAAGCATTGTTGTGAGTGAAACATATTGAGTCTCTAACAATTATCTATATGTTTCTATGGTAAAAACAAGAGAGATATTGAAAGTGATTGAGCATTGTTGTGAGTGTGAAATATAACAATTCTCTAACAATTCTCTATATGTTTCTATGAAATTGGAAAAGTTCTAGTGAGGACTTGTTGAGAATATTTGAAGCAAGTCTTAGTGAGGACTTATTGAGCAGATTAGAGGTAAGTCTTGGTGAAGACTTGTGGAGCAGATTGGATAAGTTATAATGAGGACTTGTTGAGCAATTTGGACAAGTTCTAGAGAGGACTTGTGGATAAATTTGAGGCAAGTCTTTGAGAAGACTTGTGAGCAGAGTTGATTGATTGATTTTTTGAATCTTAAGTTAAGGTTTAGGGTAGATCTAGTAGAGTTTATTTGTGATTGAGTCAAGATTTGTGGTAAGGATTGAGGATAGATTTGAGGACATAGTTTTATGCAAATTTGAGGATAGGTTTGTGATAGACTAGAGATAGAGATTGAGCAGATTTGTGCTAGACCGAAGGATTGTGTTTAGTGCAGATTTGAGATAAATATTGAGAAAATTTGTACTAGACAAAAGGACTATGTTTAGTGTAGATCAGAGATAGATATTGAGTAGATTTTTGCTAGACCGAAGGATTGTGTTTAGTGCAGATTTGAGATAGAAATTGAGAAGATTTAGGCTAGATTGAAGGACTGTGTTTAGTGCAGATTAGAGATAGAGATTGAGCATATTTGTGCTATATTGAAGGACTATATTTAGTACAAATCAGAGATAGATATTAAGTAGATTTCTACTAGACCGAAGGAGTATATATTTGAGACAAAGTTGATAGTAAGCTTTGGAGGTGACAGAGCAACGGACAGTAGTCTCCAGTGGATAGAGATCCATTAGCCAAGATAGTGAGGATAGAGATATTCTGAGTGAGGATAGAGTCTTCAGTAGAGAGATATCCACAAGCCAAAGTAGTGGAGGTAATAGTCTTCTAGAGGATCACCAGCTAGAGTAAAGGAGTTATCCTGTGGATAGAGATCCACGAACCAGTTTAGGGGATTGGTGTCTCCTATGGATAGATATCCATGAACTTGATTAGGGTATTGATGTCTCATTTAGATAGAGGTCCATAAACATTTTAATAGGGAAAGGATTCCCAATATATTTGTTGAGAAAATTTTAATGAAATATTTTCTCCGTGGACATAGCCCACATTGGGTGAACCACATTAAATTGGTGTCTCTATTGTGTGTGGTGATTTATGCATTGATTTTATTACTGTTATTGATATTGCCATTGATATATTACATAATATTGTTTGGTAAAGAAAAGTAAAAAGTGGTCTTATATTGTTCACCCTCCCCCTCTCAGTATAAGCTTGTGTTATTCAATTGGTATAAGAGAGGGTTTCTACGAAAGAGTTTAAAAACTTGAAGGAAAAGCTTACAAGAACACAAATGGATTCTTAGAATGGATCTTCAGGGAATTCAGTACCATTGTTCGATGGGAAAAATTATGCACTATGGAGCACAAGGATGAAGTTTCATATAATGGCACTTGGAAATGAAATATGAGAAGCAGTTGAGAATGGATACATACCACCAACAACTCCACCTACAGATAAATATGGTAAGCTTCTACATCATTACAATTCAAGAGCAATAAATAAAATTTTGAGAGGTTTGCATGAAATAGAGTTTATAAAGGTTATGCATTGCACATCAGCAAAGGAAATTTGGAATAAGTTGCAAGGCATATATGAAGGAGATAAAAAGATCAAAAGGACAAAGTTGTAAAATTTCAAGAGAGCATTTGAAAACCTAAAGATGAAGGATGAGGAAAACATTGCGGCATATCTACTTTGTGTGGATGTTGTTAACTCCATGCAAGGACTTGGGATTAAGGTTGAGGAAACAGATGTTTGTGATAATATTCTAAGGTCACTTCCAAAAAGGTAAAAATATTTCAGCTATAGAAGAGGTAAAAGATACTAAACTTTTGAAGAGGGATGAATTACATGGTATTCTCATAGCTTTTGAAATGAGGATAAAAGAGGAACTTATTATCTAGAAGGAAGCAACCTTCAAAGTTACTAAGAAGACAAAGGGTAAGAAGTTAGATTCAAGCAATGAGTCATCCAATGATGAAGAAGTAAACTATGGTAGAAGGAACAAGGACTAAAGAAAATATAAAGGTACAAAATTAGTTAGATGTTTCAATTATGGAAAATATGGTCACTATGCATCTGATTTTCCAGAGGTTGGAAATAGCAATGATGAAGAAAAAAATGATCATAAGAATAGGAAAACAGGAAAATACGGGTACCAAAAGAAAAGCAGGGATGTATAAGGTAAGTTTTTCCAAAGGCATAAGAATATTTTCTATGTAGACAAGGCAAGTAAGAGCTCAAGTGATAGTTATGAAAGTTCCTTAGATAATGATAGAGATGAAGTACTATTTCTATCAAAATAAAAAGATGATGTTAGAAAAAGGGCACCAATGATTCTCAAGTGTTTTAGATGTGGTAACTTTGGTCATCTTAAATATAGTTGTACAAGGAATGGATTTAGTTTTAGTGATGATGAATATGAAGATACACTTGAAGGACCAGAAGAAAATTTACTTTTGGAAATAGAAGAAGAAGGAGGTGATCTTATTGAAGATAAATCAGAAAGAAATTAAGATGATCCCAAAGGCAAACAAATAGAGGAAGAATCAGATAAAGGAGAAGTTGATCTTGAGGGTGAGATTATTCATGCCCTTGATGAATTAATGGAGGTAAGAAAGCAAAACTCAAAACTCAAGCTTAAATTTTAAGAATGTGATGAAGAGAAAGGAAATATTATAGAGGATCTAACCAACTCAATAGCTAAGACAAAGAGATTCAAAGAGAAGTTAGAAGCAAAGGTTTTAGAATGTGAAAGGTTAGAGCATGAGGTAGCTTCACTAAGGAAGGAAGTAAAAGAGTCTAAGGACAAGTTACACAGGTTTGGAAGAAGCTAAGAGAAATTGGATAAGATTATCAAGACACAAAAACCTACATAAAGTAAGATAGGTCTTGGTTTTGAACAAGTACAAAGAAAACAAGGAGAAGAGTCAATATCAAGCTCTGAAGAAGAAGAAAATTTAGTAGAAGAGAGTTTAAGAGAGAGTGAGACTTATAAGGATGAGTTGGACAATAGAAAGTTCAACAAGAAAAGAAACAATGCATAAATAAGGAACATATGGAATAGGAACCAACACAGGGTAAAAGAAACTAGGATATCAATGAGGTCAAGGTAAGGTAGTTTCAATGGATGATACTTATCATGTCATAGGTTTGGGTACAAGGCTACACAGCGCAGGACACATGAAAGACAATAATATGGAAATTTTAGAAATAGGCAACTTTTTCAAGGGTATTGCTACTCTTGTAATCAGTTTGGTCACAAGGTAGTAAATTGTAGGGTTCATGAAAGGAATGGATATGGCTTCACCAGGAGAAACCCCAAGACATTTGTACCTTTAAGGAATAACAACATTAAGTGTTATAAGTACAATAATGATGGTCATACAAAAAATGGTGTAGAGCAAAAATCCCAAAGACAAGAAGGAACATGAATATTTAGAGGAATAAGAAGGATCAGTTGAGGAAGAAAGTGGACAAAGGTAAATATCAGTGTATGCTTGGAGTAGAAATACTCCCACCCTAGAATTAATCACCTCAAGAGGAGGTGGGGGAGGGGCTAAGCTAAGAGTCTCATTATTAGCCCCAAGCCCCAAAGGTGACCCTTTGCCATTGATGATAAAGGGGGAGATATTTGAGTTAATGGGAGAACATTTAGTTAGGGGGAGCAGTTTCTTCAGGAAAGCAACTTTTGAAAAAGAAAAAGGAATGGTAAAAATAAATGGGTTGACATCAATGACAAAGGGGGAGATTGTTGGGAATTTTGAGTAGTTTGGTTGTCATTAATGTCAAAAGGATATTGGTTTAATATCATTGTCATTAAGGACATCAAGTGGTTTTTCCAAAAGCAAGGTCTTGGAAAGGAATAGGATATAATATTTATTTTTAATATTATATGCCTAAAAGGGGCCCAAAGGATGAAGAACCGAGAAAGGAGAAGCAAGTGTAAATTAGATAAAAATATTTTATTATTATAATATTTCGAGTCAAATAACAAGGTGAAGAAAAACAAAGTCCAAATTGAAAAGACCCATAAGCAATTTTCAAAGGTTTAATTTAAATTAAAATATTTTAATATTTGATTAAAATTTTAATTTAAATTAATAAATGAGGCAAAGGTTTTTAAATTTAATATTTAAAAATTAAATTCGAATTTTTAAATTCAAAAAAGGGCCGACGTGAGAAATCAAAAGGTGAATGTGTATTTATATAGGAAATGATTTCCATTTCCTAATGTTTTGAATCACACCTTCAAATGTGAAAGAGAGAATATCGAGCACTACATCCAAGTAGAAGATAAATTGCATTTAAAAGAGTTTGGAGGGAAACGAGACAACATAGGTTGCAAAGTGATTTGACTTCCCATCAATGGTGGTAGCATAGGCGGTAGTTGGGAGAGTGTTAAGGCTTTCATGGAGGATATTGCGGTTCGATCCATGCGATCGACATTTTGGAGGAAGCGCCTTTCATTTGACTTGCTCGATGTTTTTGTGCGACAGGTTTTGTGGGACATCATGCACCATGTGTCTCATGTGGGCATGCAGCCCACTTGGTGGCCTAGCTTGGAGCTAGGGTGTTGAGAGTGCAAAGGTCACATGGTCGAATTTGCCAAAGATAGTTTTTTGTGTGGGCAAAAAAATCAAAGGTATGCCATTCGATTTTATTTTCAAAGGTGTTGAAAATTAAGTGTTTTAAGATTGTCGTGAGTGCTTGGGGGAGTTATAAGGTAAAGAAAAATTAAAATATTTTATTTTTATTTTTGGTGATTGAAATTTATAAGGTGTGGAGATTATAAGGTGTATAAGGGTTTTTTCTATGCATGTTGTTTTAATGAAATTGTTGAGTTGAATATTGTGAGTTTGGAGATTATAAGGTGTACAAAAGGATTTGTTATTTTGTATGAAAAAATATTTTTTTAGAGAATTATTTTGTGGAGATCTTGAGATAGGTTGTGGTAACCTAACCCTAGTATTGGTAAGAAAATTTTGATTATGGTCAAGACAGGTTTTGAAGACATATCTCCACCAAAATAAAAGGTATGGGTACATCTTCCTTGTGAGAAAAATATTGTTGGATTGGATGTTGTGAATACTAAGTTGGAGTGAAAAGGATTGTTTCATAAAAACTATTGAGTTTGGTTTTGAGATATCTAATATTGATTGATGAAGGTTTTTTTGGAATAAAGGTTGATGATAGAAACATTGTTTGATAAGCATTGTTGGAAATATTGAGTGAGCCTTCATGTGCATGATTAGGGTTTGTGAAATATCATGAGTATCATTGTTATGTGAAGTTTATTTGATAAGCATTTTTGAAAAAGCTTTCATTGAGTGATTGGTTGAGTAGATTTGATTAAGTATAAGTGATTGAAAGTGTTGGAGTGATAGTTCAAGTTTTGTGAAACAAATTGTTCTTTATTTTTGGATTGAGTTGACGGAGAGATTGAAAGTGATTAAGCATTGTTGTGAGTGAAACATATTGAGTATCTAACAATTCTCTATATGTTTCTATGGTAAAAATAAGAGAGACATTAAAAGTGATTGAGCATTATTGTGAGTGTGAAATATATTGAGTCTCTAACAATTCTCTATATGTTTTTATGATATTGGACAAGTTCTAGTGAGGACTTGTTGAGAATATTTGAAGCAAGTCTTAGTGAGGAATTGTTAAGCAGATTAGAGGTAAGTCTTGGTGAAGACTTGTGGAGCAGATTGGACAAGTTCTAGTGAGGACTTGTTGAGCAATTTGGACAAGTTCTAGAGAGGACTTGTGGACAGATTTGAGGTAAGTATTTGAGAAGACTTGTGAGCAGATTTGATTGATTGATTTGTTCAAATATTGAGTTAAGGTTTGGGGTAGATCTAGCAAAGTTGATTTGTGATTGATTCAAGCTTTGTGGTAAGGCTTGAGGATAGATTTGAGGATAGATTTTGGTATAGATTTAAGGATAGGTTTGTGCCAGACCAGAGATAGATATTGAGCAAATTTGTGCTAGATCGAAGGACTATGTTTAGTACAAATTTGAGATAGAGATTGAGCATATTTGTGCTAGATTAAAAGACTACATTTAGTGCAGATTAGAGATAGAGATTGAGCAGATTTATGTTAGACCAAAGGATTGTGTTTAGTGTAGATTTGAGACAAAGATTGAGTATATTTGTGCTAGACTGAAGGACTATGTTTAGTGTAGATTAGATACAAATATTGAGCATATTTGTGCTAGAACAAAGGACTATATTTAGTGTAGATCATAGATAGATATTGAGCAAATTTATGCTAGACCGAAGGACTGTGTTTAGTATAGATTTGAGATAGAGCTGAGAGTAAGCTTTGGGTGATAAAGTAGAGGAAAATAGTCTCCAGTGGATAGAGATCCATTATCTAGGACAGTGAGGATATATATTCTGAGTGAGGACAAAGTCTTCAGTGGAGAGAGATCCACAAGCTAGAGCAGTGGAGGTAGTAGTCTTCTAAAGGATCACCAACCAAAGCAGAGGAGAAGTAGTTCTCTTGTGGATAGAGATCCACAAACCAGTTGAGGGGATTGGTGTTTCCTATGGATAGATATCCATGAACTTGATTAGGGGATTGGTGTCTCCTTTAGAAAGAGGTCCATAATCATTGTAATAGGCAAAGTATTCCCAAGAGATTTGTTGAGAAAATTTTAGTGAAATATTTTCTCCGTGGATGTAGCCCACATTAGGTGAACCACGTTAAATTGGTGTCTCTATTGTGTGTGGTGATTTGTACATTTCTTTGATTACTACTATTGATATTGCCATTGATATATTGTATAATATTATTTGGGAAAGAAAAGTAAAAAGTGGTCTTATATAGTTCACCCCCCTCTCAGTATAAGCTTGTGTTCTTCCTTTCCATTTTGACCTAAATTTAGTTGTAATACTCATACTAATATTGCCTTTATTTGACTTGATCCATCAATTCCACATGGTTGTGGGTCAGGGTAGCAATTTACCTTCTACTTAGGGTATCTACAACCTTATTTTCCTTCTCCTTGATGTATTCGATCCCAAATTCATATTCAACGAGGAAATCCATCCATCTCCTCTTATTAGTATTGAGAAAAAGTTGAGTAAATATATACTTCAGAATCTTATGTTTATTCCTCAACTCAAAGGGTTTTCCCACTAGATAATGTCACCAAACCTTGAGAGCTTATACAACCGTTGCCAATTCTAGATCATATGTAGCATAATTGAACTCATATCTCTTTATTTTCCTTGATACATAAGCTACAACTACCCCATCCTACAAAATAACACCACCCAAACCTTCCAAAGATACATCCATGCATACTAAGAAATTACCCTGAGGGTTTTGAATCTTTAACATGGGTGTTGGGGTGAGTTTTTGTTTGAGTAATTCAAAAGCTGCTTCACAGTTATCTGACCACTTGAATTACTTCCTCTTTCTTTGAAGGTTAGTTATTGTAGGGGCTATCTTGGAGTAATCCTTCACATAAAATCTATAATAACTAGTCAAACCCATGAAGCTTCGCACTTTGGTCACATTTATGGGCATTGACCAATTTGGTATAACCTCTATCTTCTTGGGATCCACTGTGATCCCTTATGATGATATTATATGTCCTAAGTATTGTACTTCTAACACATAGAAGTTACACTTAGATAGATTATTGTATATTTGATTCTTCCTTAGCAACCCTAGTATGATTCTAAGATGTTTGTCGTGCTCCATCCTATTTTGGGAATATACCTGAATATCATCCAAAAATATAAGGATGAGTCAATCCAGATGCTTTATGAATACACTATCTATCAAGTCCATGAATATTTTTGGAGTATTTATCAGTCCAAAAGGTAATACTATAAACTCATAGTGTCTATATCGAGTTTTAAATGTCATCTTGTGGGTATCTTATTCACAAATTCTCAATTGGTGATATCCAGATTTTAAATCAATATTAGAGACGATGGTGGCATCCTTTATATGATCAAAGAGTCTTTAATTATGGGCAAGGGATATCTAATTTTTATGGTTGCCTTGTTGAGCATTCTATAATCTATTCATAATCACAAGGAGATATCTTTCTTCTTGTCAAATAGCACAGGTGCATCCCATGGTGACAAACTTGGTCTGATCAATCTCTTCTCTAGAAATCCTTGTAGATGTACCTTTAGCTCTTGCATCTAAATGGGATTCATATTATAAGGATCCCTATGTATAGGCTCTATTCCAGGTTTCATCTCAATAGTGAAATCAAATTCACATTTTGAAGGGAGTCTAGGTAAATTTTTTGGGAACATATCCCTAAATTCTTGAAGTACCGGGTGTTTCCCAAACACTTCTTCCCTCTTTTCCTCTTCAATTTCATTAAGCTTAACTACATTAGCTTTTCCTCCCCTCTTAATATCTTTATTTAATTACATTGCAAAAATTATTTGGGGTTCGAGCTCCTCTTGCTGAATGTAGACTCTCTATATTTCCTTACCATCCTTTGAATATTCCATCCACCTTTCCTGGAAGTTGATTACAACCCTATGAGTTTATAGCCAATCAATTCCTAAGATTATGTCAAAAGCATGTAGCGATGCTACATAAAGGCATCCTATGGTAATACCACTAGGAAATGTAATTTTAGTCATAGGGTAACATTGATCTACAAAGTAGGTTTGACTAGAACCATACTCGACCTTCCATCCATTTACCAAAATTCTTGGCATTTTTGGTACTTCCTTGATCAAACTAGTTGAAACAAAGCTATCAGTAGCTCCACTATCTATTAGAATTTTGACATCTTTACCAAAAATCTTACCCTTTATAGAGGAGTGGATTTTCCTTCTATATTTTGACTTCCTATTGCTATGTAGATCTTATGAGCAGGTTCCTTGTATGCAGGTTCTTTCTAAGTGGGTTCCTTTCCCTTCGAACTCGGTCCTGATTTATACTGGAAACAGTTGAAATAATGTGGTCCTTCACAATCATAGCATCCACCCTTGGATCTTAGGTGTGTTCCCTACTTCTATCTCTCTAATTTCACTTCTAATGTAGGGTTGTACTACCCCTATTGTGGTGTCTTGCTATTATTGTTGTTACGATTGTTTGCATTGTCATTTATTTCTTGAAATTTCCTCTTAAACTTTCCTTGTTTTCTATCATTTATTTTGTCATACCCCTGGAAACTTTTGTTTGTCCATTTTCTCTCCTATTTCATGAAACCAACACTATTTATTTTCTTGAGTGCCTATCATTCTTGTTTTTATGCCCTCTCATAATCAAATTAGGGCTTTAGATAGATATCTGCTTTCCTAGCCAAATCATAAGCCTTTTATAGAGTTTTAGGCTCACACATATTCACTTCATGCCCAATACTAGGATCTTCCCCTAAGATGAATTTGTGGATCTTCATATTCTCATCGTACTTGGGTACATACTTAAATAACTTAACAAATTTTTGATAATAGGCCTCCACCGTCTTATTTCCTTATCGAAGAGTGGTGAATTCCTCAAATTTCTTGGCATAAAAATGCTTCGTGAGGAACCTATATTTAAAGGCCATAAAAAAATCCTCCCATTTCAGGTCAGCTACCTCAATATTTCATTCCCCACTAAAATTTTCCCACCAATACAATCCAACACCCTATAAATGTATAGTGGCATATGATGTCTAAGTTCTTATAGAGTAATTCTTCAAGGTGAAGAATATTTCCAATTCCTTTAACCAGGCTTTCACTACATCACCCTCTACATCACCCTATTCTTCTCCATTAAACTTGGAGGATCATACATGCTTCAAATATTTAGCCATCTCAGCCTCCAACTAAACTCTAGCTTGATGTACCTTTGTAAGAGGTTCATTAGCTTGTCTAACCCTAGATCTCCCACCTTGTGAATCCTAATTCACTATGGTTTCTAACAGTTGTCTCTGTTGTTCCATATGTTCCCAAATCAAAGCAATAGTTGCAATAAGGTCCTCCCTTTAATTAGTAGGATTTCTTATACCTAAATTTTGGGTCCTATCCTCAACATTGTTCCATTGTGTCTACCTCTTCGATGGGGCAACACTTACTCTCCTTATTCTTGGTGCCATTATCCCTACTCACACACAAGAAAAAGAGTTTGTATTACCTCAAAATTTCTTCTTTGAATTGTACCACTTATTATAACTAAATAAGTCATTAGCTTGACTAAACAACAAAGTTGATTACCCTATCCCATGTAGGGTATAATCCTTATTAATAATTTCATTCCTTAAAAATCCTTTTTTCACTTAGTCTAGCTATACCTGAGTCTTATATAAGGATTATTATAGTCCTACGACCATGAGCTCTGATTCCAAAAAAACACCTATACTTGCTAGGGATTGCTCCATTCCTTCTTAACAAGGAACTTTCATAAGCTTCAACTAAATATATTAAGATCCCCTAACTATGTTATTTACCCATAACAATATTGAGTATGCCTTATTCAACTTAGACCCATCACGGGGTACACCCATCCCTACAACTTACATATGTATGTCTATGTAAGTGTACTAGGTGTAGTGCAAACTTAAGCTATCAATCTCATTCTCTCAATGAGCTAGCTTATCCCTTTTAATCTGTCAAAAAGGGTTCACTAATCTCTACATCATACATAAGTTCTTCTATGTATGTGTACTAAGCATGATGGAATCATACTATCCATTTCATCTCCTCGATGAACTAGCATTTCCATATTTAGATCTTACACTAATCAATATTTCAAGGTTCCTCTTTTACTTTTCTCTACTAAAGTCCAATATGAAACAATTATCACAAGCATGATATGCATTTGCTATATCTTCCCCAATTACTTTTTAGGTACAACAAATGCTACTGTAAAGTCCTTAGCAAATAGATAGTTCCATCCCATGGTGATCCTCTGAGTTCAATATCATAGAAATATTAATAATGTTGGAATCCAATCCTTAGTGGATGAAAGGATATTTCGGGCTACCCCACCCAATTTTTATTTTTGAATATCTCCCTTGGAAAGATCTCTATGTATATTCATCAAAGTATACTCATTAATCCTCCCAAAGAATTACGTATCCTAAATATAACTTTAGGAAGTTATGTCCTTATTAAAACTTTAGAAGGTAAACTAGGTTCCTTTTCAACCCAAACTTATCCTTTTTCAAAAAGGATATTTAGAAAGACACTACACTTATATTATTTTTGACTGCTATCCTTCTTGAGTTATTTTCATTACATATGTTAAATAAAGTCATCATGATACTTTATGATACACATAAGGGATAATAAATCACTATATTACTTTTTCCTTTAAAGAGAGTAACTAATCATTAATTTATCATAAATCCATACGATACATACATTTCATCAATGATTAAAATATCTATTTTACATAAATGAGAACCCATTTTTAACCAACATAAATAAATTATTTCATCCCAACTTTATTACAAAATATATAGTCATTAAATACTTTCACAACAATACAATTGATTCATGGTATATAGCATGTTGGATCAATTATTTTTAACCAACATCATCATTCCTAACAATTAATTCTTCAACTAGGTAGCCTCAAATATTTCTCTTCCAACATGAGGAATCTGAAAATAATGTTTATTACAAGAGTATATCCAAATAACTAGTATTCATTGGTCTTTTCAATATCTAATCATTGACTAAAGAATGTCAGTTAATAACTTTCTTCGTTGTCCTTTGCTCATGTACATATTTAATCTCATCAGCTCTGAGTTCTTCTTGAACCACTGAGAAAGAGATATTTTTTTTAAGGGATCAAAATAGTTCCCTAGCATGAGAATGCATTACTTAATGCGTGCATTCATTTCATTGAAGCATAATACCATAAGACATGCTCTATTATACCCTTTCAAGTAAAATTTTAGATTTAATAGCTCACTTTATATAAATGAAAAATTAACAAAATCAAAAGCAAAGCCATAAATTTTTCCTTGCAAGCAGTGGGCTCCAAGCCTCACTTTTTAAGAAGATCATGAGCATACAAAATTTACCTCTTAAAAAAAAAAGGTCCCCATAAAACTTTCGTTCAACTCAGATCCCATATCCATCTTAGAACATAAGAAATAATAAATTATTATACCTCCAGTAAGTCATGCATGGTACAGTCAAACTAAAGGTTCAGGTTATTTGAAGTCTTTTACTAGATTACCATGAAGACTATACTCCATAATAAATATAAAACATACACACAAGAGTCACTGGTATTGCATGCAAGAATTACGAACATACAAAATTAATAGGTAACAAAACCAATCACATATATCTTCTCATAATCATGGAGATACTTTTGCTTCCAATAAGTATTTATGGCATAATCAGTTACCCCATGTATCAATTAAAAATTAACCCTTTGAATGGAAGTCGATATTTTTACCGCATCTCTCCAACCAAAGGATATATAACAAAAGGTGATTCTAAAAAAATATCATTTTCTATAGCTTAACTATAGGTCATAGAGAACGTATTTGGTGTTATCACCAAAATGGACATCTACATGAATTCTATCTCATAACTCAGGGTATTCAAGAGATAATATAACGAATCGGATTTTATTCCAAGTTATAGTAAGTCTCCAAACTAAAGGAAAAGATATTATCAGGTCGTCATGTGCCTGTGGACTTAATTCATTCATTCCAGGTCAATTCACCATACTCTTATTCACAAATAACTTATAATAAACATTTAATCTTATAACAATAGTGATGAAAGACATCTATCTAAGGTCTTTTCACCAGGCATCACTAATAGGTTTTCTACGTAACCCAATCATGTCCAAGTACCCATTTTAAAGAAAATGTAAATAAATCTAGCCTTATCATAAATGATATGAGTACTCTACCTATTAGTGCTATGACCAACTCCATAAAATCCACTCTTATAACATTCAGGAGTACAAGTTCACGAGATAATATTGATATAGCTCTCTTCCCATGTGAACTTTGTTATTCGAAGGAGTAATAATAAAGTAGAGATAAACAACACCGATTTTAACTTCAAAACATGAAAATGTAAAAGAAAGCATCTTATTTTATTTTTAGACATGGAGAAAAGTCCACAAATCAAAAAACATTCAAGCTATGGTTTACTTCGGTACAAGCTAGAATCAAACAAAAAGAACGTCACTGCAAGTTTTCAAACCACAAGGAAAACGAGCTTATTCAAATCCAACCTGGATACCGCAAAAAAGAACAATAAGATAGTCAAGTAATACGGTCCCCTTCTCAATTGCCCACTGTACTTTTTCTTCTTCCTTCCTCACCTCTTCTTCATTTCCTGATCTCCCTTCCTCCTTCTCCCTCACATAGAGAAATAACACCCCACTCTCTATTATCCATATTTTTTTGCATCTTTTGTGGTTGAGTGTTATAAAAAAATAAGCACTCTGCATGTTCTCTCTCCCATTTGAAGTATGATGGAGGATTATTGGCCAATAAGCATAATGCTATGTTCATCAAAGTTCTTACCACAATCTTAGTTGGAAATTTGAATATTGTCATTCTCTTTGCTTGCTAGTTTAAAAACAAACTTATAGTAAGGTGAAATATCAACTAGATTAACCTCGTAAAATCATTAAGTCCCCACTTAATGAGCCTTTTCATCAAAAAAATATTTTCTTTCCCAAATAAACAAAAGAAGACATGAATCATTAATAAGGGTATTAATCCTTAGTCATTATTAAATTCAAGCAAGCAATAATAATGGTCCTTCCTTATTAATTCCAAATCAATATTGTAAATCAAAAGATAATTATTTTATTTTTTAAGGAGAAATAATAAAATCAAGAATTCCTTCTTCTTTGCAATGAATCACTTTATATCAAAATAAATCTCATCCAAATGATGATTATAAAGCAACAAACAAGTTTCATGCAAAACGCAGTATATATTTGTCATGCAAGTAATGATATGTAACTACATTAAAAGGTCATATATCCATGTTGCTTGAACTATTCAATGAATAAATCATCACATCATTTCCATTTATTATGATATCTCGTTCTCGATGGTTAAATTTTTTTTTCACCCACGAGAAATCATGTTCCTGCAAAAGTGCGGATCCATTAGCAACATCATATTCTTCCATAAAATATATGTTTTTTAGAAACTAAACATGAAATAGTGAGTCATTCCATTAACAAAGTACATCAGACTCTTCCATAAAATATATGTTTTGCAGAAACTAAACATAAAATAATCAATCATTCCATCAGAAGATAACTTATCAGTTCATGAATTCATCAAATGTATAGGTTTACCAAGGGAGGATCATGACATTGTTCTTCCAATATAGATATGAATATCACTTGCACCTACAACCTTATTTGTTATATTGGATGAGGTTCCAACTCTTATTTTTCAATGATTGGTTGCTCTCTATTTTTAGTCTCAAACAACCATCCTAGATCCAATTATTCTTTCTCTTGTAATGCACCATAATGCACCATTTACCTTATTGGTCTTGCTTGAGTTTCCTCTTTCATGGACCTCTATTATTTCAAAATTTCCTTAAGACTATTGTGGTACTTCAACTAGTCTACTTATAGTTTCCTCTTTGGCAGGTCCAATATTAACCATGTTGACTTGTGCCTTGATTGTATATGGTTTTAAACTCAACCCAGTGACCATCTTGGGACATTGTGTCCCATCCAACTGTTGAAACCTTACTGCATCATTATCCATAATTTTTACCACTTGGAAGGGTTCAAGCAATAGGGTCTTCAACTTCCTTATCTTCATTTCACTCTTGTTGTTAAATTTCAACACTAAGTCACCTAGTTTTAGCTTCAATTTTCTTAAATATTTGTTATGCCATACCTTCCTTCACCATTGCATATTCTATGTTTCCCACTAATCCATCACTCATTTATTATCTAGTTCTACAAGTGTAGCAAGCCTCTCCTTTAGGCTCACCCAGTCTCCCAAATGATTCTATACTACCACCCTCAAACTCGATATGGGAATTCTACTAGGACTATCATTTATTACCCACACATTAATTGGAATAACATGTGGTTTGTTGTTGTCTTAAGCGTTGTTCTGTATACCCACAGAATATTTGGAAACCTTTCCTTCCAATTAGCACCTTTGGCACCATAGGTATTATAAATAATTGAAACCAAAACTTTGTTTGTTGCCTTCGCTTGCCTATTTACCTTAGAATAATACATACTTGACAATGAATGAAAAATCATGAATTTGGTAGTCAACCTTTGAATTATCTCCTTGAAAAAGTATCCTCAATCACTTATCAATTGTAAGGGTATGCCAAACCTTGTAATGATAAAATCATATCATACTACATGTAAAATTATTTGGTAATGCTCTTGCCTCCACCTACTTGTCAAATATTCGGTGGTTACCATAATATACCTACACTTTATCCTTCGACTTGTTCTCAATGGTCCAAAAAAATTGATACCCCATATCTTGAAAATTTTCTATGGTTGCAATGAGTACAATGACATGAAGTTCCTCTTCAACAACTTTCTATATCTTTGGCACATATTGCATGCCTTCACATACTCCATTGCATCATGATGAAGGGTGAGCCACCATATCTCTACAAGCAACACTTTTGTTGCTATTGCATCTGGCCCCATGTGCCCTCTTGCCAAATTTTTTTGAGCCTCTCAGAGTCTTGTACTCACTTATTCCATGATACATCTCTACAAAGATCCACCAGGTTTAATTTTGTATAACAAACATGTTATTTACTGGAATGATGTTGATTTGGCAATGATGTGTTACCTTTTTGTTGTCATAATCTCCTTTGACATCTCTCTTTTTAACAAATACTCTCCAATATTATTGTACCATGACTATACTGCACTCACTACAAAAAAATGAGCATCTAGAAATTCATCCAATACTCCTTTCATAGGTTCTTGTTGAGTGGTGTTTTCACCCAATTGTGAAAGCACACTCTCCAGTAGGATCTGAGTCCCAAAATCCTCTGCTTGCAAAGAAAATAATTTCTCCAAGGTTCCTGTTATGCTGATATGATGCTTGTTCAAATGAAATGCTAGGAATACCTTAGGGTTTGCAAGTGGATGTTAACAAGGGGCACCGTGGTTTATTTAATTTGAAATTACAAGTGGACTCAAAATGAATAATATATATTCTCCTCTTTAGTTCGATGGATTTTCAGCTTGTTTATTTGAATACGATGAATTAAACCGTAGAAAATAAATTAAGGGTTTAAAAAATAAAGCAAAATAAATGAAAATGAAACTAAACTACAATCGTAATGCTGTCATCAATTCGATGAAACCGAAGATAATGAGTTTTTTTGCATGCAACCTAACCTAATGAACCTGCAAATTCGCATAATCCAAATAAATTAGGTGCTGGTTTCTAGGGTTTTTGCTGTAATTCTAGATTTAGGCATTCGCATGAAGCAACCAAGCACACTTGCATTAAAATTCACCTAAAAGCCTTAGAAATCTGGAATGAATGATAAAACATTAAATCATGCATGCACAAAATGACTCCTTTCTCATCAATGAGATGCCAACTTTCTGTATTTCGTATTTGAATGATATGTCAATTACATTTACAGGATGTTCCAGGCATAAATATTCCAAAACAAATGAAGGAAATTGCCCAAGTGCAGGCCCAGAATGGCATGAAGCCCTTGTCTCTGCAACTCTGCAAGCAACAATTTCCAACCCCTCTTTCAATCCGTGCTCTTGACTTTATAATCACCGAAATGGCTCTTCGATTCTCCCTGTGTCGCTTCGTTTCACCTTCCTGCATTTGACCTTTCAAATTCTCACCTTTTCCTTGCTTTTGATTAATGCTTGATTCTGAAACGCTTGAAATCCACCGCTGCATGTAACGCCTCTGCAATACTGACACCTGTAAGCCATGTGTCTTGCATTTTATGCATCTTCTGTAACATCTTCTCGTGCCAAAACGCAACAAAATAGTATGCAACCTGCTCACCTTTCTGGCCGCGAAAACGCGACATGTCGCGAAATCACGACGCTTTCCTCGTTCGTACGCCTCCGGCCGTTTCTGTCGTGATATCGTGACATTTTTCACCTTCGGACCTTTATGCCGCTTTCTGTCGTGATATCACGACGTTTTTCACCTTCGGACCTTCATGTCGCAAACTGTCACGATTTCGCAACCATTTTCGTTTTCGTACCCCTTAGACCGCACCCTGTCGCGAAATCATGACGCTTCTCTGCTTCGGGCACCTTTGTTGCATGCTGTCGCGATTTCGCGACATTTTTCCCTTCCGTACGCTTAAGCTTCAACCCATCGTGAAATCGCGACCATTCTCTCCTTCGAACCTTCTTTCCGCAAACTGTCACGATTTCGCTACCATTTTCTGTTTTTCGGCAGCGATGGCGCGACAGGTCACGATTTTGTGACACTTTTAACACTTAGGCATTTTTTCTTTTTCTTCATTTTTAGCATCTGGGTCACCGGGATTTCTTCTGCAAGCCTACAAAAAAAAAAAAAAAAAAGGTGGGTCCCCAATTTTGGGGTGTGTTGTGGATTAGCCACAACAAATGGCGACTCTACTGTAACATGCTCTTGAGCATTTTTAGTAAGAACCCAACCTGAAACATATCACAAACTCGAAAACATGTGTTAGCACATAAGCAATATAACAAATGCCCAAAGATCAAAAGTATATGAATCATCAGAATCATCAAGTATTAGCTCAGTGTGTGCAATGAATTTCTTTCCCTATCGTTTGAAATTGATCCACACTCCATTATCAGTTTTGCATGAATGCATATGTGAGATGGTGAATGATTTGTGTACCCTAATGAATGTGCTAGGAGATTTTGCTTTCATAAAAAGGCGTGGTCACTCTTCTAGTATTATGCACAATCATTCAAGATTTCCAAACCCTCTTAGGATCTACTAATTCATTACCTCGTTGTATCTCAAAGTTGGTTATGAGTCCCTACTATCTGGAACCCATGTGCAAGTGAATGTGAAATAAGAACTTTGGGGAATCAGACTCCCAACCAACCGAGATGAGAGTTTAACCCTATCCTTACTATTCTGATTTAGAGTTCATTACCTCACTTTAAGCAAAATAATTAAACCAATTATGGAAGAAATGGTCATGCTAGTCTAACCCTCTAGACAATCAATGGTATTGTTTTCTAGGCAAGACATGATGCCATGCATGGGCATATCTAACCCCACAATCCAAAACTTATCTCCATTTCTTTGGACCTTGGGGATGACTACCCATCCTTTGCAGAGGACAAGTAGTACGATCCTTACAATCCAAAATAATGATGAGATGGGAAAAATTTATTTATTATTTTTATTTTTTACTTCTTGGACCTTGGGGATGACTACCCATCCTGGCTAGGGACATGTAGTACGATCCTTACAATCCAAACTTTAGGTGTAAATGGAAAATATTAATTTTGTTGCTTAGACCTTGGGGATGACTACTCATCCTTTGTAGAGGACAAATAGTATGATCCTTACAATCCAAGATTTATTGTGAAATGAGACATAAGAGCTTTGGGGAATTGGATCCTCAACCTAAGCAAGATGAGAATTTATGTCCTATCCTTACTACTCCATGAAGGTCAAATCAAAGCTTTTGGGAATTGGATCCTCAACCTAAGTTCGATGAGGATTTAAACCTATCCTTACTACTCTGATTTTAGGCTTTTAAGCTCTATGGAAGTGGTCAAAACCACTGTTTTAAGGATCATGCTGCATAAATAGGATAGACATAAAATACTTCTTTCGCCCAACCTTTTCCTCCAAGTTAGGTTTTGATCATTTTGCTCAAGATCCTTTTTAATGTATGAGACGTGCTTGGTTCTAGATATCTCAAGAATCAGTTTCCAACCTTAGGATTTACTTACATATATTGTTAAAGCATATGACATATTGTATTTCATTATTTTAAAATATTGCTCGTAGGCAATCTCCAAGTTAGGTTGATTAACCAACTCATCGGTTAATCAACCGCTTTCAACTGTTTGTAAATCTTTATATTACAATCAATGAGAATGTATCAAATGCTTCGCAAGTTTCTATATGGCATCAGAGCCACGGTCGTACTGGCGGACTGGCGGACCGAAGACAAACTGGTAGACAAACCTGGATGATGCAGACAGGATCTAACCGGACGGACGACAGAGACTGGCGGGCGGACGGACTGGACAGCAGACAAAAATTGGCGGACACAGAAGACCTGACAAGCCACAGATGAGACACAGAATACCTGACAAGCCACAGACAAGCCACAGACGAGACACAGAAGACCTGACAAGCCACAGACGGACACAGAAAACCGGACGACAGAACGCGTAGACCGAGGACGGCGGATCGGGGTGGTTCGCGGTTCGGGGTGCTTCGACGGCGGCTGAGGAGGCAAAGGCAAAAGGGAGGGGGTGGTTGCCCGAAGGCAACCGAAAGGTTGTTTGTTCTCCACGGTTTTTACACCCTCCCACAGTGGTCGCATAGGCCATGTGGGATCAAGTTTTTTTTTTAAACTTCTCCGCCCTCCCAGTGTATAAAACCGGGGTGTTCCTGATTTCTTTCATCAGGGTCTCCGGCTCCTGTGGTTGGTATGGTTCTTGCTTGGCGGCAGGTTATGGTTTCGAAACCCGTCGGGGATATTTTGATGAAAGTTTTTTTTTCGTGACGCTCATGTTTTTTTTGACGCCCGGATGGTCGCATTGACGCCCGAATGGTCGCATTGACGCCCGAATGGTAGAATTGACGCCCGACACGGTCGTTTGACGATCGGCTCCTATTTTTGACGCCCGAAAGGGGCAAATGACGGCAGTGACACAGAATTGATGGTCGTTGACGCCAACAAGGTGTCATTCAAACCCAATGATGTTTTGAAGACTCCCATTTTTCCAGTTTTTTGGGGTTTTCAGGTATTTTTTTTCCACATTCTTATCTATTTTGCAAATTGAAGGGGGGATTTCACTTGATTTCACTTGCAAAATTGTCAGATAAAGGGGGGAATGTGTAATAGGAGTTATAATTTGTGGGCATTTATGATTGTTTTTTTTTGCATTTAAATACACTATTTTCTTGCATTCACAATCATAAATTAAACTAAATATAAGACCCCAAATTTATACCCTATTTGTGCAATTTATTGCACAGACAGCATTCGGTATTTGAGATACCTCTGGTCCACACTTACAGTGTAATGTCGTCGTGCTTTGGACTACTGTATTCGCCGCCTAATATAGCTGCAACAACGACGTCTGAGCTTGTTCTCTATAAATCGTCGGGGAGAAATAAGGCAAAACTTGTTTTTTTTTTTTTTCCACTTCATACCCACATCGTGATTGTTGTTAGGCGTAAATCCTGACGAAAGTTTTTTCCAAAGTGTTTAGGGGAAGTTACGCCCCACGCATGCGGAATAAAACTTTCTATGGTAGGTGTCATTAACAACACGATGCCCTTTCAGTATCGCCTATGTTCAATATATTGTGCTTCTCATATGTACTTATAGTCTCCCTCACGTAAGGGCGAGTACATATTGAGTAGTATATTGTTCATCTATACCTATAGTTTCCCTCACGTAAGGGCGGGTATATGTTGAATGGTTACAGTATAAAGATCTGGCAGGTATAAAGAAAGGGAGACCAATTGGTGATATAAGGAACCTTCATAATGGCCACCATTCATAAGTATCTCTCAGACTCACAATTGTTGAAAGGTCCTAACTTTGTTCCATGGAAGACAAAGATGAAAGCCATACTTCAGTTGGAAGATTTATGGGATGTCGTGACTGGCACTGAAACACGTCCTACATCATCAGGAACAGATCAAGATGCTTGGGATAAAAAAGACAAGAAGAGTTTTGTATTTATCTTACTTGCTACTATAGATGAGGTGCAGCCTCATATTTGTGATGCAAAAACCAGTAAGATAGCCTGGGATGCCCTGCTCACAGTTTTTGAAGGCAAGAATCAATCTTCTATCCTTCATCTTCAAACTCAACTACATAATCTCGAGATGAGTTCGGAGAAACAATTGACATATTCCTTTGCAGAGTAGCAGACTTGAAAGCAAAATTGAATGCTATGGGAAAACCTGTGGATGATGATGTCTTGAATTCTGTTATCTTGAGAGCATTACCAAGTTCCTACAAGATGTTGATCACTTCTCTCAATGTCTCTGGTAGACAAGTTTCTTTTGTGGAACTGGTAAACTTGCTTCAAACTGAAGAGGCAACTCAGGTCCATAAAGATGATATGCCTGATAATGCTCTATCCACACAACAAAGTGGTAAAAAGCAAGGTCAGTTTCAAAAAGGAGGTGCTTCTTCCAAAGGAAAAGGGAAGCAATCTCAACAACATGATACAAAATATTGCAAAATTTGTGACATGAATAACCATGACACCAACAAGTGTTGGTTTAAAAACAAGCAACCAAATGACAAAGGTCCACAGAAGAAGGGCAAGCACAAGAAAAAATACAATAAGCATAAGCAATCTAAAGGCCATGTTGCTTATGTTGAATCCAACTCTGACTCAAATTCTCCTGAGTCTGATTCAGATTCTGACTCTGAAAGAGCACACAAGGTGCTCATGACTCATACTTCGTCTTCCCAGATAGATGTTGTATGGTATATTGACTCAGGAGCTAGCAAACACATGACTGGCGATAAATCCTGGTTTGATACTTTTGTGGCGAAAGAGGGCAAGCCAGTCACGATTGCTGAAAATCAGGTATATCAAGTACAAGGAGAAGGAGATATTTCTGTGTCTCTTCCTGATGGTAAGTGTCATATTGAAAATGTTCTCTATGTTCCCCGGCTTAGCCAATAATTTGCTATCAGTTCCACAAATGTTGGATAGAAACATGGAAGTCGTGTTTCGCATTGTCCATGGCAAGAAGAGATGTTTTATCACACACAATGGTAAACATGTTGCAACTGGCTCTTACAAACATGGCTTGTTTATTCTCGATGCTATTTCCACTCCCCATGTTGCTTTGGCTGCAACTACAAAGGAGGCCACCTCTCTTTGGCATCGACGTTATGGTCATCTCAGTTCTGGATATTTGCTTGAATTACACAAATATGGGTTGGTGAAAGGTCTTCCACCCCTCTCATCTACCTTACCAGTTTGCTCGGATTGCTTAGCAGGGAAGCAACATCGAGTGCCTTTTGAAGCCAGCTCCTCCCGAGCTGCAAAACCTTTAGAGCTTGTACATACCGATCTGTGTGGTCCTATGCCAACCAGCTATGGTGGGAAAAAATATTTTCAACTATTCGTTGATGATTACTCACAGAAAATGTGGGTTTTCTTTCTTCAGTTGAAATCAGAAGCGTTTCTCTACTTTCAACAGTTCAAGAAACTTGTTGAGAAGGAGTCGGGATGTTTGATCAAGACCCTCCGCTCAGATCGAGGGGGGGAATATACCTCTGAAGAGTTTTTAGAATTTCTTAAGGAACATGGGATCAAAAGACAATTGACTACAACCTATACACCTCAGCAGAATGGAGTTGCAGAGAGAAGAAATCGTTCCATTATGGAAATGGTTCGATGTATGCTAAAAGGAGCACATCTTGAGGATCAATATTGGGCAGAAGCAGTAAATACAACATCATACCTTCTAAATAGAGCACCCACTAGAGCTCTACAAGGGAAGACTCCACAAGGAGCATGGAGTGATAAGAAACCTTCCATTGCTCATCTGAAGGTGTTTGGATGTAAAGCATTCATGCACATTCCAAAACAAAAAAGGAGGAAGCTGGATGAGAAAACCCTGCAGTGTATCTTTCTTGGTTATGATGAGTACTCAAAAGGATATCGATTGATTGATCCTAAGACTAAGAAGACACATGTAAGTAGAGATGTTATATTTGATGAAACTCTCACATCAAAAGACACATCCACAACTCGTATACCTAGATGAAGAAGAGCCTAAGAAGGAGGTTCAACTTCCACAACAAAAAACAAAAAATTCCAAAATGGTATACTAGCACTTTGAGAGATGCTAAGTTGAAATACCTTCCAGATCTATCTCTTGATAGGCCATGTACTCGCAAGATGACTCAAAATATGAGAGCAGTAAGGATCTACTTCGAGAGGTTGACGAACTTTGTCAACACTTTGATGATTTGTCACATGGGTACAGAAAATGATAGAGAGGAAGAAAAGGATGGAGAAAAAATTTATATGTCTACATTGAATACAAACGAACCCACAACGGTTCAATCTGCACTTGATGAACCACAGTGGAAAGAGGCCATGGATGTAGAACATCAATCTCTCCTTAGAAATAATACTTGGAAATTAGTCGATCTGCCAAAAGGGAAGAAACCCATAGGCTGAAAATGGGTGTTCAAAGTGAAATATAAGGCAGATGGGTCTATTGATAAGCATAAATCCCGGCTTGTTGCAAAGGGGTATGCTCAGAAAGAAGGCATAGATTATGAAGAGACTTTTGCCCCTACTGCAAAAAATGACTACCATTCGTGTACTTTGTGCCATGGCAGCTCAGTTTGGGTGGCAATTACATCATATGGATGTTAAAAGTGCTTTCTTGAATGGTGACTTACAAGAAGAAGTCTACATGACTCAACCAGAAGGATTTGTGGTCAAGGGGAAAGAACAAAAAGTATGCAAATTGATTAAATCCTTGTATGGGCTAAAACAAGCTCCTCGAGCTTGGTACATCAAGATAGACAGTCACCTTGTGCAGCATGGATTCGAAAGAAGTCCTTCAGATGCAAATCTCTATATCAAGAAAAATGGGTCTGATATAGTGATTCTTGTACTTTACGTAGATGATCTGATCATTACAAGAAGCTCAGAAAGTATGATTAGCTTAGTAAAAAAAGACTTGAAGCAATCATTTGAAATGACAGATCTAGGACTTCTGCACTATTGTCTTGGTTTAGAATTTACTCAAGAACAATTTCATATACGAGTAACACAAAAAAAATATGCCAAGACTTTAGTAGAAAAATATCGGATGACTACTTGTAAGTCCAAAGCAACTCCAATGGAGCAAGGACTTAAGTTATCTCGATATGATGAGTCACCTCGGTAGATGGAACTCTCTATCGTCGCTTGATTGGGAGTCTCCTATATTTGACAAATACCAGGCCAGATCTCAGTTTTGTTGTGGGATATCTTTCAAGATTTATGCAAGAGCCTAAGATGAGTCACTGGAAAGCAGGAAAAAGAGTTCTTCACTATGTTCATGGTAGTACAAATTATGGCCTGGAATATAGAAAGAATAATAAATTTTTCTTACTTGGATACACAGACTCAGATTATGCTGGATCTCTTGATGATCGTAAATCCACTTCTGGATATGTTTTTCATCTCGGGTCTGGACCAATCTCATGGCACAGTAAGAAACAGCATGTGGTTGCTCTATCTTCAACAGAAGCAGAATATCGTGCAGCCAGTGAAGCAGTCTGCGAGATAATGTGGTTAAGTCGCATTTTTACAAACATGGGCCTTCCAAAGAATCTTCCACTTCATTTGTTTTGCGACAATCAAGGTGTTTTGAATCTTGTAAAAAATCCAATTTTTCATGAACGTACCAAACATGTTGATACCTGATGTCATTTTATTCGGGATGAAGTTCCAAAGCACCATATACAACTCCAATACATTCCTACTGATGAGCAAGTTGCCGATATCTTTACCAAAGCACTTGGCCGTATCAAATATGAGAAATTTCGAGCAACTATTGGAATTTGCCAATAATGAAATAAGGGGGGATGTTAAAGCATATGACATATTGTATTTCATTATTTTAAAATATTGCTCGTAGGCAATCTCCAAGTTAGGTTGATTAACCAACTCATCGGTTAATCAACCGCTTTCAACTGTTTGTAAATCTTTATATTACAATCAATGAGAATGTATCAAATGCTTCGCAAGTTTCTATATATATGTTATAACACAACCCTAAGAGGATTTGACATACTTTAATGGCTTGTACCTAAGATGCATATGTAACTAAGATGAGATGTATGTAAGGTGAGATGGAACATGAATGCATTATTTCTTGAATTACAAATGGAATGAATTGTCATGCAAAACTGATTCTTTCATGCATCACAAAATCAAACAATATAACTTAAGATGCTTGTGTTACTTGTGGAGCTTTTTACAGGACAATTCCAATATTTCATATTCTCCCGATCTAGAACATAAGTTAGCATCTCAAGGCAACTTTTTCATCATCATTTTTTTTTTTTTAATAGACAAACAAAACATGTCAAATAAACACACATATTTAAATTAAAACTTATTCAATCCAAAACCAAACTGCAATCCCAAAAATGAAAATTTGAAAACACAAACCAAAAACCAAAAACCAAAAACCAAAATTTATATACAAATGTACACTATAATACAAGATGATGCAAAGCTTAGCTTATCACTTTCCTGGATCCCACACATGATTAGAACATTTCAACAAAAATATGACATAATATGCATGCCAAATTTTGTGGGAATCTAAGATCAGACCAAACAATGCAACAAATTTCCACTTGCCATGCTCACCATGCCAATTTGATTTAGTTCCAATAATACTCCCATAGGTGAGCATCAAATTACTAGAATGATTAGACAATAAATGATTTTCAATTTTATCATGTCTATTCTTTAAAATATAATCTTCATAATTCCCTCCTTGATTTAGAATTAGGCTATCCTTTTCAAATATGCAATTTTGTAAGTAGTAGCCTATTTCTACAAATTTCTTAGCCAAATCATTTTCCAAATTTGTAGGCCAATCAAATTTGTGTAACAATTTACAAGCATCTAAGATATTTACTAAATTAGGATCATTAAAAGTTTTTATCCTAGATTCAATTAGTAATTGTTGATGAATTTTATTTAACAATTCAAGTGCATCAACTTCTTTTCCATTCATTAAAACCATGTTATTAAAGGTGTGATTAAAAATTATACCTTGTTTTTCATTTACCTTTAGTGACATTTCATCACTCAAATTATTTAAATTCAAAATATGGTCATCATTTTCAATTCTCAAACACTCTTGGTCAAAGTGTATGTCAAGTAATCTGCTTTGATGATCACTTATTTGAGTTGCTTCCAATTGATCCATCTCTTTATCATTTGGTTCTAATTCTTTGTTCACTATCCATGGCATCTCTTCATTTGAATCCCCAAAATCATCATGCAAACTTGCATCCACACTTTCAATGAATTTATATTTTGTCCCCTTTTCAAATCTCGTGAATATGAGGTCTTCATATGATGTAGAAGGTTCAACATCCTGTATATCAAGTAAAATATGAGTTTCATCTATAGGGATGTGAGAAAATAATGCATTATCATATCTCCCCCAACCATTGTGAAAATTGTCATCCAAATCCATGGCATGAAATTCCATGATATTTATGACATGATCTTTTGATTCCTTCGTCAATTCTTTTTCTTCTTTGTCCTTGGTAATAGAATAATTATAATCTTCCAAAATTTGATGAGATTTGAAACCCTCTTCCAAAACATCCTCAAATTGTACAGGAGTTGTAATATCTTCCTTTGAGTAGGCAATTATGTTGTCCTATATATCAATTGGCACAAAAGTTTCATTAGTAGTTTTGGAATGAGTGAAATATTCCCACTTCTTCCAAGCATCATAATAATCCTCTTTCAAAATCAAGTGGTGGCGTTCAACTACTTCTTCAACATCTTCCAATTCATCAATGTGTTTCTCATCATATTCATCTTCATCTTCCTTAGATGGTTCAATTATTTCCAAAAGTGGGTTATTTCTTGAATTCAAATTTATAAGGCTATCATTGTCCAAATTAGTAACCCATGATTCATTATCATAATTTGGAGGGTGAAAAATTTCTTGATCTTTAATTTTACACATTTCATCAATAGTATCTTCCAAGAACAAGTGGTGAAATTCTATCATATCTTCAAATTTATTTATTGATTTTCTTTCCATTTCACTTTCAACCACTTCATTCAATTCTATGGTGGGTTCCATCCATTCACATATATCAAACATTTTTGAATTTAGAACCCCTTCATCTAGATAATCATGTATCTCTACATGATCCTCACTAGTGGATGTTGTCTTAGCAATTTGCACCTCCTTGTGGACTACATCCAAGGTGGTCATAAAATTTGGGTATTCAAATTCATCCCCTTGATCATTTACCTTAGATATCATTGGAGTGGAGGGTGCTATGTTTGATGGTTGGTGTAGGTTGGCATCAAAAGAACAATCTCTCATGTGAACATGTTGTGCCTTTTCTTCTTCAAGACCTTGCCGTTCTATCTCTTCTAAGATCTCATGGATTCTCTCTAGGGACAAACCACTCAGTTTTTCCTCAATGAGTGAAGCAAGTGTGGGGTGTATGGCTCCTAGGTATACTTTCATGGCTTCCTCTTCTAATGTGTTAAAATTTTCCCACATTTGGGAGTGCAACTCATGAAATCTTTCATTGAATTGACTCAAGGATTCATTAGACTCTTTACATATGGAGGTAAACTGATTTTTCAATATTTCTAAGTCATCCTAATTACCAAAATGATTAAGATAGGCTGCTTCTAGTTGTATCCAAGAAGTCCTAACCTCCATGGGTAGTTGGCTATACCAAAAGAATGGTCTATCATCCAAAATGTATGCAAATAACTTACAAGCCACCTCCTCATAGAAAATCTAGAATTGACATAATGCAGTCTTGTAGACATGCAGCTTTTGCAAGTATCCTAGTGGTACCTCTTGATTAAAACACCGTAAAAAATCCAATAACATTTTAGGAACATGATATGGTACCACAGGTATAGACAAACCCTTATAATGATCCTCTATTATTAATACCATTCTCTCTCTTAGAGATGTTATTTCAGCTCTCGGGGATACCCTTTGCTCCTCAAGTGTTGCCATTAGTGAACTTAAAATGTAATTTTAGAACCAAATCTGTTGAATATTCAACCTGCAATATAAAACAGAAATCCAGTTAGCATCAACTAAGAGATGTATTCATTAAAATCAAATGAAAAGTAATTGCATGAGACCAAAATTCTAAAAAATTAAATCAAATCACTTTAATTCTGTATGAACAATCAGAAAAATATACAGCATACCTGAATTGCTTAAAATAGAACAGGTAAATAAATTCAGACCGTCCTTTTTACAATCCGCTGAATGTTAGAGGACTAATGCATACAAAAATTTAAAATTATATTACACTAAAAATAAACCCGTACGGCCCTCCTAGCACCAATCCGTTGAGTGGTGTTAGAGGCCGTATATGCTAATAAAATGGACTTGAAATTTTTAGCAATGTAAAGCTCTTAAACAATTAAAAACCCGTAGCATCTAAAATCATGATAAAATAAACCCTTTTCAGGCCCTCCTTCTAGCGCCAATCTGTTGAGTGGTGTTTTCACCCAATTGTGAAAGCACACTCTCCGGTAGGATCTGAGTCCCAAAATCCTTTGCTTGCAAAGAAAATAATTTCTCCAAGGTTCCTGTTATGCTGATATGATGCTATTCAAATAAAATGCTAGGAATACCTTAGGGTTTGCAAGTGGATGTTAACAAGGGGCACTGTGGTTTATTTAATTTGAAATTACAGTGGACTCAAAATGAATAATATCTATTCTCCTCTTTAGTTCTGATGGATTTTCAACTTGTTTATTTGAATACAGTAATTAAACTGCAAAAAATAAATTAAGGGTTTAAAAAATAAAGAAAAATAAATGAAAATGAAACTAAACTACAGTCAGAATGCTGTCATCAATTCGATGAAACCAAAGATAATGAGGTTTTCTGCATGCAACCTAACCTAATGAACCTGCAAATTTGCACAATCCAAATAAATTAGGTGCTGGTTTCTAGGGTTTTTGCTGTAGTTATAGATTTAGGCATTCGCATGAAGCAACCAAGCACACTTGCATTAAACTTCACCTAAAAGCCTTAGAAATTTGGAATGAATGATAAAAAATTAAATCATGCATGCACAAAATGACTCCTTATTTCTCATCAATGAGATGCCAACTTTCTGTATTTCTGTATTTGAATGATATGTCAATTACATTTACAAGGATGTTCCAGGCATAAATATTCCGGAACAAATGAAGGAAATTGCCCAAGTGCAGGCCCGGAATGGCATGAAGCCCTTGTCTCTGCAACTCGCAAGCGGCAATTTCCAACCCCTCTTTCAATCCGCGCTCTTGACTTTATAATCACTGAAATGGCTCTTCGATTCTCCCTGTGTCGCTTCGTTTCACCGTCCTGCATTTGACCTTTCAAATTCCCGCATTTTCCTTGCTTTTGATTAATGCTCAATTCTAAAAAGCTCGAAATCCACCGCTGCATGTAACGCATCTATAATACTGACACCTGTAAGCCACGTGTCCTACATTTTTTGCGTCTTCTGTAACGTCTTCCCGTGCCAAAACGCGACAAAATAGTATGCAACCTGCTCACCTTTCTGGCCGCAAAAACGTGACATGTTGCGAAATCATGACATGTCGCGATATCGCGACGCTTTCCTCGTTCATGCGCCTCCGACCGTTTCTATCGTGATATCGCGACGTTTTTCACCTTCAGACCTTTATGCCTCTTTCTGTCGTGATATCGTGACGTTTTTCACCTTTGGACCTTCATGCCGAAAACTGTCATGATTTCGCGACCATTTTCATTTCCGTACCCCTTAAGCCGCACCCTGTCGCGAAATCACGACGCTTCTCTGCTTCGGGCACCTTTGTTGCATGCTGTCACGATTTCGTGACATTTTTCCCTTCTGTACGCTTGAGCTTCAACCCATCGCGAAATCGCGACCATTCTCTCCTTCGAACCTTCTTTTCGCAAACTGTCACGATTTCGCTACCGTTTTCTATTTTTCGGCAGCGATGGCGAGATAGGTCGTGATTTCGTGACATGTCGCGATTTCGTGACACTTTTAACACTTAGGCATTTTTTCTTTTTCTTCATTTTTAGCATCCGGGTCACCGGGATTTCTTTTGCAAGCCTGCAAAAAAAAAAAAAAGGTGGGTCCCCAATTTTGGGGTGTGTTGTGGATTAGCCAAACAGTTCTCTAGAGTGAATCCTCGATAGCTGAACCGCTATTACATGCTTCTTCCTAGGTCTCACCACTACCCAAAAGACAAACTCCTATAATGTAATTAACCACTTTCTAACTCAATTATGAATTTTTAGCTTATTGATAAGATACAACAAATCTTGATGATCTATATAGAAAGCAAAAGGATTGGGAAGCAACTAGTGTTTGAAATTTTGAACTATGTATACCATTCCCAAAGCTTCCCTCTTTGTCATGTTGTAATTATTTTCACCCTTGACAATAGTCAAATTGAAAAATAGATAAGCTGGTCAAGCCCAAATTTCCCCTCCTAGGCTAACCTCCATCCAATAGTAAAATTAGATGCATCTACATGGACATGAAAATTTTCCAATCTGAAAACACTGGAATGGGCATGCATACCAACTTTACCTTCAACTCTTCAAAGGCCTTATGATGCTTTTATATCCTTTGAAAGGAACATTATTGCATGTCAAAGCTTCCAATTGATGGGACACTTATACAAAATTCTTTATAAATCTACTATAATACCCAACATGTCCTAAGAAAGACTTTATTAAATTGAGACATCCATGACCACTACAACTCGTATTTTATCAAGATCTATCTTCAATCCTTCTTTGTAGATCACATATCCCAACAAATTCCCATGTGAAACCAACAATTTGCACTTTTTAGGATTCAATGACAGACAAGCCTTCCTACATAAACTCATGCATTCCTCCAATGCCTTCAAGTGCTCATATTTTATCCCATATAACGACCAATAATCTAAGAATATTTTGAACTTAGTCATGGATATTTTTTCAAAGATACAAAATTATCCTTTGAAATGTAAATGGATCATTGCATAATCTAGACAACATCTGGTTATATGCATATATTCCATCCTCCACTAAAATTTTTATCTTCAACCTATCCTCCTCGATGATATTGATTTGATTGTAGCCTAAAAATCCATCCAAAAATTAATAAATCTCATGTCCTACTACCTCTTCCAATATTGAATTAGTAAAAGGGATAGGAGAGGGATCCTTGATTGTTACAATATTCAAAGATAAAAAATCCACACAGATGCAGATATGGTTTACCTCATTCTTCAAGGTAATGAAAATTGACAACACCTACTCACTCACTATAACCTTAAATATTATACCTACATCTAACATTTTTTATGCTCACTAAGGCTACATACTTTGGTTTCATTCGATATGGCCTTCTTCTCACTAGTTGTGCATCTAGAATTAATGGAATTTGTTGTACACACAAATCTATGATATCCCTTGTAGGTCCTTGTATGTCCATGTGAATAAATCCTTATACTACATAAATTTTTTGAAAAGCAACAACATTCAATACTAGATCCAATTTATCTATGTAGTGGATACTCTTATCTTCATCCTCTTCACCAAGTTTTACCTAAACTATATTTATACTAAATAAAGTCATGTTTGTTTGCTTCCTTTAGTACATCAATCGGGTGTGCCAATTTCTCATCAATTACCACATCACCAATAGTGTACTTTGAAAATATCTTGGTAGAAATTCACTTCTCCTTTTCTTCTTTCTTTGGTACAGACTGCTTTTGGCTTGATTCATCCAACTCATACATAGTATATCCTCTTTCATCATGATCCATGTCCTATATTTCTTGTATACATAGATAGTGTGAGAGAAAAAAATCATAATCCTCCATTTGCCAATGGAGAAGTCCCTAATTTGAATATTCATCATCTTTTGTACATTCATGAAGTTTTCACAATACATTTGGCTCATGTTCGCTATCATTATCTAATGATGAACTCTATGATTCATCAAATATCGTAATATCTTAATTAATCGACTGGTTCTTCAAGTATATCATATATTTATGTTGTCCCTTATTAAATGTAAGATGATATTTATCCCAATTATGATTCACTCTTTCCATACATAACCATTAATGTCTCAACAATGCATCATAGGCTAGTTTTTACATGGAAATTACCATGAAGTCCATGATGAACTCTTGGTCAATAATCTTCACCTTTTGGGTAGTCAACACTCCCTTCATTTCAATGCCATATTAGTATGCACCATATAATTAGAAATTTTGAGACCACAGGAATGATGCTCTAATGTCTGTCCAAGTCTTCTTAGGCATAATATTCACACCGGACCTTACATCAACAATCAGTTGTGTCAATTTGTGATTCAACAACTCCATATGAATTGATTTCAACTTCTTCCTAGCTTCAATCATCAACATCGTTGGATTGATGAATTGATCCTTCCTTATCTTTGGTACTTCTTGATGCCATCATGGCTCCACAACCCTTCTTGTTCATTCCATCTCTCCTACCTTCTCATAAAGCTCATATACTACACCAAGCAAACTAGACAACCCCTTCACCTCAATTGTTGTGTTTAGTACTTGCACTACCAATTTTTTCTATTGATGATGAATGTACATTGGGTACTTATTCTATGGTGTTTGAATTCTTCAAATTTTTCTCTTAGAGTAGTCTTTCTTGTCTAGCCTGTTGTATTTCTTCTACTAAATCATGTGCTTCCTACCACTTCTTATCCTTGGCAGAATTCAAGTATTGCTCAGCCTTCTTTGCCTAACCCCTTGTCACAACTAGCACATGTTTATCCTTATTTTTTTGGTCCCCTATAAATTCTTCAATGTCAATGAAATTGACATTTTGTGTTCTACTAGAACTTGCTTTATTTGGGTAATTCACTTCCTTGTGGTTGCTCAGTCCATACCACCTACACATAAGCTCTACATTATTGTTTATGATATTTCATCATGTCAGTAGGTTCTAGTAATTCCTTTAAAATTATCCCCATTCCTATCATATTCTACATTTAATTATGGGTCTTCTATTTGAGTCATATTAATCAACTATATACACCTTATTGTTGATTACCTTGTTGGGGTTGCCTACCTCCACAATGATTATTCCTATATCCATCACTCATTGCTTCTTGTCCATTCTTTGAAGTATTGGGTTTGTCTTATTTTTGTTCTTTCTACACCATCATTATCTGGTGCCTTCCACTTCTTAAATGGAATGTGCAATCTCCAACTGTATGTCCCATAACTTCACATATATCACAATAAGCATTTTTTAGTTCATATTTGTATGTCCTTCTATCTTACAGTTTAAGCATAAAATTTCCTTCTCTTTCTTCTTTTATTTCTTCACCTCATTTATCATTTATTTGAGTTCCTTTTTCATCACTTGGATTGCTACATGTAAGTAATCTCTATCACTATTAGATTCATCACTTCTAAAATGACTTATCTTTGTCGCTATCAGTTTTGCTTAATTTTCTAAGTTTTGGTCTTTTTCATATTCTTCTTGATAAGTGGCAAGCGTTACTACCTTCATATTTTTCTTGTAATTGGGTAGCAAGCCATCAAAGGAACTATAGCTTATACAAGTTATTTGTTGGTTGCACCTCCATTTTAAAAATTAGTTCCATGAGTCTCCTATTATAGGAATTAACATCTTCATATTTCTTCTATTTAGTAGAGTATATTTTTCCATTGATTTCAGTATCATCTTTTAATAGCTTGAATTCATTAGTTATATCTCTCCATGTTGTGAAGTGATTCATGCTCATCCCTTTAGATGTTAGTCTATTGTGATTCATTGCAATGTAGCTAGAAGCAGTCTTAACCAAGTTCCCTTATTGTTCATTCCATTGGTATGCCATATAGTAACACATGAATGTGATGGTATGGGTCCTCTTTTCCATCACCCATAAATGGTGGATATTTTTGTTTTCCTATCACAGAGGTAATGTTTACCATTTAGGGTTGGTTATCTTCTTCTGACTCTTCTCCACTTAATGATACTTCACTTGGCACTTCTCTTGGGGGTTCTTTGTCTTGTATGTCTTCATTAGCAAACAATATTTGTTAGACTTAAAATGCATTAACACTTAACGAACTCCTTCATAAATACACAAGTGTTGGTTCTAGTCTCTTTTCCCATGCACTCTCTTGTATTTACCTTTGTACTTTATTCCCATACTTTACATTCTTTGGCAAACTCCCTCGCTATTGTGTTGGCATTACCAATTATTCAACCTTGTACCTTTGTGCACTCTACATGTTGGCATGTTGTTTTACATGAATGTATACCTCATTTTATGCTTCATTTGCTTGTTGTACCACACCTTGCACCTTGTCCTCCATTGTTAGAAATATCATATGCCACCTACTTTCATCACTAGAACTATCCTCCTCTTGAGCATTCCAACCTTGTTCCACATTCGGTTGTTCAAGTTTTGTTCTTCTTAACTGCAATTATCAGTTGAAAATTCTCTAACTTCTTATAGAATGATCATGCTTCTTCCATGATTCTTCCATAGTTACAACTCCCACGTCTTCACAATAAGGAATTTATCATCCACATCTCCAAAATTCATGCATGTTGGTCCAAACTTGAGATGACAATGGTGCCAAATGTAGCACCCATTGTTTCTTCAAACTTCAATAGATAAAATGACCCAACTTCAATTTGATAATGATGTCAAATATAGCACAATGGTGATTTTTTTATAGTTGGAGGAACAATTGGAATGACATATCCTAGGGTTCAATTAAGACTACAATAATTACTGGTCCAACTTTAAACATTCTCTACACTTGTATGACACTCTGATTACAATACTTGTACGAGACTCTGACTACAACACTTGTACGATGTCTCTTGTACAATTATCCTAGACTACAACTTCCTACACACACAATATAACAATCTACTACAACAATAGCATAACATAAACATGCTCACACAAATAAAAATGAAATTTCATTGTATTATAATTGCCTATATGACATTTGAATTACAAGTATGACTACACTTGCAATACACAAATCTCATAGAATACTCTCATTTCATAATACAATCCTAGAATCCTTGTACTCTCCAATGCATAATTCTCTCTCATACCAATGATTACCCAACAATGAAAAGGGAGCTCCTTTTATATTTTTGGGTTAACCATTAGAAGCAATTACCTCTATAGAAAACTCACCACTCAACTATCTTCTTAATAACATACATTACAAATGTAATATATTAACCTATGACATCTGACTTTACATTTCATGTTACATTTACATTTCATGTACATTTAATCCAAATTTCATTTACATTACAATTTCATATAATATTTACACTTATTTCTAATTGTAGACACCTAAAACATGTCATGTTGAGGAGGCTACTCATGTGGACACCTTTTCAGGCCATATGACTCATCTTGGACCTTTCCAAGACCTAATAGTGGTTCTAACCACTCAAATAGGGTAAACTAGTCCTTTTCAACCTAGGTCATTGTCCCTCATAGTATCTGCATGGTGGCCGCTAGAGTTGATGATGGCCCTAGAGTAGGCTGTGATTGTTGAGGATGGCCTCATATGTAACAAAATTGGGCTCCCCAATCCAAGTAAAATTTGTTACAGAGCAACTATTTTTGGACGGTTACATGCCAGAACCTTCTAGAAGCGATGCCTCACTTCCTTGAGCCTAACTGAATCTTGGGCTTGGCTTCTTCAACAAGCTAAGATGCCAATTTGGGAGGTCTATATAAGGTACCCAAAAACTTCACAAAAAAAAAATAGAATTGATCCCCAATTGATGTAACGAAGTTCTGCCCTTTTGTGATTAGAGAGCTCAATCTCTCATAAGCGTCAAGGTGCTACTTAAATTACATCATGAATATTGCACTCACATCTATGGAATGCATTGGAGTGTGAAGGAAAAATCCCATCGTTGTTCAACATCAATTCCCATGAATAAATTGTGTTTCAGAATACAACGAACCTTGAGCATCAATTCAACAATCGAATTGAACGTCACCAAGCATTGAGTGTAGAGAATAAAGTTTTTGTTTGGCAGTTGCTATGCTCGACAACGGTCCACATGTGGAGTCATTAGACTCAATGACGGCTAATAGAGCCCATAATTATGATCAATAACGACCTTACTATGATGTTTAATTTCCTCTATTTTAGCAATTAGATTAGCTTTAGCAGCCTTTAATTATGTTTTTGACATAGTTTAATAGCATTTCTTTTGATATTTCATGCATTTCTTTATTGCTTTACGTATTTTCTTTCCATTTTGCATTATCATGAAATGGGCCTCATCTTGAGAGGCTTCACATTTATTATTGATGTTTTGTAGGTGCTTATGTGTGAAGGTTACAGGCATTATCATGAGTAAGTCATCATAAAGATCATCTTTCTTGGCATTATCAAGTGGAGGTCACTAGTAAAACCCTTTATTATCAGTTCAGGAGATTACAAGATATATTTTGGAAGACATATATTGTTGGAATTATGATGTAATTTGTATCAATTTGGTGAATCCCTAAGAGGGATCTATTGTAACCCATTGTAAAGACATTTCTTGAATATTAATGAGAAGGGCAATTTCAATTTTCTATTTCTTGTCATGATGGTTACATAAATTTCATATTATCAAGTTGATTTCATTTTACATTTTTGTAGATGTTAGATATTTTTTCAATTCTACAGTGGTGATCACGGTGGGGACTATTTCCACAATTTCCTAAAAGTATTGCTAACTTGCTTTATTGTGCTATTTTGAACTTGTAGGTACCATCATTTGGAGTTGGTGTAGCTCACAATGGCTGCCACCATTACCTTTAATGGTTAGTAGGGCCACCACCTTGACCTTTGGCAACCTCAGAATAGAGTGTAGAAAATTTAATTTGTGATATTTTCATCAAACGATGGCTACACCTGTAAGTGGCTCTATACTTGATTTTGCTGTGTTTTTCCAAAAAAATATAGAGTAGCAATTTTAAGCAAAAAATATAGAGAAATTTAAAGGAAAATTTTAAGTTTCTATCTGGTTGTTGGCAATTGTTACTAGGAACAGTGGCCTCTGTTGCTAGCTGCCCTAGAAGATAGCAGCCCATAATTTTGACTGACTTTGTGTCTGACGACCTCTATTGCAGACTATTTTTCATAGAGACGACTTCTGATAAATTGATTGGTAGGATTTACCTACATGTGGTCTGCTTAAAGGTTATTTTAATTTAGGGTTGTATTTCAAGTTTCTGAAATTAAAACGCTTTTATCTTCATATTTGAAATTTTGAAACGTAATTTTATGCATTAGTGAAAAGTCATTGTATGCTCTATCTTGCATTTTTGCTTTTGCATGGAATAAAAGGAATCCATACACACATCATGTATCAGATTTTGTTAGAATTAAAGTGCACTATGCCTCTATTTTGACACTTGTCAGTTTATATTGACACTTGTCATTTATCATATAGGCCTTCTGCCTATATATGTAACACATTTTGTATCAATATACATCTTGATATTTGGACGTACTTGGGCCAAATATGTTTTTTTATTGTCTTTTTAGTGGGATATTTAACATTTGAAACATGGTAGGGACACCTTTTATTAAAACAAATGGGATACTTATTTAAGAGTGGAGGGACCATTGTTTCTTCAGATTGTATGGGTATGCAAATTGTAAGGGGATGATTTAAATATGTTTTAAACTATGGGAAGTTTATTTACAATGTGGGGGCATCTTATTTTCCACATGTGAAGTGGAAGGACATGGAAGGTCACATGGCTGTATCTTTCAAAAAAAAAATGCCCACATGAATTTCTCCTGCGTGGGAATATAAAATACTATTTTTTCAATTTTCCAGAGAGCAATCCCACCATTACGCGATGATTTTTATTTGCTTCCTAGGAGAGGCAAGTTGTTTTTTAGCAAATGAAGGCCCCATTGATGTGGAGTATAGGGGTATTTATAGTCGTTGGAAACATTTTTCTGTGACAGACACAATGGTGGTGTCATATTGTAATTTTGAGGTTGTTTCATTTGAGTTTTTCAGCCTCAATTTTTTCTACTGTGGAGTGCACTCTTGGTTGAACCTGACACTCCCAAAGCACTTGAAGTGAACCTAGTATCTAGTATTCTCCTCTTTCTACTTTGTAGATGCAGTGATGGTTACCCATGCATTCCGGTAAGATGAGGTGACTACCATAAGGACACTTATTCTAGGGACTACAAACATAGACACCCTAGACTCTATCCGAGGTTGTTTTTCGGATCTACTTTTGAAGACTACAGACGAAGACACTTCAAAAGATTCTCTTCTTTCTTCTTCTTCTCCTCCATATTTGGATCTATGGCTCATTTTATTGTATTTCATGGCTTATTTTTCTTATGTATTAAGGTGCATTTTTTGCAAATACCGACACCTTCTAGATTGATTTCACCATGAGGAGGGATTTGAAATTCATGGTGAATTTAGTCAGTGACCTACAAGAGGCAAAATCCTCTTAGGATGACCTGCAGAGGCAACAGACCTAGAAGTGGCTGACCCTGAGGCACCCATGATGACCCTGAGGCACTTAGACGGCTGACCCAGTAGCAACAGACCCATGGAAGTGGCTGACCCTGAGGCAACATACCGATATGTATACACAGTAAATCTAGCATTATTCATAGTTGGAGAGCCAAGTGCAAGGTGCACGAGCCTAGACCAAATTAGCAATAAAATAGGATGATAGGTTTCTTTCAAAAAAGCCAACATTAAGGGGGAATGTTACCTAATGTTGACTTGTTTTTTCTTTAGTTAGGATAGTGCACTTTAAGGGGGAATGTTAGAATTAAAGTGCACTATGCCTCTGTTTTGACACTTGTTAGTTTATATTAACACTTGTCATTTATCATATAGGCCTTCTACCTATATATGTAACACATTTTGTATCAATATACATCTCATTAGTTTTACTCCCAACAGATTTAACATCAGTGAGTTGGAAGTGACATCCAACCATTGATCAAGATCAATGGTGGCCTTCATCACCACCTGTTTGGCTTGTATTGTGGATTTTTGTACCCATTTGTGGCCAAGGCCAGCTCCAAGAACCATTATAGCCATGAAAAATTGCATGCACTCTTCTTCGTAAGGTGTATCATTGATCATGGTGAACTGGGTGAGGATTGGTAGGACTTGTGCTCCCTCATCGGATATGGGCTTCATCTCCATATTTTGGTGGGTTTCACAATCCAGACTTCATCACCGGATTAGTGTGTGAGAGCATACAGGTGAAAACCCTTTAACATTGAGCATTACATCAATATTTTTCAAACTCGAACAAGAGAAAGGTAAGATATTCAATGAATTATAACACACAAGCTAGTTTCTAGGAAACATAATTAATTCTTAAATGAGATAATCATTTGTATACATTGTTTATTTCCTAATTACATGCATAATAAAAACAAAATGGTCACTACATGAAGCCACACCTAGTTACCAACTGAGGCCACTAGAAATGCACAAGAAGGCTCAGAACACCTTAGATATAGCCCACATGACCAACCTTTACCTGAATGACATTCAAGCAGTCTTCACGGAGATAACTCTACCCATGGGGGATCTTCTCATCGAGAGACCCCTACTAGGAGGACTCTTGTGGGAACTCCTCATGACCATGATGAGGATCCTTCTAGACCTCATTCATCACATGTTGTTTCTAGATAAAATCTACCCAATGAGGGGCCTAACAGAGGGGTTCCATGCATCCATGTACCCCACATATCTACAAACCCTTTAGAGCTTGGGGTAGAGTACATGCCCTTGCTTAGTCGATATGGGGGAGATACTCCTCCTGACCAACCTTGGAAGACTCATAAGTTAGATCATTTAGATAGGTATGGTCCTAACGCAACCTATAGAGCCCCTTCTTCCACTCATTCTCATTTCGAGAGTGGGCGTGATGAAGATATAGTTTATCCTATACATGCGCATGGTGAGTGTTCTACACGAGCATGCCACACACCCACACCATCATCACATGAGGAAATTACCCCTAGGGTTGAACACAAAGTGAATGCAACCTCGATTGATCGAGGTAAGAGGGTAGCTATCCCTTCTACAAGAACCAAAATAGCCAAAACCCCTCGCATCAAGGTGAGAAGTCAGTGGCCTTACACAATGGATCACATAGATCGACTACCTCGGCCTAATGCTAGTCAAAGAGAGCAACTACTCCAATATCAATTGGAGGATTTGCATAATGAGCGAGAGTACTTAGACCATGAGCATGTAGAGCAACAGAGGTTACATCATCAATGTTTGTATGAACACAGACTGCATGAGGAAAGGATCCTCGAGCAAAATTTGCATGAAGAACAATCACATAGGGTAGCTCATGATGAGGTGCCCACTCCTACCACCTATAGGCAACAACACACCATGAGGTGCACTATGCATCATCAGGAGTTGCCTCCTAGGTAGATAAACACCCATCCTCTTCACACCTCAATGCATAATTCTTAGTAAAGACAATACCTAGCACCAAACCCATCGAAATATGAACCTTATGAAGAGACGAAAGTAGATGAACAGGACCAAACATATCCTGAGCCATCTTGCGAAGACTTGGTGAGTGATCAAAATCTTCCAACTCAATCAAACTGAAACCTTCCACCTCTTGCTCCCAAGAGACCTCTTTGAGAAGATGATATTATCTCATCGTAGGCTTATAAAGTGCTCACGGAGTGAATCCAATCACTCAAGAAACAAGGTGTGGTTTATCAAAAACCCACATTGAGCAAGTTATATAACCAACCCCTTAATCCATCAGTGCCTAGTCCAACTTACCCTAAGTATTTTGAGATGTCTAAGTTGGATAAATTTAGAGGGGATGATGACACCTAGGAGCACATCACAAGTTTTATGAACTTGTGCTTTCAGCTCCAAAATAATGATGCTTTGTTATTGTGCACATTTGTGATAACACTCTCTGGCTCTACCTTAGAGTGGTATAATCAATTACCTAGACATAGCATCTCTAGCTTTGAACAACTAGCTAATGCCTTTCTTGAACACTTCTCTTTCGAAGTCAAGAAGAAGGCTAACCTTTCTGACTTGTCGAATCTATGTCAATATGATGATGAGCTAGTAATGGATTACGAAAATAGATGGTGCAAGATCATGTCAAAATTACCATTTACCATTCCTATTTTTGAATTAACATGAATGTTTACTAAGAGTTACTCTAAGCATATATCATTTCTATTACAATTACAATAATACCAAACATTCGAGGAAGCTTTAGCTCAAGCCAAAGTGATTGAGGACATTAAAGTCTAGGAGGGAGAGCTAAAACTCTAAAAGAAATAATGGAATAAAAACACTCGTAACAATCCTCATCAGGAAAAACCAGCACCTATGAACCAGGTTGTTCTAAACATTCCAAAAGTAGAGAAGTCCCAACAGTAACCTAACTATCAGGCTCAACCCTCCTCTGATGCAATATAATAATCAACACCAATGTAATCAAGGGTAAGATAAACAATGTCGCACCCCTCATACATACACACCATTACCTGAGTCTTTGGCATCCTTATTTAACAGATTATGCAAGGCCAAGGTGATAACATTACCAGAAATCAAATTGCTAGATCCAGACCATCCAAAGCTGAAATGGTATAGAGAGGATCAATATTGTTCTTATCATAGATAAAATGGACATGATATCCAAGGGTGCTATGGTTTCAAGAACCTAGTACAAAATATGCTTGATAAGAACCAACTTCAAATTGATAATCCTCTAGCCCTAGATAATCAACAATTAGGAATATTCAAAGAGCCCTTGCCCAACCATGAGGTTAAGGGAAATCAAATGGGGTATGTCAATAAAATTCACACTGATCCACCCACACAGGGGTTTGTTGGCATGATTAACATAGTAACCCACAATAAGAGGTATAATCAACCTGAGCCACCTGTGGCTCCCATTCGGATACCTGCTGTGCCCTAGCAAGGGCTAGTCCAAAATCAGCTACCAGGTCCATCGGTGCAACCGATGATCACTATTAGAACTAGACTTACTCAGAGTCTACAAATGACCTCAACCAAGCTTTCAATCTATGAGCTCATTCAACAATCCCCTAGGCATAGGGAGGCACTTATGGAGATCCTTAAATCCATTGAGCTCTAGCCCTAGAATCCTAATGCTTTCACCAATTTTGTGGGGCACATCCAAAAATACAAAGAGCCTGTGATCACCTTTTATGATCATAAAATCAAATTAGTCTCAACTAATGTAGTGGATCCTCCATTGCATATCATCACTTGTATAAATCAGATTTTGTTCAAGCGAGTGTTGATCGATATGGGCTCATCGATTAACATCATTACGATGATAGCTTTAGGATATTTGAGTCTTCCAGAGTCACACATAGTGGCATCAACCTTCACATTATGAGCATTCAATGATGTGTTATGCTCAATAGTTGGCACCATAGTCTTACCTATTCAGGTGGGACTTAAAACCATATCCATTTTATGCCATGTGCTGGAAGGCACTATGCAATATAACATCTTGCTTGATCATCCTTGGATCCAAGATATGAGATGTGTCCCTTCCATTTTACATCAATGCATTAAGTACATTTATGAGGGATAGGTCCATGTCATCCCATCGGATGAAGAACCTTTCAAATATGTTAATCAGGTTAGTAATCTGAGGGAGTTCATCCTTCCATCTACGCATTTGGATATTAGACCCACATCTCCTATTAAGCATCTAGAGCATAAGTCTAAGGTAGTGCAGGTTGATCCATCCACTTCAGCACCACCATAGTCTCCCAAACCAGTTGCCACTTCTGACAAACCTTCATCATCGTCAGATCCAAAGAATAAATAGAAGCTCAAAGCACCTATGGTAGAAGAGCCTAAAGTCATCCCAAATGTAGCTACAATGGAGATTTTGACTCCCATGGAGGAGGATGATTCACCTAACCTAATGGATGATATACCTCAACCTACTTCACCTACTTCATCTACTGCATCATCCGCACCGTAGGTGATGGTTCATCTAGTTAATCCTAGGCTAGCAAAATATTTGGTTTAAAACGTAACCTTTACGCCAATAATCGAGTCCACACAAGATATGGGGAGACCTCGTGTTCCTCCATTACCCATTGGGATGGTGGTACCTCTAGGGATACCACCTAACCAAACCAATTTTATCTATGGGGGCTTTGACCAAGCCACAAATCATTCTCCTATCATCAATGATGATGATGAACCTTTTATAGGAAATATCTATTACATGTCAAACCTCGAGTTTTCTCTTAGGTATTTTGACCATTGTCATTGGCATGGTAATGGATTAGGCTTATATGAGTAGGGTCATAGAACACCCTATCAACCATAGTATCAACTACCAATAGATAAGTTTGGATTAGGGTACTCTATCTATATGTCAGATGAGCTACTAGCTATTTCCTTAGAGCACCTAAGCTTAGGCTTTGGGGAAGATATTGATTGGAATCCATATGCTGACCCCAACCCTTCTCATCTATGGAGGGATCATCACCCAGTCACCATGGTTTCTATAGAACCTCCTATGGTTTATCATGAGACCATATTTGAAGAGGAATCTGAATCAGAAGATATTCCTGAAAATGATTGGGTTAATGTAGATGATGAGTATGAGGATGCAACTAAAATTGCATATTTAGGTCCTACTCATCTTCGTCATCTCAATAATGACATAGAAGTCATTGAGCCTAAAAGACCCCTTATTGATATAGATGATATCTATCATAGGGCATTTCCCCATCTGCCTAACTTAGCATAGTTACTTCTGCCTGAGGACCCAATTGTCCTATCTCCTCCTAGAGTGGATCCTAAAATCTTGATGCCTCCTAGTCCAGACTTGGAGTATCTAGAACAAACAATAATTAATAGGTCCTACCCCTATGGCCATGGAGATTACCTTCCATCCATCAATATGATCTCCATTGATTTAATCACACCACTCCACAACCCAAGTGACCCTTCAAAGCCATTGTACCTCAACCTTGAGGCCATTGACTTTGATCACACTGCATCACCCCCATCACCTAAGGATTTCTTCCCCTATGAAGAAATGTTACAACCTTTCCATTTTACCCTAGGTTGTGCTCATGATGTCTATAATGTTGAGGTTGAACCTGACATGGTAGATCACCTGAACCCAGTAGATGACATCCATTTGATCCCTACACCTCACCAGCTTGAGGAGGGATCCCACATGTCAGTAGAGGAGACTTTCGAAGTGGATATTAGTTCAGATCCCAACCATCCTAAGAAATTCAAGTTTGGAGAAAGTCTATCTCCTAAGGAATGAGCCATCCTCATACCTCTATTGATAGATAGACCTAACCTTTTTGCTTGGACGTACAAAGACATGTCGGGTCTAGATCCAAAATTGGTTACACATAACCTTTCATTGGACCCTACTATGAAACCGGTCAAGAAAAATCTTAGGAAGATGCATCCAACCATCGCTTTGATGGTGAAATATGAATTGCAAAAGTTTTTGGATGTAGAGTTCATTCAGCCCATCGACTATCTGAGAATGGGTATCAAACATGGTACCTATAGGAAAACCTGATGGGAGGATCCATATTTGTATGGATTTTAGAGACCTTAATAAGGCAACACCAAAGGATGCATTCCCATTGCCAAACATTGATGCTCTTGTAGATGCAACCATAGGTCATGAGATGTTATCTCTCATGGATGGTTTTTCTAGCTATAATCAGATTTGGGTCAAACTCGAGGATCAACATAAAACAACCTTTACCACTCCATGGGGTACATTTTGCTACAAAGTTATGCCATTCGGCCTCAAAAATATTGGTGCCACATATCAATGGGCCATGACATACATTTTCCATGACTATATGCATAAAATCTTAGAGGATTATATTGATGATTTGCTTGCCAAGTCATTATTGTATGAAGAGCATGCAGATGTTCTACGAAAAGTCTTCGATCACCTGATAGAGCATAATGTCAGGTTGAACCCCAAGAAATATGTTTTCGGTGTTACATCAGGAAAAATCTTGGGATTCATCATCTCTAAATGAGGGATCGAAGTCGATCTAACAAAGTTCAAAGCTATCTTAGAAATGCTTCCCCCAACAAACATTAAAGAACTTCGAAGCCTACAGGGTAAAGTAGCATCCATTAAGTACTTCATAGCATAGTTATCGGATAAATATCGACCCATGAATCGACTGCTACACAAGGGGGTCCCATTCAATTGGGATGAAGACTATCAGAAAGCCTTTGTTGAGATCAAATAGTACCTAGCATCACCACCAATGTTAGCTCCACCTCGACTAGGTGTACCTTTTTTGTTATATATATCAACCATGAACTTTGCCCTAGGGACCATGTTAGCCCATAAGAACAAAGAAGACAAAGAACAAGCTATATATTATATTAGTCACACCTTGGTCAACTATGAGCTAAAATATGCATACATTGAAAAGCTCTGTTTAGCAGTGGTTTTTGCTACTAAGAAGTTGCACCACTATATGCTAAGTCATACTACGTATGTCATATCCAAACAAAATCCTTTGTAGTACATGATGAGTCAAACATATCATAATACATATATTACAAAGTGGATCATGCTATTGATAGAATTTGATCTTGAATTCATTAGTCAAAATTCCATCAAAGGTTAGGTCATAGTAGATCAACTGTAGAGGCACCTCTTCAGGATGACATACCTCTTGTCATAGAACTACTTGATGATGCAGTCTTTGCATTATCAAAGTCACCCAAACCCGAAGAACCGGATAACAAAGCAGACATGACTTTGTTCTTCGATGGTTCGAAGTGTGAGCAAGGGGGTGGCATAGGGATCATGTTTTTCATGCCACAAGGAGCTCCAATGCCCTTGTATTTTAAAATCAACTTCCCTTGCACCAACAATAATGTTGAATACAAGGCTCTAATCTTGGGTCTCCAAACAACTCTCACCATGAAGATTAAAAAGTTAAATATCTTTGGTGACTCCTTGCTCATAGTAAACCAAGTGAAAGGAATTTATCAGTGTAGATGTCCCATCCTGAAAGCTTACAAAGAGCTTGTGGACACATATCTAGCCCAATTGGATTGGTATGACATCGAGGTAGTCCCTCATACATCTAATCGATTTGCAAACACTATGGCATCTTTGGGATCCTTAATCCCTTAGAATCCTTCCACTGATTTTACTACCATCCATGTCAAGATGCTCTCACAATCCATGATGTTGCATGAGGCTCCAAACAACAAGGAATCAGTCCACATGATTTAGATAGAACCAAACCATGAATGGTTCTACAAAGCATGAGACTTTTTGACACAAGCATCCTGGGGGTCCTTGATCTCGTAGGGTCCTTCAGAGAATGGTACTACCATTCATCATAAGGTTTTCTCCCAATCTGCATTTGTGCAAAATGAATCATAATGAGAACAAGTCATTCAGACAGTTGAAGCTATAGCTTATCAGGATTGGCTCACCCAATTAAAAGATTACCTAAAACTTGGTAGTATCCCTCAGGGATTATCGCATGCTGCAAAATGAGCATTTAAACAGAAAGTGACTAGATATGTCTTGCTAGGAGATATTCTGTATCGATGGAGCTATGATGGAATCCTCCTTCATTGTCTCGAGCCCCAAGAATCTACTTGGGCAATCTTGCAAGCTCACGATGGTACCTACGATGGCCATTTTAGTGGCATGGCTATCGTTAAGTGCATCCTTAGAATGGGCTATTATTGGCCCATGATGGAGAAGGATTGCTGTGTATATGTCAAGAAATGCATCAAATGTCAGCATCATGCTAACCTCACGCACCTACCATCTCAGGCCTTGCAACCGATTCAATCAGCTTGGCCTTTTTCTCAATGGGGATTCGATCTAATTGGGAAGATCTCTCCTCCTTTCGGGCTGCCACACGTTCATTATAATGGCCATTGAGTACTTTACCAAATGGGTGGAAGCAATCCCTTTGACCACTACGATTGGAGCTCGTATTGCGAAGTTCATACTCCATAATATTATATGTCATTTTGGTATTCCATCCAAAATCATATCGGATAATGGAACATCATTTAAGAACAAATATGTGCAGGCTTTAACATCCAAATATAACATTCAACACAACTTTGCAACACCATATTATCCACAAGCAAATGGGCAAGCAGAGGCCTCTAATAAAATTGTAGTTGCCATATTGAAGAAAATTGTTAAGGAGAATCATAAGGATTGGCACCTTCAATTACCTCTAGCTTTATGGGCTTATCACACTAGCATTCATACACCCACTAGGGCAACCTCATTTTTTCTAGTCTATGGCATTGAGGCCATTATGCCCTTGGAATTAGAAATTCCATCATTGTGAGTCTCTGATGCAGGAGCATCCAGCAGCACCAGCAGCAGAAGCAGTAAAGTTCGAGAAAAATCGTGCTGAAGAGTCGGGAGAAGAAGAAGCAGGAAGCAAGAAGGAAGAAAAAATGGCCAAGTCAGAAAACTGTCACGATTTCGCGACATGTCATGAAATCGTGACAAAAATTGGCAAGGAGGAAGTGCAGCAGAAGGGGTCGCGATTTCGCGACGTGTCGCGAAATCGCGACCCGCACTTTCGTGACATGTCATGAAATCGTGACAGTTTGCCGGAGAGGGACGAAGGCACAGAAGGGGGCATGATTTCGTGACATGTCGCGAAATCGCGACTCGCGATTTTGCAACATGTCGCAAAATCATGACAGGTTGCAGAGCAGAGGAGAGAACGAGAAAATGGTCGCGATATCGTGACGTCGCGAAATCGCGATGCAAATTGGACAAGCGGGTGCGGAGGAAAAATGGCCGCGATATCGTGACATGTCGTGATATCGCGACCAAAATGGAAGAATGGTCGCGATATCGCGACGCCGCGATATCGCGACGAGTTTCTCAGCGGAGGGGTAGGAGGCAAAATGGTCGCGATATCGCGACCAAAATGAGAAGCAAGCACAAGGAGCCAGAAACATCGCGATATCGCGACATGTCACGATATCACGACGGAGAGAGAAAATGGCACGAGAGGAAGAGAAAAAGATGGCGGGAATGGTGTTTTCAAGGACCGTACAGTTTCGACACGTGGCAGAAGCTGAAATGAAAGCGGGAAATGACCAGAAGCACAGAAGACAAGAAAGATGGGCCACGTAGGGATTTCTGATGGATTCTGCAGGTGATGAGACCGTGCGGGAATTAATTTCGGGTTGGTGAACCCATTTTTCAAAATTGTAATTAATCGGGTGGTTGAACCCGTTTAGGCAGGAAGTTGAAGTTTGAGAGGGTCGGGACCTCTATAAAAACCCATTATTTTGTTTTAATCAGGGACGGATAACCGGAGAACAGAGGAGTGGTACCGAGGTAGTACCAGAGCCGAACTCGGCCATTGTAAGCCTGCGGGCTGTTCCATTCAAGCTTGTAATCTTTTTTTTATTAAATTTTAATGAAAAGGCAAGTTTGATGAAGTGTTGGCAGCCGGTGCCCCGTCAGTGGTATTAGAGCGGGAGTTCCTGAGTGCGTAAACAGATCGCCGACCGTGAGGTAGTTTGTGCCAGGACCTACGGGAGGGTTTTGAGAAAGAGAGAAAGAGAGAGTTTAGCATCCCCGAGCGTGTTAGCAGACCGCCGGACGTGAGGCAGCTACATCGGGATCAGTTAGAGCTTTGTGAGAAGAGCAAAATGTATTCCCGAAGAAGACGGGATAGCAAGGAGGAAGACATGGTGTCGAAAGAGGAAGTCAAAGCATTGCAACGACAATTAAAAGCCTTGCAAAAGGAATGGTCCGTAATGAAATTATGGGAGAAAGAAGAACGACAGAAAATGTGGGAAGAGAGACGGAGAAAGAAAGAAGAGAAGATGAAAGAGGCTATAGAGGAAGAGAGCAGCAGTACTGGGACCTGCCCGGAAGAAAGCACAGATTATTCTGTGCAAGAGGAAGAGTTAAAGTCGGCTGCAGCAGAAGTTTGGAGAAGATGGAGAAATCGTCAGGTTGAAGACGAAGTGTGGGCTCGAAGCCGAGGTCGAGCGATTGCGAGAGACGAGATGAGTTCGAAAGTGTTGCGGGAGGCAGCAATCGGACCCAGAAGAAGTGAAGATCACTTCTTCACTTACCCCGGGTGTCTGATGCAGGAGCATCCGGCAGCACCAGCAGTAGAAGCAACAAAGTTCGGGAAAAATCATGCTGAAGAGTCGGGAGAAGAAGAAGCAGGAAGCAAGAAGGAAGAAAAATGGCCAAGTCAGAAAACCGTCACGATTTCGTGACATGTCGCGAAATCGTGACAGAAATTGGCAAGGAGGAAGTGCAGCAGAAGGGGCCACGATTTCGCGATGTGTCACGAAATCGAGACAGTTTGCCGGAGAGGGACGAAGGCGCAGAAGGGGGCGCGATTTCGCGACATGTCGTGAAATCGCGACTCGCGATTTTGCAACATGTCGTGAAATTGTGACAGGTTGCAGAGCAGAGGAGAGAATGAGAAAACGGTCACGATATCACGATGTCGCGAAATCATGACACAAATTGGACAAGCGGGTGCGGAGGAAAAATGGTCGCGATATCGCGACATGTCGCGATATCGCGAACAAAATGGTAGAATGGTCGCGATATCGCGACGAGTTTCTCAGCGAAGGGGCAGGAGGAAAAATGGTCGTGATATCGCGACATGTCACGATATCGCGACCAAAACGAGAAGCAAGCACAAGGATCCAGAAACGTCGTGATATCGCGACATGTCGTGATATCACGACGGAGAGAGAAAATGGCGCGGGAGGAAGAGAAAAAGATGGCGAGAACGGTGTTTTCGAGGACCGTACAGATTCGACACGTGGCAGAAGCTGAAATGAAAGCGGGAAATGACCAGAAGCACAGAAGACAAGAAAGATGGGCCACGTAGGGATTTCTGACGGATTCTGCAGTGACAGAGACCGTGCGGGAATTAATTTCGGGTTGGTGAACCCATTTTCAAAAATGTAATTAATCGGGTGGTTGAACCCGTTTAGGCGGGAAATTGAAGTTTGAGAGGGTCGGGACCTCTATAAAAACCCATTATTTTGTTTTAATCGGGACGGTGGACCGGAGAACGGAGGAGTGGTACCGAGGTAGTACCAGAGCCGAACTCGGCCATTGTAAGCCTGCGGGCTGTTCCATTCAAGCTTGTAATCCTTTTTTTTTATTAAATTTTAATGAAAAGGCAAGTTTGATGAAGTGTTGGTAGCCGGTGCCCCGTCAGTCTCATTGAAAGAGTTCATCGATGATGATAATGTGTGACAAGCTCACCTTGATCAATTGACCCTTATTGATGAACAATGAGTGAAAGATCTTTAGCATCTCCGTGTTTATCAAGATCATCTTAAATGAGCTTATAATACTAAATTCCATCTAAGAGACTTTAAGGTTGAGTATCTTGTGCTTAAAGAGAACCAACAAAACTCAAACCTGTCGCCTCATTTGAGAGATAAATTTATGACCAATTGGTTAGGTCCCTTCATCATAATATATAAGATAAGACCTAAAACTTATCACCTAAACTAGAAGGTGTTTAAGAGCCTAAATATCTCAACATTCTTCATTTATGGGTATTTTATACATAGATCATAAAATAATCAATATCACAAAAACAACAAAAATCATCAAAAAATCCAAATAAATCAAAAAACATAAAATCACAAAAACACTTCAAAACATAAAAAATACAAAAAAAATTGCATTATGCTTCATGCATTTCATTATATGCACTCATTAGTTGCATTGCATTAGGTATATTCATCCATTGCACTTATAGATTGTGTTTACATTCTTACAAATAACACCATGTTTGTATGTCAATCATGAATCCACATATCCTTATCATTCATGTTTCCATCATGAGTAACTGTGTTTTTCAACACAAATTTTGAGTTGCTATCGAGTGTATACTAAGGTTTTTCAGTCATTTAGCCATTCCTAGTTATCTTTTCAGATTTTGTAGAAAGCTATCTTGGCTTTTGGAGGTAAGGTCTAGTTTTGATAGTGCCTTGCATATATCAAAATCCCAACACAATTGTACACATTAACAATCTGAGTCTGAACAAGGAAATATGACACTAAAAAGTGGTCCATGTCACCTTAAGAAAAAGATTTACCCTTCTCATCTTATTATGTGCATGGTCTAGAATGCTGATAATTGACAAAAGGACAAGCTTCTCCCTACCCAAAAAATCCCTTGATCTTCCACAAAATGAGAAAATCCCCACAACAATATAGAATAAATAGTGATTTTCATCACTAAGCAAATCCCTTGCTCAAAAACAAATCAAAATGCAAAAATAAATAGCGGTTTTCATAACTAAGCATGAGAAAGTATCCCAAGCAATCAAAAGAAAAGAAGGGGGTAACGAGATTGAATCCCTAGAATCTTTAGTATTCAAATGCCATGGTATGATCCTCATTACATCAATAGGTTGAATGAAACCCACTTGGCAATGGAGTAGCCTTACATGTGGTGATATGTCTGTCACATTAGCGACCTTATTTTGTACAAACCAATGTTAGCTTATGGATGAGCTAGATTTAGGTGGCTTGTATTTTCTAGTAGTCTATTCTAACTGCATCCAAACTTAGGATCATAATGACCATATGGTGATCCTCATTATAGCAATGGGTTGAATGAAATCCATCTAGAAATGAGGTAGTCTTATATCTCATCTAATATATTCACTTTGCACACATAGGGATAATGAATATCTGAGTCTTCTTAACAGGCTTGTATATTTTAGAAATCTTGTGTAGTCATTATACAACTTTTGATCAATCAACTAGGGTGTCTGAGTCTCATGGAAAACCTCAAAAATTCTAATAGCAACAAATCATCTCATCAAATAAACACAGTTTTACTTATGAACTTTTGTTTATTAAGGGGTGTTCATAGAATAGGATAGATATCGAATGGATATCGATAATGATATTTAGATGGCCATTGACTATTTTACGAATATCTTTTAGTTTGCAGAAGCTTATAGGGAAAACCCCTACATCTTACATCATTTCATATTCACATATGGATGTATACATGATTAATTCTTATGATAAGGATTAACATTTTCATTCATGATTATCATCTATTATGTGGCATCTACCATTAGTTTGTTAAACATAAAATTAGATTCATTCTTTATGTTTAAGTTATTAAAGCATACAGGTACATTAGCATTAGACCATACTCATGAAATTAATGCATTACATATCACATTGCATCCACCATATCATATAACTAAAATTAATTGCATAATCAATGAAATAAATTAATACATACATTTAACATTTACAACAACATCCATATAAGCATACATAGTAGAACATCTACACATCTAGATCATAGCATCTAATCATACATTAATCATCTACTATTGCATGTCATTAGTACATTTCATACATGTAGTACAATCACATCATCATATAGGCATAATATTTCGTAATGCATTCATGAACATAAAAAACCATAACACATAATGAGTCATAAAAGATGATATCATATATATATGTGTGTGTGTGTGTGTGAATATGTTAGAGTACATAGTGGTAAAAAAATACCTACATGCTACAACTATATAGGTCCTCAAACCTTACACTCAAAAATGATAAGGACACCATATCATATCAAGTGGGGCCTGCACCCCCTGAGTCGCATCCACCCTCAGCCCCATCTCCACGAGGCTATCTAGAGCCACTACCTATCGATATCTTTGATTGAGCTCCTGACCTGTGACTAGCGTGCATTGAGGATTATCCAGACTCACTACACCGACTCCTATAAGATAATCCTATAGTGGATCACATAGGTAGAGTACCACAAAGCATAGTAATATGTCCCTCTAACTATAGAATATATGCACCATCAGAATGACACCCAATATCATACTAACTAACCAAAGACAGTAGTCTAGTCACCTAAGCTTGCAACCCTACCACATCCCCTACATCATGTGTACCTATTGTGGCCTATCCTAAACCTGTAGGTGCGGCTGCTATTGAACCCTAAGAGCATCCCACTTTATGATCCTATCATCTATCTCGATGGTCTTGGCTTCCAGTTGTTCCCATAGAATGTATATCATCATTGTAGTAGTTTCCACCTAAGCTTGGAGAGTAGCTCTCTCCTTAGTGTACCCCCACCATAACTGTCATCTAGCACTTAGCTGACTCTGAGTAGTAGCGAGAGATGTATCTTACTCCATCAAATACCTCTGAGAATACAACTATACCTATAAAATCTACACCTATGCTCATAGCTATGCTACCTCATCACTCAAGGCATCCTCCTTGGCCTCCTCCTCAACATGAGGCTCAATTATCTTCCCTATAGCCTACCCCCACTCACCCTTTGTCCTGTGATGTACTCATAGCTCATCCTCATTGCCATCCTCCTCTGTTTCCACCTCTCTAGATCTACCCATAGGACCTCCACCATGCCATAGTAGAGAGACCCACCAAGTATCATACTCAATAGTGGTCCTTGGATCCTCTAAACCTGTATTTGTAACTAGAGGATCCACATCCTCTAATATTTGCTCTACCTGAGGTGGCTCAAACTATGTCTCGATGTGCCTACAACGATAGAGAACTAGCTCCTCTAGAACATATTAAGCTAGGCCAAACTACCTAGTCACCTAAGAGTAGTGGAAATACTATCGCTCCTTCCTATGGCACCCCATGAGCCATCACCCATATCTCACTCTAGCTAGATACCCCTCCACCTCAACCCAATCAGGACAATCCAAGTAGGGTCTCCACATAATCTGCTTAGGTTGTAGTCCCTCTATAAACTCTATATAATGTGCTAGGATGCATCCATGTGGCCGAATCTAGCCAGTATCTTGATCTCATGGCCACTATGTTGTGTAGCCAATGTCATCATCCCCTAAGATAGCTCAGGACATAGGTAATCCCATAGGTAAATCTATCCAAATGTGCTCCCATCCCTAGATCTAGAGAAGTAGACTACATCCCACTCCCACCCATCCCCTATGTTGAATCTCGTACAAATCATCATAGAGCTATACCAGCAGTGTGGTACCCCATGCCATAATCATTGGATCCTACAGGTCGTACTCCACTAAGTCCTATACCATGTCTAGGAGGTTCAAAGGGAATATTACCCCTAAGAAGTTGGGCAGTAGTACATTAGAGATAATGTACATCGCTATTGCCTATCATCAATAGAATATGTGTTACTCATACCATTTGCTAACTAAGACCCCTCTATGGTCTATATCTTCCAGCACCTTAGTCACTCTGGTGCCAAACACCTACTCCAACACCCTCTCCCAATCACATGTTAGAGAAGAAGTGATAGCCAATCCATCGATGGGGATCTTGAAAATCTGGTAAAAACATCCTCCAACATCATCGTCATCTCACCAGTGGGGAGATGGAATGTGTTGGTCCTGCTATCCCAATAATGAGCAAAGGTCATAATGTAATATTGATCCAATATTACAGTCGATAAGCGCACAATATTTTTGAGGCCAATCACCTCAAACCACTCCCAGTCATCATCATCATCAAGCATTAGTTATAGCTCCAAGAAATGGTTAGGCTTCCTAGTCTGAACTGTCATAGGATGACACCCAATAGTATGCAATTCAAAGCAAACAATCAATAAATCATCAAACAAAGCAAAAAAAAACCACTCATCTCAAAATCTAAAAAAATTAAAAACATCAAAAAATTGATCAAAATTAAAAAATTAACCCTAAGGTTGGTCGCTGCTCAGGGCCCAGACAGGCGCCATCACTGTCATCGAGCCCTTGAACAACCATCGCCAATGGTCAATTTTTTGACTATTGGAGTTCAAACAGCTATGCTAGCCCCCATGATGGCCCCCTTTTGGCCAGATGGGAACCGCTCCTACCTAGGATGACCTCATAGTAGCCCCTACAAAGGGTCATTTTCCAACCCAAAAATGCCAAAAAAATTAAAATCTAACCTACCCTTAAGCTAACCTAAGATAAAATCCTAAACTAGGGTGAGGTTCATTACTTGCAGTTTAATGTGGTTCATTTAACCCATTAATTAGTGAAGTTCATTTTAAATTTCACAAATCATGAGGGTTGGATGGAGAGTCTACCTTAGGAGCTCTAACTCCATCGCTCATCAATACCTGGGTTGATCTGCCATAGTGGTCTATCTCAATCTTAGCAGTGTTTCACATCAAATTATCTCTCTTCTCTCCTAGAGCTCACCTTTCTCTCAATACCAACTGGTAAAATGAGTTTTAAGATTCACAAAATTGCTTTTATATTTTTCAAATCTGGTAGTCATTCATTTAGAGGGTGTTTGCATTTTGGCGCAATCATTGTACCTCATGACGACCCTAGAATTTAAATGTTGTTATCGTCATACCATAGGACGATCTCCAAATAGTAATAAATGCATTCATTTTATTAGCACCATGAGCTTCATATTGGACATTTAAGCACATCTATTGGTTCATATCCATTAAAAATTCAAAAATTAACAAAAAAATCAAATAAACAAAATCTCAAATGCACCTTGTATCTAGTTGTTTACCCTATACACTTGGCAGCTGCAGTGACTTGTAACGACTTGCTCTCCATGCAATCCGATAAGATGAGTAAATTACCATAAGGCCATTTGAACCAAATCATGCATCGAAAAATTGAAATGTCTTCACTTCAATCCCCAATAAGTCCATTGTGATCGAACTACTCCACGAGAATGAAGCGTTCATTTCATTCTTCTATGATAAATTTATTAAAGCATCGAACATAGTGATTCATAATATACTTTAATTGAATTGCTATTATCTTGATTCCCTAATAAAGCCATTGTGGGTTGACTAATCTATGGGATAGAGATGTACAATTACTCATAATAGTTGAAATCATAGCTGTAATAGGACTTTCCCTTCATAAAGGTTATCATCTTGCAACATCCAAATTAGTCATCTTGGTCAAGCGACTTGTCACTTTCTTCACTTGCCATTTTCTCATCGACTCATTACTTGAGGGGGTAGTCATTATCATAACAATTCATAATAAAAATCAAAAATCAAACACCTAATCATGCAAATTGAGTTCGTCCATGAATCATTGCTAACAACTATCATAAAGCTACCCTTTTGCTGGGGAAAAATGCAAAAATACTGAACTAAACCGTTGTCAGTCTGGACTAATAGTTCATGTAGCTTGACAATGCTACCTGATTACCTTCAGATTCATCAAAGTTTTACTCAAATTAAGCCTACCCATTTTTTTGGAGGTAATGATTCAGAGATGTATGCTCTTTTCATGATTGGGGTATCTAAAGTTGACCAGATCAATAAACAACAATCAACTTGCAATGTGATGTTAGGTTGTCTATTTTTGCTCAGTGTTGTGTTTTCCCATTATGCATCTCAAAAATGGGCATATGTAGACACCTAGAACACGTCATGTTGATGAGGCTACTCATGTGGACATCTTCTTAGGCCTTATGACTCATATTGGACATTTCCAAGATGTAACAGTGGTTCTAACCACTTAAACATGGTAAACTAGTTCTTTTCAGCCTGGGTCATTGTCCCTTATAGTGGTTGCGTGGCGACTACTGGAGTCGATGACAATACCAGAGTGGGTCACGTCTATAAAGGATGGAATCATCTATAACAAACTTGAACTCCCAAAGCTGAGTAAAATCTATTAAAGAGCAATTGTTCTTGGATGGTTATGTACCAGAATATTTTAGAAGTGATGCCTCACTTCCTTGAACCAAACCGAATCTTGGTCTTGGATTTTCTAGCAATCTAAGATGCTAATTTGGGAGGTCTATAAGATGCCCAAAAAATTCATAAAAAAAGAGAATTGATCCCCAATTAATGTAACAAAGTGCTGCTCTTTTGTTATTATAGAGATCAATCTCTCATAAGCGTTAAGGTGGTACCAAAATTACGTCATGAAGGTTGCACTCGTATCTATGAAGTGCAGTGGAGCATGAAGAACAAATCCCACCATCATTCAACATCAATTACCACAAATTTGAGCTAATTCCCATGAATCAATTGTATTTTGAAACACAACAAACCTTGAACATCAATTCAACAATCGAATTGAACATTGCCAAGCATCGAGTGTGGAGAACAAGGTTTTTTATCGATGACTGTTGTGCTTGACAGCAGCCCGTAGGCAGAGCTATCAGACCCAACAATGGCTAACAAAGCCCATCATTCTAATCAGTAATGAACTTGTTATGATGTTTAATTTCCTCTATTTTATCAATTGAATCAACTTTAGCAACCTTTAATTATGTTTTTGACATAGTTTAACAACATTTATTTTGGTATTTCATGTATTTCTTTATTGCTTTACACATTTTCTTTCCATTTTGCATTATCATGAAATGGGCCTCATATTGAGAGGCTTCACATTTGCTATTGATGCTTTGTAGGTGCTTATGTGTGTAGGTTATAGGTCTTATTAGGAGCAAGTCATCATCAAGATAATCCTTCTTGGCATCATCAAGTGGAGATCTTAGCAATGTGTTATGATGCTTTAATTTAGCACTTTATGGGAGAGATATTATTTTATTTTGATATGTTAGAATATTGGATGGGAAAAAGTTCTTAGGCATGAATCTAGCACCATATTAGGACCCTTGACTCTAGAAGGTAATCCAATCCTGGAAGGAGTTGTAGTGATGCAATAATCATGTAGATGTGAACCTGGGAGGAGTTGTGGTGATGTAATAACCAGACGTTCAAAAATTTGGGAGGATTTGTAGTGATGCAATAACTAGATAATGTGAATGATACATCTTGAACAGTGAGGCTCAAGTTTTTCAAGGCGATGGAGCTTTTAGAATCATTCACAAATTAGTAAGATGGTGGTACCTTGATTGGTGAGGATCAGGTGATCATGCTTATTATCAAGTGAGTGGTAATAACCTTAATTAGCCTATGAAGGTGTGGTAACTAAGCACTAAGTCATTATTCTAGAATTATTCTACATAGATGGACTTATGTAGGGTAGGGAATATGTGTCCCCTTTACGTTTTATGGGCCTTAAAGGATAATACCTATGTTATGTTCAAGTTATCCTATATTGATGAAGGTATAGAAAAGGGGGTGACCACTAATGGCATACTTTCTAAATAGTGAGGTTTAGAAAGGTGAACCCAAAAAATATGGGATGTTGGCCACTTTTGTCCACTTGAGTGTCATCTATAGTGACATTGAACTCAAAATGTGGTTATGCCTTATGATGCTAGAAGTTATTGGAACTTATTTATGAACCTTGCTTGTGTTTTTCTATTTTTTTATCTCTCTCTTGGGTTGGTTTTGGTGGGTTTTTAAAGTTGGTATCAGATCTCTAGGTTGTAGGACTAGAAGCTTCCATTGAGATAACCTAGGATGAGCCTTGACTTGATGAGACACTTTGGGAAGACTTAATCCTCTAGGGACCTTAACATGATTTGGGATAAGATGGGTATTGCACATCGACTAGACCAGTCAGACCAAGGAGTACAAATACTAGGGAGTATAGTTTATTATTGGGAATAGCACCTTACAGTGAGGTAATGATGACCATGATTATTATTAGGTGAGTGATAATGGTCTAAGTTAGTTCATGGGGAAATGAAACTAACTATAATTATAATTTAGGAGAAATTGTAACTTACCCAGGTCCTTTTTATGGATAGGAGATGTCACCTAATTTGATAGGAGGATAATCCAAGAAGGTGGATTTAGCTACATAGGAGGAATCTATGGTTTGTCCTTAAAATAAGTTTGGAAGAACAATGGACTCTAGCAAGAAAACTAGGAGAATGATGGACTACAATAATAAGTCTATAAGGACAACAAAATCCAACAAGAAAATTGGAAAAACAAGGGACTATAGTGAGAGGGTGGGGGATATTTATTTCATAGTTAAGTTACTCCAAAATAGATGGAACAACAATGGAGAATGTTAGAAACCTTGACTAATAGGAAAATAGATAACAAGGATTCAAAGGGTAGATGGGAAGAGAATTCTATTAGAGGAAGCCATGAAGGCAAAGCTAAGATTGAGGTTGAGCTTGCCAAGGACCTTAAGAATTTTAAGGTGGCTAAATTTAATGGAAGAGAAAGGGGTGATGTAGTTGATTCATGGTTAAATGAGTTGAAAACTTTCTTATCCATGAAGAATTATTCATATGAAACCCAAATTGTTTAGAAGAGTTATTCATATGAACCCAAATTATTTAGGCTACCCTTCATCTTTAGGATGCAACCTTAGAATGGTGGAGCACATTCAAAGCAGGTAGAGGGGTCCAAGATATGGACCTAAAATGGGACAATTTCATCTGGGCATTTAAGAAGAGATTTCTATCAGATCAATTTTATGTAGAGAAGTTTGAGGAATTATCTACACTCCAAAAAGGTAGGTTGATGGTAGAAGAGTATTATCAAAGATTTTTTAAACTATTAAAGTATGTTCTTGAGTATGATATCAATGAATAACTTAAGGTGCATAAGTTCATACTGGGGGTGGATCCTAATATTAGGATAATAATTAATTTTCTCAAATCCAAAATCCTACAAAAATTTTATGATTTGGATTGATAGGAAGAGACCAATATTCAAACCCAAAAAACCTTCAACTATGTAGGGTTGACAAAGGTAGAGAGACATGAACTAAATAAGAGGAAGAGTGTAGGATTTATGAAATGGGATAAGGAGAAAAACAAGAAAAGTAAAGGGAACCCAAAGTTTGGGAATAAGAACAATGGGAACCAAGGGAACTATAAGAAGAATTTCTAGAAAAAGGATAATTCAAAATTCTAATATCAAAAGCAAAATGATGTAGCTCAGAAAGAGATAATAGGGGAGAAAAGGAAGGAAATATCTCGGGCTTCCAAGATAGGTTTTTTTGTTTTTGAGGGTCCTCATTATGCCAATAAGTGCCCCATAGACCAAAGTCAAGTAACAAAGTAGAGGATCAACCACTCTGAATCTATGCAACTATTGAAAATAAAAAATTGAATGGAGAAGAAACTCCTATGTTACTAAATGGTAAGTTATTTAATAAGGATGTTAATGTTTTAATTTATAGTGAAGATACATATAGTTCTATTTCCACTAGTATTCTAGGGGATATGCTGGAAAGACCTAGATTTTTGGCACAAGGGTGGAAAGTTGAGTATGGGTCTAGATAAACTTACTCAGTGGATCAATATTTACCTACAATCGATATCACCTTACCCAATAGATCCACTATATGATACTTATATGTAGTAACACTACGTGCTTTTGATATCATCCTAAGGATGGATTGGTTAAAGGCTCATAGAGCCCTAATCAATTTCTAAGATAGATGGATGGACTATACTAATATGGATAAGAAGAGTTAGGGTTTAGAGTAGGAAAGGGTCTTTTTGACCACATATACTGTCAGCCATGCAATTTAAAAAACAACTAAAAGAGGTGGTATGTTGTATGTAGTGAAGATAAATTACAAGGCAAGTGATAATGGGGATGAGGAAATTTTGAAGAAACATCTAATTTTGTATAAATTGAAGGACATATTTCTAGAATATCTCTCAAGCCTACTACCTCGGCATGAATTTGATTTCACTACTGAACTAATACTTAGGTTTGAGACCATTGCAAGGACACCTTACATAATGAATCCTATTGAGTTGCAAGAATTACATGTACAACTTCAAGATCTATTGCAAATGGGTCTGATCAAACCTAGTGTGTTGCCTTGGGGTGCTCCAGTGCTATTTGTGAAAAAGAAGGATGGTTCCTTGAGGTTGCACATCAATTATAGAATGTTGAATAAGGTGATCATGTATTATTTTCTAGGTATTGACGATCCTTTTGATCAGCTAAAGAATGCCACTATATTTTAAAATATAAAGTTGAGATCAAGATATCATCAATTGAGGATTTGAGAGGAGGATACTCACAAAATTGCCTTTAAGACTAGATATGGATACTATGAGTTCATAGTGTTGCCTTTTGGGCTGACAAATGCACCAACAACTTTTATGAATTTGACAAAGAGTGTGTTCAATAAATATTTGGATCAGTTTGTTTTGATATTCCTAGATGATATTTTGATATATTCTCACACCAAAGAGGAACACGATGAAACACAACCAATTTTTGCTGAGGAAAAACCAACTTTATGGGAAGTTATCTAAATGTGAATTTTATGCCTCACAAGTTTAGTATTTGGGGCATATTATATCCACAAAAGGGATTATTGTGGATCCTAAGAAAATTGAGGCCATTTACAATTAGCCTGTACCCATAAATGTGTCAAAATTTAGAAGCTTCATGGGGCTTACAAGTTACTATAGGTGTTTTGTGAAGGAGTATTCAAAAATTACCAATTCTATCACCAACCTTTAGATAAAGGTAAAAGAGTATAAATGAATGGATAAGTGTCAGACTACCTTTGAAACTTTGAAGAATGAGATGACTACAACAACAATTCTCAAGATATCGAATCCTCTTGGGAATTTTAAAGTATATACAAATGCTTACTTAGAAGGTTTGGATGGGATGTTGTCCCAAAATGAGGCTAGAGTAGCATATGAGTCTAGGAAACTCAAGAATCATGAGTTAAATTATGTTACCGATGACCTAGAGTTGGCAACAATTATGCATGCACTAAAGGTTTGGAGATACTATTTGTTGGGTAAACCATTTGAGCTAAGGATAAACCACAAAATTCTAAGGTATATCTTTACCCAACCTGTGTTGAATGCAAGATAGAGAAGGTGGATAGAATTCTTAACCAAATATGACTTTGGTATTGAGCATATGTAATACCCCTCCTTGGCAAGACTTATTCTTATGTATATATGGTTGCATGGAGATTTAATGCATAGCTTCATGTTGTGATGTTAATAAATATGGTAGTTGCACTAGATGATTGAATTTTATTGGAATATGGTACTACTAATACTTTTATGATTGTAGGATCAGGTACTCTCATCGATGCATTGAAAAAGGGCAACCACCTAAATTGAGATTAAAAATGGAGGAAATTATGGTAATGACTCATTCATCGACAAATCTTGAGTAACCAAACACCCCTCATATAGGTGCATTGCTTTTGTGTCTATTATATGTTCACACCATTGGGCCGAGAAGTTGCTTGTGCAATGAGTCTCCTTATTAGGTTGGTGGTAGCAATAGACTATCTTAAATAAAAATAGCCACCTACTTAAGGATAAAACAATGGTGTGTAATATTTTTTTGAATGACATATATGCTTGTGTGTGGTAAGCATAGAACCAATTAATTTAAGGAGTATTAATAAGCTTAGAATCATTAATACTTGAGAATGTTAATATCAAGGTTAATAATTAAATTAACTATTAATATTAATAAAAGTGATAATACAACTACAAGCTTATTGTAGTGCTAAAATCCTTGGCTTCTCTTTGAGAGGTCCAAGGTTCAAGCCCCACTCAGTACAAGGGGACCATGACTCCTCATAAAAATGTGTAAAATCATTGAAAAATCAAGTGATATTAGCTCAAGCGATTAGATTCCTCAATATTTAAAGAGGAAACTAAGGTTCAAATCTTGCCAAGTGATACATGGATAATATCCAAACTTTGTTGTAATATCACTATGTGGTGATGATGTAATATGGGTGGGGCACGTTTCAATCTCATATAACCAATTGAAAAAAATTGGCATTAAATTTAACTAAGGAAATATTTAAGTAATTATTATGGTTCTGATGGTCACGAATCTGCCTAAGGATAAAATGTATGTGTGCCCTAGACTCGGCCAACATTGAAAGGCTGAAGGAAAGAAATGTCCTTCAGGTCAATCTCCAGAGAGGGTTGGCTCCCTTGCTATTCTAAGACTGGTATGAAGTTTAGAAAAATAAATTAACGAAAAGGAATGGGAAATAACAAAAAGAAATGGAAAATAACTAAAAGAAATGGGAAATATGGCTGTAAGCCAGAAAAATAGAGTGGGGATGAACTAGCAGTTGAATAACCAAGTCAAGTTCTAATAGAATTTAACAGAAAGAAAAACATAGGAACCAATCATAGATTGCAAAGATGACTTCCAATTAACATTTCAACATTCACTTCTTTACCAGAAATTAAATTTAAATGCTGAATTTAATCTATCTAACAAAGACAAGAATATCATCGAAATAATAGGCATAAAGCAATCACATACACAACTGATCCAGGAACCAAAGTCTAAATTCTTTCAATTGATGCAAAAATTAAAACTCAAAGAGTTTTTACCAAAATGTTCCTCCTCCCAAACTTATCAAGTTTTACAGTATTTATAGAGGATTTCGCCCCTAAAATTTAATAAGCATCAAATAAAATGGTGGCAATGGTAGCAAGCTGGTGGTGTGATCAACAGTATATTATTCCTCGATGACAACAATGAACCAATTAAATGGTACCTCGAAATTCAGCGAGTATTTACAATTGGTAGCATATTAGGACTCAACAAGAATCATCGGTAGAATTTTCACTTTCATTGGCGGTGCCTCTAAAATCAGCAACATTGTATAAGCGCAAATCATTTTGGAAAATGACGGTATTTAATTTTGGCTACCCCTGGTCATTTGTCAAAATTGGTCTTTACTAGAAATAATGCTTGAAAATTTAATTTTGTTGCCCGAAAATCAATTTCGTTGAAGAAACTACTTGAAATTAATTTCGTTGGCTTGAAATCAATTTCACTGGAGAAATTGCCTGAAAATCAATTTTGTTGGAGAAATTGCTTTAAATTGATTTCGTTGGAGAAATTGTTTGAAAATCAAATTTTATGGAGAAATTGTTCGAAATTTATTTTCGTCCAAAAAGTGCCCGAAAATGGATTTTCGCTCGAAAAGTTCTCAAAAATGAATTTTCGTTGGCTTGCATGCTATGCTCAAGGATACAAAAAGGGTGTAAAATTGTGCCCTCTTCGCACTCAGAGCTTGTCATTAGACCCTTCTCTTCTTCTCGATCCTTATCTTGAAGGAAGTTGCAAGCTACCATATTGTTCATTACTAGGGTAATGCTTGCATATTCCTTCTGTCGGTGTTGGGAGATATCCACCCCTTGCGCTCTGAACAGTTGTATTTTGAAATTCTACATAGTTTGTGATGACCATGATGGTGGGTACTATGCAAGATGGATGGGGGTAGCAACCATCGAAAGAAGTGATGGGGAAGCGGGTTCTCTCCACTACAACTTTCTTGCTTGGAGTAGGAGCTGCTCTGCTTGTACTACCTCCTGAAAGACTTGAGGGAATCTTTATTCCCTAGATTGTAGTAGGAGGAGGCTTATGTCCGGGTGGAAATCCCGAACATAGTACAGGTGGGCCTGGGCGGGTGATGATTGGATTTCCTCTAGAATTCTCCTCCAACTCCTCCAAAATCAGACATTGAAGTCTGTGATGCACTCTAGAGGTGCCCTCGTGATGGTGGAGAGGTGCATCAAGAGTTGAAAGGGATCCTAAAAGTCATCAAATGTGTTGATGAGTGCTCCCGCTAAGTCCACCCATGAGCAAATGCTCTTATGCTCGAGCATTTTGTACCACTACAATGCCCTTCCTTCTAGATATAGGACCAAAAGTCTGATCATGACATCTTCATGGGTTATGCCATGGAGGGTCGCTAGAGCAACAACATCTTCAAGGTGCTCTCGGGCCATTCCCTTAGTGCCATTGTATTTCGTTAGGGTCTTCAGGGCACTTTTGGGAATCTCATGCCGACTTTGGATATTCAGAGGGCCAGGATCATCCCAGTTGGGATAGCATACCTGTGCCATTATAGTAGTGGTCCTCAGAGATCATGGTCCTTACCACTGAGTCGGAGTCGCCAGGTGAACATTCTTTTCTCCACTTGTGAGGTCAAGGCTACTCACCAAACCTTGGGTCCTCTGGGGTGTCTTCTTTCAGCACAAAAGGCATCCATCAATCATGAGATCCGGATCTTCAGCTCAACAGAGTCACCAGGTGATTTTTCCAGATGAAGGCAAGCTAGAGATTCACCAAACTTGGGCTCCCTTAAAACATGGAGACTATTCATCCCACCGGGCATGCCAAAAATTATTGGTCAAGAATCTGCCTAAGGATAAAATGTATGTGCACCCTAGACTCGACCAACATTGAAAGGCTAAAGGAAAGAAATGTCCTTCAGGCCAATCTCTAGAGAGGGTTGGTTCCCTTGCTATTCTAATATTGGTATGAAGTTTAGGGAAAGAAATTAACGAAAAGGAATGGGAAATAACAGAAAGAAATGGAAAATAACTAAAAGAAATGGGAAATATGGTTGTAATCCAAAAAAATAGAGTGGAGGATGAACTAATAGCTAAATAACCAAGTCAAGTTCTAACCAACATTTAATAGAAAGAACAACATAGGAACCAATCACAGATTACAAATATGACTTCCAATTAACATTTCAACATTCACTTCTTCATCGAAAATTAAATTCAAATGCAGAATTCAATCTATCTAACAAAGGCATGAATATAACATAAATGATAGGTAGAAAGTAATCACATACACAACTGATCCAGGAACTAGAGTCCAAAGTCTTTCAATTGATGCAGAAATTAAAACTCAAAGAGTTTTTAGCAAAATGTTCCTCCTCCAAACTTATCAAGTTTTACAGTATTTATAGAGGATTTTACCCCTAAAATTTAATAAGCATTAAATAAAATGGTGGCAATGGTGGCAAGTCGGTGGCATGGTCGGCAGTATTTTCTTCCTCGGTAGCAGCAATGAACCAATCAAATGGCACCTCAAAAATCAACGAGCATTTACAGCTGGTAGCATATTGGGACTCAACAAGAATCATCGGTAGAATTTTCACCTTCATGGGTGGTGCCTCAAAAATCAGCAACATCGTATAAGAGCGGATCATTTTGGGAAATGACGACATTTAATTTTGGCTACCCCCTGGTCATTTGTCAAAACTGGTCTTTGCCGGAAATAATGCTTGAAAATTTAATTTTGCTGCCCGAAAATCAATTTCGTTGGAGAAATTACCTAAAATCGATTTCGTTGGAGAAATTGCCTGAAATCAATTTCGTTGGAGAAATTGCCTAAAATTGATTTCACTGGAGAAATTGCCTGAAAATCAATTTCGTTGGAGAAATTGCCCGAAATTGATTTTCACCCAAAAAGTGCCTAAAAATGAATTTTCGCCTCGAAAATGATTTTCACCCAAAAAGTGCTCGAAAATGGATTTTCGCCCCGAAAATGGATTTTTGCTCGAATTTCACTCCGAAAATGGATTTTTGGTGGTACAACTTCCCAGAGCCATAACTTTTGATTCGTTGACCCGATTGTCTATTGTAATATATCATTGGAAAGCTTGGGAAGAGATCTACAATGATGAAATTGATGGAACATCCATTTCATCCATTTTCATCCCTCTACAGGGCCTCTAAAGTCTTCATATTGTATTTTTAAGCTATGTTGGAGAAATTTCTTGGGATAAAAACTTTAATATCTCTCAAACCATTTAGGATATTGGGGTGATTCTTTCACCACTAGATGCATTTCATACTTGGATGAATTTAAAAATTTATTTTTAGTGTGGCAAAAATACCAACACTTCTGGCGGCTCATGGGGTATTTAGCTTGTCTGAATGCAAATCGACCCCAAGGCCTTTATCCATTGGGCAATGGAGTCACAACAAAATGCAGACACAAGAAAACACAAACAAAGAGAGTACCTTCCACTTTGAGTCACCCAGATCTGATGATGCCAAATCACACCACTTTGTGCTCTCCACACCTTATTTATCAACTGACCTATTTACATTATTTACACAAAATTTTACGACATGATTGGCATACCGCCACCACAAAATTGGTATTGGGTGCCTACCCGGTGAATCTATAGTGTCTAGACTAGATCTTATTGTACTTCAATCGATATTTGAAGTTTGGCTGGCCTCTTTCCAAAGTTTTCTAGGTTGCGAACAAGATGTAATATGGCAGGTTATCATGCATGCCAATACTCATACAATTAATGAATAATGTGGCAAAGAGATTTGCCACATGGGAGCCTTCTTCGAGTATCGATTGCGGTGATGGCTGGCCCCAATGTCACCACTTTTGAGAGTCCACTGGCTATGGGGTCTTGGGTACATGCTCCTCTGACTCCTTGATGTGATAGCAGGATTTTTTTGGTGATAGCCCTACTATCAGGATCTCCTTAAGACCAGCCTCTTGATGAGGCATGCTTATTGGGTCTCGATCGAGTACTTGTGTGCTATGCTCAGGGATACAAAAAGGGTGTAAAATTATGCCCTCTTCACACTCAGAGCTTGTCGTTAGACCCTTCTCTTCTTCTTGGTCCTTCTCCTGAAGGAAGTTGCAAGCTACCATATTGTTCATTACTGGGGTAATACTTGCATATTCCTTCTGTCGATGTTGGGAGATATCCACCCCTTGTACTCTGAATAACTGTATTCTAAAATTTTACATAGTTTGTGATGACCATGATGGTGGGTACTATGCAAGATGGATGAGGGTAGAAACCATCGAAAGAAGTGATGGGGAAGCGGGTTCTCTCCACTATAACTTTCCTACTTGGAGTAGGAGCCGCTCTGCTTGTACTACCTCTTGAAATACTTGAGGGAATATTTGTTCTCCAGATTGCAGTAGGAGGAGGCTTATGTCTGGGTGGAAATCCCAAACATAGTACAGGTGGGCCTAGGTAGGTGACGATCAGATTTCCTCTAGAATTCTCCTCCAACTCCTCTAAAATTAGACATTGAAGTCCGTGATGCACTCTAGAGGTGCCCTCGTGATGGTGGAGAGGTGCATCAGGAGTTGAAAGGGATCTTGAAAGCCATCAAATGTGTTGATGAGTGCTCCTGCTAAGTCCACCCATGAGCAGATGCTCTTACGCCCGAGCATTTTGTACCACTACAGCGCCCTTCCTTCTAGAGATAGGACTAGAAGTTTGATCATGACATCTTCATGGGTTATGCCATGGAGGGTCGCTAGAGCAGCAACATCTTCAAGGTGCTCTCGGGCCATTCCCTTAGTGCCATTGTATTTTGTTAGGGTCTTCAGGGCACTTTTGGGAATCTCATGCCGACTTTGGAGATTCAGAGGGCCAGGATCATCCTAGCTAGGATAGCATACCTATGCCATTATAGTAGTGGTCCTTAGAGATCATGGTCCTTCCTACTGAGTTGAAGTCACCAAGTGAACATTATTTTCTCTGCTTGTGAGGTCAAGGCTGCTCACCAAACCTTGGGTCCTCTAGGGTGTCTTCTTTCAGCACAAAAGGTATCCACCGATCATGAGATCCAGATCTTCAGCTCAATGGAGTCACCAGGTGATTTTACCAGATGAAGGTAAGCCAGAGATTCACCAAACTTGGGCTCCCTTAAAACATGGAGACTATTCGTCCCATCGAGTATGCCAAAAACTATTGGTCACGAATATTCCTAAGGATAAAATGTATGTGCACCCTAGACTCAACCAACATTGAAAGGCTAAAGGAAAGAAATGTCCTTCAGGCCAATCTCTAGAGAGGGCTGGTTCCCTTGCTATTCTAATACTAGTATGAAGTTTAGGAAAATAAATTAATGGAAAGGAATGGGAAATAATAGAAAGAAATGGAAAATAACTGAAAGAAATGGGAAATATGGTTATAAGCCAAAAAATAGAGTGGGGATGAACTAAAATAAATAACAGTTAATTCTAAAAATTTAATAAATAACAAATAAATTTAGCAATAAATAACCAAGTTAAGTTTAATCAACATTTAACATAAATAACACATAGGAACCAATCACAAACTACAAATATGACTTCCAATTAACATTTCAATATTCACTTCTTCATCGAAAATTAAATTCAAATGCAGAATTCAATCTATCTAACAAAGGTATGAATATAATAGAAATGATAGGCAAAAAGTAATCATATACACAACTGATCCAAGAACCAGAGTCCAAAGTCTTTCAATTGATGCAAAAATTAAAACTCAAAGAGTTTTTCAGTAAAATGTCCCTCCTTCCAAACTTATCAAGTTTTTACAGTATTTATAGAGGATTTCACCCCTAAAATTTAATAAGCATTAAATAAAATGGTGGCAATGGTAGCAAGTCGGTGGCATGGTCGATAGTATTTTCTTCCTCGATAGCAACAATGAACCAATCAAATGGTACCTCAAAAATCAATGAGCATTTACAATTGGTAGCATATTGGGACTCAGCAAGAATCATCGGTAGAATTTTCACCTTCATGGGCGGTGCCTCAAAAATCAGCAACATCGTATAAGAGCGGATCATTTTGGGAAATGATGACATTTAATTTTGGCTACCCCCTGGTCATTTTTCAAAACTGGTCTTTGCCAAAAATAATGCTTGAAAATTTAATTTTGTTACCCGAAAATCAATTTCACTAAAGAAATTACAAAATCAATTTTGCTGGAGAAATTGCCTAAAAATAAATTTCGCTAGAGAAATTGTCGAAAATTGATTTCATTGGAGAAATTGCCAGAAATTGATTTCGTTGGAGAAATTGTCTGAAAATCAATTTCGTTGGAGAAATTGTTCGAAATTGATTTTCTCCCAAAAAGTGCCCAAAAATGGATTTTTGCCCAAAAAGTGCTCGAAAATGATTTTCGCCAGAAAAGTGCTCGAAAATGGATTTTTGCCAAAAAGTGCTCAAAAATGGATTTTGCTGAATTCACCAAAAATGATTTTGGTGGTACATATTCCCGGAGCCATAACTTTTGATTCGTTGACCCGATTGTCTATTGTAATATATCGTTGGAAAGCTTGGGAAGAGATCTACAACAATGAAATTGATGGAACATCCATTTCATCCATTTTCATCCCTCTACAAGGCCTCTAAAGTCTTCATATTGTATTTTTAAGCTATGTTGGAGAAATTTCTTGGGATGAAAACTTTAATATCTCTCAAACCGTTCAGGATATTGGGGTGATTCTTTCACCATTGGATGCATTTCATACTTGGATAAATTTAAAATTTTATTTTTAGTGTGGCAAAAATGCCAACACTTCTAGCGGCTCATGGGGTATTTAGCTTGTCTGAATGCAAATCGACCCTAGGGCCTTTATCCATTGGGCAATGGAGTCACAACAAAATGTAGACACAAGAAAATGTAAACAAAGAGAGTACCTTCCACTTTGAGTCACCTAGATCTGATGATGCCAAATCACACCACTTTGTGCTCTCCCCACCTTATTTATCAGTTGACCTATTTACATTATTTACATAAAATTTTATGACATGATTGGCATACCACCACCACAAAATTGGTGTTGGGTACCTACCCGATGAATCTATAGTGTCCAAACCATATATGATTGTACTTCAATCAATATTTGAAGTTTGGCTAGCCTCTTCCCAAAGTTTTCCAGGTTGCAAACAAGATGCAATGTGGCAGGTTATCATGCATGTCAATACTCATACAATTAATGAATAATGTGGCAAAGAGATTTACCACATGGGAGCCTTCTTTGAGTATCGGTTACGGTGATGGTTGGCCCTAATGTCACCACTTTTGAGAGTCCACTAGCTGTGAGGTCTTGGGTACGTGCTCCTCTGACTCCTTGATGTGACAATAAGATTTTTTTGGTGATAGCCCTACTGTCAGGATCTCCTCAAGACTAGCCTCTTGATGAGGTATGCTTATTGGGTCTTGATCGAGTACTTGTATGCTATGCTTAGGGATACAAAAAGGGTGCAAAATTGTGCCCTCTTCACACTCAGAGCTTGTCGTTAGACCCTTCTCTTCTTCCTGATCCTTCTCTTGAAGGAAGTTGCAAGCTACCATATTGTTCATTACTAGGGTAATGCTTGCATATTCCTTCTATCGATGCTGGGAGATATCCACCCCTTGCACTCTAAATAGTTATATTCTAAAATTTTGCATAGTTTGTGATGACCATGATGGTGGGTACTATGCGAGATGGATGGGGGTAGCAACCATCGAAAGAAGTGATGGGGAAGCAGGTTCTCTCCACTACAACTTTCCTGCTTGGAGTAGGAGCCGCTCTACTTGTACTACCTCCTAAAAGACTTGAGGGAATCTCTGTTCCCTAGATTGTTGTAGGAGGAGGCTTATGTCCAGGTGGAAAGCTTGAACATAGTAGAGGTGGGCCTGGGTGGGTGATGACTAGATTTCCTCTAGAATTCTCCTCCAACTCCTCCAAAATTAGATATTGAAGTCTATGATGCACTCTAGAGGTGCCCTCGTGATGGTGGAGAGGTGCATCAAGAGTTGAAAGGGATCTTGAAAGCCATCAAATATGTTGATGAGTGCTCCTGCTAAGTCCACCCATGAGCATATGCTCTTACACCTAAGCATTTTGTACCACTACAATGCCCTTCCTTCCAGATATAGGACCAAAAGTCTGATCATGACATCTTCGTGGGTTATGCCATGGAGGGTCGCTAGAGCAACAACATCTTCAAGGTGCTCTCGGACCATTCCCTTAGTGCCATTGTATTTTGTTAGGGTCTTCAAGGCACTTTTGGGAATCTCATGCCAACTTTGGAGATTCAGAGGGCTAGGATCATCCTAGTTGGGATAGCATACCTATGCCATTATAGTAGTGGTCCTCAGAGATCATGGTCCTTACCATTGAGTTGGAGTCACTAGGTGAACATTATTTTCTCCACTTGTGAGGTCAAGGCTGCTCACCAAACCTTGGGTCCTCTGGGGTGTCTTCTTTCAGCATAAAAGGCATCCACCGATCATGAGATCTGGATCTTCATCTCAATGGAGTCACCAGGTGATTTTACCAGATGAAGGTAAGCCAAAGATTCACCAAACTTGGGCTCCCTTAAAATATGGAGACTTTTCATCCCATCAAGCATGCCAAAAATTATTGGTCATGAATCTACCTAAGGATAAAATATATGTGCACCCTAGACTCGACCAACATTGAAAGGTTGAAGGAAAGAAATGTCCTTCAGACCAATCTCTAGAGAGGGTTGGTTCCCTTGCTATTCTAAGATTGGTATGAAGTTTAGGGAAATAAATTAATATAAAGATATGGGAAATAATAGAAAGAAATGGAAAATAACTAAAATAAATGGGAAATATGGTTGTAAGATAGAAAAATAGAGTGGGGATGAACTAAAATAGAGTGGGGATGAACTAGTAGCTAAATAACCAAGTCAAGTTCTAACCAACATTTAATAGAAAGAACAACATAGGAACCAATCACAGATTATAAATATGACTTCCAATTAACATTTCAACATTCACTTCATCAAAAATTAAATTCAAATGCAGAATTTAATCTATCTAACAAAGGTATGAATATAATATAAATGATAGGTAAAAAGTAATCACATACACAACTGATCCAGGAACTAGAGCCAAAGTATTTCAATTGATGCAAAAAATTAAACTCAAAGAGTTTTTAGCAAAATGTCCCTCCCTCAAACTTATCAAGTTTTACAGTATTTATAGAGGATTTCACCCCTAAAATTTAATAAGCATTAAATAAAATGGTGGCAATGGTAGCAAGTCGATGGCATGGTCGATAGTATTTTCTTCCTCGATAGTAGCAATGAACCAATCAAATGGTGCCTCAAAAATCAACGAGCATTTATAGTTGGTAGCATATTGGGACTCAACAAGAATCATCGATAGAATTTTCACCTTCATGGGCAGTGCCTCAAAAATCAGCAACATCGTATAAGAGCGGATCATTTTGGGAAATGATGACATTTAATTTTGGCTACCCCCTAGTCATTTGTCAAAACTGGTCTTTGCTAAAAATAATGCTTGAAAATTTAATTTTATTCCCGAAAATCAATTTCGTTGAAGAAATTACCTAAAATCAATTTTGTTGGAGAAATTGCCTGAAAATTAATTTCATTGGAGAAATTGCTTGAAATTGATTTTGTTGGAGAAATTGTTTGAAAATCAATTTCACTAGAGAAATTGCCTGAAATTGATTTTCGCCCAAAAAGTGCTCAAAATTGGATTTTCTCCCAAAAAGTGCTTGAAAATGATTTTCGTCTAGAAAAGTGCTTAAAAATGGATTTTCGCAAGTCCGAAAATGATTTTTGGTGGTACATCTTCCTGGAGCCATAACTTTTGATTTGTTGACCCGATTGTCTATTGTAATATATCATTGGAAAGCTTGGGAAGAGATCTACAAAAAATTGATGGAACATCCATTTCATCCATTTTCATCCCTCTATGAGGCCTCTAAAGTCTTCAAATTGTATTTTTAAGCTATGTTGGAGAAATTTCTCGAGATAAAAACTTTAATATCTCTCAAACCGTTTAGGATATTGGGGTGATTCTTTCACCACTGGATGCATTTCATACTTGGATGAATTTAAAATTTTATTTTTAGTGTGGTAAAAATACCAACACTTTTGGTGGCTCATGGGGTATTTAGCTTGTCTGAATGCAAATCGACCCTAGGGCCTTTATCCATTGGGTAATGAAGTCACAAAAAATGTAGATACAAGAAAATGCAAATAAAGAGAGTACCTTCCACTTTGAGTCACCCAGATCTGATGATGCCAAATCACACCACTTTGTGCTCTTCACACCTTATTTATCAATCGACCTATTTACATTATTTACACAAAATTTTATGACATGATTGGCATACCACCACCACAAAATTGGTGTTGGGCGCCTACTCGATGAATCTATAGTGTCCGAACCAGATTTGATTGTACTTCAATTGATCTTTGAAGTCTGGTTGGCCTCTTCCCAAAGTTTTCTAGGTTGTGAACAAGATGCAACATGGCAGGTTATCATGCATGCCAGTACTCATACAATTAATGAATAATATGGCAAAGAGATTTGCCACATGGGAGCCTTCTTCGAGTACCGGTTGTGGTGATGGCTGGCCCCAATATCACCACTTTTGAGAGTCCACTAGTTGTGGGGTCTTGGGTACATGCTCCTCTGACTCCTTGATGTGATAGTAGGATTTTTCTGGCGATAGCCCTACTATTAGGATCTCCTCAGGACCAGCCTCCTGATGAGGTATGCTTATTGGGTCTTGATCGAGTACTTGCATGCTATGCTCAAGGATACAAAAAGGGTGCAAAATTGTGCCCTCTTCACACTCAGAGCTTGTCGTTAGACCCTTCTCTTCTTCTCGATCCTTCTCCTGAAGGAAGTTGCAAGCTACCATATTGTTCATTACTGGGGTAATGCTTGCATATTCCTTCTATCGGTGTTGGGAGATATCCACCCCTTGCGCTCTGAATAGTTGTATTCCAAAATTTTGCATAGTTTGTGATGACCATGATGGTGGGTACTGTGCGAGATGGATGGGGGTAGCAACCACCAAAAGAAGTGATGGGGAAGCGGGTTCTCTCCACTGCAACTTTCCTGCTTGGAGCAGGAGCCGCTCTGCTTGTACTACCTCCTGAAAGACTTGAGGGAATATTTGTTCCCTAGATTGTAGTAGGAGGAGGCTTATGTCTGGGTGGAAAGCCCGAACATAGTACAGGTGGGCCTAGGTGGGTGACGGTCAGATTTCCTCTAGAATTCTCCTCCAACTCCTCCAAAATTAGACATTGAAGTCTATGATGCACTCTAGAGGTGCCCTCGTGATGGTGGAGAGGTGCATCAAGAGTTGAAAGGGATCTTGAAAGCCATCAAATGTGTTGATGAGTGCTCCCGCTAAGTCCACCCATGAGCAGATGCTCTTACGCTCGAGCATTTTGTACCACTATAGTGCCCTTCCTTCTAGAGATAGGACCAAAAGTCTGATCATGACATCTTCATGGGTTATGCCATGGAGGGTCGCTAGAGAAGCAACATCTTCAAGGTGCTCTCGGGCCATTCCCTCAATGCCATTGTATTTCGTTAGGGTCTTCAAGGCACTTTTGGGAATCTCATGCCAACTTTGGAGATTCAGAGGGCCAGGATCATCCCAGCTAGGATAGCATACCTGTGCCATTATAGTAGTGGTCCTCAGAGATCACGGTCCTTACCGCTGAGTCAGAGTCACCAGGTGAACATTCTTTTCTTCGCTTGTGAGGTCAAGGCTGCTCACCAAACCTTGGGTCCTCTAGGGTGTCTTCTTTCAGCATAAAAGGCATCCACCGATCATGAGATCCGGATCTTCAGCTCAACAGAGTCACCAGGTGATTTTTCCAGATGAAGGTAAGCCAAAGATTCACCAAACTTGGGCTCCCTTAAAACACGGAGACTGTTCATCCCATCGGGCGTGCCAAAAACTATTGGTCACGAATCTGCCTAAGGATAAAATATATGTGCACCCTAGACCCGACCAACATTGAAAGGCTAAAGGAAAGAAATGTCCTTCAGGCCAATATCTAGAGAGGGTTGGTTCCCTTACTAATCTAAGATTGGTATGAAGTTTAGGGAAATAAATTAATAGAAAGAAATGGGAAATAACTGAAAGAAATGGGAAATATGGTTGTAAGCCAAAGAAATAGAGTGGGGATGAACTAGTAGCTAAATAACCAAGTCAAGTTCTAACCAACATTTAACAGAAAGAACAACATAGGAACCAATCACAGATTGCAAATATGACTTCCAATTAACATTTCAACATTCACTTCTTCATCGAAAATTAAATTCAAATGCAGAATTTAATCTATCTAACAAAGGCATGAATATAATAGAAATGATAGGCAGAAAGTAATCACATACACAACTGATCCAGGAACTAGAGCCAAAAGTCTTTCAATTGATGCAGAAGTTAAAACTCAAAGAGTTTTTAGCAAAATGTCCCTCCTTCCAAACTTATCAAGTTTTACAGTATTTATAGAGGATTTCACCCCTAAAATTTAATAAGCATTAAATAAAATGGTGGCAATGGTAGCAAGTTGGTGGCATGGTCGATAGTATTTTCTTCCTCGATAGCAGCAATGAACCAATCAAATGGTGCCTCAGAAATCAATGAGCATTTACAACTGGTAGCATATTGGGACTCAACAAGAATCATCGGTAGAATTTTCACCTTCATGGGCGGTGCCTCGAAAATCAACATCGTATAAGCATGGATCATTTTGGGAAATGATGACATTTAATTTTGGCTACCCCTTGGTCATTTGTCAAAACTGGTCTTTGCTAGAAATAATGCTTGAAAATTTAATTTTGCTGCCCAAAAATCAATTTCGTTGAAGAAACTACCTGAAATTGATTTCGTTGGCCTGAAATCAATTTCATTGGAGAAATTGCCTAAAAATCAATTTCGCTAGAGAAATTGCCTAAAATTGATTTTGCTGGAGAAATTGCCTGAAAATCAATTTCATTGGAGAAATTGCCTAAAATTGATTTTTGCCCAAAAAGTGCCTGAAAATGGATTTTCACCCAAATAGTGCCCAAAAATGAATTTTCGCCCCGAAAATGATTTTCTCCAAAAAAGTGCTCAAAAATGGATTTTTCATGGAATTTCGCCCCGAAAATGGATTTTCCATGGAATTTCGCCTCGAAATTGATTTTTGGTGGTACATCTTCCGGAGCCATAACTTTTGATTCGTTGACCCGATTGTCTATTGTAATATATCATTGGAAATCTTGGGAAGAGATCTACAATAATTAAATTGATGGAACATCCATTTTGTCCATTTTTCATCCCTCTATGGGGCCTCTAAAGTCTTCATATTGTATTTTTAAGCTGTGTTGGAGAAATTTCTTGGGACAAAAACTTTAATATCTCTCAAACCGTTCAGGATATTGGGGTGATTCTTTCACCACTGGATGCATTTCATACTTGGATGAATTTAAAAATTTATTTTTAGTGTGGCAAAAATGCCAACACTTCTGGTGGCTCATGGGGTATTTAGCTTGTCTGAATGCAAATCGACCCCAGGGCCTTTATCCATTGGGCAACGGAGTCACAACAAAATGCAGACACAAGAAAACATGTAAACAAAGAGAGTACCTTCCACTTTGAGTCACCCAGATCTGATGATGCCAAATCACACCACTTTGTGCTCTCCCCACCTTATTTATCAATCGACCTATTTACATTATTTACACAAAATTTTATGACATGATTGGCATACCACCACCACAAAATTGGCATTGGGTGCCTACCCGGTGAATCTGTAATGTTTGGACCAGATCTGATTGTACTTTAGTTGATCTTTGAAGTCTAGCTGGCCTCTTCCCAAAGTTTTCTAGGTTGCGAACAAGATGCAACATGGCAGGTTATCATGCATGCCAGTACTCATACAATTAATGAATAATGTGGCAAAGAGATTTGCCACATGGGAGCCTTCTTCGAGTATCGATTGTGGTGATGGTTGGCCCTAATGTCACCACTTTTGAGAGTCCACTAGCTGTGGGGTCTTGGGTACATGCTCCTCTAACTCCTTGATGTGATAGTAAGATTTTTCTGGTGATAGCCCTACTATCAGGATCTCCTCAGGACCAGCCTCCTGATGAGGTATGCTTATTGGGTCTCGATCGAGTACTTGCATGCTATGCTTAGGGATACAAAAAGGGTGTAAAATTGTGCCCTCTTCGCACTCAGATCTTGTCGTTAGACCCTTCTCTTCTTCTTGGTCCTTCTCCTGAAGGAAGTTGCAAGCTACCATATTGTTCATTACTAGGGTAATGCTTGCATATTCCTTCTACCGGTGTTGGGAGATATCCACCCCTTGCACTTTGAATAGTTGTATTCTAAAATTCTGCATAGTTTGTGATGACCATGATGGTGGGTACTATGCGAGATGGATGGGGGTAGCAACCACTAAAAGAAGTGATGGGGAAGTGGGTTCTCTCCACTGTAACTTTCTTGCTTGGAGCAGGAGCCACTCTACTTGTACTACCTCCTAAAAGACTTGAGGGAATCTTTGTTCCCCATATTGTAGTAGGAGGAGGCTTATGTCCGGGTGGAAAGCTCGAACATAGTACAGGTGGGCCTAGGCGGGTGACGACCAGATTTCCTCTAGAATTCTCCTCCAACTCCTCAAAAATCGAATATTGAAGTTCATGATGCACTCTAGAGGTGCCCTCGTGATGGTGGAGAGGTGCATCAGGAGTTGAAAGGGATCTTGAAAGCTATCAAATGTGTTGATGAGTGCTCCAGCTAAGTCCACCCATGAGCAGATGCTCTTACGCCCAAGCATTTTGTACCACTGCAATGCCCTTCCTTCTAGAGATAGGACCAAAAGTCTGATCATGACATCTTCATGGGTTATGCCATGGAGGGTCGCTAGAGCAACAACATCTTCAAGGTGCTCTCGGGCCATTCCCTCAGTGCCATTGTATTTTGTTAGGGTCTTCAGGGTACTTTTGGGAATCTCATGCCGACTTTGGAGATTTAGAGGGCCAAGATCATCCCAGCTGGGATAGCATACCTGTGCCATTATAGTAGTGGTCCTCAGAGATCACGGTCCTTGCCACTGAGTTAGAGTCACCAAGTGAACATTCTTTTCTCCACTTGTGAGGTCAAGGTTGCTCACCAAACCTTGGGTCCTCTAGGGTGTCTTCTTTTAGCATAAAAGGCGTCCATCGATCATGAGATCTAGATCTTCAGCTCAACGGAGTCACCAGGTGATTTTTCTAGATGAAGGTAAGCTAAAGATTCACCAAACTTGGGCTCCCTTAAAACATGGAGACTATTCGTCCCACTAGGCGTGCCAAAAACTATTGGTCATGAATCTGCCTAAGGATAAAATATATGTGCACCCTAGACTCGACCAACATTGAAAGGCTAAAGGAAAGAAATGTCCTTCAGGCCAATCTCTAGAGAGGTCTGGTTCCCTTACTAATCTAAGACTGGTATGAATTTTAGGGAAAGAAATTAATGGAAAGAGATGGGAAATAATAGAAAGAAATGGAAAATAACTAAAAGAAATGGGAAATATGGCTGTAAGCCAAAAAAATAGAGTGGGGATGAACTAGCAACTAAATAACCAAGTCAAGTTCTAACCAACATTTAATAGAAAGAACAACATAGGAACCAATCACAGATTACAAATATGACTTCCAATTAACATTTCAACATTCACTTCTTCATCGAAAATTAAATTCAAATGTAGAATTTAATCTATCTAACAAAGGCATGAATATAACAGAAATGACAGTAGAAAGCAATCACATACACAACTGATCCAGGAACCAGAGTCCAAAGTCTTTCAATTGATGCAAAAGTTAAAACTCAAAGAGTTTTTTAGCAAAATGTTCCTCCTCCTCAAACTTATCAAGTTTTACAGTATTTATAGAGGATTTCGCCCCTAAAATTTAATAAGCATTAAATAAAATGGTGGCAATGGTAGCAAGTTGGTGGCGTGGTCGACAATATTTTCTTCCTCGGTAGCAGCAACAAACCAATCAAATGGTGCCTTGGAAATCAACGAGCATTTACAACTGGTAGCATATTGGGACTCAACAAGAATCATCGGTAGAATTTTCACCTTCATGGGCGGTGCCTCGAAAATCAGCAACATCGTATAAGAGCGGATCATTTTGGGAAATGACGACATTTAATTTTGGCTACCCCTGGTCATTTGTCAAAACTGGTCTTTACCAAAAATAATGCTTGAAAATTTAATTTTGCTACCCAAAAATCAATTTCATTGGAGAAATTGCCTAAAATTGATTTTTGGTGAAATCAATTTCCTGGAGAAATTGCCTGAAAATCAATTTCATTGGAGAAATTGCCTAAAATTGATTTCGTTGGAGAAATTGCCTGAAAATCAATTTCACTGGAGAAATTGCCTGAAAATCAATTTCATTGGAGAAATTGCCAAAATTGATTTTCTCCCAAAAAGTGCCCGAAAATGGATTTTTGCCCGAAAATGGATTTTTGCCCCGAAAATTGATTTTCACCCAAAAAGTGCCCAAAAATGGATTTTCGTCCCAAAGTGCCCGAAAATGATTTTTGGTGGTACAACTTCCCGAAGCCATAACTTTTGATTCATTGACCCGATTGTCTATTGTAATATATCGTTGGAAATCTTGGGAAGAGATCTACAATACAAAAATTGATGGAACATCCATTTCATCCATTTTCATCCCTCTATGGGGCCTCTAAAGTCTTCATATTGTATTTTTAAGTTGTGCTGGAGAAATTTCTCGGGACGAAAACTTTAATATCTCTCAAACCGTTCAGGATATTGGGGTGATTCTTTCACCACTGGATGCATTTCATACTTGGATGAATTTAAAATTTTATTTTTAGTGTGGCAAAAATGCCAACAGGTTCATTATGCTTGGGTGGCTGCCCTACTTTTGAGGAAATAAAAGGTGGCAATTAATGAATATTTTCTTAAGAATCACGCATATATTACCCTGGCCATACAAGAAGGTCACACCCAAGCCTTGTTTAAAGAAGGTGAATGAGTATTCACTATTTTTGCTTTTGGAGAGTGTTATGTGGCTGGAGAGGACAAGGGCACTAAAGCACATATCTAGAGGAAGAGACATCAATATAGCTTGTAAAGGTAGTTTCAATGATCCTTGGGAATGAAGTGCAATGCTTCCACTAAGTCTCTCTATATCCTTTTTTCTTTGTTAACTTTGTAGTGTTGTAGATTGCTCTTTGGTTGGCTCCTTTGATTTAGTTGAGTCACCTTTACTTTGTGAGCATGAAATTTTTTTAGTTTATTCTTTTTTTGGCTTGTGGGATTTGGTTGAGTCTCCTTTAGATTTGAAAACATGAAAGCGTTATGGTTTTTATTTTTTTGGTCTGATTGATTTCATCGAATCCCTTCTTGTTGTGTAGTCATATAGTATATTAGCTTGTATGGCAACATGTTGGATCTCTTTTTATTGATAGCATGGACATCTTAGATTAGATGACTCAGATTGTCATCTTACCTTCTATGTATACCATATAGTTAGTATTTCATTGTGGATGTCGACTGGCATGATTGTCTAGGTTTAAATTGCTAGATTAAGCATTGATCTCTCTTATTTTTTATCTGCATAGAAGATCATCTTAGCTATGTTTTGTTTTGTTTTGGGAGGTTGGTTAAACCTTCTCTAGGATGGTACCTTGATGTCTTAGTAGCCTATAGTAAATTCTTCTTGTTTTTGCCATTTTGTAACTGGGTTAGTGCACGTATCTCTTTTCTAGTTTTTTTTTTTAAGCGAAAAACCCCTTGTAGGGCCGCCTTGGTCTAAGAGACCACGAACAGGGGGTTCTACACCGTCAAAGTCACCCGAGGGTTGCACCCAGCCCTGCCCACACCAACATTATCAATTGGATTTTGGGTACCCAATTCAGCTTTTTGGTAGGGTGGAGATTCGAACCTGGGACCTCCCTTAGAGGATTGCCCTATCCTCTCTTTTCTAGTTTTGTTGTCATGGTTCCTTTAATAATTTTTCTTCCTTGTTTTGAAGGTTGATAACTTTTTAGGGCATGGGTATCTTTTATGGAGAAAATATTTTTATTTATGATAAGTTAAGATATTAGAGAAATAAGTTTATATTCTTTAAAAGTCATTATATCTAAAACCAATGGATAATGGGCAATTAATTTAGAAGCTTGTTATATTGTTTCTTTAATAACCACAAGGGTTATGATTACATAGGGTACTCATATTAAAGAAAATATAATGTTATAGTCACATTAAAAAAATATCTTTTGCAAGTGCTAATAATTTATATGAATGCTTGTATTTTATTTATAAAGGCTTGAGATCAAGATTTATGCTATGCCTATTAAATAAAATGGTGGCAGTGGTAGCAAGTCAGTTGCATGGTCGACAATAGTTTCTTCCTCGGTGTTAGCAACAAACCAATCAAATGGTGCTTTGAAATTCAACGAGGATTTACATCTGGTTGCATATTGGGACTCAGCAAGAATCATCGATAGAATTTTCACCTTCATGGGTTGTGCCTCAAAAATAAACATCGTATAAGCATAGATCGTATAAGCATAGTTCATTTGTCAAAATTGGTCTTTACCAAAAATAATGCTTGAAAATTTAATTTTGCTACTCAAAAATCAATTTCACTGAAGAAACTGCCTAAAATTGATTTCCCTGGCCTGAAATCAATTTCGCTGGAGAAATTGCCTAAAACTGATTTTGTTGGATAAATTGTCTGAAAATCAATTTCGCTAGAGAAATTTTCCAAAATTGATTTTTTCCCAAAAAGTGCCCGAAAATGGATTTTTGCCCCGAAAATTATTTTCACCCAAAAAGTTCCCGAAAATGAATTTTTGCTGCAATTTCACCCCGAAAATGGATTTTCAGTGGTACATCTTTTCGAAGCCATAATTTTTGATCCGTTGACCCGATTGTCTATTATAATATATCATTAGAAAGCTTGGTAAGATATTTACAGCTACATTATTGATGGGACATCCATTTTATCCATTTTCATCCCTCTATGGGGCCTTCAAAGCCTTCATATTGTAATTTTAAGCTATGATGGAGAAATTTCTTGAGACAAAAACTTTAATAGCTCTCAAACCATTCAGGATATTAGGGTGATTATTTCACTAATGGATGCATTTCATACTTGGATGAATTAAAAATTTTATTTTTACTGTGGCAAAAATTCCAACAGGTTCATTATGCTTGGGTGGCTACCCTACTTTTGAGGAAATAAAAGGTGGCAATTAATGAATATTTTCTTAAGAATTATGCATATATTACTATGGCCATGCAAGAAGGTCACACCCAAGCATTTTTTAAAGAAGGTGAATGAGTATTCACTATTTTTGCTTTTGGGGAGTGTTATATAGTTGGAGAGAACAAGGGCACTGGAGCAAAAATCTAGAGGAAGAGACATCGATATAGCTTGTAAAGGTAGTTTCAATGATCCTTGGGAATGAAGTGCAATGCTACCTCTAAGTCTTTGTATCTCCTTTTTTCTTTGTTAACTTTGCGAGTGTTGTAGATTGCTCTTTTGTTGGCTCATTTGATTTAGTTGAGTCACCTTTGGCTTTGTGAGCATGAAATTTTTTTGATTTATTCTTTTGTTGGCTTGTGGGATTTGGTTGAGTCTCCTTTGGATTTGAAAACATGAAAGCGTTATGGTTTTTATTTTGTTGGTCTGATTGATTTCATCGAATCCCTTCTTGTTATGTAGTCATATAGTATATTAGCTTGTATGGCAACATGTTGGATCTCATTTTATTGATAGCATGGACATCTTAGATTAGATGACTCGGATTGTTATCTTACCCTCTATGTATACCATATGGTTAGTCTTTCATTATGGATGTCGATTGGCATGATTGGCTAGGTTTAAATTGCTAGATTAAGCCTTGATCTCTCTTATTTTTGATCTGCATAGAAGATCATCTTAGCTATGTTTTGTTTTGTTTTGGGAGGGTTGGTTAAACCTTTTCTAGGATAGTACCTTGACGTCATAGTAGCCTATAGTAAATTCTTCTTGTTGTTGCCATTTTGTAACTGGATTAGTGCACGTATCTCTTTTCTAGTTTTGTTGTCGTGGTTCCTTTAATATTTTTTCTTCATTGTTTTGAAGGTTGATAACTTTTTAGAGCATGGGTATCTTTTATGGAGAAAATATTTTTATTTATGATAAGTTAAGATATTAGAGAAATAAGTTTATATTCTTTAGAAGTCATTATCTCTTTAACCAATGGATAGTGGGCAATTAATTTAGAAGCTTGTTATATTGTTTCTTTAATAACCACAAGGGTTATGATTACATAGGGTACTCATATTAAAGAAACAATAATGTTATAGTCACATTAAAAAAATATCTTTTGCAAGTTCTAATAGTTTATATGAATGCTTGTATTTTATTTATAAAGGCTTGAGATCAAGATTTATGCTATGCCTATTAAATAAAATGTTGGCAGTGGTAGCAAGTCGGTTGCATGGTCGACAATAGTTTCTTCCTTGGTGGTAGCAACAAACCAATCAAATGGTGCTTTGAAATTCAACAAGTATTTACAGTTGGTAGCATATTGGGACTCAACAAGAATCATCGATAGAATTTTCACCTTCATGGGCGGTGCCTCAAAAATCAACAACATCGTATAAGCACATATCATTTTGGTAAATGACGACATTTAATTTTGGCTACCCCCTATTCATTTTTCAAAATTGGTCTTTACCAAAAATAATGCTTGAAAATTTAATTTTGCTACTCAAAAATCAATTTCACTGAAGAAACTCCCTAAAATTGATTTTCCTGGCCTGAAATCAATTTCGTTGGAGAAATTGCCTGAAAATCAATTTCGCTGGAGAAATTGCTTAGAATTGATTTTGTTGGATAAATTGTCTGAAAATCAATTTCGCTAGAGAAATTTTCCAAAATTGATTTTTGCCCAAAAAGTGCCCGAAAATGGATTTTTTCCCCGAAAATTGTTTTCACCCAAAAAGTTCCCGAAAATGGATTTTTGCTGCAATTTCACCCCAAAAATGGATTTTCAGTGGTACATCTTTTCGAAGCCATAATTTTTGATCCGTTGACCCGATTGTCTATTATAATATATCATTAGAAAGCTTGGTAAGATATTTACAGCTACATTATTGATGGGACATCCATTTTATCCATTTTCATCCCTCTATGGGGCCTTCAAAGCCTTCATATTGTAATTTTAAGCTGTGCTGGAGAAATTTCTCGAGACGAAAACTTTAATAGCTCTCAAACCATTCAGGATATTAGGGTGATTATTTCACTAATGGATGCATTTCATACTTGGATGAATTAAAAATTTTATTTTTATTGTGGCAAAAATTCCAACAGGTTCATTATGCTTGGGTGGCTGCCCTACTTTTGAGGAAAGAAAAGGTGGCAATTAATGAATATTTTCTTAAGAATTATGCATATATTACTATGGCCATGCAAGAAGGTCACACCCAAGCATTTTTTAAAGAAGGTGAATGAGTATTCACTATTTTTGCTTTTGGGGAGTGTTATGTAGCTGGAGAGGACAAGGGCACTAAAGCACAGATCTAGAGGAAGAGACATCGATATAGCTTGTAAAGGTAGTTTCAATGATCCTTGGGAATGAAGTGCAATCCTTCCACTAAGTCTCTCTATCTCCTTTTTTCTTTGTTAACTTTGCAGTGTTGTAGATTGCTCTTTTGTTGGCTCCTTTGATTTAGTTGAGTCACCTTTAGCTTTGTGAGCATGAAATTTTTTTAGTTTATTCTTTTGTTGGCTTGTGGGATTTGGTTGAGTCTCCTTTAGATTTGAAAACATGAAAGCGTTATGGTTTTTCTTTTGTTGGTCTGATTTATTTCATTGAATCCCTTCTTGTTGTGTAGTCATATAGTATATTAGCTTGTATGGCAACATGTTGGATCTCATTTTATTGATAGCATGGACATCTTAGATTAGATGACTCGGATTGTTATCTTACCCTCTATGTATACCATATGGTTAGTCTTTCATTATGGATGTCGATTGGCATGATTGGCTAGGTTTAAATTGCTAGATTAAACCTTGATCTCTCTTATTTTTGATCTACATAGAAGATCATCTTAGCTATGTTTTGTTTTGTTTTGGGAGGGTTGGTTAAACCTTCTCTAGGATAGTACCTTGACGTCTTAGTATCCTATAGTAAATTCTTCTTGTTGTTGCCATTTTGTAATTGGGTTAGCGCACGTATCTCTTTTCTAGTTTTGTTGTGGTTTCTTTAATATTTTTTCTTCTTTGTTTTGAAGGTTGATAACTTTTTAGGGCATGGATATATTTTATGGAGAAAATATTTTTATTTATGATAAGTTAAGATATTAGAGAAATAAGTTTATATTCTTTAAAAGTCATATCTAAAACCAATGGATAGTGGGCAATTAATTTAGAAGCTTGTTATATTGTTTCTTTAATAACCACAAGGGTTATGATTACATAGGGTACTCATATTAAAGAAACAATAATGTTATAGTCATATTAAAAAAAGATCTTTTGCAAGTGTTGATAGTTTAGATGAATGCTTGTATTTTATTTATAAAGGCTTGAGATCAAGATTTATGCTATGCCTATTAAATAAAATGGTGGCAGTGGTAGCAAGTCAGTTGCATGGTCGACAATAGTTTCTTCCTCGGTGGTAGCAACAAACCAATCAAATGGTGCTTTGAAATTCAATGAGAATTTACAGCTGGTAGCATATTGGGACTCAACAAGAATCATCGATAGAATTTTCACGTTCATGGACTGTGCCTCAAAAATCAACATCGTATAAGCACAGATCATTTTGGTAAATGACAACATTTAATTTTGGCTACCCCCTGTTCATTTGTCAAAATTGGTCTTTACCAAAAATAATGCTTGAAAATTTAATTTTGCTACTCAAAAATCAATTTCACTGAAGAAACTGCCTAAAATTGATTTCCCTGGCCTGAACTCAATTTTGCTGGAGAAATTACCTAAAAATCAATTTCGTTGGAGAAATTGCCTAAAATTGATTTTGTTGGATAAATTGTCTGAAAATCAATTTCGCTAGAGAGATTGTCCAAAATTGATTTTTGCCCAAAAAGTGCCCGAAAATGGATTTTTGCCCCGAAAATTATTTTCACCCAAAAAGTTCCTGAAAATTGATTTTTGCTGCAATTTCACTCCAAAAATGGATTTTCAGTGGTACATCTTTCCGAAGCCATAACTTTTGATCCATTGACCCGATTGTCTATTATAATATATCATTAGAAATCTTGGTAAGAGATCTACAACTACATTATTGATGGGACATCCCTTTTATCCATTTTCATCCTTCTATGGGGACTTCAAAGTCTTCATATTGTATTTTTAAGCTGTGCTGGAGAAATTTCTCGAGACGAAAACTTTAATATCTCTCAAACCGTTTAGGATATTAGGGTGATTATTTCACTAATGGATGCATTTCATACTTGGATGAGTTAAAAATTTTATTTTTAGTGTGGAAAAAATTCCAACAGGTTCATTATGCTTGGGTGGCTACCCTAATTTTGAGGAAATAAAAGGTGGCAATTAATGAATATTTTCATAAGAATCATGCATATATTACCCTGGCCATGCAAGAAGGTCACACCCAAGCATTTTTTAAAGAAGGTGAATGAGTATTCACTATTTTTACTTTTGGGGAGTGTTATGTGGTTGGAGATGACAAGGGCACTAAAGCACAGATCTAGAGGAAGAGACATCGATATAGCTTGTAAATGTAGTTTCTATGATCCTTGGGAATGAAGTGCAATGCTTCCACTAAGTCTCTCTATCTCCTTTTTTCTTTGTTAACTTTGCAGTGTTGTAGATTGCTCTTTTGTTGGCTCCTTTGATTTAGTTGAGTCACCTTTAGCTTTGTGAGCATGAAATTTTTTTAGTTTATTATTTTTTTGACTTGTGGTATTTGGTTGAATCTCCTTTAGATTTGAAAATATGAAAGCGTTATGGTTTTTATTTTGTTGGTCTTATTGATTTCATCGAATCCCTTCTTGTTGTGTAGTCATATAGTATATTAGCTTGTATGGCAACATGTTGGATCTCCTTTTATTGATATAATGGACATCTTAGATTAGATGACTCGGATTGTTATATTACCCTATATGTATACCATATGGTTAGTATTTCATTGTGGATGTCGATTCACATGATTGTCTAGGTTTAAATTGCTAGATTAAGCCTTGATCTCTCTTATTTTTGATCTGCATAAAATATCATCTTAGCTATGTTTTTTTTTATTTTGGTAGGGTTGGTTAAACCTTCTTTAGGATAGTACCTTTACGTCTTAGTAGCCTATAGTAAATTCTTCTTGTTGTTGCCATTTTGTAACTGGGATAGCGCACGTATCTCTTTTCTAGTTTTGTTGTCATGGTTCCTTTAATATTTTTTCTTCCTTGATTTGAAGGTTGATAAATTTTTAGGCATGGGTATCTTTTATGGAGAAAATATTTTTATTTATGATAAGTTAAGATATTAGAGAAATAAGTTTATATTCTTTAAAAGTCATTATATCTAAAACCGATGGATAGTGGGCAATTATTTTAGAACCTTGTTATATTGTTTCTTTAATAACCACAAGGGTTATGATTACATAGGGTACTCATATTAAAGAAAAAATAATGTTATAGTCACATTAAAAAAATATCTTTTGCAAGTGTTGATAGTTTATATGAATGCTTGTATTTTATTTATAAAGGTTTGAGATCAAGATTTATGCTTTGCCTATTAAAGAAAAGAAAGTGTATTGCTTTGTTATGATAAATAAAGCTAGTTCTTTTGCAAGTACTTGATATATTAGATGAATGCTTGCATTTTATTTATAAAGGTTTGAGATCAAGATTTATGCATTTTTTTTACAAGAAAAAAATCATAATTTTATTTCAAGAATGAAAGAAAATTACATTTCTCAGGTGCCTTGGCACAATCAGAAACCCAGGTAAAAACATATTACTAGGGATCAAATAGAAAATAAATATTACAATCGAACAAATAAGAGGAAAGAACCCCATATTCCAATACAAAAGTGGGAATTATCCTTACAAAACAATACATTGTCATCGAAATAACCTCCATGTCCATAACCAAAGATCACATTCAGCAGAGAAGAAAGTAGTGAATAAGGGGCAATTAAAAACTGCCATAATGCTCTAATCAAAGAATAAACCACAGTCAAATTCCAGAGCTAGGATAGAAACTAGGGATATGAGATGTGAGTAAATGATGAAACTCCATCCTTTATCTCTTTCATTTCTAGTGAGCCTTCTGTAACTTCCTGACCTTCTTTTGATAATCTATCTGCTTCCTAATTTAATTCCCTGTAAACATGTGTGAAAGATATATTTTCAAAAAAATATGTCACCTCTAGTAATTCATCTCCAACTGGTCTGAGTAGATTATTTTGTAATTGGGCCACTCCATTCATCTAGTTGATGACCAATGTAGAATCACCAAAAATGTGTAATTTTTTACATTCCTCTTTGAAGCACACTTCATTACTATTCTCAAAGCCTAAAATTCTGCAAAATTGTTGGTACCCCTCCCAAGACCTACTTTAAATTTTATATAATGAGTATCTGAGAAGTATAAGATGCCTCCTGTGCTACTAAGAGTTGACTGTCTCTGATTGGCCCCATCAAAAAAATCCCATGGATGAGACTTTTCAATGAACAATTTATCTACATGTCGAGGTTTCTTAATTTTGTAAGGCTCTTTGTAGCTTAAGACCAAAGTCTTGACCTGATAAATGACCTGAAATGGGGGTATAAACTTCTCTTCAAAGATAGAAGCATTCCATGCCAACCATATACCCCAAAAAATAAGGCAAGGTAAAAAGAGGAATTGTTTTAACTCTTTTTTTAGGAACCACTATCTTAAGCATGCTTCCATTGTTTCTCCTTCCCAAGAGTTTTTAACTCCAGTTATTTGTTCAGCTTCTAACCACACCTGTTGAGAGAAAGGGCATTTGATTAAAAAATGTGTGATGTTTTCCTCCTCTGATCGACAAAGCATACAAATGCTTGGTCCTTGTCTACTTCTCCTTTGTAGAACTTCCCAAGTCAGAGTCTTATTTCTCAGGGCTAACCACATAAAAATAATTGACCTTTTTGGGGCCGATAATTTCCAAATCTGCTTCCACCACCAAACAGGTCCTTGGGGATCAGGGTCAAAGCCTGCTTTATAGCCAAGTCTGGTTGTGTACTGACCCCCAGATTTGTTGTATGCCCAAGCTAATGTATCTGGTTCAGCTCTCAGCTTGATATGACTCTTTTTAAGACTGTCAGTATAAGCCTTCCACAAATCAGCCTGTTCATCAGAAAAACCCAATACCTAAGCTTGCTTCCAACCTTGGATCCAAAGACTTGAAGAACTTGATTCCCCCACCTGATGAAGAAAGTGAAAACCTTGGTCTTGTAAAGAAGCTTTCATAGCTTTTGGAAACACAATGTTTTCTCCACAACCCAAAATAGAATCAACCCCTATTCTGACTTGCTCACCATTGCCAACTTTCCAAACCAAGTATTTTCCAATGATTGGAAAGGCCTGTACTAGTGCCTTCCATTGAATAGAAATATTTTTTATGCTTTTCTATGGATTTCTGATCCAATCCATAAAGGTCCCTGGATGAATATACTTCTGTTCAATAATATTTTTCCATAATCCTTCTCTGGTCAGAATCCTCCACAAGCTATTTGTTGCCAAAGAAGAACCAAAGAGATGAATATTTTTAAGTCCCCAGCCACCTTCCTCCTTTGGTCTAGCAATACTTTACCACTTAACTAAAGATATGCCCTCATGATCCTTACGTCCAGTCCAAAGAAATCTGAAACATTGTTTTCTTATTTTCTCTAGGACTCCTTTAGGAATGAAGGCCAAGGAATACCAAAAAATAGGGATTGCCTCAAGAACAGTCTTTACAAGTGTTAACCTCCCACCAATAGATAACCATCTATTACACCAATGATGAATTCTTGATTCAATCTTCTCTAAAAGCCATCCCCAGTCTCTCTTCTTGTAACTATTCGACTTTAGTACAAAACCCAAATACTTAAAGCCTTCCTAAAAATCTAAGAGATTAAAATGAAAAAGTCTAATCAAAATCTGTTTAGTCACTTACTCTAAACCATTAAAGCAAATAGAGGATTTTTGTAAGTTTATCTCCATTCCAGTAGCAATACTAAAAATATCCAAAATTTCCTTCAACTCTCTAGCTTCCCTTAAATTTCCATTGTTGAAAAGAAGTACGTCATCAACAAAGAGTAAGTGAGATAAATATGAGGCCCCCACTTTGATTCCAGATAAAGATCCTATCCTCTTTGCATCCAAGATAGCTCTACTCAATCCTTCAACAACCAACAAGAAAAGTAAAGGGGATAAGGGGCATCCTTGTCTCAATCCTCTCGAGGGTCTAAAGAAATTGGAAGTTGATCCATTGATGAGAATAACAAAATATGTAGAAGAGATGCATCCCATAATCCACTTTACTACTGCATAGCTGAAACCAACATGTAAGAGCATTAATCTGAGATACAACCAACTAGTTCTATCATAAGCTTTAGATAGATCTAGTTTAAGAACCATTGCAGGAAGATTTTTAGTTTTAATAGAGTGCAAGCCCTCTTGAGTGGCCCCTATGGCTTCAATGATTTGTCTCCCTGCTATAAACCCAAATTGCTCCTGAGAAATAGATTCAGCAAAAATCTTCTTCAATCTACTAGCAAAATCTTAGCAATGATTTTATAGATACAGTTACACAAGGAGATTGGTCTAAATTCATCAAAGTTTTTAGGCTTCTCCTTTTTGGGAATCAAAGCTAAAAATGTGGAGTTAAAAGCCCCCAAAACCTGACCACTCAACCTGATTTCCTCCATAACTCTAAGAAGGTCCTCCTCAAGAAGATCATAGAATACTAGAAAGAACTCCACAGGCCATCCATCAGGTCCTAGGATTTTGTCCTTTTTGAGAGAGGTCAGGACAAATTTCAATTCTTCTTTTGTGATCTCCTTCATAAGTAACTGATTATCCTCCTCTGTCACAAAACTAGGAAAGAAAGTGGTTAACTTTATAATTTCCCCAATGTTGGCTCTATCAGGTTCTTTGTAGATAGATTGAAAATGTTTTATTCCCAAATCTGCTAAATCAGAGAAACTCCTAACAGAGACCCCTTCTTCATTTTGCATCTCCCATATAGTATTTACCTTCTTCCTGTGATTAGAAAAATTATGAAAGAACTTAGTATTTTCATCCCCTTTTTTTAACCATACAACTCTACTTTTTATTCTCCATTCAGCCTCCCTCCACTGCAAGAATTTGTTCTTCTTAGCTTCAAGTTCTATAAGTTTAGATTTCTCCTCCTCTTTAAAAATATCGGCCTCATTCTTTTTATGAATTTCTGATATTTCATTCTCCACCAACTTAAGATCTCTATGCTTGCTCTCCTTTTTAGCTGCAATCCAAGATGCTACAATTTTTTTAATTTTTTTAAAGCATTAGCAAATTGGAGACTCGACGATAACCTGGAACTTGAGTCATAACCAATCCATTCTTTTTTAATTAGTTCTTGTAATCCCTCTTCCTCCAACCAAATTGGATTTAGCTTAAAAGGACTGGAAGGTTTTGCCTCCTAATTTTCTAATTGAATAAGAATGGGAGAATGATCTGAGCCACCTCCACTCTCAACCCATGATCATTTTTTATCTATTTCATTGTATAATGACTTTGAGATCAAAAATCTATCCAATCTCTTTGAGATTCTAGCTTCCCCAACTCTATTGTTTCTCCACGTAGGCAATAAATTTACTGGTTCCAAATCCATTAAACCTGCTTCTTCAATCTTATGCTTGATACTTCCCCCACACTTCACTTCTGTTCAAGGTAAAGTTTAAGTCCCCACCAATGATAACTATTTCGTCCCTGACACATCTTTGGGAAAAAAAATCATCCCAAAAGACCTGTCTATCTTCATAGGGACCATAACAATTAATGACCGATAACCTCAAACCCAAGTCTTTAAAAAAGAATTCTATCCACAAACATGAAGCCAATAAGGAAGAATTAATTAAGGATACTAAGTTCTTCCAGCCAGTCAAAATGCCCCCTGAATTTCCAGTCACATCTAAGGCCAGGAACTCCCAGTCTCTGAGAAGTTTACTTAGCCCTTCAATGACTTTTGTACTCGATCCCATGGTTTCTTGAAGAAGGATAACATCCGGATTATGAATCTCCACCAACCTGGCTAAGGCAAGTCTTTTAGAGGGATTGCCAAGACCTTGGATATTGATAGACAACAAAATCATTTGACACTTTTAGAGGGTTTTTGCCCCGCTCTAAGGACCCCTTTAATAGATTTTTGTTTGCCTTGTTGAATTTCCTTCATAGTCTTCTCTTGTGCATGGAATAGAAGATATTTTCTACCTACTAAGAAAGAGGAAGATTCCTTTATATGATCCATACCTAACCCTAATATTCCTATAACTATGCAATATTACGACTCGCTTTCCCTTTTCCTCAGATGTAACAAATATTTACAAGAGGATCCAACCTCCAAACCATCCCCTAAATTAGAAACCTCCCTAGGAGAGTCACCTGGTAGATCAGAAAGACTTCCCCCTATTTCAAAAATATTTAACACACAATCCCTATTCAATTGATTTGTGTTTTCTATCCCCTTATCCAAAGCCCTAGAAAAGTCCTTATCCCTGGATTGGGATTCATGAGGGAATGTCCAGTCTTCTTTACTTCCTGATTCCAGATTGTTCTCCACTTGAATTTTATTGAAAGTATCTTTAGGCTTCGGTGATTGACCAACATAATTTGTGCATTCAGGATCCAACCCTTTCACAAAATTCTTTATGGCTTCTTCTCCTTCTCTGGATTTCTGCGAACATTGCAAGGGAGACAAATCCTAGCCCAAAGTTTCTTCCTCCTTTCCCAATATTTTGGTTGTAGATTCAAAAGCATCCTTTTTGCTTGTTTGTATTGTATCAATAAGCACTATTGGATTTTGAAGGTTAGATCTCTCCTGAGTGTTGTTAGCTGACTTGGACACCTCACTAGTCATTTGTTTTCTCCTCCATTTTTGTGTGAAGGGTTGTGTACATTCCTTAGCAATGTGTCCATAAATGTGACAACGAACACATCTAAAAGGAATCTTCAAATAGTCCAGGATTTGATTATGAGATGTATTTCCCACCACTATCTCCATACAATCTGGTAAGCCTTCATTGATATCCATCTCAACCAAAACCTTGGCTACAGACCAAAAAACACTAGATTTGAAGGAGACATCTATGTCTATGGTTTTTCCTAAGGAATCTCCAATCTCTTTCAAAGCTTTTTCTGACCATAATTCCATTGGCAAGCCTAGGAGCTTCACCCAGATCGGGATTCTCCTAGCAACTTCAGTCCTAGGATCAAAGCAAGTCGTCCAAGCCTTCAAAGCCAAAAAAGTGGACCCCCAATACCAATGACCTCCTAGAATTTTATGTGCATCTGCCTCAGAGCGAAAAATAAAACCAATCCATCCTCTGGCAAGTAAGTGAAATATCGGCCCATATCCTAGAATTGGGACCCACACCTTCTACAACCACTTATTTAGTGTATTATTTGCTATTTGACGTCCATAAAACTTCCCAATAAGGGCCTTTCCTGAATACTCTAGAACTTGTTCCATCCTCAAGTCTTCCCCAAGTACCATTTTGATCTTTGACCTTCTTTTCTTAACCACTTTGTGTGCTTTGCCTACTCTAGTAACCTGAGTTGTAGACTATGCTGATTGGATATTTGGTTTCACTCCACTTAGAGCCTCTAGATCAAGACCTTTACCAATAAAACCCGAGCCAAAAAGGGAAGACTCTATCAAACAAATTGGTTCTGGAATATTGTGATCCTGCTCAAGTTTTTTTCTTTTGTAATGAGGTACTTGTTCATTTATTAGTCCCATCACTTGAGGAGTGTGTTTTGAGACTCCTAAGGTTGAGATGTCACTAGAATTATTGATCTAAAGTAAGCTTATTGATGTAGACTTTTCTCTATCTACTAAGATCTGATGATCAACAATCTTATTTTGGTCATTTGAACTATCCAAGGGCCCCCAATTCTCAGCTTCTAATCCATGACAAAAAAAAGGCCCCTAGCCCGTGGGATTGAAAAAATGCTCCGCCCTTCTAAGGGATCCTCCGAATAGTCCAAATGTTCCTCTTCATTTTCCATCAAATCAGAAACCTCCATTTCTTTTTTATTCATCATCTCCTGGAAATGTTCATCTCACATCGCTGATCTCACTCAAGACCCACTCAAAAATTACCTGTAGGAGACTTGCATACTATAGCAACCTTACTACCTTTAGCAAAATTATGCATCCTAGAAACCCTACGCACTATAACAACCTAGCGGTTTGTAGAAACCATGTGCACTGTAGGAAGCCTACATATTGTAGCAACCCTATGCATTGTAGAATCCTATGCACTGTTGAAACCTTTTATAGGTAATAAAGAAGGAATGGGCCCTAGACTATAGCAGCCACCTTGTAAAAAACCACACTGTAGCATTTATGCACTGTAGCATCCACACTATAGCAACTGCCCTATAGTAACTCGCACTGTAGCAGTTGTCTTGTAGTAACTCATACTATAGAAACCAAAACTATAACAATCATGCACTATAGCAACCTTGAATTGTAGCAGCCATGCACTATACCATCTGCACTGTAGAAACCTATACTGTAGCAGTCGCCTATAAGAGACATGTCCTGTAGCAACCTCACACTGTAGCAGCCATCCTATAGAAACTCGTACTGTAGCAGTGTACTATAGTAGTGCACTATAGCAATTGCCTTGTAGATACCTATATTGTAGCAACCGTGCACTATAGAAACCTGTACACTATTGAAAACTTCTATAGAGAAGAAAGAAGAAAATATGGTTCATGTACTGAGTCTTCCTATAGGCTTAAGGTAAATCTCATTGGCCACTCGGGTTGTCTAAGCGAGTACCGCTCTCTAGTTTTCAACACTATCCCACTAGGGAATAAATGCTAAGAAACCAGCCACAGATTTACCTCTAAACGACAACTCCTCGTATACACTCTTAAGGTCAAAAACTACTAACAGGGTGTGGGGCTGTTGACCCTTTTCATTGGCGACACACTCAAACCAGTTACTTAGGGGTTCTTGGGATACTCCTCATAGTGAGTTTTAGGGCGAGTATTAGCCCAAGTACTTTCCCTAATTATGCGATCAAGACTTGCACCCGATATTACAAAAGGTTATTAGCCTAATGTAAGTGATTTTTAAGCATTGAAAATAGATCAAAATAGGTTTGTAGCATCCTGCACTATAGAAACTCTTGTTGTGGCATCCACTAAATATAGTAGTCATTCACTATAGCATCCATATTGTAGAAACCCTCACTGTAGCAGCCACCTATAGAAACCTATGATGTAGAATATTGTAGATGTTGCACACTATAGTAGCCACCCTATAGAGACCCACACTGTGGCATCTGCACTATAGTAGCATGCATTGTAGCAGTCACCCTGTAGAAGCCCACAGTGTAGAAACACTATAGCAGCTACGAACTATAGTAACTATGAACTGTAGTAACTATGAACTATAGTAGCCTCGTATTGTAGTTGCCACCCTATAACAACCCTATTTGTAGCAAACATAAACTATAGTAGCCACCCTATAGCAGCTATGAACTATAGCAGCTATAAAATCAAGCAGCTACAAACTATAGCAGCCACATTGTAGAAACCTGCACTGTAGTAACCTTGAACTATAGCAAGCGCAAACTATATTAGTAGCACTATAGCAAAATTGAATTGTAGCATTCGTGTACTGTAGCCTCAATATTTATGCATTAATTATTAAATAAAGTAAAAGTATTGCTTTGCTATGATGAAGGAAGTTAGTATATTTATATTGCTTGATTGATTTAGATTGAGTGTGTGCTTTGTAAAGATTAAAATTATATAATGGACTCCTGAGACTTGAGTTGGTAAAGGGGGCCATTATAGAGAGAAGTATGAGATTCTCTCCTAGTAAATTTAGTTGTATGCATGCATCTGTTGGGCATGTCACAATGTTGGGTTTTATATATATATATATATATATATATATATAATAGACTCCTAAGACTTGAGTAGGTAAAGAGGGCCATTATAGAGAGAAGTATGGGATTCTCTCCAAATTGGTTTGTTTGTAATGCATTAAGCATGGTTGCTTGCTTAGTATTAAGAGCATGATTAAATAGCATTGCATTTGGAGTTGTCCTGATCCCTAATATTTTCTCAAGTTAGGGGTAACTTCTTTCATGAAGAAGGTCATCAAAGGAAGGTGGTACAAATGCCATTTGGGTGGAATGACATGGTTGTATCTTGGATTGAGAAATGGTTATGCAAATGAGAATTTGCTTTGTAATTTTTAGAAAGAAATACTTCAACTATTACTTCAAGAATAGTAGTTTGTATTATGGGAATAGTTTATTTTTTAGCAATAGCAAAATATTATTTGGAAATTATGTGGTCCTCATGCTCATTGATTTTATTGTGGATATAATATCTTGTGATTAATGTTAATGATATCTAAGTGGAATTTGATAGCATTATGATTATCTATTTTGAGCAATCTATTGAAATGCTTCTTTATGAGATCTCTTTAATAGTTCAAATATAGCATGTGGATTATTATAAATGTGTTAGCTTAGATGAATATTACGTTAAAATTGAGATGCTTATGATTTCATTCTCATGATGCTATATCTTAAATGTTATTGAGTTTTAAAGCTTTTGATTTACTTAGAGAAAGTTATATTTTGCTCCTTGGATAGAAAGAAGTTCTTGGGTTGAATCTAGACCTTCTTTTAGGACCTAAGCCCCAATCTTGGAAGGAGTTGCAAGAATGCAATAACTAGGTGGAAGTGAGTCCTAGTTATGATAATGTAATATATAGGTGCTCATAATTCTAGAATGATTTGCGAGAATGCAATAGCCAAATACTTATGAATTGATACACTTTGAATAGAGAGGATTGGGTGTCCCTTTGTCTATAATACAATAGGAATCAATCATAAGAAAATAGCGGTGGTACCTCAAATGTGTAGGTTTAGGAGACCATTTCATTACCAATTGAGGGGTAATGGCCTTAGTTAGCCTATGAAAGCAAGGTAAATAAGTGTTAGCTTTTGGTGATGTATATTAATGGAGATGCAACCACAATATGTAAAATATGCAAGTTATGATAAGTATATGATAATGATACTTAAATATGCAGGAAAATAAGAGAATAGTATTTTGCAATAACTTAGTAAAATGCCATTAATGAAAGCTCATAAAAATAGTACAATGCAATATAATGGAGGACTATGAACACTCCAAAATTTTACAATGAATATCTACATTGTACCTACTCACTACTCTATAGTAACATTGTCTCTCACACTCACTCTCTTGTCTCTATAGCTCAAGGTATATAATATAATTTCCTTGGGCTTTACTCTATATTTTCCTATGACTCATGTACATGTGGACTACATGCACATTTACATTATTGCACATTCTAAAACTTGTGCATTTATTACTTCTTCCTCAAGTAACTACTTAACATAAGATAAAATCCTAATCTAATAATGTACCCAAGGTGGTACATTGACATGTACCCAATAATGCAATATATTCTCTAACACCCCCCTATATTACATTATTTGTGTATTGAAGACTTTAGTCTTCAGTATGGATCTTCTTATTTTGAATCGTCTTCAACTTGATTTGATACTTCTTCCTTTTTTTTTTTGGTGTCCAAGTAGTCCATAACTTTGTTGACCTCTCATCCTTTTAACTTTAAATATTCTATTCCTTCATTATTTCTATGATATATGGATTCTTCATTCTCTATAATTTGTTCCTCGGGAAATGCATTAGTATTGTTTTAAAATATTACAATATCTTGTGAAATCTCCATTGAATCTAGAGCATATATATTTTTGTGAACTGATCCAGTAGCTTCTATCTCATTTTGATTTATGATGAGACACATGTTGACTCCATTTGAGTATCTGAACTTAACCATCCTTTTTCTCTCTACTAGCTTGGCTATTGAAATAAGATTAGATGCTAATCTAGGAACATACATTACATTATGTAATAGAAAGTTTGGAAATGATTTACTAGGTGTTACACACCTATACCCATGTATATTATAGTATTTTCCATCTACAATTTTCAGCCTGTAATTGTTAGTGACTTCAAGACAATCAAACCACTATAAATTTCCTAGTGATGATTTGCACCAGAATCAATATACCAAATATCCTTTTTAGTTTTTTTAGACTATATTACATTTTTTAGGCACATATCAATGTACCACCTTGGGTACATTATTAGATTAGGAGTATTGTTGTGGCTGATCCACAACGTACCCCAAAATTGGGGACCCACCTTTTTTGCATGTGTTCCAAGAAGACCGAAGTGGCCCATAGGCTAAAGATCAAAGAAAAAAAGCAAAACACCACAAGGAGAAAAAGTGTCGCGATATCGCGACATGTTGCACTGTCGCGGCCAAAAAAGAAAAAGTGTCGCGATATCGCGACATGTTGCACCATCGCGGCCAAAAAGAAAAAGTGTCACGATATCGCGACATGTTGCACCATCGCGGCCAAAAAGAAAAAGTGTCGCGATATCGCGACATGTTGCACCATCGCGGCCAAAAAGAAAAAGTGTCACGATATCGCGACATGTTGCACCATCGCGGCCAAAAAGAAAAAGTGTCACGATATCGCGACATGTTGCACCATCGCGGCCAAAAAGAAAAAGTGTCGCGATATCGCGACATGTTGCACCATCGCGGCCAAAAGAGAAAAAGTGTCGCGATATCGCGACATGTTGCACCATCGCGGCAAAAAAGAAAAAGTGTCGCGATATCGCGACATGTTGCACCATCGCGGCAAAAAGAGAAAAAGTGTCGCGATATCGCGACATGTTGCATTTCGTTGCAAAAGAGAAAAAGTGTCGCGATATCGCGACACCATCGCGGCAAAAGAAGAAAAAGTGTCGCGATATCGCGACATGTTGCATTTTCATGACCAAAGAAGAAAGAAAAAGTGTCGCGATATCGCGACATGTTGCTCTAGCAAAAAGAAAAAGTGTCGCGATATCGTGACATGTTGCATTTGGGAAAGAAAAAAGTGTCGTGATATCGCGACATGTTGCATTTTGGAAACAACAAAAGAAGGCAAAAGTGTCGCGATATCGCGACATGTTACATTTTGCGATTCAAAAAAAGAGAAAGGGGAAGAAGTGTCGCAATATCGTGACATGTTCCATTTTGCCAAGGTAACAGACTGCATAGTGACGTGGACATAAGGACAAAATCCAATGAATAAGACAAAGCGTTACATAAGGAATATTTAATGATTTGAAATCATTTAAGATGGTCGTTACACACGAGGGAAACGGACGCAAGCCCATGTGGAGAAAATGCAGCGAAGGGCCACAAAATGGAAAGCAAAGCACACGCATACAGGGAAGGTGAAATGAACAGTCAGGGAAGGTGAAACGAACAACCATCGACAAATGAAACGAACCGTCATGGAAGGAGAAACAATGTTTTCACAAGTTTAAATACGCCATTCAAAGAGGCCAGAGAGGGGGAAAACTGCTGCAAGTAGCGTTGCAGGTTTGAAGGCGATAAGGCCATTCTGGACCTAGTTGGGCTGTTTTTCTTTCGTAGACTGGTTTTTCTTCTTCATGGACATGGGTTGGAAATTGCGGCGAGCAGAGTTGCAGACTTGAAGGCGATGAGGCCATTCTGGACCTGTTTGAGTCGTTTTTCTTCCATGGACTGGTTTGGGAAAACCAAAAATTCTGCTATTGTAAAATGACATATTTTTAATGCAGAAGTGTTCAAAAATTTGCATCTTGTGGGCAAGAAAGAAGGAGATTTTCTTTGCATGCTATGGATTTAATGTTTATTCTTTCATCTTTTCAGATTTTGAATTTATAGATAATGTTGATGCCATTTCTTTGGGTTACATTAGGCGAATATTTGAAATCTGAATTTTATTTCGTACCCTAGGAACCAACACTTAGCCTATGGGGATTGTGCTTGTTTTGCAAGTCCAATAGGTTAGGTTGCATGCACGGAGACCTCACATCTTCGGTTTTGTCGAAATAGGATAGCATCATACTGAATGCATTTTATTTTCAGTTTTTGCATTTCATTTTCATTTTTCTGCATTTTATTTTTTTCAAAAATTTTAACTTTTCAAGGCATTAAAATAAACATTTAAAAATTTTCAAAATCCAAAAAACAATGAACAATCACTAAAGTTTCATGATGAAATAAACCAACATTGCCCCTTGTTTACAGTTACTTGCAATCACTAAGGTGTTCCAAGCATTTAAATTGAATATCTTTATTTGAGATTACTAATACACATATGCAAATGCTAATACAACGGAGACCTTGGAGAAGTTGTTTGTTTAACTTCTTTGCAAGAGGGGATTTGGAACCCAAATCCTAAAGGAGAGTGTACTTTCACAATCGGGTGAAAATACCACTCAACAGATTGGCGCTAGAAGGAGGGCTCGAATTGTTTTATTTCAGAGTGATTTAAATGCTATAGGGATTTAAATTTTGAATATTTCATGCCCTATTGATTATTATCTTTAGCCCTCTTTTAACAATACAACCTTGTAGTGTTAAAAGGAGGACATGAATTGCTATGCATTGTTCTAACGCTTTTGATTGTTCATACAGGAATAATGTGTTTTGATTTGATTTAAAAAAATTTTGACTAACGAGGTTGTCTCCATGCAATTACTTTCATTCGATTTTAATGGATACACCTCTTGGTTGATGCTAACACGATTATTATTATACGTTAATTTGATATTTGCTAGTCATTTATCTTATTTGTAAGGAATTATTTTGTCTAAAATGTATTTTTTTTCGGTATTATGCTCTTCCCGCGTAATGGATCTTGTGAATAACGGAAAGCCCTACAACACTAGGAGTATGCTCTTCATTTGCACATTTACGATCTGGTGAATCAGAAACTAATTTACATTTTTAGAATACTACTTTGTCAAGGTTCCTTCTTTCATGACTAACAAATTGATTTTGAGGTTATTCTTTGAATTTCATTAATTGCAAAGATTTTTTGTGTCGTAGGTTTTCTTTGAGGTGACTCGAGAGTTTTTTCAGGTTCTTGTAGGGTTATCATCATCGATTTTGAATCAAATGGCCCAACCTCCACCACCTCCTTGGTACGGAGCCAATAACATTCCTTTGAATATTGCAGGGGATATTCATGAGATCCCTAGGAATATAGAGAGATTTTTGCCCAAATACAAACCGGATGGCCCAAGGACCGTAGAAGAACATATTCAGGCCTATAGGGATGTTTTGATAAGATTGCAAGTTCAACATGAAGATGTGGCTTGTAGACTCTTCCCCATGAGCCTAGACCAAGTGGCTTACGAATGGTATATTTGCTTACCTATCGGTTCCATTACGTCATGGACGCAAATGGAGAATGCTTTTGTCAACCAATTCAGGTCACCATTAGATCCCACAATCATCTATAATCAGTTCATTACATGCAAAAGAGGCCAGGGTGAGCCAATCCAAACTTTTAATCAGAGATTTCAGAAGTGCTATAATAGAGCAATTCGACATTTTGCCATTGATCCCGCAGTAGCTTTGCAAATATATTTTGGGGCATTGGATCCTATGACGACAATGTTTGCAAGGCGAAATCCTCAAGTTACCATGCTTGCTCTAGCCTACAATGAAGCTATGACCATTGAACAACAAATGACACCACAGAGTTATGGGTTTTCCCAGATGCCTATGGTAGGACAATATGGTCCATATGGTCAAGCTCCTATGATGAATCAGATCATGGCACCACAAATATCGGGCATAAATGCTTTGCCTTATCAACAACCATATTCATCAACACCCGCTTACGCACCCATTCCAATTCAACCAATCACATCCATCCCCCATTCCTTCATTTTTGCAAAATAGCAACAGACACTTAATTTCGTTCCTTTCCCAATCCAATTCCGATTCAAAGTGTGAATCCCTACGCAAATCAAGTGGCTCAAAATCCAACTCAAATGTTAAGTCAAGATCTCACCAATTACGCAAATCCTATTGGAACTAGCAATAACATAGCTCAACCAAAAGAGATTTATTCAGAGGTTGAAGAACTCAAAAATATGGTTCACAAATTGAGTAATGATTTGGTTCAAAAATAGAAGTATGAATCCCATGCCCCTCACCCAAATCAAAATTTCAACGATAGAGGGAGACAGTGGAATACGAAGCCAAACAATGGGGGTGTGCCTTCCCCTATTGCTAATCAGATAGATACTTCTACAGGACCAAGTCACTCTAGTTCCATTCTTAATATTTCTGATTTTGCATGGGAAAAGGGGTGTAGATTGCATAATACAAAGGAGCATAATGAAAGGAATTGTCCCAAAATTGCTATGTATACCCATTGTCTCCAAGCTCAAGTGGATGATTTGGAACTTGTGCCAAATAAGGGTCCACCCCAACATCAACAAGGAGAGGACAACATTTTGGTGGTGGAAACTCTATATCGTCAAGAGAGTGATGACCAAGAGGATCCACACCTTCCAAATTGTGATAAAATTGAATCATGGGTTACAAATTTGGATTATGATAGCTTTACCAATTTGAATTCAAGAAATAACCCACTTTTGGAAATAACTGGACCATCTATGGAAGGTGAAGATGAATTGGATGAGAAACATGTTGATGAATCAGAAGATGAAGAAGAAGTGCTTGAGCATCACGACTTGAACTTGGAAGATGATTACTATGATTCATGGAAGAAATGGGAAGAATATTATCAATCTGAATCTTCTAACAAACTTGTTGCGTCAAATAATATGCAGGATAACTCAATTGCTTCCTCGCATGAGGATACTATAAATCTTGTACAATTTGAGAAAGTTTTGGAAGAGGAATTTGAATCTCATCAAATTTTGGAACATGATAAGGATTCTACAACCATGAACCAAGAAAGAGAGTCACTTGCTTTAGATCCCTTTGAAGGAAAAGAAATTGAAAATCTTGATCCACGTACTTGCGCTACAATGATTATGCCATCTCAAAATGAGAAAATTACAAAACCTGAATCATTTGGGTTTGATATCATTGATGATCCAATTGAAAATCTCACGTTACCCAAAACAACCCAAGTGATTGATCACGAAAATGTGTTAGTCAACCCGCCCCTAGATAGACAAGACTTATGGTTTGAAAGGGATGGGCATATTTTCAATTGGGTACCTAAGTTTGGTGCCTTTGATAAACGAGTCATGGAGAAAGAACAAGTGCTACATGATGATGAATGTCATGAGAGAAAAGAGGAATTTTCAAATCCTCTTCAAGTAAGGTCAAATGAAAACATGCCAAAGGTAAAATCTCATCTTTTTGGTTTCACCATGCAAAATTCGAATGAAGGTTTGCCTAATGAATGGTTTGATTCAAATATTATTAATGTTATGGCTTTATTGAATGAAAATGAAAGCTTATTTCTACACCATGAATCAAAGTGCGGAATGGACATCTTAAAGAATAGACATAAAGGAATTGAATATCAATCATTGTCTAATCAATTTGAAAATTTGAAACTCCACCATAGGATTATTAATGAAACTAAATCAAATTGGTATGGTGAGAGGGGCAAGTGGAAGTTTGTTTCTTTGTTTGGTTTGATCTTGTTTTTGTTGGATTCCTGCAAAACTTGGTATGCGTATCACGTCATATGTCTTTTAAAGAATTCTAATCAGGTTTGGGATCCGGGAAAATGATAATCCAAATTTTTTGTACATTTGTATATACTTTTGGTTTTCGTGTTTTAGTTTTGGATTAGATCTCATTTTGGTTTTAAGTTTTGTGTGTTGGTCCTTTGGACACTTTTGGTTTGTTAACTTAGGTCCTTATGAATGTTGACTAAGACTAGGAGAATATGAAACATCGGAATTGTATTGGAGAAAGCTCCACGAATATCGCAAACACATTAAAGAATATCGTTTGGAACTTGTGATGCATGAAGTTGTCAGTTTTATAAATTATGGCAAAGTAGGTGGTATACTCCATCCGCATTTCAAAAGGAGCAATGCATTCATATCTCATGTACATTCCGCATTGCATATACATTCCATCTCGCTTGCATCTTCATTTCATGTACAATCATTGAAAAGGTGTCGAATCCTCTTAGGGTTATTACATAACATATATTAAAAGGATCCTAAGGTTGGGAACCGATGCCCGAACTATCTTGAACCAAGCACGTTCTACGCATATTAAAGAGGATCTTGAGCAAAATGGTCAAAACCATACTTGGAAGAAAAGGTGAGGCGAAAGGAGTATTTCGTGTCTGTCCTATCATGCAACATAATCCTTAAAACAGTGGTTTTTACCACTCCCATAAGTGCTTAAAGCCTAAAATCAGAGTAGTAAGGATAGGGTTAAATCCTCATCGAACTTAGGTTGAGGATCCAACTCCCCAAAGCTCTGATTTGACCTTCATGGAGTAGTAAGGATAGGGTCTAATTCTCATCTCGCTTAGGTTGAGAATCCGATTCCCCAAAGCTTCTATTTTGCCCACTCAAGAACTTGAAATTCAAAAGAAAATATTTTTCATTTCTTTATTAATATTGGATTGGAAGGATCGTACTACATGTCCCTTGCAAGGATGGGTAGTCATCCCCAAGGTCCAAGAAATCAAAGTAGAGCCAAATCATGGATTATGGGGTTAATCTCCACCGGGGCTATAGACGCCTGGCTGGCAGTGGAGTATGCTCATGCGTGGCAACATGTCTTGTCTAAAAGCAAGACCACTGATTGCTCAAACGGACAGAGCTAGCCTGACAGTTTCATCCATAACAGGTTAAATCATTTTGTTCAAGATGAGGTAATGAATTCCGGATCAGAGTAGTAAGGATAGGATTAAATTCCCATCTCGCTTAGGTTGGGAATCCTATTCCCCAAAGCTCTGATTTCACTTACACCTGCACATGGGTTCAAGATGGTAGTGACACATAACCAACTTTGGGATCTAGTAAATTAATTCAGTATACATATATTTGGTCCTAAGAGGGTTTGACAGTTTTAATATGTTTGTTCATGATACTAGAAGGTCTGAGCCTTTGCAAAGCAGGTTGTTATATCTCTAGCATATTTGTCATACATTAAATCCTGCACAAATCATTCATAGCCTTGCATACGAATCATAAGTGAAACTGACAATGGAAAGTTGATCAATTTCAAACGATAGGGAATGAAGCACATTGCACACACCGAGCTGATGCTTAATAATTCTAATGTTTCATGTATTTCTCGTCTAGTTTCATTCTTGGGATATTTGCTAACGCTTGTATTTGAGTCCGTGTGTTTTCAGGTTGAGTTCTCACCGAAATGCTCGGGAGCATTTCCCAATAGAGTCGCCATTTGTTGTGGCTGCTCCACAACGTACCCCAAAATTGGGGACCCACCTTTTTTGCATGTGTTCCAAGAAGACCGAAGTGGCCCATAGGCTAAAGATCAAGGAAAAAAGCAAAACACCACAAGGAGAAAAAGTGTCGCGATATCGCGACATGTTGCTTGGTCGCGGTCAAAAAGAAAAAGTGTCGCGATATCGCGACATGTTGCACCATCGTGGCCAAAAAGAAAAAGTGTCGCGATATCGCGACATGTTGCACCATCATGGCCAAAAAGAAAAAGTGTCATGATATCGCGACATGTTGCACCATCGCGGCCAAAAAGAAAAAGTGTCGCGATATCGCGACATGTTGCACCATCGCGGCCAAAAAGAAAAAGTGTCACGATATCGCGACATGTTGCACCATCGCGGCAAAAAGAAAAAGTGTCGCGATATCGCGACATGTTGCACCATCACGGCAAAAGAGAAAAAGTGTCGTGATATCGTGACATGTTGCACCATTGCGGCAAAAGAGAAAAAGTGTCGCGATATCGCGACATGTTGCATTATCGCGGCAAAAGAGAAAAAGTGTCGCGATATCGCGACATGTTGCATTTCAAAGAAGAAAAAGTGTCGCGATATCGCGACATGTTGCATTTTCGTGACCAAAAAAGAAGAAAGAAAAAGTGTCGCGATATCGCGACATGTTGCATTTTCGCGTAAAGAAAAAAGAAAGAAAAAGTGTCGCGATATCGCGACATGTTACATTTTCGTGGCTAAAAGCAAAAAAAGAAAGGGGCCAAAAGTGTCACGATATCGCGACATGTTACATTTTCGCGATTCAAAGCAGCAAAAGAGAAAGGGGCAAGAAGTGTCGCGATATCGCGACATGTTCCATTTTTGCCAAGGTAATGGACCTGCATAGTGACGTGGACATAAGGACAAAATCTAATGAATAAGACAAAGCGTTACATAAGGAATATTTAATGATTTGAAATCATTTAAGATGGTCGTTACACACGGAGGGAAATGGACGCAAGCCCATGTGGAGAAAATGTAGCGAAGGGCCACAAAATGGAAAGCAAAGCACACGCATACAGGGAAGGTGAAACGAACAGCCATCGAAAAATGAAATGAACCGTCATGGAAGGAGAAACAATGTTTTCACAAGTTTAAATACGCCATTCAAAGAGGCCAGAGGGGGAAAACTGCTGCAAGTAGCGTTGCAGATTTGAAGGCGATAAGCCATTCTGGACCTAGTTGGGTTGTTTTTCTTTCGTAGACTGGTTTTTCTTCTTCATGGACATGGGTTGGAAATTGCGGCGAGCAGAGTTGCAGACTTGAAGGCGATGAGGCCATTCTGGACCTGTTTGAGTCGTTTTTCTTCCATGGACTGGTTTGGGAAAACCAAAAATTCTGCTATTGTAAAATGACATATTTTTAATGCAGAAGTGTTCAGAAATTTGCATCTTGTGGGCAAGAAAGAAGGAGATTTTCTTTGCATGCTATGGATTTAATGTTTATTCTTTCATCTTTTCAGATTTCGAATTTATAGATAATGTTGATGCCATTTCTTTGGGTTACATTAGGCGAATATTTGAAATCTGAATTTTATTTCGTACCCTAGGAACCAGCACTTAGCCTATGGGGATTGTGCTTGTTTTGCAAGTCCAATAGGTTAGGTTGCATGCACGGAGACCTCACATCTTCGGTTTTGTCGAAATAGGATAGCATCATACTGAATGCATTTTATTTTCAGTTTTTGCATTTCATTTTCATTTTTCTGCATTTTATTTTTTCCAAAAATTTTAACTTTTCAAGGCATTAAAATAAACATTTAAAAAATTTCAAAATCCAAAAAAACAATGAACAATCACTAAAGTTTCATGGTGAAATAAACCAACATTGCCCCTTGTTTACAGTTACTTGCAATCACTAAGGTGTTCCAAGCATTTAAATTGAATATCTTTATTTGAGATTACTAATACACATATGCAAATGCTAATACAACGGAGACCTTGGAGAAGTTGTTTGTTTAACTTCTTTGCAAGAGGGGATTTGGAACCCAAATCCTAAAGGAGAGTGTACTTTCACAACTGGGTGAAAATACCACTCAACAAGTATATCTTAGGTTACTTGAGGAAGAAGTAATAAATGCACAAGTGTCAATGTGCAATTATGTAAATGTACAAGGAGTCCACTTGTACATGAGTCATAGGAAAGGTAGTTAGGAAGAGTAAGGGCCAAGTAACTTATCTTCTTATATATAGGCCCCATAGTGAATAGAATAGTGTGTGTGTGTGTGAAGCAGAAGTGCGACTTACTACAGAGTAGTGAGTAGGTACAATGTAGTTTCCATTAGAGTTCTAGAGTGTTCATTTCCTCCATTACATTACATTGTACTATTTTTGTAACTTTCCATTAATAGCATATTTCAGTCTTATTACAGAATTCCATTATCTTACTTTTTTGTATATTTTACATCTTGTGATTGCTTTCCCCCATATCATACATTATCAAAAGCTAACAGTGGTATCAGAGCTATGGTAGATCATATAGGAATAGGGAGAGCCACAAGAGAGATTGAGAGGAGAGAAGCAAATCTCAGTTCCAAAATTTTTGAGATTGCATTTGGCTAGAGTCTTTCCATAGAGTTGCAAAAAAACTCGTGAAGACTAGGACTCAACATTCATTCCACTAGATTGACAAATCAACTAGTGAAGATTCATCACTTAGAATTTCTTCCATTATAGTCCTAATACTTTGTTGTAGGAAAAAGGATATTCAAAGAAATTTGGGAAGCTTCCTACAGAGATCTAGGAAGAATATCATCTTTAGAATCAATCCAACACTAGAAGCAACAAATGAAAGAAGAGGAGATTCCAGGAACCTGAGGGAAGTCTTGTTGTAGACTTGCACATTGTAGAAGAAGAAAAGGCCATAGTAGCCTTATTGTTGATCCCAAAGACTCTAGAGAAGAGTCCAGAAGAAGATAAGATTGGTTGGTGATCTCCATTGAAGCCTGTAGATTGCAAAAGTGAAGAAGGACTAGCAAGGTCCTATTCTAGATTCCAGAAGTAGCAGATTCTAGAGATCCAAGAGATCTCATTGCCAACACTTCCATAGTAGAAGGTTGAAGGAAAGGTCTCATTGAGAAGACCAGAGAAGCTGCGAGACTGAAGACCTTGGAGAGGTCTCAAGGAGAAACAAGGAGAAGGCTTGGAGAGCCTTATTGTAGAGTTTGAAGAAGCCATTAAAGGAGTTCCTAGAAGAACTCATTGGATAAATTCACTACCAAGGAGAAGCTCTTGATAGTGAAGGAATTGGGACAATTATCACCATCCAACAACAAGCCCAAAGGAGAAGGATTTGGTAAATTTGTCAAATTTTGGAGGAGACTAGTGAAGACCTCAAGACTTTCAGATTCTTGAGAAGAAGACCTTATTTGAAGTCAGAATTCGACAAGGAGGTTGAAGGAGAACTCAAACAGAAGAAGCCTACCAAATCCAAGATATTTGGAGATTGCCTTTCATAGCTAAGAAGGCACATTTCAGAGATAGGGGTTTGCTGAATCTACAACAAAATATTGAAGGTTTCATAGCTACGATTTACTACCATTCTAGATAGCAAATTGGTGAATCTATTCATCAAGATCTACATCATCTTTAGAGATCGTTAAAGGTAAGCAACTTAGGTGCAAAGGGTTCATTACTTGAACACTTATATTCAGTTCATTACTTAGCTTCATTAAGCACCTTATTAGAATCTAGAAGTTGCAAGGAGAAGGTTGCATTCTAAAGTCTTCAAGGGAAGTGCAGAAGATAGTTTCTATTAAGGGTTATTACCTGCACATTAAAATAGGAGTTAGATATATTTTGAAAGAAAGAAAAATATCATCTTCCTATTATCTAGTTATAGAAAATAAGACTACATTAAGTTGCAGAGATTATAGAAGCATTTAAGAGTTCTTTAAGAGTTATCATTAGTGCATATTACAAGTTACTTTTAAGGAGTAATAAGGAGATTGTAGTTGCACTATATTAGTTTCTCTTAAAGCTTATTAGAAGTGCACTAAGTGTTACAATGAAGGTGAAAATTAGTGCAAAGATTAATCTCTCTAGCATATTGGTTATATGATTATTAGCTTGGATTCATTGTTACTAAATTATCCAAGTGAAGGAATTAGATACTAGTGTTGTCTAATAAGAAAGGCAACAATACATTGCTCTCAAAGAGTAGAGCAAGTAGCGACCATATCTAAGAAGCAAAGGAAAAGCTTCAAATCAATCTACATTAGTCCTCAAGCTATACAATGAGGAGCCATCATATCAAAGGAGGAAATAACATCAAAAGGAGATAAGGAACTCTCTAAACTTTGGTGCAAAATAAAATTTCTTATTTATATTACATTGGTGCACCATATCCTCCAAAAAGAGGATAGAATATAAAGTGTCACAAGACACTAAAACAATAGGTATTCTACATCTACTATAGGTGAATCATCGAAGGTAGAAGGAGAGCCAACCTAGGGCTCATAAGCACTAGTTTTAGGTGTCTAGAAACACCATCTCAATCACCAAAGCAAGCACCCATGAACGACATCAACCTGTAGCAACATAGAAAGCCTTGCACCCATTACATATCTATTGTAAAGCAAGGAGAACAAGGAGAACTATGCAAAGAAGGCTACAAAGTATTACCTTAATCAGGTGTCGAACTACCAGCTAGGAAGAGATCCATTGAAGCACCCAAGAGCATCAATCAAGTGAAGACATCTCATCTACCAAGAGGGCAACATTGGATTCATAGTTGGAGCCAACCTTGAAGAAATCATTGCTGGAAATTGCAAGCTAGCACTCACTGGAAAGGAGGAAAGCGTTGGAGAAAATATTGAACAACTTGCATCCACTGGAGAAGATATAAGGTTAAAGAGAATGTTGAGAATAGTCTCACATGCAAGTGCCACTTGGCACATAGAGGAGAAGTATTACACTTTTCATTAATGCTCACGTAGGAGCCCAACGAAGGAATAATGCTCACCTTGGAGCATTGAATAGAAGAACAATCATTTGGTGCCCAACAAGGAGTAACGCCCACCTTGGAGTGTTAAAATAAGGAGCACAACAAGGAAGTAACATCTTGAGCATTGGAACATTGAAAGTAGAGACCATCATTACGTCTTGAGCATTGAAACACAGGGTGTAACCTCTACAATCCAACCACCACATGTTCGAAGCATCAAGAAGGGAGTATAATGCCTCAAAGCACTCCACGTAGGGGAGATAACCCTATTAATAACTTAGGTGAAATATGCTCATAAAGAGGAGCATGAATATCAAAGGAGGAGCACGTGGTTTCTACAACAAAGGTCTTTAGCACAATAAGGTCAAAGCAGCAAAAGAAAGAGCATTGAATGCTCATCTTCACACAACGAATAGATACATTGAGATACGTTGAGGAGGAGTAAAGACTCAAGCAACATAGTTTTCTCAAAGATACATAGAGATACATCGAGGAGAAGTGAAGTCTCATGCTACACGATGTACTGCATTGCTAAGGTAAATTCAATATTAGATTTGCTTGCTTTAATTAAAGTGACATTGGAGTTATAAGGTGATATAATCAAATTTACTACTGCATTGGAATAACAAGCATTAACCAAGCATTAGTAGTTTATAAAGCAAGTCATTTCAAGGTATTATAATTGCAGTATTATAATATTTGCAAATAACCAAGTAGGAGATATAAGGTTGTCAACCTTGGTAAACTCAAATATCAATTTGCAAATACTATTATCATTATTTTCTAACATTCCAAAAGTAGGGAGTTATAAGGCTTACTACACCAAACTATAGATAATTGGAATTTAGAAAATTAAATTATTGAATAGAGAAGCAAATCTATTGCTTACATATAGAGTTGGAATTAATTGGTAACACTTGTCTCATACTCATACTAAGGAGACAAAAAGAAATCCAACTATAAGAACTCCATTAGAGCATACTTCATTAGGAGAGATAAGGTAAAATTGAAGGTTGATTATTATTCTCAAAACATTACAAAATCAACTCAAAAGGTGAACTAATTATTGCTAAGCTTATTATCAAAGCCTATAGCATATTCTAAATTACTTGGGAGATATAAGGAAGCCTACAAAACCTAAATCTAAGAAAGATTTTATCAAATTAGTTCACATTATTTAAACTAGGGAGTCATAAGGCAGACTACTTAGAAGACTTTATTCTCAAAGTCTCTAAAGAACTAAAGGAGCATACTTCAAGATCAATCAAGAAGAAATATGGATGAAATATTAAGAAATGTGTTTAATAATGAAGAACTATTCCATGAAGTGAAACTTTACTCCCAAAACTTAATAGATACTCTTGAAGGATACAAGTATCTATCTACTAGCGATAAAGAGAGATTCTCCTTATTCCTTAAAGAGGCAAAAGAGGGTAGCTTTGCAACATTAATTGGTTATATTCATGAAGTCCTCCCTAGAGCATGGTGGAATACACAAAAAATAGTTATATTCATATCAGAGGAATATTTGATGATCTATATATCATTAACTATTTTTGTACTTGCTCAACACATGAAACAAACTAGCAATACAATGTAGTTTCCATTAGAGTTATGGAGTATTCATTTCCTCCATTACATTGCATTGTACTACTTTCATAACTTTACATTAATAGAAAATTTTAGTCTTATTATAGAATTCCATTATCTTACTTTTTTGCATATTTTACATCTTGTGATTTCTTTCCCCCATATCATACATTATCAAAAGCTAACAAGTTTAACCTATGAAATTGTTTGAGTTTGAAGTAATTTTGCACCTTTGATATGGTATATTGAATGGATTTTATTCTTGGATATTTTTGTAATGTGCCTTGTCATGATATGTTTCTCTTGCTAATTCATTCATTATCTTGAGAGATTGTAGTGTAAGACCAATCAATAAAATTAGTTTAGTTTTTCTTTTTGATATTTTGATTGATCCTTTGTAATAGTCTACCTTATAACTTCCTAGTAATTTGATTTTATGATCAAACTACTAATCTTCAAGTAAGCTCTGTAATTTTGATATGTCGTATTCATTTTTCCTCCCTAATATTTTAATTAAGGGTTTCTTAGAATCCCTATATCTCCCAAGTGAGTTTGATAAAGTGCTTAGTAAGTAATAGTTCACCTTTTGTGTTGATTTTGTAATATTTTGTAAATAACAATAATCAACTCCTATTTCACCTTATCTCTCCTAATGAAATATGCACTTATAAATTTAAAGTTATATATAGTTGGATTTCTTTTGTCCATTTAGTATGAGGCAAGTGTAAGTAAATATTTACAACTCTTTTAATTAAATAATTAACTTCTTTTTATACCCCTTTAATATCTAATAGTTTAATATTTCTAAATTCCAATAATCTATGTTTATAGTATACCTTATAACTCCCTAATTTGGAATATTAGTAATTAATAATTATTTTCAAAATAATATGGTTTTGATTTTCCAATTAGAAACCCCTTATATCTCCTATGGTTTTAATTGCAAATATTAAAATACTTTGTATTTCAATTAAGGTAATTTGAAATACTTTTAAGAATATAAGATTCCTTTGATTTGCTTTCAACTTACTAAGGTTGATTTAACTTATATCTCCAACGTAAATAAAAAATGGATTCAACCTTAGGTTATACACCTTATCACTCCAAAATGAAAGTGGTTTTAATCAAAGTGAAACCTTACCTTTATAATGTTGTATCTTCCTGATAATGGGCATTGTACTACAAACTTATAACAGTGATGGTAGCAATTTTTCTAGGCATATTTTATATACATATTTAATGTGCCTTTGACTACTCTTCACCTCCTTGAATTTTTGCTTTGAATTCTTGCTTGTATGTCCCTCTAATTCAGTCTTAATTATGCTTTCAATTATCTTTGGATCACACCTTTAATTCTCTCGCTTGATGTTGTATGATGATGCACTTTCTCCTCTATGTACCTCTATAAATTCTCTTACTCCTAGCAGCTATAAATGTGGTCCCTTGCCTTAAAGCAAGTGCCAAGTGGTACTAGGTATTTCCCAAGACTCTTTGATCTCCTCCTTAGGTGGTGCAGTGCCTGTTATGGATCTTGAGAAGCATTATGTTACGAATGTAACTCTCGAGCATTGATGACTATTGTAGATGCCTTCTTGAGCATTGTAGCTATGATGAGAGGCATTATGTTGCTTAGGAACCCCTTATCTTGAATGCTAGCATTATGGATATGCTCTTTCATCATTGTGCCAAGTGGCACACTATCCCTAGTAGGGTTTTCCAAGTATTACTACAAAACCATGCATGTAGAGCTCCCTAACATCTATTCTTCATTGATTTTATACTAGAAAATACCTTATTATTTCTTGTTGTTCAACACTATATTTCCAAGAAGATATTGATGTGATGAAGGTAGATCCAGTTATGATGGCTTTCAAGCACTGCAATGATGTTCCAATGGTAGCTTTCAATGTGGTTCTTGATTGGTGATTCGACCACACTGGAGCTATGGTAATACACCTTTAGTATCACCTTATACCTTGCTCCTCCTTTCTTGTAATATGCTATCCTTAGTATTGTGTTTTTATGTAGGGTGCAATGGATTATATTCACCTTACGTAGGCCCTTTCTATCCTATAGGTTGACGTCATCGTGATTGATGGACTAAGGTGCCTTCTAACACCTTAACGAGTTGGATACCTAGCCTTATGAATGGATCTTTGCTCAAGCACCTTAGGAAATGCTTCCCTTACCAACGATGAATATCAAGCCCTTCGATTTGGCTCATTTCTTAAGCACCTTTACTAGTGCTTACTCTTTGCAACCAATGGACATTGAGCCCCTTTTGTATGGCTCCTCTTCAAGCACTTAAGCTAGTGCTAATGGTTGTTTCTTATAGATAGGATGATAAGCTACATAGATTATCCTTAAGACACTTATCTTTTGTCTTATTTTTATGTAATAGAAGACAAGTTTGGTGCTTGAATAACAATCTATAATTTCTCTTTATTTACACCTGAAATGTGAGACTCTTCTAGTCTCATTTTATAGCTCCTTCTATTGGTTTTTATGGTGGCTTTCTTCTCCACTTCTTGGAGGAATATTATCCTATTTTGTGGCTTCTCTAGGCCATAATAAGCTACAGGTTTTGTGTGCTCTAGTAGTGTCTCTAAAGACTTTGATAGTACATTGACTTGTGCTCTTTGGTTTTCCACTCTAACTTAACAACCAATGCACATAATAATATTTGAGAGTAATGAGTTTAATATAGTTAATAATAACTAAAATAGTGCAATAGTAATCTCACATTATTGCTCCTTCAAAGTAACTTGCAAGATGCACTAATAGTATTTCTTAAATAACTCTCAAATGCACTAATAACCTCTGCAACTTTCATAGAGTAGTAATGTCTTATTTGTTGTAACTAAGTAATAGGAAGATGATATTTTTATTTCTGTTGAAATATATTTAACTCCTATTTAAAGTGTAGGTATTAACCTTAAAATAACCTATATTTTGTACTCCCTTTGAAGACTGTAATATGCAACCTTCTTCCTTGCAAATTTTAAACTCTAATAAGGTGCTCAATGAAACTAAATAATGAACCGAATATAAGTGTTCTTAAAATGAACCCTTTGCACCTAAGTTTCTTACCTTTAACAAAATTTGTAGATGAAGGATTGCAAGGTGATTAGATTCACCTTATTACTACCTTTAACTAGATGAACTTACATCTATTTTTGGTTTTCTAAAATAGCTTCTTAATTCACCAATTCACAGCCTAGTAACTCCTCTATCTTGTTTCTTGAAACTATAGTGTGGTGGTTTCAATTCTCCTTTAGGGTGTATCCTAGAAATATAAATATTTCTAGCTAGTGATGTTGCTCCAATTGCTACCCTTTCGCAGTCAATTTTTTTGCTGAAATATTGTCCTTGAATCTCAAAAATTTGGTAGGAAAATCATCCAAATCATAGCTGAGATTTAATTTTCAAGAACACTTCAGTATTTTGTTGTATATTTAGCAAACCCCTATCTCGGAATGAGACTTATAGTCTTCAAAGATAATATTCATACCTTTCATGTTTGGTAGTAATGTTTAGCTTCTTTATCCTTCAATATCCTTGTCGAATTTTGACTTCAATCTAGGTCTTCTTATCAAGAATCTAAAAGTCTTGAGGTCTTCACCAATATCCTCTTAAATTTGGCAAACTTCTTGCCAAATCCTTCTTCGTTTGGGTTTGTTTTTAGATGGTGATAATTGTCCCATAATATTCCTTTATCAAGAACTTCTCCTTGGTGGTAAATTTCTCTATTGAGTTCTCTTATGAACTCCTTTAATGGCCTTGTTTGAATCTCCTTCAATGAGGTTCACCAAGCCTTCTCCTTGTTTCTCCTTGAGACCTCTCCAAGGTCTTCAATCTTGTAGCTTCTCTGGTCTTTCCAATGAGACATTTTTTCAGCCTTCTAAAATGGAAGTGTTGGCAATGAGATCTACTTCCTAGATATTTGAAATTTGTTGCTACTATAATTTGGAATGGGACTTTTTCTAGTATTTCTCTACTTTACAATCTATAGTATTTAATGAAGATCACCAATCTCTAATCTTCTAGAACTAGGAGTTCTTTAACTAGACCTTCTAAGGGTCTCTTCAACTTCTTTAGGGTGAAGTCTTCAATCTTCTACAAAAATCACCAATCTCCTATATTCACCAGGAATCTTCTTTGGAGTCTCTTCTTCCTGGATTCTACACTAGGCTGCTATGGTCTTTTCTTCTACAATCTATAGGTTTCAATCTTCACTAGAGATCACCAATCTCCAATCGTCTCCTGGAATATTTCTCTAGAGTCTATTCTTCCTTGATTCTTCAATAAGGTTGTTATGGCCTTATCCTCTCTTTTGTAATCTATATGTCTACAACTCTTGTAATGGGACATTTTCTCAGGTCTCTAAAATCTTCAGTCTTCTACTTATTGTTGAAAGTGTTGAAATAAATTTTATTTGAAGATCTTCTTCTTTGCGTTGTGTAGGAAGCTTCCCAAATTTCTTTGAATCTTCTTTTCCTATAACAAGATGTTATAAAATGAAATGGAAGAATTTATAATTCTAGAGATGGTCACTAGTTGATTTAACAATATAGTAGAATCCTTGCTGAGTCATAGTCTTCACGATTTTAAAAAAACCCTATGGAAAGACTCTAGCCAAATGCAATATCAACAATTTTATAAATGAGATTTTTGGATTTCTCTCAATCTCTCTTTGTGGCTTTCCCTATATACCATATTCTCTAATACCATTGTTATCTTTTGGTGATGTATATTAATGGAGATACAACCACAAGATGTAAAATATACAGGCTATGATAAGTATATGATAATGGTACTTAAATATGCAGGAAAATAAGAGAATAGACTTCTACAATAACTCAATAAATTAGCATTAATGAAAGCTCACAAAAATAGTACAATGCAATATAATGGAGGACTATGAACACTCTAGAATTTTAAAATGAATATCTACATTGTACCTACTCACTACTCTATAGTAACATTGTATCTCACACTCACTCTCTTATCTCTATAGATCGAGGTATATATAATAAAAGTTCCTTGGGATTTACTCTATATTTTCCTATGACTCATGTACATGTGGACTACATGCACATTTAAATTAATGCACATTCTAACATGATGTGGGAAACACTCTTAATAAATGACACGAAATGGCACAAATGAAAACTGAGAATTACATTAATCAAAAATATATTTATAGGCATGTCTGCCTTTACAAGTTGACATTTAATACGCATGATCCGTGTGAGTATTAAATGCAATACATCATGATCCATGTGAAAAGGGATAATATTATAGAATATAATATTAATCCCTATCATTCCTCCCCATCATAGAAGCATTGGACTCCAATGCGCTCAAAAAGAGAAGGAAGTTGGGGAGAAACCTGAAGGCTGTGGGGATGCTCCATAATGAGGCTCCATGTAGATGCAATGTGGACTACCAATATGAAGAGGATGATTGTGTATGAAGGGTAATTTTTGACATGCCATCGAATGCTAAAAGTCCTACAATGTGAAGGAGGCAGGATGCGGAGTGGTGTGAACCAAATGAGGAACTGTAGGTGGAGTTGCAACTGGAGCAGGAGTAGGATCAACAAGAAGATATGTTTGTGCAATAGGAGCAGGTGTTGGTGCAATAGGAAAAACTACTGGGGCAACAAGAATAAATATTGGTGCAACAATTTCTACTAGTACAATACGAATAATTGATGGTGCAACAAGAACTACTGGTACAACAGGAACAACTATTGGTGTAGTGGGAACTACTGGTACAATAGAAACAACTACTAGTGCAACATGAAGAACTACTAGTACAACAAGAACAACTATAATAGGAACAAGATACCAATGAATGTGATGTGAAGTGGACAAAAGTGCTCTTGGCTAGGCATCCTTCTGCTGTGGTGTGCTAAAAATTAAAGCAATGGGTCGTGCCTGATGTAAATTAGTGCAAGTTCGATGTGTAGTGGGTGGAACACTACAGACAAGAAAGGATTTGTTCTCATGTTGCAAAGTATATGTATTGTTATAGGCATCATAAGTGGCACGCCTATCATATTGGTAAGGTTTACCCAAAAGTAATCCACAACAATCCATGGGTGTGACATCACACGTGACCTTATCCCAAAACTTGGGGCCAAATGCAAATGCAATGGTGCATGTGTGTGATTTTTGATGTGTTGGTGCTATCCTTCCACCCAAGAGAGTAGGGGTGAGGATGTTTGGATGTAGGGAGCTTGAGCCTATCGACAATGGACTATGCAATCAGATTCTTTTGTGAGCCATTATCGATTATACAATCTACTGCAAAGTTATGGAGCAAGTGAGCATGAGTGACAAACAATTGGTCATGGTCACCTACTCTAGAATGTTGATTCATGAGTGTTACATTATTAAGTTGCCCTCTCAACTCCTCATAAATTTCTTCTTCTCCAGTAGTCTCGATGGGGTTATCACAAGTGCCCTCATCAGACTGTACAAAAATATTCTTCTTCTTTTGTAATTGTGGACATTGATTTTTATCATGGCCTTGCCTCTTACAATAGTTACAAAATTTAGCAGTTTGAGCATGAGAGAATGAAGAAGAAGAGGAAGAAGGAAATGAATTTTTAGAAGCAGGGGGTGAGTAAGAGGTGGGAGTAACAGAAGAAGAAACATGGGAAGGTCTCTTTCGTCCTTGTTGATGCTTGTGCACATCTTCTATCGAACCACTAAAAGAGTAGCGAGGCTCCCATCATTGTGCCACAAACTTCTCCTCAGCTAGTTGCGCATGTTTGAATGCATCATCCAATGTTGTGCAAGTAGTATATTTGATCTCCCTATACAAGTGTGCGAGAAGACCACTTTTAAACTTTGCAATCAAGACAACATCAAAATCTGAAATGCCAAGTAAGACTCGAAGGCGGTTGAAATGATGAATGAAATCTTGTATAGATTCCCTCTTGCCTTAACGGAGGTGTAACCATTGATTCAGTAAGTCCTCATAATTTGATGGATAAAATGAGGCCTTCAAAACTTGTACCATCTCCTCCCATGTACAAATTGGATTGTGGCGATTGGCAATGAGAACTTTGGCGATGTTGGAAATTTTGAGCTTTGTGAATGAAACCTTTTCATCATCAGGAGTGTGAGTATATTCAAACCAGGTCTCCATGTCAAGGATCCAGCTATTGAGTACATCAGGGTCTCGGGAGCCTTCATATATTTTTACTTCACACCTTGGACGAGGAGGATGGGAGGAACATTGAAGGTTTTGCAACATGGCAGCCATTTCCACCATTTTTTCATTTTGGGTTGTAGTGATTTCAGCCAATTTTTCAACAATGGCCATATTGGTAGCCATGGGTTTACTAGGAGTGGCCAAGGGTTTACTAGGCACCAGTTCAAGCGATAAAATGAGAATATACAAAAAATTTTATGGTCAACTTTTAATGGGCCCTCCCTCTCTGATTGGACCAAGGAATTTGATTTTGAAATTTGTGAGACTCAATGTCTAACGATCAACAAGTAGAATGTGGAACCAACACAAGGCACAATAGGCAACCAATGGTCATAATTTACAATAGTCAACAATGATCCAACGATCACAATTTACAACAGTCAACAGTGATCCAACGGTCACAATTTACAACAATCAACAATGATCCAATGGTCACAATTTACAATAGTCAACAGTGATCCAACAATCACAATTTATAATAGTCAACAGTGATCCAACAATCAACAAAAGTTCTTTTTTTTTAAATCAATTGAAATTTTCCCGACCTAAATGTTAACATGGAACTGGTAAATAAAATTTGCTAAAAATTTAAAATAACCTTAGGGCGTGTAATTTATTACTACCAAAAATTGATAACCTCATCAAAAATTTGTCATTGCTTCACAGGAGTTCTTCGTGATTCCGGTAAATGTGAAATCACTCTAGAGATGAGTGTTTTGGACATCGATAATTATATATTGGCACCTGAGAAGCAACAAAATATTTCAGGATGTGATGGTAACACAATAGAGAATGGATATGTGCACTAGATGAATAGGAATGATTGAAAATGTTGTCAAAAATCACATGAGTGTGCACAAATTTTTTCGAAGGTCACCAAAAATTGTTAAAAATTCCCTGAATGATGGTATCGTATGGTAGAGTTTTACCATAAGGAAAGTGGCACCGCTAAGCACTTCAGGTTACTAGAAGAAATGGATAGCACACCGATAAATGGTGATAGTAAGAAGCCACTGGATCAACACTGACGAGTATTAAAAATTCATTGAAATGATGGTTGAATTTAGTATGTGGCTAACTAATAGGATCACACTATTGTAGAAGAAAATATATATCACCCCATGTATTATGACAGAGAGGAATCCATCGGATCAACGCATGATTACATGATTGCATGATTGTGACTACAAATATCAAAGAAATGACAAATCCAAGGGCAAGGCTTGGATCAAAAGCTGAAGGTCAAAGTCAGAGGGACCCTAGCTAGCTGAGGGTCGAAGTTAGAGGGACCCCAGTCGAGAGTTTTCAAGATCAGAAGTGCATGAAGGTGTTCATAGAAGGAAAAGAATGTTCACCACTCAAGATCCATGGGTTGGTTTTCTCATTCCTTTCTGAACCAATCTGGTCTTAGGAAGAGGATACTCTCCAAACCCTTGCACCTTGCTCTAATACCAATGATGTGGGAAACACTCTTAATAAATGACACAAAATGGCACAAATGAAAACTGTGAATTGCATTAATCAAAAATATATTTATAGGCATGTCTGCCTTTACAATTTGGCATTTAATACGCACGATCCATGTGAGTATTAAATGCAATATATCATGATCCATGTGAGGAGGGATAATATTATAGAATATAATATTAATCCCTATCATAACACATGCATTTATTACTTCTTCCTCAAGAAACTACTTAACATAAGATAAAATCCTAATCTAATAATGTACCCAAGGTGGTATATTGACATATACCCAATAATGTAATATATTCTCTAACACTAAGCATTGAGGCTTTATGCCTGATTAACTTACCTAGATGGACTTAGGTTAAGGTTAGGGAATAGGCCTCCCACTTTAAGTGTTATGGGCCTTAACATATAATCCATATGTTGTGGTCACATTCTCCTATGTTGATGAGGGTATGGGAAAGGTGTAGGGATAACTTTTGGCATTTTTCTAAAAGAGTAGGATTAGTAAGATGAATCCCAAAAAATATGGGATTTGGCCACTGTTGTCCACTAAGTGTTGCCTACAACGAGTTGGAACTCAAATGTGGTGAAGCCTTGAATTTTGAAGAAATAAATGTTGGGTCTTTTTTTATAATCTTTTCCCTTTAAAAAAATATTTGGGTTGGTACTTTTGGTTTGTTACAGAGTATATCAAAGAAAAAAAACAAGGTTTTTGATGCCTTAATTAGGAGAAGGCATATAACAGCATTGACCCGAAGTCATATAGACTTTAATGGACAAATTCAAGGAAATGCAACTACAATATCAGTATTGCATTGATAAATTCAAGGAAAAATCGAGAGAAATCTTGAGGAAAAAAATGATTTTTACATAAAATATGGACTTTAATGCTTCAAGGATAGGGTTTTTATACCTAAAACTAGTGATTTAGGGAGGATGGTTATGCAAGAGGTGCATATTTCTTATTATGCTCATCTAGGAGGGGCAAATATGGGAGAAAATATGAAAAAGACATTTTGTTGGGTAGGATTGAAACAAGATATCACTAGTTTTATTACTAGATGCTTGGAGTCTCAAAATGTTAAGGTAGAGCATTAACACCCAATAGGAAAATTGTACCCACATGATATACCTACTCATAAGTGGTAGGTTATATCTATGGATTTTATTATAGGTTTACCTAAGACTAGGTACCAACATGATGCAATACTTGTGGTGGTCTATAACTTGACCAAGGTTGCACATTTTATACAAGAAAACATTAAGGATGATGCACCAGTTATGGCAATTGAGTTTGCCAAGGAAATATTCAGGTCACATGGTTTTCCTAAGGTGATCATATCAGACATAGATTTTAGGTTTACGTCAAAATTTTGGCAAACTCTTCATTGTGCAATGGGCAATAAGTTGAATATTAGTTCTGCATACCATCTATAAATAGATGGACAAACATAGAGGGTGAACCAAGTTTTAGAGGACATACTTCGCATGTATTGTATGGATCAAAATTCTAAGTGGGAATAGTTTTTGCATCTATTTGAATTTACATATAATGGATACCATGCATCCTTGGGAATGACTCCATTTAATGCCTTGTATGGTAGAAGATGCAGAACATCTCTATCATGGGATAATTTGTAAGATCGGTTGGTGATCGGACTGAAAACTATTAGAGAGATGGAGGAGCATCTCAAAGTGATTTGACAAAGGCTTAAGGAATATTTTGATCAATAGAAGAGCTATGCTGATTTCAAAATATAACCAAGATAATTCTTTGTGGAAAATAAAGTTTTCTTAAGGGTAAGACCCATGAAAAGTACCATCAAGTCAACAAAGTTGGATCCTCATTTTTTTGGGTCTTTTGATATCATTGATAAGATTAGTTTAGTAGTCTATAGGCTTGCCTTGCCACCCAACTTGTCAAAGATCCATGATACTTTTCATATATCCCTGCTTAGGAAATATATTGTCGAACCTTATCATGTTTGGAATGTTTCAAAATTGTAGATGGTAGATCCATTAGCCATTAAGGTGCAACCAATAAATATTCTAGGATATTGTTCCAATATGTTGAGAAAATAAACCCTAGATCAATATAAGGTCCAATGGGATCAATATTCTAAAAATTGTGCAACTTGGGAAGATGCTGAGGAAATGAGGAAGCAATTCCTATATTTATTTTACTGATATATGTGTAATTATTTTCAAAAAAAATATAGTACTATGTTTAGTCCAAGGGGGAGTATGTAACAACATTCCTTGGTAGAACCTGATCTTGATACTTGATTTATATATTGATGTGTGGATATTTAATGTAAAATCTTATTTTATGTTATCAGGATATGTTGATAATTGCACTTTATACTTTGAATTATGATATTTGGAGAATATTTTGTTGCTGATCGATTTTATGGTTGTAGAACCAGGTACTCTCATAGGTTGATTGGTACGTGACAACCACCAGAGTTGAGAGAAAAATGGAAATGATTGATGACATTCTCATCAACAGCTTAAGAATACAAGAATACCCTTCATATATATGCTTGTTGTGTGATTACACCATTGGAACAGGAGGTTGCTACTAAAAAATGAACCATATTTAGTAGGTAGGTGATAACATTTTAGTTTTTCTTAAAAAGCCACCTACTTAAGGATAAAAAAATGGTGTGCATTATTGATTGTTTTGAAATGCATATATGCTTGTATTTTAAGTATGGGACTTGGTAATGTTAATTTAAATGGTATTAAAAAGCAAGTTAATTAATACCTAATAATAATTGAATATTGTTGTTAAATGTCAATATTAACATCGATTTTATCTACAAGGCGACTTCCCATGGAAGTCCTTCCTTTTACCTGCATCCTTTCCTGTCCCTGTCCTAGGACCCTGTTCCTTTCCCAATTTCCTTGGCATCTTTCCCATCCTTTTTGGAAGGAAGGTGTTGCAGATGATCTCCTTTGGAGGGGGAGATCCTTGATCCACTGTTCTGCCCCTTTCCTTGTCCTTGGGTGGGAAAATTTGTCCCATTTTTGTTCCACTGTTCCATCCTTTGATGCCTAGGTTTTGGGTTGTGTTCAGGTTTTTCCTAGGACTTTTCCTGGGGTTTTTTTCTCAAGATTTTTTGGAAGTCTTCATATCAACTATCATTTGGGTTTCTTCTACTGTGGTTTTGTTGGGTCTTTGGATTTATGGCTTCATGAGCAGTTCTGCACAACATCCTTTTGGTTGGAGGGACCATGTGCTTTATACTATGGCTCTGCTCTTTGGGTTTGAAGTGGTGGTTCTTGGAGGTTTTTAGCTCCTTTCATGGCTTCAAGGATGGGCCTCTGTTCTTCCTACTACTGATTCCTTTTAGGACTTCCTCCTTCATTTCCTTGAAGCTATATTTTGGTGGGTCTAAGGAATTTTGGCTTCATGAGCAGTTTTGCACAACATCCTTTCGATTTTGGAGGAGACCGTGTGCTTCCTACTGTGACTCTACTCTTTGGGTTCATGGTGTTGGTTCCTGCAGGTTTTTAGTTCCTTTCATGGCTCTTGAGGGTGGGCCTCTACTTTTCTTGTTGTTGACTCCTTGCAGGTTTTCCTTTTTTGCGTCCTTGAAGCTTTGGTGTTGAAGGTTGTTTGGGTTGCCTGGCTGCTTCCTTTTGTTCTGGGCTCCTTTGTTTGTAGTCATGCCTCTTCGTGACTCCTTCATATTGGATTCCTATGGCACTTTCCTACCTCTCCTTCTGACGTGTTGTTCCACTGTTATTGTTTCTTGTGTTGGGCATTGTTTCTGTGCTGGGCATTGTTTCGAATGCTGGACATTGTTAATACTTGGAAATATTTAATATCAAAGTTAATAATTAATATTAACTTTTGGTATTAATTAGATGTTAATTAATTTGATGTTAATACTAGCGTTAATAAAAATATAACTTTATGAAGTAATATTGGAGGAAAGTATTTAAATATTACCAATACTTTCTTAAAAGATATTAATATATAAGACCTCTACTTTGCTAATATTATCTTATGCTAATAATAAGGTAATTATTTAGATTTAGCACCATATGTTGGAATTCGAATCGAAATGCCCAAGACAGTAACACTTGTGCTCTGAGTATGGGAAAGCATGGCATTGAAGTGGCAAGAATATGCACCCAACTAAACGTATATTATGTCATTGTTATCTACATGCGTTCTCTTTTCATAAGGGAGTTTTGTTACGAAGGAAGGGGATGAGAAATCAGGAAGTAGATTAGAGAAAGGACAAAAGAAAGGAGGTTGGTGAAAGGAGCATAGAGGAAAGGCCTGAGGAGACATCGGTATTCAATGGTAGCGAGAGGTAGCTCCACCTTGATTCTTCTTTGTCTTTTTTGAGAATATTTCATTTTTGCTTAGAACTTTTATGTTATGCATTACGTAGCTTTGATAAGAGTTAAGTTGAGTTGCATTGAGCTTTTATTTTTTGGTTTCTTCTTTTTTTTTTAGCATATTATTTTATATTATATGGTGTGTTCTTGATTTTAGAGGCATAGACATTTTTGGAGAGTTCTTTGATGTCAATAACCTATTTATCATTGTTCAGAGAGGAAGTTTTGGAAGCTCTAGCTATTTCAAAAAAATTTGGTAATCATGGCCTATGTCTAGCTCTATTGTTCTTCCTATGAGTTGTAGGTAGCAGGTAGCTATACCAACATTCTAGGACCTTGGTTTGTGCTTTATGTGACCTAGAGTTGTTGGTTGTTAGTATGCTTTGTTGCTTTGCTAGCATCGATTGCTATACCATTCTAAGTATTGATGAATTCAATGCCCTGAGGCATAGGTAATCTGGTTTTGAGTTGCGTAGTCTGTGGTGATGGTTTTTAGGTAATCTTGAGTGGTCCATTGGACTATTTTATGATTCCATTCACCCGGTAGTTTTGGTTTGTATCATGTTGTTAGTAGGTATCGCATAAATATGCTCCAGTCTATGATGTTGGTTGTTTTCTTTTAGAGATTAATTGAAGATTAATCTTGATCTTGTGTAATATTTTATGATTGATTCAGAGCCTAAAATATAATATGTTATTTTATGTTATATGATTCCTTTAGGATTATTTAGAGATTAAGGATTATTTTCTTATAATTTTGTATAAATGAATTATGGCTTGAGTTGTGTGATTTAGAAAATAATTTCAATAGACAATAGCCATATTAAACATGTTAGTATTGTATGTTGAAAGAATGTATGATTCCTTTTGGCTTTATGGATATTATATTTAATAAGGGACATTTGTTAAATAATAATATGTTATAGCTTTAGTGAAGTATTTATTTCATGTTGAATGCATGTTAATATGAATTAAATTAGATAGTATAGAAATTTTAAATTGGGAGAAGTATGGGATTCTCCCAATGTGATGCATGAGAATATTTTTCATTCTTCAATGGTTGCATGATTGCATATTTTATTTCTTGGTGCATATTAGTTTGCATAAGCAATTCATGAGCTATCCTAATCCCTAAATTTCTAATCAAGTCTAAGGGATGGTTATATCAAGAGGTGGACCCTAGAAGCAAATATGGAGCAATGGGCCCTTGATCTTGCTATGTTATATCTTTTTTAGAAAAGCTTATCTTGGAAAATGTTATATTGTAATCTTGACGAAGAAATATGGTTTTGTATTTATCCTTGCTACAACATTTCAATATTGGATTAAAAAGAAAATTTGTATGTTGTCCTTTAATGGAAATTATTGGAATATGGTTATATGTAAAGCATTAGTAAAATGTTATGTTTTTATGTAAAGAGTTGCGGAATGTGTTTTTATAAGTATTTTGGAAAGAATGTATTTAAATAGATTTATGGGTTATGAATATAATTCTTTTGTTGATGTTTCATTCTTTCAATATTGAATTAAGAAGTGTTATATGCTAGTAATTATGTTATATAAACATTTATGATGTTAGTTTAGCAATGTGTTATGATGCTTTAATTTAGCACTTTATTGGAGAGATATTATTTTATTTTGATATGTTAGACTCTTGGGTGGAAAATGTTCTTGGGCATAAATCTAGTACCAAATTAGGACCCTTGAGTCTATAAGTTAACTCAATCCTAGAAGGAGTTGTGGTGATGCAATTACCATGTAGATGTGAACCTAGGAGAAGTTGCAGTGATGTAATAACCAGGTATTCACAAATTTGGGAGGAGTTGCGATGATGTAATAACTAGATAATATGAATGATACATCTTGAACGGTGAGTCTTGAGAGTTCCAAAGTGGTGAAGCTTTTAGAATTATTCATAAATTAGTAATATGGTGGTACCTTGATCAGTGAGGAATGTGATCTTGCTATTATCAAGTGAGTGGTAATAACCTTAGTTATCCTGTGGAGGTGTGGTAACTAAGCAATAAGGAATTATGCAAAAATGATTCTACATAGATGGAATTACATAGGATAGGGAATAGGCATCCCCCTTTAAGTGTTATGGGACTTAAAAGATAATCGCTATGTCCTGGTCAAGCTGTCCTATACCAGTGAGGGTATATAAAAGGTGGGGGGACCATTAATTGTGTCCTTTCTAAATAGTGAGATTTATAAAGGTGAAACCCATAAATACAATATTTTAGCCACTCCTATCCACTTGAGTGTCGTTTGTAGTGACATTGAACTTAAAATGTGGTTATGCCTTACAATTTTGAAAGTTATTGGGACTTCTTCATGAACCATGCTTGTGTTATTCTTAAAAAAAATATTTCTTGGGTTGGTTTTGATGGGTTTTTACATGAGGCCACCATTTTTATGGCAGACTCTAGTTGTATGACATGCATCATTTGTATGGCAATTTATCATACAATATCTACTTGTACGATAATATATTGTATAAGTGTTTTTCCTTCCTTCTACTCTTGTATGGTAGGATGAACTACCTCTTCTTTTTGCATTCTTTCATCCTCTTTGATCTTATCTTTTTTGATTCAATTGTTCATTGTCTTGCCTTTGTCTCTATCATTGCCTTCTCCTACATGATGATCCACCAAACCCAGATGCATTTCTTTCTCTACTTCTTACTTCTATGTAGGCCTCCTTAATTTAGGACTTCTTATTCATCCGTCTAGGCTATCTAAGGTTTATCTAGAGTTTCCTTCATCACATATTCCTATGATTTCTCCTATGCAAGTTGTAACCACTAGGTGGTCTTGATGGACCAACCTAATGACTATGCAAAACTTGGTTGTTTCATGTATGATCAAAATGTAATCTTGATGGACCATCCAACTGACAACGTGATCTAGAGGTAGCTGAAGGAAAAAATCTTCTCCTCAGTTTACCTAGAAATAGGCCAACCAATCTCACCCCTTGGCTGGGAAAACTTATATATCTTAGGAAACCTAACTATCCTCCCAAATTTCTTAAGATACCCACTTCAGACACACCTCATGGGTTTCCTAATAGTCCTTATGAACCACTTTGACTTCCCAAAGGATCATATGTACTATTTGGTGGATCTTTAGTTATCCTCCTCACCCACCTTTCTTTCTCATAATTAGTAATATTATTTATTTCTTACACCTAAGGATCTTATTGTAACACTAGTGTGCCATATATCTTCTATACTTTGAGTATCAAGCTAAAACTATCATTAATTTAATTGTCTTCATCACTACTAAGGGATGCATTTTTGGAGTCCATTCTCTAGTAACTTGCTTTACCTTCCATAGATGAGGGGATATCAAATATGTCTCTCCAAAGCATCTCATTTTTTTCCAACATCCTCTATATTTTGGCTTGAATAACATCCTCAATCACATAATTTCATGATCAACTTGTGCCCTTAATTGCTTATTTATCCATTACAATTTTTCTTAATACTATAATTATTGTGTTTCTCTCATCACACAATTCTATTGAATACCAATTCTAGCCAACAAACTCATATCCTCATATTTAATTTCATCGCTCCAAGGTTCATGACTTGGTGGTTCTCCTGTTATCACCATCCTCTATACATCTTCTTTACCTAGTGATCTAAACCTTCATTCTTCCTTTGCATTTGGGAATTGTACATGCACCTATATTTGTCTTCACTCCATAGAAAGGGATTGCATTTCCTCTTGTTCAATTATGGGCTGCTCTTCTCTTGCATTCCCAAAAAACCAATCTAGCCCTAGATCATTTTCTTTCTCTTCCTTTACACCATCTTCCACTTTGGTCTGGCCTGATTCTACTTCTTGAACTGTTATTCCTTATAATGTATGTGAAGACTGATTTGGTGCTTAAATCAACCTTCATATACTCTTTTTGTCCTCTTCTCCTGGTTCAATACCAATCATATTCACCTATTCTTTCTTTTTGTATGGTTTCAATCTCAAACCATTAACTATTTTGGGGCACATTATCCTATCCAGTTTTTACAATTGCACTGCACCATTGTCCATCATCTCTACTACCTAGAAGGGTCCAAGCCACAATATTTTCAAATTTCTTAGATTTATTTCATGCTTATCATTATACTTCAATATCAACTCACCTAGTTTTAATTCCATATTTCCTAGGTGCTTTTCATGCCATAATTTCCTTCAATATTGGGCGTTTTATGTTGCCCACTGTGCCATCACCCTTTTATCATCTAGTTTTACTAGTGTCATCAACCTCTCTTCCAAGCTCTCTTTATCAACCAAATAATTATGTATCATCACCCTTAAAATTGGTATAAAGAACTCCATTGGCACTATTGCCTCTTGTCCATACATCAATTGGAAAGGTATGTGATTTATCATCGAATTAAACTTAGTTTTATACATACACAAAATTATTGGTAATCATTTTTCCTAATCAGCACCCTCAACTCTACAAGTCTTGTAAATGATGGATGCCAAGACTTTATTTGTTTCTTTAGCTTACCCATTTACCCTAGGTATGGGCTTGATAACAAGTAAAAAATCTTGAACTGTATGGTCAAATTTTAAATGATTTCATTGAAAAATGTCCACCTCTATCACTTGTAAACTACAAGGGTATTCTAATCCTCATAATTGTAGCATGAGTGGTGGTATTCCTAGAAATGGGGTGAAAAAAAATTCAAGAACTAAATATACCTTCATACAACATGACACAACCATGCCTTTCAGAAAGCTAACAAATTTGCTGATAAGCTGGCCAATTTGGGTGTCGATGGTGATGGACTTTTCAAATGAGAACACGATGTCCTGAGTAAAGTAGAGGAGCTTATTCAACAAGAATTCCAAGAATGATAGTCAAATTTACCAATAGGGAAGGCACTTTAAGTTTGAAGGCTATGAGCATTCCCGTCACTTTTTTGAAATGGACTCACAATAAAAATTATCTGAGTTGTCATTCTTGGTGGATGCTGCTTGGAAATACCACAAAGACTAATGGGGGTAGTAACATGGCTCCTAGTCATCTTAGTAATTTGATGTTGGTTGATAATCACAGGGCAAGAAATAAACGATAATATAAGACTTTGCACCACCATAAATCTAGCCAATGAGGTTCACTTCTCCAAGGCTGATTGGCCAAGATGGGATGTGGTCCTAAAGCATGTAATATAAGGAAGAAAGCAATTACCAAAGAATTATTAAGATTAACTATCAATATAGAGCTTGTGGGAGTTTTTTTCAGTACTTTGCTATGTGTGTCTATAGTTTTTTGTTTCTCCACTGTTTCAAGGAAGGGATATGTGTCTGTTTATTTTTTTGTAATTATGATGCAAGTGTGTTTTCTCGGGGTATACCCAAAATTTTGTATGGGAAGTTTCTTTTTGATAACAGGCTATGTTCCTTACCGGATGTAATGGCTTTGGCGGTATATAGATTTTACATATATAGGATCCTTAGTAAGGACATGTTCATCAACAACCTTGGGCTGATTTTTGTAAAAGATTTTAGGTCAACCTGTAAAACTTGGTATTAATGCTATAGTATCTTATCTACCAAAAAAAATTTTTTGATCTTATCTGAACAATCCACTATCTATACAACCGACATGTCATACAACTCCATTAGTTGTACAATGTACTTTATCATATGATGAGTCTATTGTATGATTTATCTTGTCGTATGATTCAATTGTACGATTTATCCTTTGTACAATGTCTATCGTAATATGCAATAAAAAGAAAAATGGTAATTTCCTCAACAATCGTAAGATGAAGACTTTGCACAATCACACACAAAGTCACAAGCAAGTAAATGCAATATGGGTAACACAGTTTTGTATACCCTCCTACAATTCCTCAATCATAGAGTCTATAACCATTGGAACTAGAACTCCTTGGTTCTCATTTGATCATAAAATCTAATATAATTTCCTATTCTTTGCTACAACATGTAAGTAATCTAATCCTACTACAATAAAATACTAACAATTTTTTTCACCATAACATGTCTATGCTCTTTGCATTAGAAAATAGAATACAACAATAATAAAACAATAATTCACATGTACATGCATTAAATACTATAATAAGAAAAATGATTGCATTATATTATTCACTTACTGATGTAAACAACAAGGTGTTTATGCAATTACACTAGCTACCATAACAAAGAGTAACAATGGCAATTTAATATTTAACAAATGACTATATGTTTCGTATCAGTGCATATCTAGAATGTACATATACTCTCCATAGAAACTTACAAATAAAAATAGGATTTTCTTTAGGATCAATAGCATAAAAAATTAAGGGGATACTTATGAAGCCTATCCCAGGCTATTCCAAGTGATTCCTACGAAACACATCATTCACAACCACCACGTCGAGTCCTTCGAATGTATATTAATTAATTGCACTTTTGTAAAGTTACTCAGTTAATTTTTATCAAACTCTAATTTTACTCTCATTTTACCCTAATTTATTTTGATTTGGACTTTAATTATATTTGACTTCATTTACATTGCATTTCATCTCATTTCGTTAAAACTTGTCAAAATTGTAAAACTTCTATACAACTTTTTAACTTCTTTTTTTGGAAAGTAGATATGCCACCTACATGTGTCTTTCCCTTTAAATTAGTCGACATCCTTGCTAATGCTTATTGCTTTCATGTACTTGGTTGTTGTTGCTACAATCTAAACTTAGATGGTCCACCATATCAGCTATCTAAAGTCTCAAAGCTTATCATTCATCCTTCAATCTTGTTGCATACTGACTGATCTAAACACATTGTAACCCATAGTGAGTTTTTCTTTTCCATTTTTGCCAATTGCACTATCATATATTTTCTCATTTTGTGGCTCCCTTTCATATTTTCTATTTCAACTCAACCTCAGTCCTAGCTACAATAGTTGATTTTTCATCCTTCTTGGCAACGAATTGATCATTATGCTCTAGCTCTTTGTTGTGAGCTTCATACATCTATGTTTTTAGTTCTCTTTCTACTTTTAAATTCATTATGATTTAATTATACCTCTATATTTCTTCATTTCATCCATTTTATCATCTTTGGACTTCAATTATCCATTCTTAGCCTTCAGCTATTCATCCTTATCCTTTAGTTGTTCGTCTTTGACCTTTAGCTATTCTTCATGGTTTAGTTTTAGGCTGACAATATTTTCTTTGACTTCTTTCTTCATTACATTTGCTTCTCTTTTCATCTTCTCTACTTCTTCCTCCATGGATTTCATTCCATTTCTTATTGCTTCTATCTCTTTTCTTTGCTACTTAACTAGTTGCTCCTTGGTGGTAAATCCTTTCCAACCCTACTATTAATCAGTCTATATAGTATGTCTCTGGTGGTATTTTATTGCACTCCACATTTGCTATGTTAGGTGGACAAGACTAAAAGGTCCTTTCTTATGTATACACTCTTTCAGGTACCTTGTAGTTGGTCATTTTACCTTTTAGTAGCACATTTATTATGATCATACTAGTCATTCCTCCAACTGGTGTCTCCCATGGCTATTTTTCATGGACTTCAACAAGTTTCTTTACTCTTCCTTCATCCTAAACCTACTATATTACCTTTTTCATTTCACTATACGCCATGGATTTCCATTATTGTAGCTACCTACACAACCTATCCAAAACTATAGTTGTGTTACTTAGGACATGTATTATTTTGTCAAAGAACTTATCAACCTTATCATCAGTTTGGGTTCCTTCTTTATTAGTTAACCCAAAACTAGGTGCTTTAATGATAAAGTGTTCATCTAACCCTTGATCTATTTATTTTTCTTCTTGTTCTAAATTTTTTTCCTCTCTATTTTGTTCTTGTTGGTCCCATTGTATTTATCTATTCTCTCCTAGTTGTACTTCTATAATTTCTTTCAACTGGTCAGACTATTTGATGTTTTATTCCTATGGTCCTTCTAGCTAATCATGTTATCCTATATTTTGCATATCTAGCAAAATTTTCTCACTAACTGATCTCTAATTGTGATTGTCTCTCTTGATTACTTTGATCTTCAATATCTTTTTCTTTGTTTTAAATCAACCATATTGAAATTGAATTAGCTATACTTGTAGTGAATTCTCACTATAATTAAAATTTACCTTGAGTAAAACCTTAAGTGAGGGAGAAGCAAGCGAGAAGAAAAATATGGAACATTGAGTAGAGCAAAAGCAAAAATTTTAATAAAATGAAGTTTAAAAATCATAAAAGATCCAAAAGTTGGGAGTTAGAAAACTCTCGACCAAGATACAAGGAACAATGTTTTGGCATAGTTACAAGGTCAAAAAAAATGAGGAATGCACCAAAGTTGGATGATGAATACCAAGTTCCGAGGCCACCTATGCTTTGTAATTTTAGAAAACATATATTGTGGACCCCACACACTATGTCGAGGTGTAAAAACCTTTTGAAGTGAATTGTTCTCTTATTACAGAGAAGAGGAAATCAGTTGGTGCATTAAAAGCAAAAATGATGGGAATAATATTGAGAAATCCTCGAGCCAAGTAATATTAATTTTTCATGATCAGACTTAGGGAATCCCCCAAAAAGGTAGGTGGCAATGATAGAGGTAAGTAATTATCCAAAGACTCAAAAAAATTAGCATTAATGATTATGAATCTGGGGATCTTAAAAGGACACAACAAATTTAGTCCAAACACGACTTGGTGCACAAATCTCCTTGAAATATTTGTATAGTTTTGGAGGGAATTTCTCCCTAATTGTAATCTATAAATTGGAGTAGCAATAGCTATGTGAAGGATTGACGAGTTTGTAATTGTATACATTTATAGGCTTTCCTTTCATTTCTTTCTATAAAAATTGTCGTCTTCTGAGCGACTTGTGGGTAATTTGGAAATCCTACTTCTGGCATAATCTATGTAAAATCTTGCTTGCATATATATAAATATGGGAGCCTATGTCTATTTTTTGGTATAGCCATTTGTGGCCACTTGAAGACCTATTTAAGTATGTATGTATTTTTTTGTGAATTTTTGCTTGAATTTATGTATTTTGATTATGTGAAAAAGTGGATTTATTTCAAGTTTAAAAGGCACCATATTCAAGAGTTTAAAATAGCAAAAAAAAAAAGCTTTAAGTTTAGTGTTTCCAAGTTGAGGAAGGAGGCATCTTTGTCATCTTGAAATCTACATAATATAACAACAAAAAGAGAAGTTAGAGATTGCATAAAAATGGAGTAATAAGGGAGAGAAAATATTGGTTAAAAGCATAAGTATAAATATTGTTTTTGTAAGTACATAATAGAGCCAACATAAAGGTGAAAAGTGCATATTTTACAGGAATTATTGAAGCTTAAAAAATAGATAGTATCTCATAGCAAATATTAAAGGAAGCAAGGGAGATAATCTTGTTCTTCTGACATCAAAGAGTAGTCATAATATCAAGTCAAAGAGTTGCATTATCTAACTGAATATTATTCAAAAGAAGGGCTAAAAATAAAGAAGGAATTAGGGTGTCTAAAGACACCAAAAAGGGATGTAAAAACTAACAAAAAATAAGGGTACATCTCAGGTTTTGAACTAGCAAATACCTCAGGCATTGAACCAGTAGAAAAATACCACCAAGCTTAGGGAGGATCCATCAGTTTTGGAAGGAAGTGCAACCACAAGGAGTTAGAATGAAGCCATGAGCCATTTGGAAGCCACCACAAGGAGATAGAACATCAACCAGCCATGGAGTAGAAGATAGAGTGTTGCTAAGAAAATAAGAGTGGAGAACCATTAAAATGAAAAGGAAGATCAAATGTCCAAAGATGCATAGCAAGTTTGAAACACCTTGGAAAGAAGAGCTATCATTAAAAATTGTTTGCAATAGTCCATAACTGGCATTTTTGGTAAAGAAAATCTTGTAACATTCAGGAGGAAGAAGCGTCATTCAAAGTTGAAGAGCCCAAGTGCGACACATCTTGATGGAAGGAGCATCAACCACCATTATGGAAGAATGAAACACCTCTTACATGTCAATAAATGCATTGGATAAAGTTTCATATGATATACAATTAATGAAGCTTGGTCAAGCACTGCAAAAATAAGAGTTCAGTGAAGGAGCACCTTTTTTTAGGAGGAGGTCAATAGTCTTTGACCACAGATTATGCACACCACTTTGGGAGGTAAAAGCAATTTGAATTGTTTATTGATTTATTGTTGAAAATAGGAGTTATAAGGTTGGGAAGTATTATTTTATCTAAGGTTTTACAAATTACATATAGATTAATTGGATGATTGGAGAGATAATTTTTCAAATCAGAATATTGAAACCCTAGAAACCTTATAAAGATATTTTTGAAAAGTTTAGAAGTTTTTTGAAAACTTAATTTGGATTTTTGAGAAAGTAATTTGAAGATTTGGAAAATTAATTACAATTTTTTTAATTAATATATTAGATTTTGTAAATCACATTTTAATATTTGCAAGTTAGAAATTTTGGAGAAATAAGGATTACTACATCAAATTGGAACATTAAATTTTTGCAAATATTATTTTACAAAATTGATAAATTTATAATTTGGGAGTTAAAAGGAATTCAACATAGAATTAAGAATTTAAACTTTCATCAAAAGCTATTTTTTGATCATATATTCAAACTTAGGGAGACATAAGGAATTCAACTCAAAAGCTTAAAAAATTTAAAAATTGTCTTTAAGTTTTTTATTCAAAATTTGGGAGATATAAGGTATACAACATAATTTTTTGGAAAGTTGAAAATTTTATCAAAGTTATTCTTGTTCTTTAATCTTTCATTTAAAACTAGGGAGCTATAAGGATGTCTACTTCAAAGAACACATTAAACAATGATATAGAGAACATTGTCAGAGAAGAAAGCATAAATGTCATACAAATTGGAATCAAGAAATTGACTGAAAAGTCTAAAGGAAAATTAGACTCGGTATCAAGTTTCATCTACAAAGAAGTGTTAAAGAAAATTGTAAAATATTAGAATACTATCTACATGCAATATTGTTTGAAGCAATTGACAATGACAAAGATAGTGTTATGATTCCTTTGGATATTGCTAGTATAATATACATGGCATTACTTACACTTAAATATCACAAAGAAAGGAACTTGAAACAAAAGGAGTTGATTAAATACCTTAAGAAGAAAGTAAAAGTAGATGAATAATTTTTGGGAAAAGTATTTCATTCTTCATGCAATATTAATGCTTCAAGTTCATATAATTCAGGATCTTATCATGATGTTTTAAGTGAATGTTCAAAATATTTTGTACTAAAGAAGACTTATGATGTGAAGGGCAAAGGCAAAGAGAAAATGTTTTTGCAAGAATCTAATGACAACATGATAGCTCATGAAAGCACAAATACTAATACCAATGATGAATATAAGCAAGAAGAGAAGGAACCTAATCAAGGAGGCATACAGTGCAAAGTGAGTTGAAATATGAAGATCATATTGAAGACTAAAGTATTCAATAAAAAAATAATGCAATACAAGGGGGTGTTGGAGTATATTACATTATTTGGTATATTATAATGTACCACCTTGGTTGCATCATTATATTAGTATGTGTTTCGAGATTAGAGAGAGTAAATATTTTATGTAATGTAATAATGTGCAGGAAATTCACAAGTGTCATGTAGTTAAGTTTACAAGTGTGATGAGTGTAAATGTGCACAAGTGTCCATTATTTAATAGTGCACATGTGTCCTTAGAATAGGAAAGTAAAGAGTCTCAAAGGAGAGTAAAGGTCAAGAGTAATTCATATGAAGAATCACATTCCATTATATATTTATGACTAAGTATTTTAATGAGCATCAAAAATGCATTGCACATAGCATGCATTAGTAGACCTTTATTCTATGTCATTTTACTATTTTTGTGAGTATTTATTAGTGTCCATTTTATGAGTTATTTCTGAAGTTATTAGTGAGTTTTATGTGATTAAAATATTGTCATTATTGTATATTTTATATTACAACTTTATTTGAGATCTTGTAATTATTTGCATTAAGTATTAAGCATAAAAAACTAACACATATCCTATACATAGACACATACATAAAGAGGAAATATAAATCACACACCTAAACTATAGAATCACACCCTAATCTATTATGTATGTACATTTATACCATAAAGGTACTATGGGGGTACATTAGCATGTACTAAATAATGTAATGTTCTCCAACAATTACTACCTTCAAAGTCCTCCAAGATATTAGCCACGAAATACAAAGAAAAAAGAATTTTTTTGACCTAGGAACAACATTACAAAACAATAAACTTTACAAATTTGGCAAAATTTGACTAAGTCTCCAAAGTGGGCCAATTTTCTCTAGGAGAAATTCTCTAGCAAAGTGAAGTTATTGGCTTGTAGGAGCAAAATATTGGATAAATGCTAGTGAATCTCTAGCATGTTAGAGTGATTCACTTACCTCTTGGAGTGAATCAATCACAAACTAAGGAAGGGGTAAAAAGACAAGTGTAGATCCCAAGGAAGATATTTAGAATGTGATATTTTGGCATGTACTAGCACCATAACTTATATTAGAATTCTTCTAAGAACTTTAGAGGCATGTAATATTTGGAGATGCATCATTTTTTAGAGATGGCCCCATATATTTACTTTTACTAGAAGTAATATTTTCTCACCATAAGTAACTCGAGGGTCAAAATTTTCTATAAATAGGAGCCATGGGTTCTATTGTAATCATCATTTGGCCATGATAATTTAAAGCTACACTCTATGAAAACCACATTGTTATCTTGTAACTCATGAAATTGGTGAGAAATTTATAAGTCTTTTACTCTCCTTGAGTGGCACCACCCTCCTAAATTACAAAATTTGTGGTGATTAATGCATAACCCTTTTACTCATCTTGTCATTTGCTCTACAATATTATAATTAATCAAAGGGGAGTATTTTTAATATTCATATTCTCATGTGTTGATTGATCACACACTCTCCTTGCTATGGTTATGACCATATTTACTTTAGATCTATTGCACTATAAAATTCACAATTTACTATTCATGCATTTTAATTTTTGTATTTACTTTATGCATTTTAATTATGTAATTAAATAAATTAGGTTAAAAATTAGCAAGGATAATAGAGAGATGGTCTAAATCTAAAGGTTGGAAGAGGTTATAAACCCTTCCATCCAATCTTATTGAAACTAGAATTGGGGCACATAAAATTCATACAATTTTGTAGTTCAATATAGTTTTTGGCACACTCTGTAGAACACTAGCCATTAGCTCATTAGATGATTTCCTCTATTTTGACACCAAGATTACATTTGACCATAGGTTCTAAGAAGTGATTAGTCCAAATTTAAAGGATTTTTGCCAACTTTAAAAATAAGTAATGATTCATTCCATTTGATCAAATTGACTATAAAATGGTTAAGTCCACTTTTGGGAGCAATTCACTCTATAAAGCTAGTGATTTGCTTTGATTTTGTTAAACTTCAACAACTTGAATCCAAAGTGATTTGTCATGGTCAAGAAATTTGATTTATCAAGCCTAGTCCTGAATTAACATTGAATTTCACAAATTTTTCGTTGTGTTTGATTTTTGTAGGTCCATTGCACATGGTGACTCTATTACTAACTTTATAATCATAAAAATTTTACCAGGCAATCAAGCAAGACAATATCAAATCTACAAAACTTATCAAATTTGACTCAAATTATGCATTTTCCATAGGCAAAAACATTTGGAATAAACTTTGAGAAAAATTTACCAAAGTTTAAATTAGCTAGCAATTCAATCTAAAATTGGAAATTTTTTCCAAGTGGAATTCAAGGAGTGATTTTCCCAATTTTGGAGGAACAATCCTCTTGGAGAGGCAAAATTCCTAACTTTACAAGGAGAGTGATTTGTATCAAAATCAAAGTGATTCACTTGGCCCTCAACCTTAAAAAATTTGCTCCAATATAGCAAGAATTTTTCTCCATTTTGTTTGTAAATTGCTCTATAGACCAAATATTATGTAAAATTTTCTAAGTTACACCTCTGGAAGTGATTTAATCCAATTCGCTAGTAATTAACTTTGATTGGCTAGCAATCCACTCTGATTGGGAAGCTATTTGTTCCTTTGTCCAAATATTTAAAATTTTCAAGTTTTTTGTCCTAAAGCTCTGTATGTCTAAGTACATGGGAGGATATAGGTTAATGTTTTACAGGATGGAAACTCTATTATAAAATTTTAAAAATCAAGCAATTGATCCACTTCCATAAAAAAATTATGTTTTTGGACCTTGCCTCAAATCCTGTCCCCTAAGCATTGAAATATTTCTAATCTAATCTTATTAGGCCAAGGCCAAAAATGTTGAAGTATCTATGGGTGCCCTTGGTGTAGCCTAAAGGCAAGTGCTATGTAATCCTTTGAGTAACTTGTTGTAAGTCTACAAGCATTCTATATGTAAGCCTATGGACATTCCTCTATGTGAGCCTACAAGCATATATGTGGAAGGCTACATGCATCTTCATGTAAGCCTAAGGGCATCTTTCATGTATTCACCTTTAGTGATATGGTTAATTCATATTTGTGCATAACCTTGGTTAAGGGGTGTAATTTATTATTTTTTATTGTAATTTAATCTCAAAGTCAAGTTAATAATGTCTTAAGGTTAACTCTAATTGGGATTTTGGTATCACTATAAATATCTCTCAATAATGTTTTTTATTATATGGACAAAGGGGTTTTAAAAGTGATCCCAAACCTTTTACAAAAAGAATTTAGCCATCCTTTTGAGATAATCTAGGAAGTAAGGGGTACAAAAGGCCAAAATAAGACTAAATATCTAGGAGACATACTAGCTCCAAACTACCAAATAGATACAACACAAAATAGAGCTAACAAAAACACCACTACGAGACCAAAGGACAGAGGAATCCTATGCAAGGGAGAATAAAAACTCAAAAACTATAAATCTGAACAGAGAACCCCACAAGGAAAGAGGGCCAAGATTAAAACAACAAAAAACAAAAACCACTAGAAAGCAAGATAATTGAGGCTCAGTTTTTGGTTCCACTAGGACCATCATATTTGTTCGCTTTGTCATCCTTTAGCTCCCACTACTCCCATCCCATCATAACTAGGATTTTCTCCATGTAAGAAATAGTAGCCTGCATGGATTCGATCAGAGACCTCTATAGCTTCAGTAGTGTATGTTTGAAGAATTTAGGAATAGATATTGAAGCCTAGATCTGGTGATATTGAGACTTTTTTGCACTACCCACATTGAGGATGAGTTTTTCTTTCTTGGGAGGCAAAGTGAATTATTTAGAATCAATATTCAATATATAGGGGGGCCTTGTCAGGGTTAGCCAGTTTGCTGACCAGATGTTTGGATAATCTGGTTCTCTCATTGCTACCTCACACTCCTTTTAAGGGTGATTCCATCACCTTGGCCATTTACCCCACAACAAGGATAGCATTAGCAATTTCTCAACTAATTGACTTGAAACCTTCAAATTTAAATGATTTTGGATAGCCCATAATTTAAGTCGACACCCTATTAAGGGAATTCAAAATTTCCACCCCATACAAACCTTTGGATTTGACCACATAATCAAATAATATTTTAACCAACCCCTGGTGAATTAGGTTTGTGGTAAACCCTTTTTTACCCTGCTCATCGATCTCGCCATGGATTGGAATAGGTTAGAGGGTATGTTCATCAATCTCTTATGGCACAAGTGATTGAGGAACATAAAGTGGAAACTTCTCAAGATCTCCTAGTTTTCATCCAAAGTTAGATACTGCATAATGACCAACACCACCCTATTTCAAGGAGCTTTCAGTGAACTATGCTTAAATCCATTCTGGATTCTGACCAATTCTTCCTCTTTACTTAGGAAAATTTGGGACTCGTTTGCAAGAGAGTGTTTTTCTCTATTATGAATGAAATTGTTTGCAACCAAGCCTATCACTTTTGCAATCAAGGGAATGTTAATTTTAAACTCAAGAGTCTTGATCCTGATCACTCTATTGCACCAAGAGTAGGCCATATGTTTTACCATTTCCTTGTGGTGCCTAGTAAATTTTAGCAAGCATTGTAGAATGTTGCCCTTCTTCAAGATTTTCTTGACATCTTCATCAATAGTTAGAAAACACGATTCCAAAATTAATATGGATATTTTTCCAAGAGTTTTGATGCTACCAATGCCCACTCCACCCCATGAAATCATAATAGAGCCACTCAATGGAATCACCAAATTTTGACAAGAAAATAAAGAGCAAGCATTTCTAATTCCTAGTTGCCTTGGGTACTCATGATGAATCACGAGACCCAAAGAAGGTGGAACAATTTTTCATAGCCAACCCACAACTCCTTCACCACCTTCTTTCCAACTCATGCACTGGGAGTTACACCGTGAAAACATCCCCTTACCTTTACAAGATTTCTTGATATGCTTGTAATCAAAGGATAGACAGTTCTAGAATCTTGGAACCCTAACCTAAGCTGAAGGGAGGTGATAACCATGCTAAGTCAAGGGGATACCTTGTACATGTTCATAATCCTCCATCTTGGGGTGATAATTACATTCATATTACACCTCCATATCAGGCCCTTCAACTCAAATGTGGAGAGAGACCTAAATGCCAAGCCAATCAAAAAGTGTTAAATCTTGTTGAAACAGTATTTGTGCATCCACCTAGAGAGATCCATGACACTGCACCTACCTGACCTGATCATCCCTTGTCCCACATTTATATGCCTCTTTGGGTAATGATCATTGACAAACCTATTATCATGAGCACAAGCTTTAAACCCCGCTCCAAAAGTGCCCTGAGAACAAAGTTCCATCATTCCAATAATGATTTTATTTCTCTTAATTTACGTAATAATGTTTATATTGCATTTTCCTTAAGCATGAGTAATGGTTGCCGCCAATCACAATAAGTTTCCATCCTCGATGGATCCACCTCAGCCTCAAGTAATTTTCATTGGTGAAGCTAAAAGTGCTTGATTTCAAACATGTTCCAAAAGGTCAGGCCTGGTCATCGGATGGATCCTAAGTGATAGTATTTTCTACATGTAAAGGTTATGGCCACCTGTGATACTACCACATATTATTTCCACTCGAATTAGGGGTATTAAACATGATCTAATTTAAATTCAAAAATTGAAGGCTCTTTGAAAGTAGATAACATATAGTCACACTCACATGGGCCTAGCTATTATTTTTAATAGGGGCTTTAGAGGGCTACCTTCTTTTGGTTTATTATCTAATTGAGCTAGCCCAGTTGGGAAATATTCCTACCAAATTGTAATGTTTTCCTATGAGAGGCCCATGTTGGCTAAATAATCCATAAATCTATTCCCTTCTTTGTAAACATGCTTGAGTTGAATATTTTCAAGGGCTTGGATTAGTCTTTGGACTTCAGCTAACAAATTTAAAATGGTCCATGTTGGGGTTTGTACACCTCTGAGCATATTAATGATATTGAGGGAATCTCCTTCAATGATTATCTTCCTATAATCCATTGTTTCCAGCTAAGAGACTCCTTGGTAGAGCGCTCTTGCTTTCGCAAAGTGACTAGTTTGGAAGTCCAAGTTTTTAGTGAAGGTAAGCAATATTCTCCCATTCGAATCTCCAATCACTCCCCCTACTCCTATCATTCCAAGGTTGCATTTAGATTCTCCATCAAAATTCAGCTTCAACCAACCAAGGGGGGTTCCCAAACAGTTTTAGATCTGGAAGAAGAAACAGGATGGGACACCAGTATCAAAGGAGTTCTATATCCAATGATTGATTCAAGCTCTTTATCCCTATCAATAGTGACCTTGTTAATAGGGAGAAGGTCCACATTCTCCACAAAGGTAGAAATAGCACACATGAACTCTATGAGCACAAATTACACATAGAATAATTGATCTATTGCATCTATGTATATTATATGTGAGATATTGTAGGATACCTATAAGCACCCACCCCTTATTCATGTTGAGTCATTTATATCTCTCTATTCTTGTTTACACACTCTTCTTCCTTTTTCTATGGTGAACATTTATTTTGGGATGTTTTTGAAAATATTATGAATTCCAACATGGTATCATAGCCAAAATGAAGCAAATTTTCTCAGTCATACAAAATGGTTATAGAGGGAAAACCATGGAAAATATGCATGAACTGTTAATTCTATTGGATTCGTTGCAAAATTTCATAGGGGTCTCAATTTAGTACTTTTAGAGATTTTGTCTTTTTCATGCTTATTTTTGCACTAAAAAATATTGATTTCCATTCAAAAATAAAAATTTTAAATTCAAAATATTATGCTATGTGGTAGGAAAGGACAAGGATGTACACAATATTTTGGCCATAATTTTAAAAAAATTACATCCAATTAGAAATTATTCCATTTGGCGCTTGGTATCACATGGTATGGTTTCTAGGTTGGAGAACGTAGGTTCCATTTTTTTTTATATACAAGGGAATCAACAATGTCTCCATAATTTTATCACCATGGGTAAGATTTCAAAGCTGAAAAGCTACCACTATACCCCTGTCCCACCTTGGTAAATTTTTACTCCAAGTGATGGGGAACCTGAAGGGCTTAGGATTGGAATTGTCAACCTCAATCTAGAAAACACTCAGCAAAAACTAGTTGGTCTACTATCTCTGCCTATGCAGGTTGCATTTGATTCATAGTGGCAAGTTTTCTTAACTAGTCAATAGTTTATGTTGATTCAAAATCAAGTTATATCAATTTTTTTTCCACAATGGTGGCACAAAGGTAATACTTCTACTTTTTTACATGGAGGTAACAAGATTAAATCATAAAATCATAAGGATAAGTGGTGTAATTCATGTTTTTTTCTTCTTTTAGATGGACGACCCAAAAACTCATCAAGAAATAGTGCCCTTACTTTTAGGGCATATTCATGTTGATGGTATAGTGGTAATAATATTGCATGATATGTGGGAGGCATCATGTACAATTCCCATCGATGGTCATTCTACCACCGTCAATGATTACTATTTTAGCATGTAACTTTACAAAGCACATGCACAAAATGTGTTAAAATAAAAATATATACTTTGTCTTTCTATCTACATGTGTGGTGCTATGGCTAGCAAAGTGAGGTGTAGTGTTTTTCACACCCACCACAACCTAAGTTTGAAACTCTTGGTGTAAAAGAAAATTTTATCCGACATGGTCCATATTGGGTAGTTATTTTTTTAAAATATATTGCCAATGGATCCAACCAATCTTTATTGTCCAATATTGGTATCTAATTTACTCTTTTATTGTATAATTTTTTGCTCTTGTTTAGCACTAATATGCCCAAGCTTTTGGAGGCCATAAATTTTGCATACATAAGCATTTTGGGCCATTTTTTTAAATTGCATAGTTTTTCAAGCTATACAAATTAGTGACATCAGTTCAAGAACTTGTTACTATTTTCTATGGGATTGTTTAATGCAAAATGGACCTAGTTGGCATTCTTCTTTTTGGTGTAGTTTTTACTCCAATAGTTTATTGGTGTAATGTTTTTCACACCACCACAACCTAAGTTTTAAACTCTTGGTATAAAATAAAATGTGAGCCGACATAGTCCATCATGGGTAGTTTTTTATTTTCAATATATTACTAATGGATCCAACCAATCATTATTAGCCAAATATTGGTATCTGATTTGCTCTATTATTGTTTAATTTTTTGCTCTTTTTTAGCACTAATATACCCAAGATTTTGAAGGTCATAACTTTTGCATACATAAGCATTTTGGGACTTTTTTTAAAATTGCATAGTTTTTCAATCTAAACAAATTAGTGACATTAATTCAAGAACTTGTTACTATTTTCTATGGGATTTTTTAATGCAAAATGGAACTAGTTGGCATTCTTCTTTTTGGTGTGATTTAAACTCCAATAGTTCATTGGCATGGTATTTGGCAATTTTCTCATATCCATATCATGTATGATTTAAAATCCTTCTTAAGGTCATAGGTTTAAATCTTCTTTTCTCCCATTCCTTTTATCATAGCAATTTTGATGTCTTCATAGAGCATCAAACATCTAACTCTGAGATTTCTTGGTGTGGTGGTTGGTTACCTATACTATATTTGAGAGATATCAAAATTCTTGTGTTTATTAGTGGATATTTGTAGTAACTCCAACAACCCATTACTATAGAGATTGATAATATTTTGGGCTACAAGATAAGTATATTTTGGATAAACAGTGTAAGGTATGCCTTATTTTTATGAGCTCGTTGTATGTATTGGGGTTTATTATTTAGAGACTTGCCTATTGCTTCATGATTCAACTATTTTCTCTTGAAATTAGGGGATAGACTATGGTCATCATAGTGCATTTTTAATATCTTCTCATGGAAAGCTCCATAACTTGGTCCAAGAGGTAGAGTTATAACTTCATGTTTAGGGAGAGGTTGATATGGTTCATGTACCTTTGGCAAGAGAAAATAGCAGGATCCATTGGCCTGTATGATCATTCATTATGAGGGGATATATATCATCTTCAATATCTTATCTCCTTGGCCAATTAGCTTAGATTATGGTAGAAGTTGTAATATTTGTAATTTTGTATTATTATATTAAGACCAACAATGATGAAGTACCTATGGGTGCTCTTGATTTAGCCTTAGAACAAGTGCTATGTAATCCTCTAATCATCTTATTGTAAGCCTATGGGAATTTTATATATAAGCCTATAGGAATTTGTGTAATACTAAGGGCACCCTTCATGTATTCACCCCTAGTGATATTGGTTAATCCATATTTATGGATAACTTTGATTATAGTTTGTAATTTGTTATTATTTTTTTGTAATTTAACCTCAAATTCGAGTTAATATCAGCTTGAGTATAACTCTAATTAGAGTTTTGGTATCACTATAAAGACCCCCAATGACTAATCCATTGCATTAGTGTGTATAATATGTAAGATATTTTTGGATTCCTACAAGCACCCACCCCCTATTTCTTTTATGTGATCTATCTTTCTCTTTCTCTATTTTTTGTCTATATGCTCTTCTATTTCATTCTTCTTCCTTTTTTGCATATGATTGTGGTGAATGTATTTTTTGAGATGTTTATAGATTTTTTTGTGAATTTCAACACTGATCAGGTAGAATCATAGGAGCTTTGCTCTTGTCTTTAACATATTTGGGCTTTGGATAATGTTATGGTATCTCAACTATAGGGAAATATTTATATGGTACAAAATATGTTTTGGACTCAAAATACTTAGCCATCCCAATACATGTAGATTCCCCAAGGTCAACAATAATTTCTATAAAACCCATAGCCAAGCATGCATGCTTATCGAACAATAATAATTTTACTTGAGTGTAGTTATATCAGAATCAATAACTAGTGCAATAGTTTATGCAATAATATATGGTGGTTTCAAGTTTCTAAAATCAACAAAAGTTTTAATATCCTCAATAGCAACCAACACATGCTCTAATATAGAAACCTACATACCAAATACTATGTGGGAAGATGAAGAATGTACAAGCATATCAACAACCTTAGATGATTTAACAACATAATCCAATGCTATATGCATAATAAAACTATCTAACATATATAAAACAAACCCATAGACAACATGTGACCCCATAATATCAACAAGCATTTTAAAAATAGGACTTGGAAGAATTTTAAAGGAAACCTTACGATATCAAGGATATGCTTGCAACCCTTAAATGGTTAAAGGAACAAGATGGTAAACTTGAAGAGGATAATTAGAGTATTCTTCAATAAGGGAACATACAAGAGCCCCAATGTTAGTAAATCAATAATGAAACCTACCAATCCCTACTCTTGAGGAAATTTTAGGGGGCTAACAAGTCCCTTCGAGTTGGAGTTCTCTAATAGGAAAATTTATCAAATATTAATTAGGTGCACAATAGCATGATTAATATGAATTTTAAATTATTCTAGATAAATGGGCTACACTGAGTGATAGAGAGGCCATGATTCTAGAAATGGTTTTTTCCTACAATATTAGGAAGTAAAACCTGGGTAAATTTTGCATTCCAATAGTTTGACACTTTAAAGAATGATATTGAGTTGGTGGAGGAACAAAAAGAGGAGCCATTATTTATGAGTTATTTTATGTTACCTATTTGTATAAAGGTAGGCACCTAAACTAGTAGCCAACACAAAATCCATCATGGAATGAGATAAAATGTGGAGAGGCTATCATAGTTATAGGAAGTTCTAGTTCTCACCCATGCCTCCCACCACTTCTGAGTTAAAAATGTATCATAAAGAAAATAATTGGTATTGAGAGGTGAATCAAAATGGAAAGATAAATGAAATATTTGTTCTAACTTTCCAAACCATGACAATCACTCAAGATTCTAATTATTTTGGTAAATAAACATACTATCTTCTAGAATGCATCCATAAGGGTCTAAATTGTGGAAGTTCCCTTGGAAAAGACCTTCCACATGTGCAAGTAATGCTATCTACCTTACTATGTTTACATAGGTGTTCAAAAATCCTAAACTACAACATCAACATCAGAAGGGCATAAAACTATTTTTTTAAGACTATAAATGAAATTATATTTTGCTTAATGAAATGGTTATTTTCTTATGTAAATTCTCTTTTCTAATTTTCCATTTTTTTATTTTTTTCCAAAAAACGTGAAAAAAGAATAAAAGAGAGAAAGAGAGAGAAAATTCCCATCTCACTTAAGTAAAAATCTCACAAGAGACACTCAAATTCTCATTTCTTTACATACCTTTCTTCTAATATTTGTTGAAGATATCTTTAATATTAGCAATTTCTTTCTTGAAGTTGATAACATGAGATGTCAACCTAGGCATATGATGATAGCAAGACAATGCCTGAAATCTAGATTATGTGTAGGGTAGATAAGATTTTTTTTTCTTGACTCCATGACACAATAAGAAAGATAAAGTCTAAGGTAGACCTTATCGAATATTTTGTCACAAAATTGACTATCGACATGAAGGTTTATAAATGCAACTTATTGCATGAGACTTTTGATGACTCAGGGAAATGAAAGAAAAAATAAAGATAAATTATAGATAAACTTGAAGATAAGGGCTCTGAAGAATAAAAATATTTACATATAAGTAAAATAATAACAAGAATGAAAGTCACTAATCTAGAAGCATAAATTTCTTCCACCATCTTTCCCATAACCATATTTACTTTACTTTCGCCCCTTTTCTTCTACTCCATCTCTATTCTCTCATTGTCCTTACATTTTATACTTCTACTTCTCTAATCCCCCTAAACTCTTCTACTATACCTATCCCACCTTTAAAAAGTATAGTGCTAGTCTTAGGATAAACAAGTTTTTCTATTCACAATAAAGGGTCATACCACACACCATATCCACTCTAGTTTTTCCTATGATCATTCACAATTTGTCACCTAATATTCCATCCCCCTACACCCATAATTTGGTTTCCCACATAGCAAGTAGTTTTGTGTCATTTCATGTGTCCTCACCTCTACCCCTCTCATCATCCAACACCATCCAATCCACATCATTGTCCAAGTTGTGTCAAATTGGTATCCTCATCTTTATTGATTTTCTAGTCACTAAATGTACAATCATACTCTTCCCTCCAATAGCATCAAAATTTCCCAAGATAATCCACACTATGAAGATGTATCTGACCCTTGATTTTGATCAATAATTCTCTCACTTGATAAAAAAGAGGTATCCTAAGATGAAAAATAGATGAAATCATATCAAACATGGCATAGAAGGTAAGAATGCAAATTGATAAGTTGCAAGCTTACTATAATTGTAAGGGTTTTGGATTCTCTTTGAGAGGTCCAAGGTTCAAACCCCATTTAGTATGAGGGGACCATGACCCCTCATAAAAACATGTGTAAAATAATTTACAAAAGAATACAAATTGATCAAGACAACATCAGTGAAAAGAGCATTAGTATTTATTGCATTCATGATCCACCAATCCTAGCTAATTAAATTAAGAAGAGAGATATTGGTCATCAATTTACTTTCAATACAAAATATGAAGGTCAAAATATCATTGGTAGGGTATTTCAAATCCATTTTAAACCAAGTGTGCTAAGGCACACCTTGCATTTTTAAATAAGTGTGAGACCTTCCTTGACAGAAGTTCAAAAATAATCAAGTAGGTGGAAGATAATATCTAAGGTAAATTGCATTGAATAACTCCCAATCCAATGAATATGTAAAGTAGATGAGTATGTTAGACAAGAAATATGGTAATCACATAGTTTAAGGATATTCCCTATAAGCAAAGGAGACTCAAAGGACACAAGTTGCTTATAAAACTCTTGGAATGATGGTTGAATAATTGAGAAAGGAGAAGCAAGAACTTCCAAATAAGATATAATTTGGGATATTATCCAATCAAGGACAACTCCATATGCCAAAATATGTTGTCAATTCCATTAATGAAGAGAAATCCAAATTGGAGGTGCCTACATATAATAGTTCCTGATGCTTCAAAGATTATTTTTGAACTATAAATTGTAGCACCCTAAAATTGGCGCAATAAAACCTTAAATAATTACAATTACTCTAGTAAATATTCAAATTCAAATTTTAACCCCCAAAACCGCTTCCAAACCACCGTTTAACCCGTTTCCTCCTTTCCCATGCCATTTTTAGAGTTTGTTTTGACCGTTTGACGATATCGTCGCCGATCAGACGATATCGCCTCAGATCGGACGATTTCGTCTGGACTAGGACGTCCAGACGATCTTGTCCCAAAACTAATTTTTCTCAATTAGCCTCTGTTCCAACGACGTCTCTAATCCGGGCAGAAGCGTGTCTACGCCGTTAGAGACCCTCCCCGTTGGAGATCTCCCAAATTGGGATGATCTCCAACCTCCTAACCTCCCTCCTAAGCCTATTTAAACTTAGGCCTCCCCCTTAGCCTCCCCCTGGCTGATATTTCCTGTAACTTGACTTTACACGCACTAAAACATCCTAAATTACCATCTGCACTTGTCCTATCCAAATTTTGTTGCAGGAACCTTAGTATTTTTCAGTCGGAGCAAGCTCAGTTCATCGTGGACGATCCTGTTCAATTCGAGATGATTTCGTACCAATTCGAGATGATTTCGACTGCAATCAACATTGGGGGCAATCAGTGCCCAGAGTTTGCATTTTTCTCTTCTCATCTGTTGTTTTATTCTGCATCTAGTCAGTTTGTTCATTATTTTCTATTATTCTGCATCTTGGAGTTCACCCATGTAGTTTAATTGCATAATGAAATCATGATTAACTATTAAAACATTGTAATTTGCTTGCATTCCTATTTAGGATTATCTTATTAACATTCCTATTATTGTTTCACATCATTGCCCTCTATTAGCATTGTTGTATTTTTTGTATTTTGTGCCTATTTCTCTGTTTGCAGGTCTCTGACGAATTCATCAGATCTCAAACGATCCTGCAGGTCGGAGACGATCCCGTCAAATTCTAGATGATCCTGTCTGCTTCAAGAATCAGAATCTCCATCAGACATCCGGATCAGGTATGGCTCTGTAATTTAGCCTTTTCTCTCTATTTTCTGTTTAAAATCTGTTTGTTGTATTTCATTTAGTCTGCATTTTCATAATAGAACAACTTAGATTCATTTGGCCAAACCTAGGACTCGAATGTTTAAAGATAAAACTGAACACATTAAACACATTCCCAACCTAGGCGTGGAAAGCGCCATTCAAACGTTTCCTGGTGAACCCACCATCCGTCGAAAAATCACCATAATACACCTCCCCCAAGAGGCGGGACCTTCGCAAGGCCTCTCAGTCCGAGGTACCGCGCCATCCTTTTCCCATCCTCCTTCCGGGCATGGATCCTATAGCCTGAAGGTAAGGATGCGAAAAATTTGGAGCGATACATTTTGGTGAACCCGACGTGAATGCATTTAAAACCTTTTGAAAACAAAACAAAAAAAAAAAACCAAAAACATAGATGCATTTAAAATCATTTAAAACTAATAAGTTGCATATCATGTTTAGATGGTAGCTCCTAAGAAAATATTAGCAGTTACTATAAATGTTGAAAACCAATTAGCAGCCATAGAAATCAATTATGTGCTTAGTGTGCCCGAAACAGGATAGAAATCAACTTTTGTGGGACGAACTTGATAGAAGACTAGGTGTCATTTCATCTAGGTCAACAAAACTTAAACAAATCAAGAGGCTTGTCCTAGATAGAATCCTGGATCCTCATCAACTCGTCTTTTATCATGAACTTCAGAGAGCCTGCCATAGATGGTTAGCTTATAGGAGAGCTCTTGTGTCTTCAAAATTTTTCACCTTCGAGGAATACCTCGAGAACGCAGCCATTATACACCAGTTCCTAGGTCATGTAGAAGACCAAGAGGTCGTTCTTATGGATAGGGAAAGATGGAATAGAGTTCCTCGAGCTATGTTATATCGAGAGTATTGCCACGAGCTTTACTTCTATCAACCAGAATCTGAGACAGATAATATCACTATAGCCCTTTTCATTAAATTCTTGAAAGAAAATTTTCAATTTGAAGAAGAACACTTCATGACTCCTGAAGAACTTGAGCCCATTAATGACATTTATAAATTATTTATAGAAAACTAGATCATTGCTTTCATTATTATTTCTTGCATTTATTGTGTTGTTTGTTATCTTTACAATATTATTACAAAAACAAGAAAAACTAAAAAACATAACAAAAACCAAAACATTTCATTTTAAATATTGTAGTAGGTATATAATTAAAAAATATACCTCTTAAGCTTAGTATGTATATATATATATATATATATATATATATATATATTTGCTGAAATCTAAGTTAAGCACAATGCCTAAACTTAGGAATGGTAAACAAACTGAAGGAGAAGAAGAAGATTGGTTAGGAGATAAAACAAGAAACCCAAATGTCCTTCCCGAGGATCCAATCCTGGAAGGAGAAACTCTAGATCAGCCAGAATATGACCTGGTTGAAGACAATGAACAAGAAGAAAATGTTAAAGAGGATGGATCCTCATCCCCTAGAGTAGCTCGAGATGGAACTATTGCTTTTGATAACTTAGATCATTTCTGGAAATTTTTCAATAATAACATTGGTGCTCTTAATATGGCAGTTCGTATTGATAAAGGGCAAATTAGTGACACTCAAGCAGCCATGGAACATATGTTTGATGTGCACACTAATCCCTTGTCTTTTATTGATCAAGAAAGTGATAAGGCTGGACCATCCAATAGAGATATGGTCACTATGATTCAAAACATGCCAAAACAACGAGGTTACCCAACCTCCTAAGGAACTTGTTATTGAGCCTAAAATCATTCCCACACAAAAGAAAACTTCCTTCACTGCTTTACTTCGCCAAACTATTGATCAATATGCTTCAAGTAAACAAAAACCTAAAATGAAGCCAAACACCAATTTTCAACAATCTGGAATACAACATAATACAACTTCAAAATTCCTTCATAACACCTTTCCTACCAACAATTTACACAATAGCAATATAGCATCTAATCTTCATGTCCCTCCATCATATGCTCACAAATCCCATATTAATGCCCTATCGAACCAATATGGTGGGCAAACTAGTAATCTGGAAGCCATGGTGAAACAGTTAGCTTCGCGTATGGACCAGATAGATCCCTACCGTCCCTCGTACAATTATCGAGAGATATGTAGTCAACCTTTGGATCCCATAGTTGTAGCACAACCGTACCCTAAGCATTTTCCCATGCCCATCCTGCCTATATATAAAGGAACTGAAGATCCCATAGAGCATCTTCGCATGTTTAGGATAGCATGTCATGATATATCACATGATGACTTGCTATTACTAAAAATGTTCCCAAAAAGTTTAGGTGGAATGGCATTAGAGTGGTACTATCAATTGCCCACTCATTCTTTGAGAAATTTTGAAGAAACAACTGAATCTTTTGTCCATCAATTTAGTGCCTACATCGAGAGGCATGTCACCATTAAAGATTTATACAACTTAAAACAAGACAAAGATGAATGTTTTGCTGATTTCTTAGCTAGATGGAGGGAGTTGATAGGAAAACTGCACTTTGTGCTACCTTATAGGGAAATGTTGGACATTTTTATCAATAATTTGCAAGAACAAATATCTTATGAGTTATCAATCGCTACTTTAACTACCTTCGATCAAGCTATAGATTTAGCTCGAAGAGTAGAAGATGCCCTCATTAGGAGAGGCCAACTTAGGAAGAAGGATGATGAGAAAACATCCAGAAATCAATATAAAAACAAACAAGTCGTAGGTGACGGAGTCATTGACAACAGAAATGTTGCTAATATCAATGCAACGAAGACAACAAAAAAATTTATATTGAAACCTCCTGATAAACCTCCTCGAGAATTTACTAGATTGAATCAACCATTATCAACTATTTTACCTCAATTACTCGAAAGAGGTTTGATTCAATTACCGACTATCCGGGAACCTGATCCAACCATACCCGGATACAGAGCTGACTTACACTGTGATTTCCATAGAGGACCTGGACACTCTACCAACGCTTGTAAAAGGTTGAAACATAAAATACAAGATCTGATTGATAATAATGAAATGGAGGTGCAAGCCTTCCAACCTAAACAAAATGCTCCTAATAATGCTCAAAAGAACATTCCCCAAAATCAAAATCAAAATGCTAATCAATCATTAGACATATTTCAACATCCTTTACCAAGACATGGTAAAGAGGTGGCCAATCAAATCGAGCATCATAATGTTCCTCCTCCTACCCGATATGTAGGAACTATTAGCGGACAATTACCTATTCAGGATCCTCAAACATTTGACACAACTTTATCCCTGGTCACGACCAGGCCCCTACATAATTTTCAAACTCCCGATCCTAGTGATGTAGAATCAGATACTGAAAGTGAAATAGACATCACCTCAAACCAATCGAATAGTTCTGAAAATGAATCAGATCCTATTCAACCCATCACAGATGCTATGGTTCCAGAAGAACCATTTCCTAGAAGAGTTACTACTCGACCCTCTTCTAATCAATTCCTCCCTAATGAACAAGCCATAAACGCTCAACCGAGACCAGTTCAACGTCTTCAATATAACATTGTAGGTACCATCGGAGTCGTTACCCGACAACAAGCTCAAAATTCTCAACAAGAACCAAACTCGGAATGATGGATCAGCTCCATTTGTTTTGAAAAATCCCAATAAAGGGAATCATGCTCCTAATGTTCAACCTAAACCCCCTTACAATATTAATGAGCAATTATCCAATACTACAGCCAGAATTTCCCTTTTGGATTTATTAAGATCTTCTCCTACCCATAGGGATGAGTTGATGCTTACATTAAGCCAAATGATGGTACCTCAAAATATTCAACTCTGAAGCCATGGCCAATACTATCATCACTAGAGAAGTCGATTGTATTGACTTTCGGGATAAAGATATCCCACAACACAGTTTACATAAGGATAATCCCTTATATATTCTTGCTCTAATTGGAGATGTAGTTGTTAAAAGAGTCCTGATTGATAATGGTTCATCTCTAAACATTTGCACTTTTGACTTCTACCAACGATTTGGCTTTAGAAGTGATGAAATGAAGAAAACTGACATGATCATCAAAGCTTTCAATGACGAAACACAAGAAACGTGTGGAGTTATTACCATCCCATTGCAAGTTGGTCCTAGAACCTTAGATACGACCGTGTTTATTGTACATTGCCCCGCATCGTACAATATACTCTTGGGTCATCCTTGGATCAATGCAATGCGGGCTGTCCCATCAACTTTACACCAATGTGTTAAATTCGAATTTAAAAATCAGTTGGTCACTATCCATGGTGATCCTAGACCCTTTGATATGTGTGCTTTGGCAGAACCTGTTGGAGTTCAATTTTGCCCTGCTCTGTCATCCACACATCCTAATTCTTATTTTTCATCTAAAACTGTGAAACACACACCCATAGCTTCACCTATTTCTCCTCCATTCATTTCACCCTCATATATAGATCAACAATCTTCTAAACAAACCACTCTAGAACCTCAAAAAGATCTTCAATCCACAACCAATCCTTCATGTTCTATCCCTATAATTTCAAAACCTATAGACCCATTCATTAACACTTCCACTTTATCTACATCTATCATACCTTCCACATCTAAAGATATAGGGAATGATCCTTCTACATCTTATGCTCTTTCTGATGAACTTTTACCAGATTTATCCACAATCTTAATATCAGAAAAAACAAATGCTTTCATGCAAGATTCAATTCTTTTAAATAACTTGCCACCATCTCCTCGTACTTTGGGCCTCCCACAACCCATGGGAAGTACTTACCAAGTCGGGAGTTGTGCCTTCATTTATAAAGGATATGACTAGGGAAGAATACCTCGAAATATCAAAACTCATCATGATGGATATGCTCGATGTTATTTTACTAATGAGTATATTAAAGCTAAACCCATAATGCTTAAAATGGGATATAAAGGGAAAGGCTTGGGACCTTTCCAAAATGGCATGAAAGAACCTTTCGAGGTAGAACCATGGCCTGCCTGCTGTGGTGTGGGCCTATTTCCTAGTAAGGGTCAACCCTTTCCTTTTGAAGATGATGATCAACTCATATGTTATCAAGATTATTTGGATAGGCGTGATGATTTGCCTCTAAAAAATCAGCCATTTACATGTAACATGCTATCCATAGCTTACCCTAAATTGATTGCTGACTCCGATGAGGAGTTGGAAGGAGATATCTTCCACGATGTCTCCGTTGAAGAGATGTTACACAATGGATTTTATTTTGATGGTTCTATACCAACTATAGCCCAGCTTGAGGCCACTAATCCTCAAGATGAATTATCCAACTTAACCTTAAAATAATTACAAGAATTGGGCGTCTCACCCGCCCCACCTAATTTTGAAAGAGATCTACACATGGAAGTAGAAAACGTCATTAAAGTTAACATTGGAACTGAGGATAATCCTCACATAATCAATATTGGGTCAGAATTAAGTCAAGAAAAACAAGAGCAATACATTGCATTCCTTAAAGAATATGAAGATGTCTTCGCTTGGACATACGAAGATATGCCAGGTCTGGACCCTTCCGTAGTCATGCATCATCTAGTAGTCCATCCGGATGCTAAACCTGTTAAACAAAAACTTAGAAAAATGCATCCCAAAATGGCCTTACTAGTCCAAGGAGAACTAGAAAAACTGTTGAAGGTTATTTTTATACAAGAACTCAGTCAGCTGGAACTCCTAGATGAAAAATGCATCAATGCTTTGGAGCATCTCCGTGCCTACCAAAACAAGCTTAAAAGATCATATGCTAAAAAATTTCGTCATCGATCCTTTGAGATCGGCGACCTTGTTTTAAAAGAAAATCAAAAAAATACTAATGCAACTAAAGACCTTAAAGGTAAATTTGAGCCCAATTGGCTTGGACCATACATTATCACTGCTAAATTTGAATCAGGAGCATATAAATTATCTACCTTAGATGGTAAAGAACTTAAAGAACCTATGAATATTTTGCATCTTAAACGTTACTATGCATAAAATTAGTCATTTCATCATTTGTACATATTTTGCATGTTGTCTTATTTTAAAAATATATCAAATTATTTACACAAAAACAAAAACAAACAAAAATAATAAAAATAAAAACAACAATATTCTTGACTCTTTCGAAACCAAAACAAAATAAAGAAGAAAGAGAGAGTCAACATTCTCAAACTTCTCAAAAAGTATTTGTATATATTTCTTCTTACAAATGTTGCAGTTATATATTTCAAATTATTTTGGATAAATTAGCATTTATTTGGAATCCCTCACTTTCACAAACACAAAATAAATATCTTGATTTTTATCTGGCATGATTACTAATCTCTCTTATATCAAAGTCCACAAAATTCAATTAAATAAAGTTTGAGCACAGAGAATTGATCTTGTTATTTACTTAAACCAAGCACATCCTTTCACAATAAAATGATTATATTTGTAATATCCTTGCTATGCTACATAGTAGAAGTGGTTTCTTGAGCAAAAAGTTTCCCCTGCTATCCTATCATGCACATGGTCTAGAATCTTTGAGAATTGGCAAAAGGACAAGCTCACCCCTACCCAGAATAAAAATCCCTTGCTCTACAACTAATCCGAGCAAGTATCCCTAGCATAGGAAGAAAAGCAAAGTTCAAGAAAAAGAGAAAAAAAAAAATGTTATTTTATATCATTACAGCAATGTTTCAAGCATTATCTCAAAAATCAAGCAAAAATACAAAAGAAAAGCAAAAGAAAGCAAAAGCAAAAGCAATAAAATCCCTCTCCCTACCCTTTGAAAATAAAAGAAGGGTTGATGAGCTTGAATCCTTGGAATTCTCAATTATTCGAAAACTGTGAGGTAAGCCCCATAACAGGTGGTTTGTGCCCAACCTCGCTTGGCCTTGGGTAACTCCTAGCATGGCGATATGTCTATCACATTAGCGACCTTCTTTTGTACAGACCTATGTCTGCTTATGGATTAGCTAGCTCTTGATAATCCGACTTACATAGTAGTCTGGTATGGTTATATGCATCTAAATCATGGTTAATGAACACTTATTTGGTTCATTCAAATCACTTGTATCATAGTATCTTGCTCAAAACTGGTAAATGAACAATGCAATTGCACACACATTTTGTATTTGAGAGATTTTGTGTATCATTATGATAAATCAAGATTGGAAATGAACTCACATATGCACATGGGATTCCTTATAAATCTAACTTTTGTCTTTAAGATACTTTGAAATATTTTTGCAAATTGTTTGGAATAAATTCATTTTCTTCTTTAAAGTACAGTTGTTTAGTATAAAGACAACTACATGCATAATCAAAAATCAAAATTTCTTTCAAACCATACAATAAAAACACAATATATATATATATATATATATATATATATATATATATATTGTCGACTTTCACGACGATGGTATAGTTCCAAAACTAAAATTGGAATTTTATGACTAGCGCAAGTCCTCATCTTCATATTTTCTGTTTATTTTCAAAAATTAAAAATCAACCATGCAATAAAACAATCTATTTTCTTCTTTGGATTTCGCGATGATGGTATAAGTCTATACCTACATATTCTATGCCTAGCGCAAACCATTGTACCAATTTTATTCCCCATTCATTTAAAAATCATAAAAACCATATGACTTAAATCATTTTGTTATACAATTATGCTTTAAAAAAAACAAACACCTATCACTATTTCATGTCATTATGTCAATATGCAAATTTGCAATGATGGTATAATTCCTAAGGAATTATCCAAAAAATTTATCACACTTAGGAATTTATGCCTAGCAAAAATCATTTTAAAATATTTCATGCATAATATTTTCATGAAAAGTCTGAAAACAAAATCATCATCATCATCATTTGCATCATCACACCAAAGTCTTAAGACAGTCTCTTAAGCACCCTTTTACTTTTAGCAATATTTCTATACTGGGATTAGCTTGACGACCGAGTGAGCGACGACTCCATGAAATGGTCTATAACAACGACAATGTCCTTTGAAATTATTGTTAAAAGTCCCTTTTATTTTTTTATCAAATTATCATCACAACAACCAATTTGTTACATCAGATTATTTCATTTAAATTTTTAAAGCATGACATTTAAACCATAATATTTTCCAACGACATAATTACATGAATCATCAAATCAATCACACTTCAAACATTAAAGCATCATAAAAACATATAAACAAGTCATATCATCATAAGACAAGTCATATGATCAAAAAATATCTCATCTATATATATATCAAATATATGTACATCATCTCAAAAATAGATTGGTATGCCACAATCTACATCTTGGCATACTCAATCCTCTCAATCATATATCCTCTGTGTAGTGTCTCGAGAACCCCTCGAGCTCTCAGCCTCATCTCCTCCCCCACCCTGAGGTGGACGAGGTGGCCCCATCGCAGTATGTGTGGTACTGTGAGTCCTAGTCGTCGATCGAGATGAAGTCCTCGATGACCCAATCCTGATCGGGTCAACAATGCCGACTGGTAGCTGTACCCTCTGACCCTCTGGCACCATCTGGAAGTAGATACCCTGGTAGAATGTGATCTGAGCAATCGACCATGCCAGCTCCTGAGTGCTCGCTCCTCCGCTCCGTGCTCTGAGGCGTGCAACCTCATCTCTAAGCTGTGTAGCCTCCGCTCGGTGTCGTGCAGCCTCCTCCTGCAAAGTCTGCACCTATGCCTGGAGACGGACAGTCTCTACCTAAAGAGTAGCCATCTCACTACTCTCTCTTGTGTCCACACCCTTGCCCTTATCAGGCGATGGTGGTCTCTCTCTCTGTGGAGAAGGGGGTCTCTCCTCCCTCCTCTCCCACTGCCACGGCCTCTACTGAGCCTGTGGCCTCCTCTGCTCTCTCCCACCATGACCCTGTGCTGCCTCAATGGCTGCCTGGCACCACCTCCCCATCCGACGCACAACTACGTGAATCGGACCCTGAGCCCTCGTCATCCGAGGAGGGCGGATGCCTGTGTACCAGGCATCGTAGCCGTCGGCTACCCCAACGTCGTCCCCATCCACTGGCTGAATGGGGGCATCATCTACGTCTTGACTCTAGAATCGTTGCATATCTGGAGCCCCGCTAACTGTAGTGTTATCCCAGATAGTCCGAGAAAACTCGTAGTCTCTCAGAGATGGGATCCCCTGCTGTAGACCGAACTGCCTCAAAACTCGGTCATACCGATGGAGCTCCACCTCTCCCCTCTCCATCCTCAGCCAACAGACTCGCCTGATGCGAGCCAGCTCCTGTCCATCCTCGGCCCACCTTGGATGATCTCTCCAAGGCCTCCAGGTGATCTGGTCGGAGACAAGGTCATCAAGTAGTCTCCGGGACATTGGCAGATCTATCCGCCGCTGTGCCCCTCTCCGGAGCCACCAGTAGAAAACTCGGGGCCTCTCCCCGTCAATCCCTATCAGTGGGAGCCCTATCGGCCTCCGCACCGCAATGTGCTCCCAACACCAAACCTGCAGTAGTGATGTCATAACCAGACATCGACCGCCCTTGTATACGACCCCATGAAGGATCCTATACAACCGGTAGAGTACAAAGCTCCCCCAAGCAAACCTGTATCCGTGGTCTCTCATGTCACAGACCACATCTGTCAGTACCCATGGTACCCTGCATCCGCTCTGGTGGCACAACAGAAGTCCACCTACCACCCCAGCCAAAACCCATGTGAGTCTAGATGCCCCAGGCATCTGGCACAGCGACTCGATGTTCACTCCGCCCTTCTCCAGGGTGAAGCTCGGATCGCCACACAGTCGCATCATCGCGTGGCCCTGATTGGCCATGGGAGTGATCAGCCGTCCTTGTATGGGGATCCTCAAAATCCTCCATACATCCTCCAGTGTGGGAGTCATCTCCCCTATCGGTAACCAGAAACATGAAGAACCCGGATACCACCTCTCTGCTAGGGCTGTCAATAGCCCCATATCTGTAGAAACCTGTGGCATCTCTGCCACATGCTGCAAGCCGACTCTGAGCCAGTGATCTCGCTCTACCTGAGACAGGGCGGCCAAGTCATCCCTTAGTCCACCGTATTTCCATTCTCTCGCTCTTTAGTAATCCTCTCTGCAACATAAACAAAATCAACAATAAAAATCATTAATAAATCATTAATTAAAAATGCAAGTCAAAATAAGTTCAATTTCATAAATGATGATATCATCCACAATTGGACGATATCGTCCCAAATTTGAGCAAATTCGTCTCCGATTTTGCCAGCTGAAATCGTCCCCTTTTTGACGAAATCGTCCCCATTTCGCCGATTTCGCCTCTAGACGAAATCGGCGATATCGAGACGATTTCGACGAAAAATCGAGACGATTTCATCTCGACGACGTCGACGGCCCAAAAATGGCCGCGATGCTCAAAAATCAATCAAATCTAATCTAAAAAGCATGAAATTCTAAAAATTAAGCATTCTAAATTCAGTTTAGACCCTTACCCGTAGCCCGCGTCGGACCTCTGTTGATCTGTGCGCTGTCTCGACCATCTTGTCTCCAGAGCTCTAAAAACTAGGAAAATGAACAGTAACAATGAATTAGGGTTTTACCCTATTTTTCTTAATTTTATTCAAAAACAATTAACAACATTTTTAAAATTTTGCTTTTCCGCGTTTTTACCTCAAACGTTCGATTTGGGTAAAAACACGGAGGGGGCACCATAGTAAGCTGTCGTACGATTCGACCTAGAATCGTCGCCTAAAAATGGGAATAATTTTTGCTTTCTCGTAGATCGAGAAGAACTCATCTTTAACGCATTTTCTTCAGAAAATTCGCTAAAGAGGGGGCAAAATGTAGCACCCTAAAATTGGCACAGTAAAACCTTAAATAATTACAATTACTCTAGTAAATATTCAAATTCAAATTTTAACCCCCAAAACCGCTTCCAAACCGTCGTTTAACCCGTTTCCTCCTTTCCCATGCCATTTTTAGAGTTTGTTTTGACCGTTTGACGATATCGTCGCCGATCAGACGATATCGCCTCAGATCGGACGATTTCGTCTGGACTAGGACGTCCAGACGATCTTGTCCCAAAACTAATTTTTCTCAATTAGCCTCTGTTCCAACGGCGTCTCTAATCCGGGCAGAAGCGTGTCTACGCCGTTAGAGACCCTCCCCGTTGGAGATCTCCCAAATTGGGATGATCTCCAACCTCCTAACCTCCCTCCTAAGCCTATTTAAACTTAGGACTCCCCCTTGGCATCCCCCTGGCTGATATTTCCTGTAACTTGACTTTATACGCACTAAAACATCCTAAATTACTATCTGCACTTGTCCTATCCAAATTTTGTTGCAGGAACCTTAGTATTTTTCAGCCGGAGCAAGCTCAGTTCGTCGTGGACGATCCTGTTCAATTCGAGATGATTTCGTACCAATCCGAGACGATTTCGACTGCAATCAACATTGGGGGCAATCAGTGCCCAGAGTTTGCATTTTTCTCTTCTCATCTGCTATTTTATTTTGCATCTAGTCAGTTTGTTCATTATTTTCTGTTATTTTGCATCTTGGAGTTCACCCATGTAGTTTAATTGCATAATGAAATCATGATTAACTATTAAAACATTGTAATTTGCTTGCATTCCTATTTAGGATTATCTTATTAACATTCCTATTATTGTTTCACATCATTACCCTCTATTAGCATTGCTGTATTTTTTGTATTTTGTGTCTATTTCTCTGTTTGCAGGTCTCTGACGAATTCGTCAGATCTCAGACGATCCTGTAGGTCGGAGACGATCCCGTCAAATTCTAGACGATCTGGACTGCTTCAAGAATCAGAATCTCCATCAGACATCCGGATCAGGTATGGCTCTGTAATTTAGCTTTTTCTCTCTATTTTTTGTTCAAAATCTGTTTTTTGTATTTCATTTAGTCTGCATTTTCATAATAGAACAACTTAGATTCATTTGGCCAAACCTAGGACTCGAATGTTTAAAGATAAAACTGAACACATTAAACACATTCCCAACCTAGGCGTGGAAACCGCCATTCAAACGTTTCCTGGTGAACCCACCATCCGTCGAAAAATCACCATAATACACCTCCCCCGAGAGGCGGGACCTTCGCAAGGCCTCTCATTCCGAGGTACCGCGCCATCCTTTTCCCATCCTCCTTCCGGGCACGGATCCTATAGCCTGAAGGTAAGGATGCAAAAAAATTGGAGCGATACAGAAATCCTAATGGAGAAGTCAATAAATTAAATAGGATCAAGGGAAGAGCCTCTCAAGGATCAATATGAAAAATTGGCATTGACCACCAAAATTTGTATGCTCAATATGTATCCTCGTATACTAATTGGTAGGTAATTTTAAACTTCTTACCATAAATATAATACAAAGGTGACCCATAATTCTATAATTTTGAGATAGCCTCAACTTTGCTTCCATGCCCAAGGATACAGGTAGAATCTAGGATCTCTCACCAATAAATCTTGGCACTCTTAGACGTCAATACAAACATAGTAGATCAACTACTACCTTCTATTTCCTCCAAAAAATTAACCATGAAACACCAAGAAAATTAAATTTTGCATACCTAGGGACAACATTGTAAAACAACAAAGTTTATAAAATTGATAAAATTTGGCTATTTTCTAAAGTAGGTTGATTGGTTCAAGTGGGCTAATTTGCTCCAAAAGAGGGCCACTTTTCTCTAGGAGTAATTTTTTAACAAAGTGAAGCAATTGGCTTGCAATAAATAAGTGCTCAAGAAATATTGGTGAATTGTTAGTAGATTGGCTCCTAGAGTGAATCACTCATAGACTAGTGGAGGGTTAAAAATATAAGTATCAATCTCAAGGAAGATATTTGATAATTATAATTTTGGCATGTAGTGGTACTAGGACTCGTTTGAGAATCCTTATAAGCCCTTTAAAGGTATACTTAGAGGAATGTAACTTTTGGATGTGCATCATTTTATTCGAGATACCCCTAAATATTTACTTTTATTAGGAGTAATAGTTTCCCACCCTAGTTAACTCAAGGGTAAACCTTTCCTTTAAATAGGAGCTATGGGATCCATTGTAATTATATTTTTGCCATAATAATGGATGTCTACACTCTATAAATTTCACATTGTGCTCTTGTGACTCATGCAATTAGTGAGAAATTGATAAGTCTTTTGCTCTCCATGAGTAGAATTGCCCTCCTAGATTATAAAATACAAAGTGATTGAGGCATAGCCCTTTTGATCATCTTGTCATTCACTCTACAATTTTACAATTAATAAAATTAAAACATTGTTATTGTTTAGATTCTCATGTGTTGATTGATCACACACTCTTGTTGCTACGATTACGATTGCATTTACTTTGAATTTCTTGCACCCTAAACTTCAAGATTTATTTTTTATGCATTTTTAATTTCATGCAACTAGATTAGATTAGGTTCAAAATTAGCAAGGATAATGGGGAGTCAACCTTAATCTAAAGGTTGGAAGAGGCCATAAACCCTTCCATCAAATCTTGTTGAAACTAGAATTAAGGTACATAAGAAGTAGGACGATTCTCTAGTTTAGTAAATATTTTGATATTTTGCCTTATATCCATGATTGTAGTGGGTTTAAATTTATTTTAATATGCTTCCATGATTCTAAGCAATAATATATGTGATTGAGTGATGTGTGATAACTATCTCAATATCACTAAAGTAGATCTTTATCCTAACTTATTGCAAGCATATGGTCTTATCATGACATATAGCATATTATTGTCAAAAAATTATCTATAATTATTTAAATAATTGTAAGGGTCAAGCTTATGGATGGTCGTAAAAATTTGATGAGATTAGTCACACATTATTCCAAATATTTTCTCAACATATCATGTTTAAACAAATGTGATGGTTAGGCTTATTAATTATTGTGTAACGTTTAGGAGATTTATGTAATGTTTAGGAGATTGATTACAAATATGATTTAAAATATTCCATATGTCAAAATAAATGTATGGGTAGGAATTATTATTGGTTATACAAAGTCGATTGATTAATTACATATGTAATTTTAAATATTTCCTTATCCTATCATTACCATTAAAATCCATCTTGTCTATCTAGGTAATATCTCAATGGATGGTTATAATTATGACCTATATTATCCATCCACATCACACAATTATAACTCTCCTAATTTGGAGTTGGCTTTCATCATCAAGTGAACAAAATGAGATACATAGGAGTCCCATACACAAACCAAGAGAAAGAAAAATGGTGAGAGTTGTGGGAAAATGAGTACAATGGAGAAAATAGAAAAGTGTTCAAGGATAAGTTCAAAAATGTGATAAATTCTTAGATAAAAGTATAGGAATATGTCATGAATAAATTGTCCATCCATTTCATGCAATAATGATTCTTTCTCTAGCCAAGATTTGATGCCCCTAGGGCAATTTTATGCATAGAAGAAGAGGAATAAAATGGTAAGGGATGAAAAATGAAGAGTACAATGATGGAAATGGGTAAGTGTTAACGAAGAAGCACAAGATTTAAAAAAAAAAAACATTAGAAAAACATATTTGAAGAAACTACATAATAGTACAGTTCTAGGATGTTATGAAAACTTAATTTAGAATATGGATTGTAACAAAAAAAAAAAACTTTAATAAAAATTAAGACTAAATAAGGGGTGCATAGGCACAAAATGAAGTAGTTAAAAAGGAACCAACATTCATTACACATTTTCAACTATTATCTAAATGGAATCCCAATATAGTCCTATAACAAGTTGTAAAAAAATATTAATGCATTTGAAAGATTTTTTTATTTTCTAAGGGATGTTATTCATCAATATTTTTAAGGTTCTCTTTAATGATTCTGAAAATGGTTTTCATCAATTGAACCATATATTATGTTTGTTTTCATTTTTGGAAACATAGATCCATGAGGTATAGATTTTTTCATGTGAGAAAATATATTGTCATTTTATGAAAATCTTAAATCACAAGATGCAAAATTACTTAGGTCAAAGAAAAATATAGTTTTATTTCTTTAATCCTACATAAATATTGATAGCAAATATATGTTTACATTTTTCTTTGTTTCAGATCCAACAACTATCCTCTATTACATTATAAAAACTTAAACTCATGGCTAAACTAATAATTTTAATAAGGTTAGAATTTTTGAGAGATTCCAAAGGTTGTCAACTTTATAATATAAATAACTAATTTAAAATGGAGAAAAGTATCCCTCCTATTATTCTTGTCTCTTAGTTATCTACATAGTGTAATACAAGGCTTTCTTACCCTTTTATTTTATTAAAACCTTGTGTCAAGACCCAAAAATCACTTATAAATTTTTTTTGCTTTGAACATCAACATTGCTACTCCACCAAACTTATGTTAGTTTCAGGCATAAATATTTCACACTTCAAGACTAGTCACCACTGTAGCTGGTGTCTTAAGTTCTCGAGACTGGCCAACATCCCACATGATATCGCCTTATAGGATCCTAACTCCTTACTCAAGTATGTTTGGGTCCTGGCATGGGGTTGTCCTTTTAGGGCCCATATCACCTAAAAGGGTGGACACTGTAATCCCCTGTCCAAAGCACAAGGATTATCAATGCTTATTTACATTGGTCCTTTGACCCATTTGCTTTGGAGCCAGTGTTAATCATTGACCCTCTGCTAAGGTTTGACTAGAGTTCGTCATCGCATGGCCTATGGACTAGGTGTTCAAGACCCATCCCAGGTTGACAATAATGCTACCCATACCATCTACCACTAGATATTTCAACAACATAGTTAGCTTTCTAACCATGTTCCTCAGTGGCTACTCCACAACTGAGAGGAATAATTAACACCTGCACGTACTAACTAAATGCCTTCCTGGAGCAAAGTCCCATATCGTCGCTCTTTACTCTCAACAGCTTGGGCCACTATCCTTATTGGTTGGAGAACAGACAACACAGTTTCACATAAGCCACCTTCACAGATTAATGTGGTTGGGTGAGTTTAGTCCTTTCTCGATAAGACCTAGTTTAGTACTAGTCTAAAGGTCAAAATTTTATGTCTCAACCAAATAATATAAAGCCATATCTTTAACAAAAGTGCTTATTAACCATACACAAGCTATTATGATGTTATTCTATAAAAACTCACATGTTAAGAGTATATAACATTCTTTAATATCAATGTAACAAACTAACTTAAGAAAATCATCTCTTAACTTAATCAAACATTTTTTTAAATAATATCTCATAAAACTAACTTGAGAAGAATATTGATAATTTTTAAAGAATAAGGAATCTTGGCTGCAATATCCAACTTCCATATGAAAAAATATAAATACATGTTTACTTAAAGTAATTTAGTCTCATTTCAATAATCTAAGAGCAATAGGCCTAACAATCAAACATAAATCATATAGTCCTATTATCATTGTAAAGACTTCGACAATTTAAGGCATAATCCAACACTAAATTTATTTTCTACACTTGTATCTTAGAAAATGTTTTGACCTTCTTTCTCTAAAGAATCATGGTATTATTTCCTTAACCACTATATTTGTTCTATAGTTCACAAAGTTCAAGCTACAAGCTAGGAAGGTTTTGGAATAATACAGCGTATCTCCATTATCCATTCAAGACATACACAGTGGCAAGCGAATCTATGGTTGCATTCATTTAAAAACTTTAAATGTATAATACACCTAACAGTCGTTTTCACCCTAAGATTTCCTTGCTTGTCTAAGTTCTGGCAGTCATACATATCTACTAAATTTTGTATTTTATTTTGCTTGTTTTTGGGAAATATGATAGCAGACGCTATTGTATTAAGAAAGGATTTCACACAATTTCTCATATAAAGAATCAATGCAGGTTTACTTCATTCGTTATCAAGGTACAACAGATAGAAGGATAATTTTACACAATTTTGTTCTAGAGATGTCAAGACATGTTGTTTACAGAAGTACATAACCACTCATTCATTCTCATGAGATTTTATTCTCTGAGTACCCATTAGTTTCTATACAACAATATAATGTTTAAAAAATAAAAATAAAATATTTTGGATAACATATAATTGATTTGACGCTTTCTCAAGTTGAACAAAATATTTGGCATAGCCAAACAAAGAACAAATCAAATGCTCTTCACTTCAAACAACGCTGATTTCGGAAGCCCTTTCACACAGTCGCAGTCTTTAATTTTTGACACCAACCGGATTGCCCACCCTCATAGATGTCGGTCAACATAATGGAAACTATGAGTGGATCAGCTTGGTCCTTTTTTAATCTATATGCCACACTATCATGCATAGAAGACAAGCAAAAATGAAATGCATGCAGAATGAAATGATAAAAGGTACTATTTTCTATGGCAAAGCATTCACACAGTGGTGGGTAAATAAATTATACGTCTTCTTTCCCAAGCCATAGTAAAGCTTACTCACAAAGGAAAGAAGATAATTACCCCATACCCTCTCCATTCCGATGCATGCATAGCAGAAGATAAAATGATACTCTAAAACATATCTGGCATCTCCAAAGCTTAACACACACATGCAGAATATTTTTTTTTAAGAAATTCAATTATGGTTTCATCATTTTTGAATAGCACTTGCTCACAGATTAAAAATAAATTGAATCCTTTCCAAATTCCATGCGAAATTTATGTCTCTCATGCATAGAGTTAAACATCTTCAATACCCAAATGAATGTGATACCCTCACACATAAAATATGAGAAAATATCCATTTATTTCATCTAATAAAAAAATACTTTTAAACAAAAAGCCTCTTAGTTCATAATATTAGCAAGACATTCAGACAGTATTGTCATATTACTTTTACACATCATCAACAAGACAAATTTTAGATGCCTGACCTATTTTCCCAAGATGTCACAGTTGGTTGAAGAATGGTAGTGCTTTTCCCTCTATCTCGCTCGAACCAGATAGAACCACCCATAACATCCACTCCTCTTACCAATTATATATCAAATATTATGAGCCAAAAAATTGGCACCTCCAAAGCTAACATGCCCGATATGATCTCAAGACGTGTCTAGATGAAAAGGCCTCACTCATTCGAGTGGATGTTGACAGATATATATTTTAATAATTTTAAGATATTTTTTCCCATGCCTCACCAGCATTGTTTAATTTTTATTATTTATTATTTTAATTATTCTTTTTGAATTGCTTAATCTTGAGGTTTTCCCTACGATCAAACCTGTAGCTTAGCCATCTTCATATAGTTCGAAAAATGAATCAAGGTGATAGCCTTCTATATAGCTTTGGTAATAAACTTTTACATAGCTTTGGCAAATCTTATAAGGAATGGGTTCCTTTATATAGCTTAGGCCAGTCTTAAAAGGTTAAGTTCTTTTTTATAAATTAAGAAGTAATCCTTTTGTTATTATATTATTATTTTATTATTATTATTTTTTTTCTATAATTCTATATTTACTTATACATACTTTATTTCAATATATTTATTTACATAATTATATTTTTATATTTCTTTCTTCTTCTAATGATATTTAAATCAACGATATGCGTTAAACAAGATAATAGCAAACAATTTTCAATCAGGCAATTATGCAATGACAGGCTGAATGCAATGCATATGTAATTTCTATAGTGGGCTTCCATGTACCCACGGACCAAGGTGTTGGTGGCACAACATCATATCCCATTGTTGAGTGGTATTTTCACCCGATTGTGAAAACACACTCTCTAATAGGATTTGGGTTCCAAATCCCCTCTTGCAAAGAAATTAAAAAGTAACTTCTCCAAGGTCTCCGCTATGTTAGCATTTTGCACAAATAATATTGTTCAATTTGAATGCTTGGAATACCTTAGTGATTGCAAGTAACTGTAAACAAGGGGCACTGTGGTTTATTTTATTCTGAAATTGTAATGATTGTTCATGTAATCAGAATGAACTCAATGTGAATTAATCTTAATGATGAAATTATTTTATTTTTCGATTTTGATAGATTTTCAAGTATTTTGTTTTAATGATTGTAAATTAAACTAAGGTTAAACTTTTAGGAAAATAAAAATGCAGAGAATTTGAAGAAATGAAAATAAAATGCAAAGAGACTAAAACTAAAGTACATTCAGAGTGTTACGATTCCTATTTTGAAAAAACCGAAGATAATGAGGTTTTCTGCATACAACCTAACCTATTGAACCTGCAAACTCGCACAATCCAGATAATTTAGGTGTTGGTTTCTAGGATTTTAACTATGATTTTCATATTTAGACATTCGCATGAAGCAACCAAGAAAACTTGCATTAAAATTCACCTATAAGCCTAAAGATCTGAAAAGGGAAAAAATGAACATTAAATCTAGCATGCAAAAAATAACTCCTTTTCTTGTCAATGAGATGCAACTCTCTATAATTCTGTATTAAAATAATGTATCAGTTTACAAGAACAGAATGTTTTCGGTTTTAACAAAACCAGACAAAGTGGAGGAAAACGCTCCAAAAGCAGGCCCAGAATGGCCTATCACCTTCAGCTCTGCAACTCTTCCCGCAATGTTTTTCGACCCTTGTACCTGTCTTCGGCTTCTGCTTTTAAACCCTCTGGTGCGGCTCTCTATTTTGCTCTGTGATGCTTCGTTTCATTTCCCAGGTCCCGTCGTTTCATCTTCCTCGCCTCTTCGTCGTTTTTGACTTTCTGCTCGACGTCGAAACATTTGATCTTCTCTGTGAACTGTAATGCTTCCCATAGCTCTGACATCTCCGTGCCATGTGTTCTATGCCTCCCCTATATATTCTGTAATGGCCTGCCATGAATCATGACAAAAATAGCATGTTGCGATATCACGACGTCTGTATGTCTGTAGCTTTGCTCCTCTACTTGCATCACAAAAATGGGACATGTCGCGATATCGTGACATTTTTCTATTCGTAGCCTTGTTCACCTTCATGCACCATGAAAATGAGACATATCGTGACACCATGATGTTTTTCTCTTTCGGGCTGCACAGATGCAACCTGTCATGAAATCGTGACGTTTTTCTCTCTCGGGCTGTCTCGCTACACTTGGCCATGAAAATGTGACATGTCACAAAATCGTGACACCTTTTCATTCTGCACCATCTTCTTGCTTTCTGTCACGAAATCATGACACTTTTCCTCTACATCCACTTTGGTTGCTTCGGGTCGCGAAACTCTGACATGTCGCGATATCGCGACATTTTTCTTGTTTGCCCTTCATCTCGTCTTTAGATCGTGAAAACACGACATGTCACGATATCACGACAACTCTAGCACCTTGCCTCTGTTTGACCACTTTGACCATGATTTCACAACATGTCACGATATCGCGACATTCTAACACCTGGTCTTTCTCTCTCTTCTATGAACCGCGATTTCATGACATGTCACGATATCGTGATGTTTTTCACTTCATGCTGCATCCTGTTGCTCTTAGCCGTGAAAGCGCGACATGTTGCGATATCACGACATTTTTCTTTTCACTATACTTTTGCTATTTTGAACCACGAAAAAGCGACGTCATGATATCGTGACATTTTTCTTTTCGTTGTACTTTTCACCCACCAGACATCGCGAAAACATGACATGTCACGATATCGCGACAATTTTGAGTCTTCAACTTGGTTCTTTGTCTTGCATCGTGATTTCATGACATGTCATGATATCATGACATTTTAGCCTCTTGTCCTGTTTGTCCACTTTGATTGCGATTTCACGACATGTCACGATATCATGACACTTTTCATTTTTTCAGCCGCGATAGAGCAACATGTCGCGATATCACGATGTTTCTTCATTTTTGGCCGTGACAGAGCAACATGTCGCGATATCGTAATGTTTTTTCATGTTTGCTATTTTTCTTTGATCTTTAGCATCTGGGCTACTACAGTCTTCTTGGAAATCATATAAAAAATGTGGGTCCCCAATTTTAGGGTGTGTTGTGGAGCAGCCACAACAAATGGCGACTCTGCTGGGAAATGCTCCTGAGCATTTCGGTGAGAACCTGACCTAGAAATATACATACTCAGAAATAGGCATTAGCACATAAAAAATATAAACAAATGTCAATAGATCAAAAATACATGAAACATCAGAATCGTTAAGTATCAGCTCGGTGTGTGCAGTGTGTTCCATTTTCCATCGTTTGAAATTGATCCGCATTCCATTGTCCGTTTTACATGAATGCATATGAATGATTTTCGTAGCCTGATAAATATGTTTAGGGATATAGCAATCTGCTTTACAAAAACTTAAACTTTCTGGTATAATACACAAACATTTAAAATAATCAAACCCTCTTAGGATCAGCTATATGGATAATGAATTATTTTATTAGATCCCAAAGTTGGTTATGAGTCACTACTATCTTGAACCCATGTGCAAGTGAAAGTGAAATCAGAGCTTTGGGGAATCAGATTCCCAACCTAAGAGAATGGGAATTTAACCCTATCCTTACTACTCTGATTTGGAATTCATTACCTCACTTTGAGCAAAATGATTTAACCAGTTATGGATGAAATTGTCAAACTAGTCTATCCATTTGAGCAGTCAGTGGTCTTGTTTTTTAGACAAGACATGCTGCCACGCATGAGCATACTCCACTGCCAGTCAGGCGTCTATAGCCCCAGTGAAGATTAACTCCATAATCCATTATCTGGATTCATTCATTCATTTTTATTTTTATTTTTTATTTTTTTATCTTATATATTTATTTTTTTCTCTTGGACCTTTGGGATGACTACCCATCCTTGCGAGGGACATGTAGTACGATCCTTCCAATCCAATATTAAGATGAAATGGGAAAAATTAATTTTACTTTTGGACCTTTGGGATGACTATCCATCCTTGCGAGGGACGTATAGTACGATCCTTCCAATCCAATGATAAAATGGAAAATATTGATTTATTTTATTTCTTGGACCTTTGGGATGACTACCCATCCTTTGTAGAGGACATGTAGTATGATCCTTCCAATCCAATACTTATGATGAAATGGAAAAAAATGAAGCTTTGGGGAATCATATTCTCAACCTAAGTGAGATGAGAATTATGCCCTATCCTTACTACTCCATGTAGGTCAAATCAGAGCTTTGGGGAATTGGATCCTCAACCTAAGTTTGATGAGGATTTAGTCCTATCCTTACTACTCTGATTTTAGACTTTAAGCTTGATGGAAGTGGTAAAAACCACTGTTTTAAGGATCATGTTGCATGATAGGATAGACCCAAAATATTCCTTTCGCCTAACCTTTTCTTCCAAGTACGGTTTTGATCATTTTGCTCAAGATCATTTTAATGTGTATGAAACGTGCTTGGTTCAAGATAATTAAAAAAAAATGACATCAGTTCCCAACCTTAGGATTTTTTTTTTTTATGTTATAGAATAATCCTAAGAGGATTTGACATATTTTCAATGATTGTATTTGAAATGGATATGCAATTAAAATATCATGTGTATGCAAAGCGGGATGTAATATGAATGCGTTGTTTTTCTAACTTGCGGATGGAGTAAAACTGACTACTTTATGCATCACAAGTTTCAAACGATATTATTAAACTGTGTTTTATATGCGGAGCTTTCTACAACACAATTCAATGTTTCATATTTCCCTAATCTAAAGCATAAGTTATCATCTCAAAGAACAATTTTTTTTCATCATCATTTTATTTATTTATTTATTTTTATTTTTTTAGACAAACCAAAATATATCAAATAAACACACAACTTAACTCCTAATCAAACTAATGAATCCTAAAGTAAAAACAAAACTTGAAAATCTGCACTAAACCAAAAAATAATACCAAACTCATATGGCTTAAGGGCTAAAATAGTGCTTTAAAACATGCCCATTAACTGGTAACGTCAGATCCTTCCCATTTAAAGTTCTTAATCTGAAGGTATTTTTCCCTAGGATTTCTGAAATCTGATAAGGGCCTAACCAAAGACAATCAAATTTTTTATGATTCCCTTTTTCTTCATGTCTTTTATCCCACAGTAAAACCAAATCCAAAATTTTGAAGGACTTAATTTTAGCTCTTCTATCAAACCATTTTTTGACAACCTCTTGGTGTTTACTCATGTGAATCATGGCTTCCTCCCTTTTTTCATCGAGGTGTAGTAAATGACTTAATCTAGCTTCAGTGTGGTTATCTATTCCCAAGTATTCTTGCATGAAATGCAAGGTTTGCAGCTTCAAGTTTGTAGGAAAGATTGGGTCTTGTCCATAGACCAAATGATAGGGAGTATTCCCTATTGATTCTTTTACTCTGGTTCTATCTGCCCATAGAGCAAACTTTAACTAGCTGTGCCAATCTCGAGGGTTCTTTTCCAGTAATTTCTTAATGATATTCAACAAATTTTTGTTTGAGGATTCTGCCAAACCATTTCCTTGAGGGTAATAGTTAGATGCAAATTTTAAACTCACTTTATTGTCGTATGCCCAATTTGCAAATTGCGTGGAAACAAAAGCTTTACCATTATCACTGACAATAGAATCAGGCATTTCGAATCTTGTTATGATGTGATCCTCAAGGAATTTTATTACAACGTCTGTAGTGGCGTGTTTTGTAGGAACTGCTTCCATCCACCTTGTACAATAATATGTAGCTATTAGTATGAATTTATGGGAATCTAAAGAATTTGGGTTAATAACCCCAATGAAATCTAATCCCCATTGTGCGAATGGTCTCATCTCAACTACAGGTTGTAATGGCATGGTTGTGTTTCTTTCTCTGTTGGCAGCTACTTGACAAATGTGGCAAGATCTCACATGGGCATGTGCATCTTTAAAAATGTGAGGCCAATAGTATCCTGCTTTTAGGATTTGATGCACTGTGGCATTTGTCGCACCGTGGCCAGTTCCATATTTCCCATGAAATTCCTGCATAACCTTGGCAGCTTCTACTTTATTCAGGCATCTCAAGTAGATCCCCTCATGATTTTTCCTGTACATAACACCAGATCTAATCAGATAATTAACAGATTTAAGTCTTAAAGCCCTTTTGTGAGTGGAATTCAAATTGGATGGACACTTACCATTTAATAGAAAATGCACAACGTCAACATACCAGTCATCCTTAGAAATGTATTCTGCATTTGAATATTGGTATGTCATTTGCTGATTATTCTCAGCAATCGCCTTCACAAGTCCCTGTCCTCGAACTAGTTTCATAGGTTGGATTTCAAGATCAAATTCTTGGATGGTAGAAATCCATTTACCTCTTTTCTCACCTAGCTCATTCTGTAAAAACATAGTCTTGATAGCAGGGTCAGGCACAATGGCAAAAACTCTATTGCGCACAATGTAATGTCAAAAAAAATTTACCATTTTAAACAGTGTGTACATCTGCTTATCGAGGATGGAATACCTCAATTGAGCATCTTTTATAGGAGCACTTAAAAATGCTATGGGATTTTCAGCGCTATCTTCACCTTTTTGAGTCAATACACTCGCAAAGAGTGTTCCGATGCGAAAGCATAAATATAGAAAGGTTTAGAATAGTCTGGACTTATGAGGGTAGGGGCTCTGGAAATGGCATCCTTAATGTTTTGAAAGGCCACCCTACTTTCCTCATTCCATCTGACATCTACATCCTTCTTGAGCATCTTGTTCAACGGTTTGGCTATCTCAACGAAGCTTGAAATAAACTTCCTCACAAAATTAATTTGCCCGAAGAAAGATCTCAACTCCTTTTTACTACCCGGGAGAGGCAAGTTTTGGATAGCTTCTATCCTTTTTGGTTCAATGGATATACCTTCTTTTGAAATTATGTGACCAAGTAGTCTTCCTTCTATTACTTCAAAGATGCATTTTTTTGGATTTAAAGAAATTCCATGCTCTCTGCATCTTTGAAGAACCTTTTTCAAATCCTTGACATGGTCTTCTATTTTCTTTGAAAATACTGGAATATCATCCACATACACAATGATACACTTGCCTATAAGCCCTTTGAATGCATAGCCCATGGTGTGTTGAAATGTTGCACCAGCATTTAATAGTCCAAACGACATTCTTCTGTAGGCAAATTTCCCCCATTTGGTTGTGAAGGTTGTTTTCATCCTATCATTGGGATGAATAAGAATTTGATTATATCCAGAATATCCATCAAGAAAAGACATCATTTCAGATCCATTCACTATTTGTAAAATTTCATCAATGGATGGCAATGGATAGTTATCCTTTTGAGAGGCCTTGTTAAGATTTTGAAAATCTATACATAGCCTAATCTCTCCATTCTTCTTTCTTACTGGAATGAGGTTAGCAACCCAGGTTGAGTGCCTAACAGGAAAAATAATCTTTGCTTCCAATAACCTCTTGACCTCCTTTTCTATTAAGGGCTCCAATAGCGGGTTAACAACTCGATGTCTTTGTCTGAAAGGCTTGGAGTCCAGCTTTAGAGGGATGGTATGTGTAATGACATTTTGGTTGTATGTTTTCAATTCATTATAATTCCAAGCAATGCAATCCACATAGTGTTTTAGTGCATGTATTATATTTTCTCTTTCTTCAGTTGTACATGCCTTTGCGATGTACACTTCCCGTGGATTGTTTGCACTCCCTAGATTAATTAGATCACATGCATCTTTGGGGAGTGGAACCTTTTTTTCTTTTCTGGCCTTGTATCCCATATCGAACATTTTCTCCAATGAAACTATGTCTTTAGGTATTTTTTTGGATTGACATGTAGTTTCACTTTCGTTTTCTACTTCTTCTTGCCATCTTTGCTCCTCATCAATCACCTGGTTTTCAAAAATACCTGAGTTCATGAAAAATTTAAATATGTGTCCATCGTTTTCAAAAACTTGGAAATTCTTGAAATTATCAGGTATCAATGGACAAGGAACTAATTCGATGGAGAAATTTTTACACCTTTTTATATCAACCAAAGGCATTCTCCATTTGTGTCCATGAAGTGATCGAGCCAGTAGGTAGGCAAATATACCATTCATAGGCCACTGGGTCTAGGCTCATGGGAAAAAGTCTGCAAGCCACATCTTCATGTTGAACTTGCAATCTTATCAGAACTTCCCTATAGGCCTGGATATGCTCCTCTGCAGTCCTTGGTCCATCTGGTTTATATTTGGGCAAGAATCTTTCTATGTTCTTAGGGATTTCATGGATATCCCCTACAATATTCAAAGGGATATTATTAGCTCTGTACCAAGGAGCTGCTGGAGGTTGGGCCATCTAATTTAATATTGATGAGGATAACCCTACAAGCACGATGGAAATGGTACTGACAATAGGTACACTAGTGGCAATTGATACCACCAATGTAGGTCCGCTCGGTGCTTCTGAAACAAAGAGGTCTTCTGTGACAAGGTTGTCTGATGAGTTCACAACTTGCTTGGTTTTATTTCTTGGAGTCTTACAAGTGAGTGTAAGGTCATGAAATATGGTTTCCCCAATCGTTCTAGACCTAGTTGTGACCCGACGCGGTGGGTCCAGCTTGCCTGACGAAACTCTCGATACCTCCAAGATAATATGCAACACAACAAAAATGCTGTAGTTATAGCCGTTACTGAGATTGAAAGAATAACATTAAATCAAAACACATTATTTTTGTATGAACAATCAAACAGCGTTAGAATGATGTATATGAATTTCTTAACAAAATCGAATACAGTAAACCAGTTCAATCCCTCCTTCTAGCGCCAATTTGTTGAGTGGTATTTTCACCCGATTATGAAAACACACTCTCCAATAGGATTTGGGTTCCAAATCCCCTCTTGCAAAGAAATTAAAAAGTAACTTCTCCAAGGTCTTTGCTATGTTAGCATTTTGCACAAATAATATTGTTCAATTTGAATGCTTGGAATACCTTAGTGATTGCAAGTAACTATAAACAAGGGGCACTGTGGTTTATTTTACTCTGAAATTGTAATGATTGTTCATGTAATCAGAATGAACTCAATGTGAATTAATCTTAATGATGAAATTATTTTATTTTTTGATTTTGGTAGATTTTCAAGTATTTTTTTTTAATGATTATAAATTAAACTAAGGTCAAACTTTCGAGAAAACAAAAATGCAGAGAATTTGAAGAAATGAAAATAAAATGCAAAGAGACTAAAACTAAAGTACATTCAGAGTGTTACGATTCCTATTTTGACAAAACCGAAGATAATGAGGTTTTTTGCATACAACCTAACCTATTGAACCTACAAACTCGCACAATCCAGATCAGTTAGGTGCTAGTTTCTCGGATTTTAACTGTGATTTTCAGATTTAGACATTCGCATGAAGCAACCAAGAAAACTTGCATTAAACTTCACCTATAAGCCTAAAGATCTGAAAAGGGGAAAAATGAACATTAAATATAGCATGCAAAAAATAACTCCTTCTTTCTTGTCAATGAGATGCAACTCTCTGTAATTCTGTATTAAAATAATGTATCAGTTTACAAGAACGAAATGTTTCTAGTTTTAACAAAACTAGACAAAGTGGAGGAAAACGCTCCAAAAGCAGGCCCAGAATGGCCTATCACCTTTAGCTCTGCAACTCTGCCCACAATGTTTTTTGAACCTTGTACCTGCATTTGGCTTCTGCTTTTAAACCCTCTGGTGCGGCTCTCTATTTTGGTTTGTGACGCTTCATTTCATTTCCTAGGTCCCATTGTTTCATCTTCCCCACCTCTTCGTCGCTTTTGACTTTCTGCTCGACGTCGAAACGTTTGATATTCTCTATGAACTATAATGCTTCCCATAGCTCTGACATCTTCGTGCCATGTGTTCTGTGCCTCCCCTGTATATTCTGTAACAACCCGCCATGAATCATAACAAAAATAGCATGTCACGATATCGCGATATCTTTATGTCTGTAGCTTTGCTCCTCTACCTACATCGCAAAAATGGGACATGTCGTGATATCGCGATATTTTTCTGTCTACAACCTTGTTCACCTTCATGCACCATGAAAATGAGACATGTCACGACATCGTGATGTTTTTCTCTTTCGGGCTGCGCAGATGCAACCTGTCATGAAATCACGATATTTTTCTCTCTCGGGCTGTCTCGCTGCACTTGGCCACAAAAACGCGACATGTCGCGAAATTGTGACACCTTTTCATTCTGCACCATCTTCTTGCTTTCTGTCGTGAAATCGTGACACTTTTCCTCTACATCCACTTTGGTTGCTTCGGGTCACGAAACTCTGACATGTCACGATATCACGATGTTTTTCTTGTTTTCCCTTCATCTTGTCTTCAGATCATGAAAACACGACATGTCGTGATATCGCGACAACTCTAGCACCTTGCCTCTGTTTGACCACTTTGACCGTGATTTCACAACATGTCACGATATCGCGACATTCTAACACCTGGTCTTTCTCTCTCTTCTATGAACCGTGATTTCATGACATGTCACGATATCGCGACGTTTTTCACTTCATGCTGCATCCTGTTGCTCTTAGCCGTGAAAGCGCGACATGTCATGATATCGTGACATTTTTCTTTCCACTGTACTTTTGCTATTTTGAACCGCAAAAACGTGACATGTCGCGATATCGCGACATTTTTCTTTTCGCTGTACTTTTCACATGCTAGACATCGTGAAAACATGACATGTGACATCGCGACAATTTTGAGTCTTCAACTTGGTTCTTTGTCTTGCATCGCGATTTCACGACATGTTGCAATATCGCGACATTTTAGCCTCTTGTCCTGTATGTCCACTTTGACCACGATTTCATGACATGTCGTGATATCGTGACACTTTTCATTTTTTCAGCCACGACAGAGCAACATGTCGCGATATCACGACGTTTCTTTATTTTTGGCCACGACAGAGCAACATGTGATATCGCGATGTTTTTTCATGTTTGCTATTTTTCTTTGATCTTTAGCATCTGGGCTACTACAGTCTTCTTGGAAAGCATATAAAAAATGTGGGTCCCCAATTTTGGGGTGTGTTGTGGAGCAGCCACAACACCCACCTTACTTGATGTTTCCAACAGTTGACCTAGTCATGGGGTGGGTATTCTCTTCCGCTTCCTGCTCGGAAACCTGTGCTTGCAACACATAAAACTAGATGCAGAATCATATTCTTTCAAATAAAATAAGTGTAAGTAATGGGGATGTGACACCTTGAGTCATAGGGTAGAAACTTCTTTGGTTCAAAGACAAAATATATTTCACTTTCTTTTTCGTATTTTATGTCATGTGAGTTACCCTTTTTATCCAAACCAAGAATAAATCACACTTTTATTTTTCTTTTTATTCAACCTCTAATAACTACCTTCTTTCATATTATTGAAAACAATATATCACAAATAAACCAATAATTTTTCTAAGATTAGAATTTGTGAGAGAAATTTTCAAGGGGCATGAATTTTATTCCATGTAACTCATCCAAATGGATAATGGTAGTCATCCCATTCTCCTTCTTTAAATTTTTAGAGAAGGTAAGGAAAGGATTATCCTTTTTTTTAACCTTAGTTGATTAGATCCTAGACTTTTTTAGGTTAGAGATAAAGTATTTTCTCTACTCCTCTTTTTCTTCTATGTCTTGTATAATTGTTCCCCACCAACTTAAAATATTTTTTCAAGTTCTTATGTCGAGGAGAGTTTACACCATCAACAACTTATCTAAAATGGACATGGTGGGAGAAAACCCTCCTCTTTTTCTATCTCTTCCCTTTTTGGAGATGGTAGAAGTAGATATTTTTATTTTTTTCTTTATGTTGTAAAGGTAGAAGAGGAGGAACATAGATTTTATTTTAAACAAAAATTTAAAGGAGATGAATAGATAAATTAACATTCTCTCCTCTTTATACATATAAACAAGAAAATAAGAGACTTGTATTTTCCTCTATCATGACCAAACCTAAATTAAAAAGTGGAATTAAAAAATCATGGCATAGAAGAGGATACATTCCCCTTCCTCCCCTTCTTAAATATAAAACAAATTATAATGGAAAGAGTATTTTTTCATTATTTCTATCAAAATAAAACTAAAATATAAAGTGGAAATAATAAGAGTCTCTTTTAATGACCATAATTTTAAAATGAGAAAAAAAACGTAATTTTATATTAAAAAAATATGAAATTACATTCTTCATATGTCTTTTTAGCATTTATTCAAAGCTTCAAAGCTACCTATTTTTGTCAAGCTAAATTAAATTTAAAAGTAGAGTTAAAAAAATATGTGATAGAAGGAGAAATGAAATGTGCTACCCTATTCTATGTTTGAGATTTTGTTTTGTTTTTGGTTTTTTTGTTTTTTTGAATTTTTTTTGTATTTTTTCTGAGTTTTAACAGCTTCAGAACCACTAACTTTGCACTTGAACAGCTTTTAATCTACTTGAAGAAAAAATCTATAAACTTGGAAATAGCAAGATAACACATTCATCTAAACTTCTACCAAAGGAATTGACAAAATATGTTCATACCCGGAAGTTATGAATTTTTGAAGATGATAGAAAATAACACTGGTTATCAGCCACCCAGAAATCTGATTTTTATTGATATCTTCAAATGCAACACTTTCTTCACCATATGAATGATACAATCGGACAAATAAGAGTTGGGCGCCCTTGATAGATGCTATGAACTAACCAAAATATAAATATTGAATTATCTAAACTCTTTCCAGCATGTACAGGTACGACCAAGTGCTGGAGTTGTACGACCAGCTTGAAAATGTCACAATCTGATCACTAACCTCCAAAAACTCTTCTCATTATGGCCGCTATGCATAGAATTTAATGATGCAAATACTAGAACATCAAACCCTAACTGAATCTACAACAATCTTTGAAATATAGAGGCCCAAATGGGTACGACCTATGCTGGAGAAGCTGAATAATGAAGTATGCATTAACAAACCCTCAAACCCTCTCCAAAACCTTTGAATATCTGCAATGTAAGCACAAATTACACCCTCTGAATGAGAATGCACTGAACCACTCTTAATATGTCTCTCGATCTCGATAATGGTATCCCTACTGGAGGATTTCGTCTCCAAACAAGCTCCAAGAAACCCCTGCAATCAACTCTGCAAGTGCTCTCCAAAATGCTCATGAGAAATAACAAAGCCAAGATGATGAAAATGAAGTTTCATTGCTCTTTTTATAACTCTCCAAGAGGGGTCGACCTCTTTTTTCCTCTTTCCAAAGCAACATTAAAATAAAACATTTTAATTTTAATTCTCATAACTTGGCCGACCATATTAACAATTGAATATTATAAGTCACCTTTATATTTCTACTTGTTTTTTAAGTGACTAATAAACCTTATATCTCCCACATATGAAATATTATAAAGTTAAACTATATTAAATATTTAATTTAATATAATTAACTTTACACATTAAAATCTCTACCTCCTAGACCCTGGAATCCCAAACAAATTATGGAAACGGATACCCATTTCGTCGAAGTATTCAATTGTACTATCTGTTTCCACCAATTCCCTAGTTGACTAACTTACTAAAAATAGTAAGTCCTCCCACAAGTGTCCGAAATGACCTAAAAATATGGCAACGGAAAAAATTTGCTCATCCAGACAACAATCCACGTCACCCAATGGGCTCCCAACCAACTGACACTGCCTACGGGAACCCGTGAGTAGGCAAGTTCACTCATCTCCTGTTGTTCGACTAAGAAGGGGACATTACAGTCCTCCCTCCCTGAAATTGCTTGTCCTCAAGAAATTGGAGTGTTGGATGCTGTAAGATCTGCTCATCTTCCTAGGTAGCATCCTCTACCGGCAAGTCCCGCCACTTAACCAAAAATTCCCTGATTGTTCGTCTCCTCAAGGTACGTTCTCTGCTATCAATGATGGCTTCTAGTATCAAAATCAATCTTCCCTCATCATCCAAGGGTGGCAGAACTGAGGAAGGTGTAATATTATGTCCTAATGCCTTTTTGAGGCGAGACACATGGAAAACATTGTGAATTTTGCTATTTGCCAGTAGATCAAGCTCATAGGCCACCTCTCCGATCCTCCTGGTGATTCTAAATGGCCCATAGAATCTCGGTTTGAGCTTCTCAGCTCCACTCTTCTTAAGCGAAGATTGCCTGTAGGGCTGCAGCCTCAAATAAACCAAGTCACCCACCTCAAAACTCCTCTCTGAACGTTGCTTGTCTGCATACTATTTCTATTGATTTTATGCCTGTTGGATGTTTTCTTTCAGTGCCCTCAGAATGTCCTGACTATCCTGAAGTATTTCTTTTGCCCTGGGCACTCTGCAATCCTGTAGCAACAGATATATGAAACTTGTAGCTTCATATCCATATAGAGCCATGAATGGTGATATTTTAATGGACATGTGGTAGGTGGTATTATAACAATACTCACTCAAATGCAACCAACGAACCCATGCCTTCTGCTGCCCTGCAATATAATTCCGCATATACCCCTCCACCCATTTGTTGACTACCTCCGTTTGTCCATCTGTCTGAGGGTGGTAGCTAGTACTAGGAGTGAGCTTTGTCCCACTCAATATAAAAAGCTCCTGCCAAAAGTGGCTCATAAATCGGCTATCACGGTCACTGACTATGTTCCGGGGCAATCCGTGCAACCTAAAAATTTCCCGAAAAAATAGATCAACAACCTGTACTGCTGTGTAAGTGGCTGAGATGGCAAAAAAATGTGCAAATTTTGTTAACCTGTCAACCACCACATATATACAATCCCTCCCCTGCACTTTGGGTAACCCTATTATGAAGTCCATCGATATACTCTCCCACTTACGCTCTGGAATAGGCAGGGGCTGCAACAATCCTGCTGGTAGAGTGTGCTCATCTTTGTTCTACTGACATACAGTGCACTCTCTAACATACTGGAGGACTTCATCTTTGAGTCCTTTCCAAGTGAACCTCTCTCTCACCTGTTTATATGTTTTGTAGAAACCTGGATGGCCGGCTGTAGGTGAGTCATGTAGAGCTCTCAGTATAGTTCGTTTGAACTGAGAGTTAGGTACCAAGAATATCCGGTCCTTATGCATAATTAACCCATTAACCACTGAGTATCTGTCATCACTTCTGGTACCATCAATAATACTAGAGGCCCATTCATCCTTAACATATTCAGCAACAATATGCTCTTTCCAATCAGCTGAGATCATTCCCATGGCACACAGATGAGGTCTCCTAGAAAGAGCATCAACAACAACGTTTTTCTTCCCTTTGACATAAACAATGTCAAAATTGTATGCCTGCAGTTTGCTTACCCACTTTTGTTGCCTCTCATTCAGGTCCTGCTGGTTAAGGAAGTATCTCAAACTGTTGTGATCCGTTTTCACCACAAATTTACTTCCTACGAGGTACTGTCGTAATTTAGCTAGAGCATGCATTATTGCTAGCATCTCCTTATCATAGATTGGATAAGATTTTTTTGGCCCTCTGAGTTTCCTGCTTTCGAATGCTATTGGGTGCTTATCCTACATGAGTACTGCTCCAATGCCTTCCCCTGATGCATCACACTCTAGCTCGAAAGGCCTAGTAAAATTTGGAAGGGCAAGAACCGGACATGAGCACATCACTTGCTTGAATCTGTCAAAACAATCCTGCGTTGTACTTGTCCAAATGAAGGCCCCTTTTTTTGTCAAATATGTAAGAGGCGCTGCCAACTGAGAGAAGCCTTTGACAAATCTCCGATAAAACCCACACAATTCGAAGAATCCCTTAAGCTACGAGATGTTAGTAGGTGGTGGCCAGTCCATCACTGCTTTTATCTTTTCAGGATCAACTCTAACACCATCGGCACTAACAATGTGTCCCAAATATAACAATTCAGTCAACCCAAATTCACACTTTGATTCTTTTGCATAAAAGGACTCCTGCTCAAGTATGCCCAAAACCTCATCCAAATGTTGTAAGTGTTCCTCCCAGGTCCTACTGTAAATGAGGATATCATCAAAGAAAATTAGAACAAATTTCCGAAGCTGTAACCTGAAGACCCTGTTCATGCATGATTGGAATGTGGCCGGAGCATTGGTAAGGCCAAAAGGCATCACCAGGAACTCAAAATGACCATAGTGACATCTGAATGCAGTCTTTTCTATGTCACTCTCCCGCATCCTTATCTGATGATAGCCTGACCGAAGATCAATCTTTGAGAAGTATCGAGCCCCATGTAGCTCATCAATCAATTCATCTATTTAGGGAATAGGATACCTGTTCTTAATTGTCTTCTTGTTCAAGGCCCTGTAATCAATGCACATTCGCATTGTTCCATCCTTTTTCTTCACCAAAACCACCGATGAAGCGTAAGGACTCTTGCTTGGCCTGATGTGTCCCATTTCCAACAATTCTCTGATGGTCTTCTCTATTTCATCTTTAAATCTCTTGGGATGGCGATATGGAGTAGTGATTACCGGTTTAGTACCCTCCTCCAACTCAATGATATGCTCTATTCCTCTCTCTGGAGGCCTCCCAGGTGGAATACTTTCAAACACCTTATGATGTTTGTCCAATAGGATTCTGATATCCGGATGATACTCTTTACCCTTCTGTTCAATTGTATCAGGCATGATGACACATTTTGCTGCCCATTCTATCTGATGATGGTGAAAGAGTCTCTCCATATTTTTTAATGATACCACTCTGAGGCTTCCATCTAAAATACCACGTAGCACTATCTTTTTTTTGCCTATTTCAAATTTCATTTCCATTTTATGAAGGTTCATAGTGAATTCTCCTAGTGAACTCATCCAATGCATCCCTAACACTGCATCCACGTCTCCGATATTAACCACATAAAATTCATCCTTCAGCTCATAGTCTCCCATATTGATACAAAGCTCTGGTATCCTGTGGGTGCAATTAACCGTCGTGCCATTAGCAACTAGCACCTTGAAACCTCCAAAGGTTTCTGTCTCTATGCCTCTCCTAGAAACAAGTCCTGCATCAATAAAGTTGTGCGTAGCACCTGTATCTATTAGAGTAGTAACTCGCTGCCCGCTCATCACTCCTCAAACCTTAAAGGATTTTACCCTCTAAAAATTGTACAACTGTGCTACCGTGTCATCCTCTCCATGGACCATATCCTCTTCTCCATCACTCTCTGTTCTGCTACTAGAAACGTCGCTTGGTTGTTCTGATTCTTCTCCTTCTGACTCCTCAGTGATGAGATACTCCATCTATTTTGCCTTAGCTTTTTCTGAGCATTTATGTGATGGTGTCCATGGTTCCTTGTATTTGAAGCACAAATTTTTCTTCCTCAAATCATTAAGGCTTTCGCTGTCCATATTTTTTTATTTATCTTTTGGGTGATCCTCTTCTTTCCTTAGATGTTTTTTGTCTTTGAATTTTTTGTAGTCACCTCCTTTAGGGATAAACTTGCCTCTAGAATATGTAGACTCCATATCCCTTTCTTTTCTAATAGCCTCATGCAATGAGGGTGGATTGAAGGCCTTAACAAGCCCTCTCAATGGATCAGCCAACCCATCTATAAATAAAACAATTAACCTTCGTTCTGAGATATTTGTCACCAAAACTGATAACTTTTGAAACTCAGAGATGTAACTATCGACAGATCCCCACTGTTTAAGTTGGGCTAACTCCTTAAAATCAAGCTCTGGGTCCTTCCTGTCAAATCTATCAATTAACCTGTTGGTAAAGTCTACATATGTCATAATTTGGTCATGCCCAAGTGTCTCCAATCCATGGTGCCACCACTCATGTGCTACTCCCTCAAGGTGTAATGCAGTATATTTGATAGCCTCATCCTCTACCATCTGGTTAAGCTACAAATAAGTATCCATTTTCTGAACCCAAGCCCTCGCTGAAGTTTTACCTGAACCATCATAATAAGGAATTGACAATTTGCCTATCTTCCTCTGCAAGTCATGCCCCTGAGTGCCATGTTGTCTCCCTCTCCTCATGGGTTGTTGTCTCATCCTCATGTCAATATAGTCTCTGAAAGACATCCCTGCTCGAAACTCCTCACTGGCCTGGTTCCATTCCTTCGTGAACGAATCCTGCATCTCCTGCACTGTAGGCTCCCTCTCCTCCTGTGGAACTGTCCTGGGTAGGAAAGTAGGCATCAATGGCCTGGAATGCTGCATTCTATCCTAATTTTCCTGGTTAACTCCCCTGGTGTTGTTAATTGAGCCCTCACCATCACCATGGTTCCTGTGATCACCATTGTTCCTGGGGTTACCGTTCTGTCCACCATTATTCTGGTTACCCATCATAGTCATCTGTTGTGTCATTAGAGCCAGTAACTGTGCCATGTTCTGCTGTAAGTCATGTTGTCCTCTCATGAACATGTCAAACATCTCTCTGTCCGTGGGCTGCCTTTCACCTTCATTATTCCTGTTATCACCCATGTTTTCTTCTTCTATTTCAAACTGTTCACCTTCAATGTTTGCCCTGTTTCTTCTTGTGTAATAGTGATGCCCACTCATTTAACTTCAACCCAACAGGATGGCAAGAATATTTTGTGCTCTGATACCACTGAAATGTGCTACCCTGTTCTGTGTTTTGAGATTTTGTTCTGTTTTTGGTTTTTTTTGTTTTTCTGATTTTTTTTGTATTTTTTTGAGTTTTAACAGCTTCAGAACCACTAACTTTGCACTTGAACAGCTTTTAATCTACTTGAAGAAAAAATCTATAAACTTGGAAATAGCAAGATAACACATTCATCTAAACTTCTACCAAAGGAATTGACAAAATATGTTCATACCCGAAAGTTATGAATTTTTGAAGATGATAGAAAATAACACTAGTTATCAGCGACCCAAAAATCTGATTTTTATTGATATCTTCAAATGCAACACTTTCTTCACCATATGAATGATACAATCGGAAAAATAAGAGTTGGGCACCCTTGATAGATGCTATGAACTAACCAAAATGCAAATATTGAATTATCTAAACTCTTGCCAGCATGTACAAGTACGACCAAGTGCTGGAGTTGTACGACCAGCTTGAAAATGTCACAATCTGATCACTAACCTCCGAAAACTCTTCTCATTATGGCCGCTATGCATAGAATTTAATGATGCAAATACTAGAACATCAAACCCTAACTGAATCTGCAACAATCTCTGAAATATAGAGGCCCAAATGGGTATGACCTATGTTGGAGAAGCTGAATAATGAAGTATGCATTAACAAACCCTCAAACCCTCTCCAAAACCTCTGAATATCTGCAATGTAAGCACAAATTACACCCTCTGAATGAGAATGCATTGAACCACTCTGAAGATGTCTCTCAATCTCGAGAATGGTGTCCCTGTTGGAGGATTCCATCTCCAAACAAGCTCCAAGAAACCCCTGCAATCAACTCTACAAGTGCTCTCCAAAATGCTCATGAGAAATAACAAATCCAAGATGATGAAAATGAAGTTTCATTGCTCTTTTATAACTCTCCAAGAGGGGTCGACCTCTTTTTTCCTCTTTCCAAAGCAACATTAAAATAAAACATTTTAATTTTAATTCTCATAACTTGGTCGACCATATTAACAATTGAATATTATAAGTCACCTTTATATTTCTACTTGTTTTTTAAGTGACTAATAAACCTTATATCTCCCACATATGAAATATTATAAAGTTAAACTATATTAAATATTTAATTTAATATAATTAACTTTACACATTAAAATATCTGCCTCCTAGACCCCGAAATCCCAAAAAAATTATGGAAATGGATACCCATTTTGCCGAAGTATTCAATCGTACTATCCGTTTCCATCGATTCCCCAATTGACTGACTTACTAAAAATAGTAAGTCCTCCCACAAGTGTCCGAAACGGCCTGAAAAGATGGCAACGGAAAATTTTGCTCGTCCAGACAACAATCCACGTCACCCGGTGGGCTCCCAACCAACTGACACTGCCTACGGGAACCCGTGAGTAGGCAAGTTCACTCATCTCCTGTTGTCCGACTAAGAAGGGGACATTACAATAAACTTTTCCTTCACACATTAAAGAGCTTTGGTAAGAGGAGGCATCTCCTTTATTTATTACTATCAAATAGAAATTAAAATAGACAATAGAAAAATAGGGAGAACAAAATAGTCTCCTGTAACATTCTCATTATTAAAATGTGTAATTGCTTAATTAATGGATGAGGTCAATGTTGTATGGTGTAATATGTTGTGTTAGCCTATGGGAACAATATATTATATGATCTTATGGACCCATTATAATTAACTAATAATATATTAGTTTAACATTTTATTGGCATATATTTAAATCTAATTAAAGATATTTGTACTTCAACACCAATGATCCCTTGTAATAGACTGTGATTATCTTATTCATCATTAGATGGATTCCTATGAGAACCAAACCTATATTTTTGTGTTGGATTGATATTTTCACTCCCTTTGTTATACTATGATTTTTGTAATATGATAAAATTATATATGATGGTTTTAGGTGGAGCGCTCACCTAAAAGTAACCTATCAAATAAATGAGAAAGATACACAACTAACCCACTCTTCATTATTCTTTGGTCCTATTATACTCAAGCGACTTCAATCTCATAAGGGTGTTTCCTCTCTGCTTGTTGTGCATGGAGGCTCTCATAATAAGAATATTTCTCTTCCAACATAGAACATGGTATTAAAGTTAATGTGAACCACCATGATTCTATAATGTAGAATTTTTTGGATTGTATGGTAAGAGAGAATATTTGTTTTCTTCATCTAGAGTTTCATAAATTGATCAATTTTTGGACCTATCATATAGAATAAAACAGTGCAAGAATAAAGATTATTATATTATTTTTGTTGAAATTTTTTTGATCACCCTAGTGTATTAATTTTATGGGAAAAATTATGAAGCACCATAGATGACGAACTTTTTTTTTGTCCATTGAAAAAGTAATAATATCTTTGAGCATATCATATTTCAACATGATGAGAAGATGATGCATTCAAGGTTTTCAATAATTTTTCTTGGAAATAAACAATAATGGATCCTTGTAAAATGTCTTTTTGGATTCTAGGTAACTATTTTTTAAGTGCTCTAGTTTAGTACTTTAAAGTAACTTTTTGTTCATTTTTTTACATTTTTATATTTGAAATATGAAGGGCATTTTTGGTGGCAAACAACACTCTTTTTAGTGAACTACAGAAAGTTCAAATATATTAAAGAACATTTAACCAGAACCTATGGTAAGAAAATTAATGGTTACATTCATAGGGTGGGTGATTTTTAGGAGTGCAAAATCCTACAAGAAGATATTCAAGGCTCGAGGAGTAAATATCTACAAAATATTTTAAGGAATTATTATTTAGGCAGAGTTTCAGAGGAGGATCAGATAATTTGGGAAAGAAACTAGCAAGGCCAGTACTTGGTGAAGGATAAATTTAGAGTCTTGGGCAAAGTAACCTTAGAAAAAACTGAGCTTAAAAGAATTTGGAATCCAAACATCATCCCTAAGGTTGCTATATTTTTCAAGACTATCATTCTCAATAAGATCCTCATGAAAGGCAATATGTTCAAAAGAGATATTGTGGGTTCCAACTGTTTGTGTGTTGTGTAACAAAGAGAATTAGGGCGTGGACCACCTGTTTGGAACTTTATGATTTTTTTTGTGATATCCTAAATATGTTATTGAGAGAATTTAATGTTGCTTGGGTCATTCTAGATTCTCTAATCAATATTTGGGAACAGTGGCACTTAGGAAGTAGTATTTTTTGGCAAAAATGCATTCCACATATTTGTTGGGGATTTGGTTGGAAAGAAACAAACGAGTGTTCAAAAACAAAACCAGAGGAATAATTGGGGTTTATGCCAAGATAAAAACAATATTTTTAGAGGATTGAATTAAAAATATTATTGGCCAAAAAAATCTTGCAATGATCCTATCTAGAGAAAAATATATCTTAAATATAGAAAAAAATCAATAAGGTGAGACTAGATACTAGATGAGAACGTCCTCACAAAGATTGGGTAAAGATTAACTTTGATGGGGCTACGAAAGGCAACCTGAGTCATGCTGGTGGTGGGGGTATCATTAGGGATGACAGAGGTCAGGTGGTGGTTGCATATGCTGAGGATCTAGGAATTACCATAAATCACCAAGCTGAAGCAAGGGTGATGCTTACGGGCCTTTCAATTATGGTGAATTTGGGTTTTAGAAGAATTTTTCTTAAGGGGGATTCCAAGAATATTATAACTTCCCTTAAAAAAGGAGAGCTAAATAATTCTAGAATTTTCCAAATAATTATAGATGTCAGGACTATTTTGGAAATCCTAGAAGAAATTCAAATTAAATATACTTATAGAGAGGGAAACAAAGTTGCCAATAAATGGTGAACATGGCAATTAGATATGAGAATTTCAATGTTTGGTCATACACCCCCATGGAATTGAAAGAGATTATAAGAATTGATAATGAAGCTAGCAGATAAAGAGAGTAGAACAAAGCAAAATACTTATTGGGATCATGCAATGAAATATTTGAGCACATTAAATTACATTGTTGTCAGCGGTTTCTTTATCAATTATGTAAAGCATTGAGCACTACATAAGCCTTGTCAAATAGAAGTATAGTGAGAGGGATATTATTTCAACTTCTCCATTAGTAGGTTTAGCCCAAGTTTTTTTGTTCTACTAAGATAGGACTATCTTGCATTTGTCTAGTATTCTCTTATTTTTTTCCTATACATCTTTTGAGCTCTTTGTAAAGGGTCAGGGCCCTTCAACCCTCTTTTTTATTAATACCAAAAAAAAATTTAATGGTTCATATATTTTTTTTTAATGAGTTTACACATGTTTTTATGAGGGTCTTGGTCCCCTCATAGTAAGTGGGTTTTGAACCTTGGACCTCCCAAAGAGAGGCCAAAGCCTTTATCAATGCAGTAAGTTTACAGCTTATATTAATGGTTAATATTAACATTAAGTATTAATTAAATTATATGGGTGAATAATTGTTATATTATCCTAATGTTAGTAATTAACACTAGCATTAGAAAACAATAATATTGAATTAATGAAATGAATGAGTGATTTAATTTTTAATGCTTGCCTAAGAGTATTAGTAAATTAATGTAAGCATTAATAAGTTAAACCTTGCAAAAAGAGGAGTATAATAAATATGAATAAAGTTCATATTTTAATAATGTAGGTGTTTTTATTGGAAAAATGGAAACATTGAAAAAATTGGCAATTTTGGAAATCTTTGCAATGTAAATTTTTGGAAACATTACCTTTATCATAAAAAAATGGAATGCCATGATGAAAGATAATGGGTGGCAAGCCTGCATGAAAAGAGATCAAGAAAATTATTTTCAACCCTTGATCTCCTATGAATGCTATATGATTGCTTTGGGTTGCCAAGTTGTGGGGGATCAGCTAATAGCAAGGAATATTTGGAAGGAGATAGAGTGAAAGAGGGAAGAACGAGCAATGTCAATTTTTTATTTGGAATGCCAAAAAGCTAAAGGTTGTAGTTGTGAGTACTGCTATTTATTATGTATAATGTATAAGCAGGAATCTAACTAATTTGTTATGAAGTGTGTGGTTGTTCACGTTGCTTTCCTTTCACTTTAATATTTGGTGTGGTCTTTGCTTTTGTAATGGCCTTTCTTGGTATGACTTATTCTTGATACTTGATTTATGTATTGATGTGTGGATACGTAATGCATAATATCATTTTATGTTAATATGTATTGATACAAATATTTATGCTTTGATTACACTTTTTTGAAATATTACTACAAATAAATTTGTGGTTGCAAGACAAGATACTCTCATTGGTGGATTAGTATGGGACAAACACCAGAGTTGAGAAAAAAGTGAAAATGATGGATGGCATTCTCATCAACGGCTCAAGGGTAAAAAGAAACCCTTCATGTAGGTGCATTGCATATGTGTATGTTTGATTTAATGCACCATTAGGCAAGGAGGTTGCTATTTAAGCAAAAGAGCCATCCTTAGCAGTAAGGTGATAGCATCACAATTATCGTAAAATATTCTACTTAAGGAAAAACTTTGTTGTGCATATTTTTGATTGCATCTTAGTTGGGCAAGGACGACTTAGCAAGAGCCTTTGTGTTGTTGTTGTGGCATTTTTTGATATCGATGTTAATGGTCAATATTAATATTCAATAGTAATTAAATTAATTAGGTGAGTAATTAATTTAATTATTAATGTTGGTAATATTTGAAAGAAATGGTGCAATTAGAGGAATAATGGATTTATTTACTAAATTTAGTTTAAGGAACACTTGTGATTTTTAAAAAATCCATATCTTGATTGTTGATATGAGGGCTAGCGGAGGAAGGGAGCCAAAAGCAGAGGTATGGCATGCAAAGAAATATTTCAACATAAATCTAGTGGGCAATAAAATACTAAGGAGATTGTCGAGATGAGGGCTAGAGGAAAAAGGGAGCCAAAAGCAGAGGTATGAAGGAAAGAGAAGTTGTTGGAGAGAAGTTTATTGAGGTATTTGACCCCTTAGTTTAATGAATAATGGTTTTATGAAATTTTATTGACATAATATAGTCATGCTAGGCACTTGATTTCTTTATGTTTGCCAATGTCTCTGCTTGCTTTGTTTTTCTAGGATCAGTGGGTATATCACTCCCTTAGGAGGGCATAGTTTTTTATTCCTTTGAGCATTCCATTTGTAGAGCTTTGGAGTTGGTTTGGTTTAGTGTTTGTTGTTGTTTTCCTACTTTGTGCATACAACAAGTCATCTTGTTTTGAGTTAGATATTAGCTCCTAGGATTTTGGTCTATATAGCGAAGCTTAGATGAGCATTCTGATAGGATGAGAGTCCTTTGTGTATGTTAGTATTTGTGGTCTATGGAACTAGAGCCATCCTTGTTTCTTGGAAAGCATTTTTAATCGTTGCTTGGTTTTTTTGTGCTAAGGGATGATGTTTTGTTGTGTTGCTTGTATTTGGATTGCCCTTGGTCATTTCAACCTTGTAGTGATGTTATTGCTTAAATTTAAGTGTATGCAGGATGGTGGTTGCTATTGGAAACCAGAGTAGGTTGATCTATGTCTAGTCTACTTAGATATTTCTACGTATGTGTTTTTAGTAGAATTTAGGATTTTGAGATAATCATGTTGTCCTATGGGGTGCCTTGGTTCATGCACCCATCCCAGTTGAGCAAACCTTTGAATGTTGCTTAATTTTATTCCAGTGGTTGTTTGGTAGAGTGCTGAGAGGTATTTCTTATTGTGATGTCAAGAGTTCTATCTGAGATTATTTATGATTTCCATAGGTGTAAGCTTTTGTTAGATTAAATCTTAAGGGATAGATATATCCTTTATTCATTTAAATAATCTAAAGAACTTTTGTCTTATATAATTTTGACCTTATAATTAGCTTTTGGCTAGATTAAATGAATTCAAAAGTTCTAAAGGGAGTATTTTAGATTTGGAAATTTAAATGAAGTATGGACTCTTTTAATTATGACTTGATGTTTATATCTACCAATAGCTTATAAATATATCATTTATAAACATATATTAGCCTAAGTTTTTTTATTAGAAATATTATTTATCTTTTGTATTGCTCTATGTTACTTTAAGTTATTAATGTTTTAATTTTTTTTTAAAAAAAAACCTTGTTTAAATTAGTGGTTAAATTTGGTTAAGGGTTCTCTTATTGTAATATTGGAGGTTTTTATGAGTGGTTATTTTGTTTTAAATAATGTTTTCCTAAGGCTTGAGCATTTTTTAGAGTAGTATGGGATTCTCTCTTTGGTTGTGTTGAATGTTCTTGCATGGATGTATGTGTTTGTGCATGGTGTATGTTAAGTTGCATATTCATTGTCATGAGTTCTCCTAATCCCTAAATTTCTATTCAAGTTTGTGGGAAGAACTTTTCAAAATGAAGGACTTTGAAAGAAAATATGGAAGGATGGATCCTCAAATTTTTGTGTTGTAATAATGCTATTAAATAAGAGCTTATTCTTGAATAGCATTGTATTGTATTGGGATTTTGCAAAACTTTTGATGAAAAAATGATGTAGTGTAATAGTATTGAAAGATTTGATTAACAGTAAAAGCTTATATGTTAATGTTATTTTATGTAAGTTCTTGGAATAATTTACTATGTGCAAAATGAAGAATTATGTTCAATGTATGGATTATAAAATTATGGTGCTTCATGGTAATTACAAAAATGCTATTATTGCTCTTATAATGTTTTAGTCTCTTCAAGTGTTATGATGCATTTGATTATGTTAGATTATAGAAATTTGTTTTGAAGCATTTAAATTACTTCATTTTCTTTTGGGAGATATGTTTTTTCTTTAAAATGATTAGTCTTATGGGGTTGTTGGGTTTCCAGGGCATGAAACTAGAGCCATATTAGAACCCTTGAGTTAAGAAGATAATCTAATCCTGGGAGGAGTTACATTGATGCAATAACTAGGTATACATTTGGAAGAAGTTGTAGAGATGAAATAGCCATATATCTATGAATGAAACATCTTGAACGGTGAGGCTCGAGTGTTCCAAAGAAGTGAGGCTTTTGGAATCATTCATAATATAATAGTGGTGGCACATTGAATAGTGAGTATTAAGTGATCATGCTCATTTTTAGGTGAGTGGAAATTACCTTAGTTAACCCACAGAGGTGTGGTAACTAATCACTATGGTATTATGCCAGAATAATCCTTCATATATAGACTTATGTGGGGTTAGGAAAAAGGCATTTTCTTTAAGTGTTATGGGCCTTAAAGGATAATCCCTACACCATGATTAAGTTGTCCTATACCAGTGAGGGTATAGGAAATATGGGGCGACCACTATTGGAATCCTTACTAAATGGTGAGGTTTAGGAGGGTGAACCCCAAAAAATATGATATGTTGGCCACTCATGTCCACCTGAGTTATGTCTACAGCAACATCAAACTCAAAATGTGGTTATGCCTTGAGTACTAGAAAATATTAGGACTTATTTGTGAACCTTACTTGTATATATATATATATATATATATATATCTTGGTTTGGTTTGGTGGGTTATTACAACTTTCCTCTACCTTACTTTGGTGATTTAGAGAAGCGTAGAATAGGTAGAGCATAATATAATTTAGCTCTTAACTCTTGTTGTTTTTAGAGTACCATGGATAAAAGCATGTGTCTTTTTTCTCTTAAGCAATGAAATTACTAGACTGTCCAAGGTTTTATTGTGATTGTATGCTTTCATAACATCCTTTTAGAATAACTTTAACCAAGCTTTGATTTGAATCAATCCAGTTTGCAACAAAGTTTTTTCCAGTGCTTAATACACTACACCTTGGCCTTGATATTACAATAGAATCTTTACCTATGTGGAAACCTTGTATATTTTTCTTCTAGAATACCTTTAAGATTAAATAGGTTGTCTAGAATCCATAGGAAGTTGTCATCTATGTTGGAGTATGTTTGGCTCTAGAATAGTTTTTTTTAAATCTAGAGGGAGACATCGTTTAAGCAAGGAGTCTAGGATAGCATAGTGGGCATGTGCCCTTCTATTCTTTTAAATTTACAACAATATATTTTTTTTTGTTATGTTTGTAACTAGCTCTAATGTTATGTGAATTATGATTGTTTTTACCATTTTATCTAAAGTAAAACTGATTTTAGGTTTAGTGTGGTCTTCTACCTTCTTTAAAATACGATGAAATATTACCATTGCTTTATTTTATTTCTTTTTGTATTGTTGTTGAAGTTCATTATTGTCATTGTTTTAAGTTTTTCTTAATTCAATTTATGGTATGCAATAGCTACCTTACATAAGCAAGAGTTTTGGTTCTTTCTTTTAGAGCTGACCATTTTTTTAAAGTTTGAGCCTGTTCCTTCCATCATAAGGTGTCTTCTATCATAGAAATAATGGGGTAGAATGCCTATGTATTTAACGTAAGGATATATAATAAAGTTTAGGTTTTATATATGATATAATAAAGTCTTTATATTGCCAAAGAAGGTTTTAGCATCAAAATAAAACACCTTCATTATTTTTATAATTCTAGCCTATGAAAAGATGAAATTTTATTTGTACTTTTGCAAGCATGATAAACTATTAGTTAATATCGTGGACTTATGCTTTATTGATTTAATAATATGCTTGTTTTTTTTCTTCTTTTTTTGTTGTTAAAGGGTTTTGAAAGGGTCCCAAAACCTTGTTACATGCCAAACAAGGGAGATCCCAAATAAAACCAAAAACTTCAAAATACTACAAATAAAAAATGAGGACCAAAAATGGTAACCTCACAGTAGATACACCATAGAGCAGAAGGGTAAACCCAGAAAACTACCATTGGAAGAGGCCAAAAAACTAGAAAAAGTAAAAGGAAACAACCGTACGCCATAGGGACCATCCGTAGAAAAACTAGTTATTCAAGGATTGGGAGATAATCGTCATCATCATCATTCTTAGAGGCATCCTCCCCAGGGTTGACCATCTTATGATTATTCATATGGTTGATGATTTTCCCACTCTCACTAGAATCGATGTGGCCAGAGAGACAATATCATCCAAATCGATCACTGGGTCAATGTCATCAATGGGCTAAATAGGGAGTGCACCAGGGGATGTAGTAGCATTTGTCTTTTGCATTTTATGATTCAATAAGGAGAAGTCTAATGGAGTGGAATTCATAGAAGGGTAAACCATGATGTTTTTACCTTTTTCAATCGATGACTTCATGCAAGTTGAGCCCCTGGTAGGAGTAGAAATGCTAAAAGAAGAGCCCAACAACAATGTTTGTCTTCTCGCCTTTCCAAAAGAGCCTGCCTCAATGTCAATAGGCTGCCCATCAAGAACATTGTCCATAATAGCCTTAGGTGAGCTCGATATGGGCTCTATATTTTGATTCAACTCGAGACCCCTTGCTTCAATAACCCTTTACTCAAGATTCTCGTTTATGTAATTGAATATGATAAGGTGCAAACCCTGGTGCTTAGGATAGGTTGACTTCCCTTTATGAATGTTGTCAATCAAAATATCTATTGAACGTAATAGGTATTCTGGTATATTTATCAGCTTGACATCCTTCCATTAGTTGAGGAATGCCATGTGGAAAATTTGTAGCAGTGATGACGGATCATCAATCAGTAGGTACTAAATAACAAGAACCAGGACTCTATTCCATGGTGGTGGTAGATCCTCTTGGAAAAAGCAATTATCTTTTTTGGTGAGGAAATTTCCTTTATCTTTGAAAAACATTAGTTCACCCACCATGGAATTTTTTTCATGACGAATGATCTCACCATCCTTTGGAAGCCCAGTAATTTTGGCCAGGAGATTGATTGTAACAACGAACATAAGATCCCTAAGGGACACAGTTCCACTATCCCAAGTCTGGATGAAATCTCTCAATAATTCAAGGTCATGTCCCTAGAATTTATTCAAGAAATTTAAGATTCCATGTGACCCCAAAATTTCCTCCACCATCAGGTTAAGCTACAAGGAATCGGGCTCGATGAGTGTCATAAGCACCTTCTTCTTGTGGACAAAATCAAGAACAGAATCACCCCAAATCCCAAATTGAAACCACCCAACCCACTTATTCTGATAAAATTTGAATGACACCATTACAAAATTGGAATAGCTACCTGAAGCAGGGGAAAAATGGTGCACCTAAGAGTGATAAACAATATGCATCTATTGCTAATGATTGATGTGCATCAAAACGGAAGCATGCAAGTAAAAGTGGAAGATACACCAAATTGCAAGAAATGAAGTAAAGGAAGTTTCTTTCTCTAAATTCGATGGTTCAAAACCATGGTTACATAGATGTCCCCTTGAGGGCTCAATATCGATACAATTGTTTACAAAATGACAGGTGCCCAAAGGATCAAGTCCTTTCAAAGAAGCTCGTGTGCACTTCCAATGTTTTTCCTTGTACCCACAATTGAGGTGGGCAAACCTATGCTATCGCCACTTTGTTCTATGATCTTGTGCTCCTTACTTGTATGCTATAGAAACCTACACCTACACACAAGGAAATTATAATCATTAAATAGCAAGTGTGTATGGTGAAAATATGCAATCCCCATAGGCACTAAAATACTAGAAAACATGAATATGAAATATTCCTATATAAATCAACTCTAAATAATTTGAAATTATAGCGTTATATAAAATAGATGGTTTTGGAAATATATTACTAAAAACATAATCGAAATTGCATCCGATGGCATGGCGTAATCGTAGTAGACCTTCAAAGCCTAAAAAACCCAAAGCAAGCAATTTCTATCCCTAAACATATCCAAAATGCATGAAACTTGGATAGAATACATAAAATGACATTTCAAGACAACCCATGTGGTCATATTTTCAAAATCAATAACAATTTTAGGTGCATCTCTAGATGAGCTCTATAGACCTGCATAAGACCCTATAAAACACTAAAAATGTGATATCTTGCTCAATATAGCTTCAAAATGCATAAAATTTGGACAACATGCTCATATACTAATATAGAATCTAACTAAAAAATAATAGTAGAGAAATAATACATATATCAACCACCATCCTGGGGTGAGACAGCCACTAGTTTTGCACTTATTTTATCACCAATTCCTTTATGAATTAGTTAGGGACGTCCTAAATATGTTGTCATAAAATTTTATGGTAAAACTCACTCATATGGTTCAATTTTGGAATCAAATTGTACCTCCTATATCACTTGTAAACCTCCTTCGCTAGGTAGAGATTTCAAGGGAAAAGGGCACAAAATGATGAGGGGAAATATTGGCAGCACTCCTTTGCTATGTCTCAAAACTCCTCTCTCTCTATTGTGTGGAAAAATAATCCACTTTATAGCCAAAGGAGACCTTTGGGCAAGAATTCATGCGATGGCATGCAGGGAAAGAGGCACCATTTGGCCAAAAGGGTGGCATGCATTAGAGGGAGAAGAGAATCTCCCTATTTGGCCTCTTACATACAACATGTCATAAGGATGTTGCATCCTCTAACTTGCATGGTTGAATAGGCAGGGAAAATGGTAATTTTTGGGCACCATTTGTCCAAATTTGACTTTTTGGGAGTCAAACCTTATGGTCGTCCCACCCTAGGATGACTAGTTTACCATCGTCCTAGGGTGGGATGGCTACAAACTATGGTCATCCCGAGGTGGGATGATCATGCTTATATGGCCAAAAAGTTCCAAAAAGTGGGGTAGATCCTTATAATAATGGTTAGAACCATTAGCAAACCTTTGAGGGTTCTCCAAGGGGGTCATATGGTGTCAATTAACTATTTCTTTTGATTGCCTAATCGGATTGACTAGATTTTAGTGTCTATAGATACCCATTTTTTAGATACGTTGTGTGTAGCACAGCACTGAGAAAAAATAGATGACTAACATGTTGAATTATTAGGGTTATTCAGTAACCTAACCAACTTTAGATGCCCCAATCATGGAAAGAGCATACATTCTTGAATCCTTGCTTTTGACGAGCTAAGGAACTTGCTTCAAGTACAACCTTTCCAGTAAGGTTGGCTTGATCTTGGAAATTTTTCATTCATGAAGTAGGAGGCCTGGTTTTTCATGATTCTATAATTCCAAGTATTTGTTTAATTTGTGCTTGTTTTCTGACCCAAGTAGGAGCATGATTGTCTTTTTCAATGATTCATTGAATGAATGCAATTTGCATGATTGAGTGTGTGATTGTTGATTGTGATTATGAATGTGTTAAGTATGACTACCTCCTCAAGTGAAAAGTCAATGAGGGAATTACAAGTGATAAAATATATGAGTCTCTTGACACATATGACTTTGATAGGGTTTCCTCCAATTTGACTCGTTGAAAAAGGGAGCAATTTGAGAGGATTTTGATGATTTTGTTGATGTTGTATGGAATAAAGGAGCTGAAAACTTCATTCCCATGGGGTATTATGGCTAAAATGGCCTTATTAGGGTGTGTATTAAATGTTTTTTCCACTTCTATAGGATAAATTGAGATTCCTTGTGATCTTATGTGAAATTTGACCAAATTTGAGCTATTTTTGGTGGGTTTTGGACCATTTTTGGTGTATTTTAAGCTTTTTTTGTGTAATTTTTTTGTGGTCATCCTAGGGTGGAATATTGGCATGTTCTATGGCCATATTTAGGTGGTAAAATCAACCAAATAGCCTCTCCTCCCACCCCAGGATGGTCAATTCCCTAGGAGGGTTATTTAAGCCAAAAATGGGTCATTTGGGCTCATTTGTGCATTTGCAACTTTGTAGATTGAGAGGTGAGGAGGATAGGAAAGATTCTAAGTAGTGGATCTCTAATAAAATTTCCCTACAATAACCATGAGCCAGCGTGTAGACTCATCCAGTGATGGAGTCGATGCAAGGCGGGTTAGACTTGAATTTCTTACTGCATTATGCTAGTGTAAAAATGGAATTATTGCTTATTTTTGCTTTTTGATAGAGCACACTAAATTCTTGGTAATTAAACCTAATTAGGGATGCCCTGTAATGTTTTATGCTTGTTTTTGTGTTTTTGTGTGATTTTCTTGCTTTTTAGGGCTTTATTTTTTCATTATTTGCATGTTTTTGGTGTCCTAGAAGGCCAAATTTTACCCAATTTGGGGGTCGTCCCAGGGTGGGACGGCCAGCCTGAGCTGTTTAGGAGCCATCCTGGGGTGTGATGGTCATAGATTTGGGGGCCGTCTTGGGGTGGGACGGCCACAAACTGACCTAAAAAAAGGCCTTTTTTTGGTGTTTTTTTATTATTTTTGATGTATTTTGAATCTTATTTAGAGCTTGTTATTGACCGACTGGTCTCTACCAGGTGGTGAAGAGTTGGTGTTGCATTCTAAACCTCTTTGATACCATGAGAGACTTATTTACTGACATTTACTAGGAGTGTCTTGACATCATTGGCCTCAAGTAGGTGACACGGCTAGAGCCTGTGTTGGACGATCACGCTTACTTGATGATGCTTATTGACCTATGGGACCCATGCACCAACACCTTCCACCTATCAATGTGGGAGATGATGATGATACTGGAGGACATCTACCAGATATTACACATTCTAATATAGAGACATTTGATTGAGTCTACTCACTAGGATCAAAGAGATGCAATTATGGAGAGGTACTTTGGTAGGGCCGCGAAGGAGACGATAGGGGGCTCTTCCAACAGGGGTATACTAGTGGTGCATTGGTATGAGGCTAGGGTACCAGGTGCGAGGCACATGTTGTTGATGACACTGATCTCTAATATGCTTCTACCAGACACATCGAGTGTCAGGTTTCCCTGGAACCTTTTGGAGTTAATGTTTACTTTGGTAGGATGCAGTGTGGAGCAGCCACTAGTGATGGCATGGGGATGACACTACTAGCATAGTTGAATGATGAGTTATACAAGATCTTATCCTAAGGCTGGAAGGGCATGGGGTGTAGTTTTATATTGTAGGTTTGGGTATGGCAACATGATAGGCCATAGGGACTACCATGGATGACACTGGAAGAGTTGGAGGACCGAGATATTTTCTATGGGATCCTATGGTAGGGGGCCCAAAATATAGGACAAAGTCGATGTTGGATGGGTGATGTGGATCATTATACCCAGTATTTTTTAGGACTTAGAGTAGCTGACATATTTTGGAAACCCTACAAGGATTGCCCAGCATGGGTTGATGCTGAGGTGTAGCTTCATCAAGTGACACGAGGGAGATGGCCGGTTAGTCGACATGGGATAGAGTGGGAGTTTTTCCCATATGATCAGGTTATGCAGTAGTTCAGGCTACAGAAGGGGTTTCCCAGTGTGCCAGTGGTTTACTAGAACTACAAGGATGAGAGGACACTGAGGTAGCCAGTGGTGGAGGCAATTAGCAAGGATGCAGATCTTGTAGTAGTTATTCCAGATTTGGATGATGTCATGACTATGGAGGAGTATGAATCCTGGTGGGTGATGCACCAGTGGTGAGGATAGGGGACATTGGGGGGTGATGCAGTACGAGTTGTAGTGGAGGATCATCAAGAGGCTCTTGATGAGGACCAGGTCGAGGTAGGCAAGTGGCATGGGCATGGGCACATGGTAGATGAGTAGGTAGACCTTGTGGACTTAGGATATTGGGGTGACTTTGGGGATTATGAAACTAGGGATTAGGGGGTGCAGGCACAGTAAGTGGTACAGGGTGACACAAAGACTAAGTTGTAGGATGAGTTGATCAGGTTTAGGTAGGAGAGAGATATCCTTCGAACATAGGTATAGGATGCTCAAGAAGAGGTAGCAATTTAGCCAACATAGGTATAGGATGCTCAGGTAGAGATAGCAGCTTTACGGGTGCAGTTGCAATCTTAAAGCCCTAGGTAGGAGGGATCCAGTAGTAAGGATGTGTCTAGGCTACAAGAAGAGGTTACATGACTCTATTTCATAGTGGAGACATACCAGGTGTGGTATCAAGGGGGTGGACCTACACATATTATTTAGAGAACGAGGTGGTGCACCTTGGATGGCACTTATCAGATGATTTAGCTATGAGTGGATCACACCAGAGTCAACAAAGCAGGATAGGGTAGTCTTAAGGTAGGATGGAGGTACTTGGATCTGGACAGTGGGCTGATAGGGCAAGTGGTAGCATCCATGGGAGTTCACATCAAACTCTGGCTGTAGGTGGGAGTGTGAGTCATAGCACTGGTTCTGTGCGACTCGAGTGATTGAGGCTCTTGTGACTCTTTTTGGATTTTTGGATGTGTAGCAATGGGAAGTCTGGGGACTCACTTTATTATAGCCTATGTGCATACATATACACATATATATGAGCTTTTATGTTGTTTATCATCATGTATTTACTGCTTTATGAGATGTATGCAATGTGTTTATTTATTTTATGATATGATGATGGATGTCTATCATGGATGCATATGTTGTGATTTGATTTGATGTGATGATATGAAGATTTGAATGATGAGATGGATGATGTATTGATATAGATGATGAAATGTATATTATATGACACACTATGTTAGCACCATAGACTGTATAAAATTCATCAATTCATGTGTAATGTTGTCATGAGACTATGTAATGGATTTGTGAATAATGTAAACTAACATGTATGTGATAAAATGGAATGACTGATAGGATGTTATAGGATGTCTGTGAGGTTTTCGGGGGACTCAAACACTCTATTCAACTAGTCAAAAATTATATACTAACCATGCAAGACTTTTGACAAGGTATGAATCTGCTAGGATGACCAAGATACTCAATATCCTTGTGTGTGCAAGTGAGTTCATTTTATGATAAGCATAAGATTACCCCAGTGCCAAATGGGATTAACATAGCCCATTTGTACTGAAAATCACCCTATGAGTAGCACGATCCCAGGTTTTGTACTTAGTTGTATTAGACTACTAGGTAGTATAGGCTACCAAAATATAGCTCATCCACATGCAAACATTGGTCGACACACACACAAAAGCTAATGTGACAGACATATCATCATGAGTAAGGATACCACCATTGCCAAGTCAGATTGATGCCATCAAACTTGTAATGAGGATGGCCTAATGGTTTGTAAAATGATAAGAATTCTAGGGATTCAAGTTCAATACTCTCTTTTTTTCTTTTATTTGAATTCAGGGATGTTTGCTCATACTTAGTGATGATAATCACTATTTATTTTGTATTTTATTTTCTCTGAGCAAGGGATTTGGGGAGTGGTGATAACTATTGTTTATTTTACTTTTGATTTTTTCTTTTGGGGGGATTTTTATTTTGATAGTGGTGAAAACCACTGTTTATTTTATGGAATTGGGTAAGGAGGAGCTTTTCCTTTTGCCAATTCTTAGCATTCTTGAACCATCCACACAAGGGGATAAATAGGATAACCTTTTCGCTTAAGGTAACCTAGACCACTTTGTAGGTTTCATATTTCCTTGTGCAAAACTTGGATTTAATGTGAAATATGTGTTGGGATTTTGAAATATACAAGGTACAATCTAAGCAAGACTCTACCTCCTAATAATCATGATAGCTTTCTACAAAAACTCAAAAGAAAATTGGAGATGGTTGAGTGACCAGAAATCCTAATGACATTCTATAACAAATGGCTAGATGAAGGGAATGGAAACAAATATAAAAAGTGGGAAATTTAAGTGGAGATGATAAGTGAAATACGAAATATGTGAATGACAACTTGAACAACATATATTTTGAGTGATGACTAATGTACAGTCATAGTGCTAGACATGTATGGGAAACTCTAAAATATAAAGTGCAATTATGAGTATGCCTAATGCAATTGATTGTATAATACAATGGTATGCAATATTATGAAATGAATGTTTTTGTATTTTGATATTTTGATGATATTTTTGAATTTTTGATTGATATATGCATGTACATGTGACCAATGGGCTTATGGGGGGCCATTGGGGCATTTGGCGTGACCTAGATGGTCATAGACCACCTAGGGGCATTTTGGGTTGACCAAGCGGGTTGTAGACACTCTTGGAGTATTTTGGGGTGACCTAGACGGTCATAGATCACCTAGGAGCATTTTGGGTTGACCAAGTGGGTTGTAGATACCCTTGGAGCATTTTGGAATGACCAAGATGGTCATAGACCACCTAGGAGTATTTTGGGTTGACCAAGTAGTATGTAGATACCCTTGGAGCATTTTGGGATGACCTAGATGATCATAGATTGCCTACGAGCATTTAGGGTTGACCAAGCGGATTGTAGACATCCTTGGAGCATTTTAGGGTGACCTAGATGGTCATAAACCACCTAGGAGCATTTTTGGGTTAACCAAGCGGTATGTAGACATCCTTGGAGCATTTTGGGGTGACCTAGAATGTCATAGACTACATAGGAGTGTTTTGGGTTGACCAAGCAGTATGTAGACACCCTTGGAGCATTTTGGGATGACCTAAATGGTCATAGATCACCTAGGAGCATTTTGGGTTGACCAAGTGGTATGTAGACATCCTTGGAGTATTTTGGAGTGACCTAGATGATCATAGACCACCGAGGGATGTTTTGGATTGATCAAGCAGTATGTAGATACCCTTAGAGAATTTTTGGATGACCTAGATGGTCATAGACCACCTAGGGGTGTTTTGTATTGACCAAGCAGTATGTAGATACCCTTGGAGCATTTTGGGGTGACCTATATGGTCATAGACCACCTAGGAGGATTTTGGATTGACCAAGCAGCATGTAGACACCCTTGGAGCATTTTGGGGTGACCCAGATGGTCATACACCACCTAGGAGCATTTTAGGTTGACCAAGTGGTATGTAGACACAATTGGAGCATTTTTCGGTGACCTAGATGGTCATAGACTACCTAGGAGCATTTTGGATTGACCAAGCTAGTTGTAGACACCCTTGGAGAATTTTGGGGTGATCTAGACGGTCATAGACCACTGAGGGGTGTTTTAAATTGACAAAGTGGTATGTAGATACCCTTGGAGCATTTTGGGATGGCCTAGATGGTCATAGACCACCTAGGAGCATTTTGGGTTGACCAAGTGGTTTTTAGACACCCTTGGAGCATTTTTGGGTGACCTAGACAGTCATAGACCACCTAGGAGCTGTGAAAGGTGAGCAAATTCGATGCAAAGGTAAATATGCATTAACCATTAACTTGAAATTAGGTTACAATTGATTTAAATAAACACAAAATAACCATACTAGAGAAAAGGGGGGAATAGGAGAAGATAAGGGAAGGGAGAAGAAATTAAATTAAAACTCTCTTGTCGTCGAAATATGCTGCCGTCCAACTGCCGTCTAGGTAAGGTAAAAGGTAAGTAAACTTACCCAAGGTAAAATACTCTTTTTAACCTTTTACCAATGGTAATTTTCCAACATTCTCCCCCTTAAAGTTGAGAGGACTCGACTATACGAGTCTCTCAGCTTTATAAATTGAGCTTTAGCCATGCCTTTGGTGAAGATGTCCGCTAGATTATCCAAAGTGCTACGAGTATTGAAGCTCAACTATCTACTGTTCCACCATATCTCTTATGAAGTGATACTTCATATCAAAATGTTTTGACCTTTTGTGGTGGATCGGATTATATGCAAACTGTATGGCACTAATATTATCACAATTCAGTTTGGTTGGACCAATTTGTTTTTTTCCAATCTCTTTAAGGATTTTCCTCAACAAGAGGATTTGAGTACTAGCATGGGTAATGGCTATATACTCAGCTTCTGTAAATGATAATGCTACAACATATTGCTTCTTGGAACTCCAAGTTATTAGTCCTGAACCTAGACTAAAACAGCTTCCCTGATGTAGATTTTTTGTCATCTATATTACTGCCCCAATCGTTGTCACTATAACCAACTAACTTCACAGAGTTAGACTTGTGGTAATGGATTCCAAAATCCAATGTACCTTTTACATATCGTAAAATTCATTTGGTTGCTTGAAGATGCAGCTCGGATGGGCATGCCATAAACCTTGATACTAGAGAAACAACATACTGTATATCTAGCCTAGTGTTGGTGAGAAACATTAAACTCCCAACCATGCTTCTGAAATTGGTCATGTCAACTTTTGGTGCTCCATCATCTTTGCTTAGCTGGATTCCATGTCCTGTTGGTGTTGCAACTGATTTGCACTGCTGCATAGCAAATTTCTTGATCATGTCATGAGCATATTTTTGTTGACATATGAATATCCCATTCTTTGATTGATGTACTTCCATTCCTAGGAAGTATCTCATTAATCCGAGATCCTTCATCTCAAACCGATTCATCATGGAGTTTTTGAACTCCATATTCATTTTATTATTACTACCCATAAATATTAGATCATCCACATATAAACAAACCATGAGGATATCTACTCCATTCTTCAGGTAGTATAGAGTTGGTTCACTCTTGCTTTTTATGAAACCATACTTGCTAAAATAGCCGTCAATTCATGAGTACCATGCTCGTGGTGCTTGCTTGAGGCCATAAAGTGCTTTTTTCAATTTATAAACAAGGTTCTCTTTTCCTTGTTCTTGGAAACCTTGATGTTGTTGAACATACACCTCTTATGTCAGGTATCCATTTAAAAATGCACTTTTCACATCCATGTGTTGAATGTTCCATCCTTTATGGGCTGCCAAGGAAAGAACAGTTCTAATTGTTTCTTGTCGAGCAACTGGAGCAAAGGTTTCCTCATAATCTATTCCATGTTTCTGAGTAAAACCCTTAGCTACTAATCTTGCCTTGTGCCTTCCAATGCTTCCAATAGCATTGAATTTGGTCTTATAGACCCATTTACATCCAACACATTTTTTTCCCTTGGGAAGCTTCACAAGCTCCCAAGTATCATTCTTTTTAATTGAGGATATTTCCTCTTCCATGGCATCTTGTCATATACTTTCAGTACATGCTTTTTCATAGCTAGATGGTTCTAGATGTGCAGCAGCCAACAAAGCTTAATTGACTACATCACCCCTTGGTTCATGAGACTCATCATCTCCTGACATTTGAATATTTTCAAGTCTTGACAAAATGTCATCCATCTCACTAGTTTGACTCCTAGTGTATCTTTGTTGGAAATTCCTATCCAACATTTGAGAAGACGGATGACTCTGTAGTATGCGCTTTCCTCTATTTGTCTCTTTCCTTTGAGAAACTGGATCAATATCCATCAAACTTGGAGCACTTACAGATCTCTGAAATCATTTTAGAGAGTTTGGGGGTGCCAACAAATGAGTCCCTCTTGGACTTGGTGTACCACTTGATGTACTTGATGAAGATTCCTGATGTGGACTTTGTGGAGGGGAAGTATTTCCACTACTTTTCTTGGGGTGTACAAATGTGGAACTTTCTGAATTAGATTCTATATCAACAAATTTTTTATGACCCCATTCTCCCCCTTCATCAAAAATTACATCCCTGGAGATAATTATTTTATGTGTCTTGGGATTGTACAATCTATACCCTTTGGTCGATTCACAATACCCTACAAAAATACATGCTTGAATCTTGGGATCAATCTTCTTTCTCTTCTCCTCAGGAATGTGTGCATAAGCTAAAGAACCAAATACTAAAAAATGTTTGACATTTTGTTTCTTACCGTACCATCCTTCATAAGGAGTGATACCATCTAAACTAGAATTCAAACTTCTATTTAGAATATATGCACTAGTTCTCACTACATCTGCCCAATAGTTGTATGTTAGATGCTTTGTTTGAAGCATCATTCGTGCCATTTCAACAAGGGTGCGGTTCTTTCTCTCGGCCACACCGTTCTACTATGGGGTATAGGCAGTGGTGAACTACCTTTTTATCTCATTTTGCTTACAATAATTTAAAAATTCATTTGAGGAATACTCTCCTCCTCTATCAGTGCGAAGACATTTGACATAGTAGTCACATTGCTTTTCTACATTATTTTTGAAGTCTATGGAGCAATCAAATGCTTCATCTTTGTGTTTCAGAAAATAGATCCAGCACATTCTAGAATAATCATCTATGAATGTTAGAAAATAAGAATTGTTTCCAAGGCTTTTTGTTTGCATTGGACCATAAATGTCTGAATGTACTAGCTGAAGAGGATAGCTTGCTCTCCATGCTTGGCCTCTTGGAAACTTCATTCTGGAGTGCTTTCCCAAAGCACATGCTTTGCATACCTTCTTATGTTCTTGAATTTTTGGTAGTCCTGTCACCATAGCTTGTGATGTTAACATTTTCAAGCTAGCGGAATTGAGGTGACCATATCTCAAGTGCCACAATACACTTGGATTTGTAACAGACAATGTTTGCAAGTTGAGCTCCCCCCGGCTCACCAAATTTTAGAGGGAATAACCTATTCTTTGTCATAGGTACTTCCGTGATGACTCGTTACAATTGTTTTTATCAAGGATTGTACATTTTCTTTCATCAAAAACTAATTTGTAATGCTTGTCCATCATTTGGCCAACACTTAACAAATTGTGTTGTAGCTGTGGAGTATAGTATATGTCATTCACCCTTTTAAGGCCTTCTTTTGTTGGAACTTCCATAGCTCCAATGCCTTCAACTTGCAAATATTTATTATCCCCTAACTTAACATGGGATTTGTAATTTGAATCTAATGTAGCAAAGAGATTTTCTTTGCCACTCATGTGGTTGGAGCAACCAGTATCCAAAATCCATGTATCTTTAAGATTTTGATCTGACTGTCCATAAGAGAGAAAAATATTTGATGGACCTTCTTCTTCTCCATAGAATGAGCCATATTGACTGCTTTGATCTTTTGAAGTCTTTGACCAGCATTCACGAGAAAAGTGTCCTTGTTCCCACAATTGAAACAAGTTGTTTTAGTCTTGTTACTTCCTCGTCCTTGATTTCCATGGCCTGCATTGCCGCTTTGGTTCTGATTGGCTCCTCTGTTTTGATTTCCACCTCTATTTTGATTTCCTCCTTTGTAGGAGTTGCTTTGGCCTCTGCCTCTTTGTTGTTGTCCTCTGCCTTGGCCTCTTCCTTGTCCTCGTCTTGCAGCTTCGTTCGAAGTGAAGGCTTTATCATCACCTCCATAGCTTTTTGAAGGTGCTCCTTGAAGTCTCTCTTCATGTGATGTTAATGATCCAATCAAATTATCAAATGTAAGAGTAGAAAGGTCTTTTGATTCTTCAATTATGATGGCAATGTGATTCCACTTAGGAATAAGTGTTCTCAACACTTTCTTCACAATTGTTTCAACTTTTGTGTCATCACCTAAAGTTTGCATCATATCAACTACTGCTTTGACTCGTATACGTAGTCACCGACTCTTTCATTTTCCTTCATTCCGAGATTTTCAAAATCTCTTTTTAAGGTCTGAAGCCTGACTTGCTTCACTTTATCACTTCCTTGGAATCCTTCTTTCAAGGCATTCCATGCATCCGTGGTAGTTAAGTAAGATGCAATTCTAGGAAAGATACTTGGATCTAATACCGCTTGAAGATGGTATAAGGCAAAAGAGTTATTTTTCTGTGCATCTTTGAAGATCTTCTTTTCGGTTGCACTCAAAGTAGTCCAATCTGTTGGAGCAGTGTAACCATCTTCAATAATATCCCATAGTCCTTTTCCTATGAGTAATGTCCTCATTTTGATGGACCAATACTCATAATTATCCCCACTAAATTCGAGGATTGGTAGATTGTTATTTGATCCCATTACAATCTACTAAAACAAGAAACCTTTCTTATATAGTCTTAAAAAATAATTTACAAACTATCAAGCCTTGCTTGATTTACAATCATAAACAACTCACTCTTGTTGTTGTGATTCAGCAATTACAAAATTGTCAGCGACTTGTTCGTCGTCGTCACTGATCAATATAATTTTAGGAGAAGGAGGTTGTAGGATTTCAACCGAATTACAATAATGAGTATATTCAGATCCTTGTGGAGCAATCTCCACTGTGTTGGATTGTTCAAATCTACTCCCAAAGGAGTTATCTTCTGAATCTGCTTCGTATCCTAGATCAGGATTTCTCTGTTGTGCAATAACCGCGTTTTGCAACTATGAAAAGACTAAATTTATGCCTAGTGTTCTCACGTGCTCATCAAAGCTTTCAGCGTTTGTTCTCAGTAACAAACTACAAAGTTCTTGGTAACATCCTTCCGATCTTATCATTTAAGAAAATTTCCCAAAAACAACTATTTCCTCTTAGGAAATTTCAATCATCAACTCAAATGATAAATAAAACCTTTCAAAAATTTTAAATTACCTTAAATTTTTTTAAAGAAATTTTCTTTAAAAAAACTTTTGACCTCGTCGAGGTTTGACCGTGCGACCTCGCGGGCATCAAGGCAAAGGGTAGCCGTTGTGCTACCAGGCAGATCCAGGATTACTAGCTGGCTTACTGCCTTTATTGCGTTCACGTCAAATGTGAAGCAATGTTTTGGCTTTGCGCTTCGGCACGAAGCAAATTTTTTCATTTGGGACTTAATAGTCCCACATCGTCGATGTAGCGATGTTGATGCTCTTTAAAAAGATAAAAGCACTATATGTGCTTTGATTTCCTGTGGGCAGTCCATAGGCTACATGATCCTTTTGCCATGTACCGCATGTAGGTTGCCTCGGGCCACGTGTAGGTGGCCTCTCCAACGAACCACCTCAGGTCATGTTCCACCCTCTCCAACGTGCTGCCTCATCAACGAATCGCCTCAGGGCACATGTCTGCCTGTGCCTGTCACATCCAGCTCCACCAGCGCCTTGAGAATCATGTTGATCTGCTCCTGTAGGCCTATCACATACAGCTCCACCAGCACCTTAGGAATCACATCGATCTGCTCCTGTGGGTCACCTCAGGATATGTGTTGTCACCTCAAACTATGGGCCCCATCGCCTCGAGATTCGGGCTAGTCTCGGCTCTCGACTCTGATACCAAATGTGAAAGGTGAGAAAATTTGATGCAAAGGTAAATATGCATTAACCATTAACTTGAAATTAGGTTACAATTGATTTAAATAAACACAAAATAACCATACTAGAGAAAAGGGGGGAATAGGAGAAGATAAGAGAAGGGAGAAGAAATTAAATTAAAACTCTCTTGCCACCCAAAGATGCTACCGTCCAACTACCGTCCAGGTAAGGTAAAAGGTAAGTAAACTTACCCAAGGTAAAATACTCTTTTTAACCTTTTACCAATGGTAATTTTCCAACAAGAGCATTTTGGGTTGACCAAGCAGATTTTAGACACCCTTGGAGCATTTTAGGGTGGCCTAGATGGTCATAGACCTCCTATGAGTGTTTTGGGTTGTCCAAGTGGGTTGTAGACACCCTTGGAGTATTTTGGGGTGACCTAGAAGTCATAGACTACCTAGGAGCATTTTGGGTTGACCAAGCAGGTTGTAGACACCCTTGGAGAATTTTGGGGTGACCTAGACGGTCATAGACCACCTAGGAGTGTTTTGGGTTGACCAAGTGGTATGTAGACACCCTTGGATCATTTTGGGGTGACCTAGAAGGTCATAGATAGCCTAGGAGCATTTTGGGTTGACCAAGAGGTATGTAGACACCCTTGGAGAATTTTGGGGTGGGCCACAACACTCTAGGCATGAAAAGGCCAAAAATGAAGGATGTTCAAGGTTTCAATATCTTTGAGTCCTTCAAGGGAGGTTAGGCAATAAGTTTTGAGTTCGATCTAACTAATGATGATAAAGAGACATAACCAGTTTATTGTAAACTTATCCCGTATATGGGGCAAAAGATTAGAATTTTGTTGGTTTTCCTTCAAAATGAGGTCATCTACCTAAAAGTATCTAATATGGACTTTCATATTATAGGCTTTCTTTAATCACTCTTGATAAACATGTAGGTGCTCAAGAGCAGTAACACTGTATTCAGCAAGTAGCGTGAGCTGATCTAGGCAAGCCTGCCATGCGGTGTCATCATCGATGAACTTTTGCATGGATATGTACAATGATGGGATTTCCAGCTCTAGAGGCATGACTGCCTCGGTACCATACACTAGAAAAAATAGAGTCACCCCATTGGGCATCCAAATGCTAGTGCGATAGGCCCATAGAGCAAGGGGCATTTGTGTGTGCCAATTGGTGTGATTTTCTTTAACTATTTTCTGTAGAATGGCAATCAATATTTTGTTTGATGCCTCTGCTTGCCCATTTTCTTGCGGATAATAGGGCATCAAAAAGTTGTGTTGAATATTATACTTTGCTATCAAAGCATGCACATATTTATTCTTGAACGATGTCCCATTATTAGAAATGATCTTGGATGGAATACCAAAATGACAAATGATATTATGCAATATGAACTCTACTATGCGGGGTCCTGTTGTAGTGGTAAGGGGAATTGCTTCCACCAATTTTGTAAAATACTTGGTAGCCATAATGATAAATGTGTGATGGCCCAAGGAGATGGGTGAGATTTTCACAATTAAATTCAACCCCCATTGCAAGAATGACCAAGTTGATTGGATCAGTTGTAAGACCTAAGAAGGTACGTGTATCAAGTTAGCATGGTGTTGACACTTTATGCACTTATTAACATATGTGCAAAAATATTGCTCTAAAGTTGACCAATAATGGCCCATGTGAAGAATGTGATTAGTAATGTCCATGCCACTAAAATGGCCATCACACGTACCATCATGTGCTTGGGCCATTGCCCAAACTAACTCTTGATGCTCTAAGTAGTGAATGAGGATACCTTCATAGCCCCAATGATACAAAATGTCTCTAAGTAAGACATATTTTTTTGCCTTCCATTTAAATTTCCTTTTGGCAGCATGTGATAACCAAGGAGGGATAGTACCAAGCTTCAGGTACTCTTTGATTTGGCTATACCAGTCTTGTTGTGAGGAATTCTTGATTATATGAATTGCTTGTCCCTATTGAATTTCATCTCGAGCGAATGCTAATTTGGAAAGAAATTGTAAGAATAGTATTGTACTACTATCAAAAGGTTTGAGGGAACAAAGTCCCCTAAGCGGCATGATTCAAGCACTCGTGAATGTGCAAGAATCTCTTTGGATGAGGTTCAATATAAATCAAGTGGACCTCTTACATGGCTTGAGTGCTCTCACACTCAACCGTAGATTGTAATACAATTTTAACCTGAATGGTTGTCATATCATCAATAGGGTTCTACAGGATCAAGGACCCTAGGGAGGCCATTGTATCTACAAAATGATTAGATGATCGAGGGAGTGCCTTGATGTCATACCATTTTAACTTTACCATGAGTTTATCCACAAGGGATTTATAGGCTTATAGAACTAGGCACTTGCATTGGAAAATCCCTTTAACCTAGATTACGATGAGCAAGGAGTCACCAAAAATTTTGAGCTTGGTTATTCTCATGGTGACAACCTTTTGGATACCTATAGGCAAGGCTTTGTACTCGGTATTGTTGTTGGTGCATAGGAAATTGAGTTTAAAATATAGGGGTATGGGAGCCCCTTGAGGTGTGAAAAACATGATCCCTATGCAACCCCCTTGCTTGCACTTGGAGCCATCAAATAATAGAGTCATATCACCCTGTGACTTAGGCTCGTCAAAATTAGGTGATTCTGATATTTGGGGTGACCTAGACGGTCATAGACCACCTAGGAGTATTTTGGGTTGACCAAGTAGTATGTAGACATCCTTGGAGCATTTTGGGGTGACCTAGATGGTCATAGACTACCTAGGAGCATTTTTGGTTGACCAAGCGGGTTGTAGATACCCTTAGAGCATTTTGGGGTGACCTAGCTAGTCATAGACCACCTAGGAGCATTTTGGATTGACCAAGTGATATGTAGACATCCTTGGAGCATTTTGGAGTGACCTATATGGTCATAGACCACCTAGGAGCATTTTGGATTGATCAAGCATGTTGTAGACATCCTTGGAGCATTTTGGGGTGACCTAGATGGTAATAGACCACCTAGGAGTGTTTTGGGTTGACCAAGCAATTTGTAGACACCCTTGGAGCATTTTGGGGTGACCTAGAAGTCATAGACTACCTAGGAGCATTTTGGGTTGACCAAGCAGGTTGTAGACACCCTTGGAGAATTTTGGTGTGACCTAGATGGTCATAGACCGCCTAGGAATATTTTGGGTTTACCAAGTGGTATGTAGACACCCTTTGAGCATTTTGGGGTGACCTAGACGGTCATAGACCACCTAGGAGTGTTTTGGGTTGACCAAGCGGTATATAGACACCCTTGGAGCATTTTGGGGTTGGCCACAATACTTTAGGTATGGAAAGGCCACAAATGAAGGATGTTCAAGGCTTTAGGATCTTTGAGTCCTTCAAGGGAGGTTAGGCAATAATTTTGGGGTTCGATCTGACTAGTGATGATAAAGGGACCTAACCAGTTTATCGTAAACTTATCTCGTAGATGGGGCAACAGATTAGAATTTTGTTGGTTCTCTTTCAAAATGAGGCCATCAACCTAAAAGTATCTAAGATGGACTTTCATATTATAGGCTCTCTTAAGTCACTCTTGATAAACGTGTAGGTGCTCAAGAGCATTAACACGGTATTCATCAAGCAGTGTGAGCTAATCTAGGTAAGCCTACCACACGGTGTAATAATCGATGAACTCCTACATGGATATGCATAGAGATGGGATTTCCAGATCTAGAGGCATGACTACCTTGGTGCCATACACTAGCAAAAATAGAGTTACCCTAGTGGGCATTTGAATGCTAGTATGATAGGCCCATAGAGCAAGGGGTATTTGCATGTGCCAATTGGTGTGATTTTATTTAACTATTTTTTGCAGAATGGTAATCAATATTTTGTTTAATGCCTCTACTTGCCCATTTGATTGCAGATAATAGGGCATCAAAATGTTGTGCCGGATATTATACTTTTCTAACAAAGCATGCACATTTTTTTTCTTGAACGATGTCCCATTATCAAAAATGATCTTGTATGGAATACCAAAACATGCAATATGAACTCTGCTATGCGAGGTCCTGTTGTAGTGGTAAGGGGAATTGCTTCCACCCATTTTGTAAAATACTCGATAGCCATAATGATAAATGTGTGATGGCCCAAGGAAGTGGGTTAGATTTTCTTGATTAAATTCAACCCCCATTGCAAGAATGACCAAGTTTATTGGATCAGTTGTAAGGCCTAAGAAGGTACGTGTATCAAGTTAGCATAGTGTTAATACTTTATGCACTTCTTCATATATGTGCAAAAATCTTGCTCTAAATTTGGCCAATAATGGCCCATGTGAAGAATGTGCTTAGCAATGGCCATGCCACTGAAATGGCCACCGCACGTACCGTCGTGTGCTTGGGCCATTGCCCAAACTAACTCTTGATGCTCTAAGTAGTGAAGGAGGATACCTTCATAGCCCCAATGATACAAAATGTCTTTGAGCAAGACATATTTTTCTGCCTTTCGTTTAAATGTCCTTTTGGCAGTATATGATAACCAAGGAGGGATAGTACCAAGCTTCAGGTACTCTTTGATTTGGGTAGACCAGTATTGTTGTGAGGAAGTCTCGATTACATGAATTGCTTGTCCCTCTTGAAGTTCATCCCAAGCGAATTCTAACTAGGAAAGAACTTGTAAGAATAGTATTTTACTACTATCAAAAGAGGTTTGAGGGAACAAAGTCCCCCAAGTGGCATGATTCAAGTGCTCATGAATGTGCAAGAATCTCTTTGGATGAGGTTCAATCTAAATCAAGTGGACATCTTGTGTGGCTTGAGTGCTCTCATGCTCAACCACAGATTGCAATAGCATTTTGATCTGAATGGTTATCATATCATCAATAGGGTTCTACGGGATCAAGGACCCTAGGGAGGCCATTGTATCTACAAAATTATTAGATGATCGAGGGAGTGCCTTGATGTCATACCATTTGAACTTTACCATGATTTTATCCACAAGGTATTGATAGGCTTATAGAACTGGGCACCTACATTGGAAAATCCCTTTGACCTAGATTACGATGAGCAAGGAGTCACCAAAAATGTTGAGCTTGGTTATTCTCATGGTGACAACCTTTTGGAGACCTATATGCAAGGCTTTGTACTCAGCATTGTTTTTGGTGCATAGGAAATTGAGTTTAAAATATAGGGGTATGGGAGCCCCTTGAGGTGTGAAAAACATGATCCTTATGCCACCCCCTTGCTTGCACTTGGAGCCATCGAAGAAAAGAGTTATATCATCTTGTGACTTAGGCTTGACAAAATCAGGTGATTCTAATATTTGGGGTGACCTAGATGGTCATAGACCACCTAGCAATGTTTTGGGTTGACCAAGCGGTATGTAGACACCCTTGGAGCATTTTGGGGTGACCTAGATGGTCATAGACTACCTAGGAGCATTTTGGGTTGACCAAGCGGGTTGTAGACAACCTTGGAGCATTTTGGGGTGACCTAGATGGTCATAGACCACCTAGGAGCATTTTGGGTTGACCAAGTGGTATGTAGACACCCTTGGAGCATTTTGGGGTGACCTAGATGATCATAGACAACCTAGGAGCATTTTGGGTTGACCAAGCAGGTTGTAGACACCCTTAGAGCATTTTGGGGTGACCTAGATGGTCATAGACCGCCTAGGAGTGTTTTGGGTTGACCAAGTGGGTTGTAGACACCCTTGGAGCATTTTGGGGTGACCTAGAAGTCATAGATTACCTAGGAGCTTTTTGGGTTGACCAAGTAGGTTGTAGACACCCTTGGAGCATTTTGGGGTGACGTAGACTGTTATAGACCACCTAGGAGTGTTTTGGGTTGACCACATGGTATGTAGACACCCTTGGAGCATTTTGGGGTGACCTAGATGGTCATAGACCACCTAGGAGTATTTTGGGTTGACCAAGAGGTATGTAGACACCCTTGGAGCATTTTGGGGTGGGCCACAGCACTCTAGGCATGGAAAGGCCACAAATGAAGGATGTTCAAGGGTTCAGGATCTTTGATTCCTTCAAGGGATGTTAGGCAATAAGTTTTGGGTTCGATCTGACTAGTTATGATAAAGGGACCTAACTAATTTACAGTATACTTATCTCGTAGATGGAGCAGCAGATTAGAATTTTTTTGGTTCTCTTTCAAAATTAGGTCATCAACCTGAAAGTCTCTAAGATGGACTTTCATATTATAGGCTCTCTTAAGTCACTCTTGATAAATGCATAGGTGCTCAAGAGCATTAACACAACATTCATCAAGCAGCATGAGCTAATCTAGGCAAGCCTGCTACGTGGTGTCATCATCGATGAAATCCTACATGGATATGCACAACGATGGGATTTCCCTCACTAGAGGTATGACTGCCTCGGTGCCATATAGTAGCGAAAACAAAGTTACTCGAGTGGGCATCCGAATGCTAGTGCGATAGGCCCATAGAGCAAGGGGCATTTGTGTGTGCCAATTGGTGTGATTTTCTTTAACTATTTTCTATAGAATGGCAATCAATATTTTGTTTGATGCCTCTGCTTTCCCATTTTCTTACGGATAATAGGGCATCAAAAAGTTGTGCTGAATATTATACTTTGCTATCAAAGCATGCACATATTTTTTCTTGAATGATGTCCCATTATCGAAAATGATCTTGGATGGAATACCAAAATGACAAATGATATTATGCAATATGAACTCTTCTATGTGGGGTCCTGTCGTAGTGGTAAGGGGAATTGCTTCCACCCATTTTGTAAAATACTCGATAGCCATAATGATAAATGTGTGACGGCCCAAGAAGGTGGGTGAGATTTTCTCAATTAAATTCAACCCCCATTGCAAGAATGACCAAGTTGATTGGATTAGTTGTAAGGTCTGAGAAGGTACATGTATCAAGTTAGCATGGTGTTGACACTTTATGCACTTCTTAACATATGTGCAAAAATATTGCTCTAAAGTTGGCCAACAATGGCCCATGCGAAGAATGCACTTAGCGATGGCCATGCCACTAAAATGGCCACCGCACGTACCGTCGTGTGCTTGGGCCATTGGCCAAACTGACTCTTGATTCTCTAATTAGTGAAGGAGGATACCTTCGTAGTCCCAATGATACAAAATGTCTTCGAGCAAGACATTTTTTTGCCTTTCGTTTAAATGTCCTTTTGGTAGCATGTGATAACCAAGGAGGGATAGTACCAAGCTTCAGGTATTCTTTAATTTGGGTAGACCAGTCTTGTTGTGAGGAAGTCTCGATTACATGAATTGCTTGTCCCTCTTGAAGTTCATCCTGAGTGAATGCTAATTGGGAAAGAACTTGTAAGAATAGTATTGTACTGCTATCAAAAGGGGTTTGAGGGAACAAAGTCCCCCAAGTGGCATGATTCAAGCGCTCGTGAATGTGTGAGAATCTCTTTGGATGAGGTTTAATCTAAATCAAGTGGACATATTGCATGGCTTGAGTGCTATCATGCTCAACCGTAGATTGCAACAAAATTTTGACCTGAATGGTTGTCATATCATCAGTAGGGTTCTACAAGATTGAGGACCCTAGGGAGGCCATTGTATCTACAAAATGATTAGATGATCGAGGGAGTGCCTTGATGTCATACCATTTGAACTTTACCATAAGTTTATCCATAAGGGATTTATAGGCTTACAGAACTGGGCACTTGCATTGGAAAATCCCTTTGACCTAGATTACAATGAGCAAGGAGTCACCAAAAATGTTGAGCTTGGTTATTCTCATGGTGACAACCTTTTTGAGACCTATAGGCAAGGCTTTGTACTTGTCATTGTTGTTGGTGCACGGGAAATTGAGTTTGAAAATAGGGGTATGGGACCCCCTTGAGGTGTGAAAAATATGATCCCTATGCCATCCCCTTGCTCGCACTTGGAGCCATAGAAGAACAAATTCATATTGGCTTGTGACTCAGGCACGTCAAAATTAGGTGATTCTGATATTTGGGGCGACCTAGATGGTCATAGACCACCTAGGAGTGTTTTGGATTGACCAAGTAGTATGTAGACACCCTTGGAGATTTTTGGGTTGACCTAGAGGGTCATAGACTACCTAGCAGTTTTTTGGGTTGACCAAGCGGGTTTTAGACACCCTTGGAGCATTTTGGGGTGACCTAGATGGTCATAGACCACCTAGGAGCATTTTGGGTTGACCACGTGGTATGTAGACACCCTTGGAGAATTTTTGGGTGACCAAGATGGTCATAGACCACCTAGGAGCATTTTGGGTTGACCAAGTAGGTTGTAGACACCCTTGGATCATTTTGGGGTGACCTAGATGATCATAGACCGCCTAGGAGTGTTTTGGGTTGACCAAGCGGGTTGTAGACACCCTTGGAGAATTTTGGGGTGACCTAGAAGTCATAGACTACCTAGGAGCATTTTGGATTGACCAAGTAGGTTGTAGACACCCTTGGAGCATTTTGGGGTGACCTAGATGATCATAGACCACCTAGGAGTGTTTTGGGTTGACCAAGTGGTATGTAGACACCCTTGGAGCATTTTTGGGTGACCTATATGGTCATAGATCGCCTAGGAGAATTTTGGGTTGACCAAGCAATATGTAGACACCCTTGGAGCATTTTGGGGTGTGCCACATCACTCTAGGCATGGAAAGGCTACAAATGAAGGATGTTCAAGGTTTTAGGATCTTTGAGTTCTTCAAGGGATGTTAGGCAATAAGTTTCAGGTTCGATCTGACCAGTGATGATAAAGGAACCTAACCAGTTTACCATAAACTTATCCCATAGATGGGCAGCAGATTAGAATTTTGTTGGTTCTATTTCAAAATGAGGTCATCAACCTGAAAGTCTCTAAGATGGAATTTCATATTATAGGCTCTCTTAAGTCACTCTTGATAAATGCATAGGTGCTCAAGGGCATTAACACGACATTCATCAAGCAACGTGAGCTGATCTAGGCAAGCCTACCATGTGGTGTCATCATCGATGAACTCCTGCATGGTTATGCACATCGATGGGATTTCCAGCTCTAGAGGTATGACTGCCTCAGTTCCATACACTAGTGAAAACAAAGTTACACCAGTGGGCATCTGAATGCCAATGCGATAGGCCCATAGAGCAAGGGGCATTTGCGTGTGCCAATTGGTGTGATTTTCTTTAACTATTTTATACAAAATGGAAATCAATATTTTGTTTGATGCCTCTGCTTTCCCATTTGCTTTTGGATAATAGGGCATCGAAAAGTTGTGCTGAATATTATACTTTGCTATCAAAGCATGCACATCTTTATTCTTGAACGATGACACATTATCAGAAATGATATTGGATGGAATACCAAAATGACAAATGATATTATACAATATGAACCCTGTTATGCGGGGTCCTGTCGTAGTGGTAAGGGGAATTGCTTCCACCCATTTTGTAAAATACTCGATAGCCATAATGATAAATGTGTGACAGTCCTAGGAGGTGGGTGATATTTTCTCGATTAAATTCAACCCCCATTACAAGAATGACCAAGTTGATTGGATCAATTGTAAGGCATGAGAAGGTACGTGTATCAATTTAGCATGGTGTTGACATTTTATGCACTTCTTAACATATGTGCAAAAATCTTGCTCTAAAGTTGTCCAATAATGGCCCATGCGAAGAATGCACTTAGCGATGGCCATGCCACTAAAATGGCCATCGCACGTACCATCGTGTGCTTGGGTCATTGCCCAAACTGACTCTTGATGCTCTAACTAGGGAAGGAGGATACCTTCGTAGTTGCAATGATACAAAATGTCTTCGAGCAAGACATATTTTTTTGCCTTCCATTTAAATGTCCTTTTGGCAACATGTGATAACCAAGGAGGGATAGTACCAAGCTTCAGGTACTCTTTGATTTGGGTAGACCAGTCTTGTTGTGATGAAGTCTAGATTACATGAATTGCTTGTCCCTCTTGAAGTTCATCTCGAGCGAATGCTAATTGGGAAATAACTTGTAAGAATAGTATTGTACTGCTATCAAAAGGGTTTTGAGGGAACAAAGTCCCCCAAGAGGCATGATTCAAGCACTCGTGAATGTGTGATAATATCTTTAGATGAGGTTCAATATAAATCAAGTGGACCTCTTGCATGGCTTGAGTGCTCTCACGCTCAACCGTAGATTACAACAGCATTTTAACCTAAATGGTTGTCATATCATCAGCAGGATTCTACAGGATCAAGGACCCTATGGAGGCCATTGTATATACAAAATGATTAGATGATCGAGGGAATGCCTTGATGTCATACCATTTGAACTTTGTCATGAGTTTATCCATAAGGGATTTATTGGCTTATAGAACTAAGCACTTGCATTGGTCCCTTTGACCTGGATCATGATGAGCAAGGAATCACCAAAAATGTTGAGGTTGGTTATTCTCATGGTGACAACCTTTTGGAGACCTATAGGCAAGGCTTTGTACTCGGTATTGTTGTTGGTGCATAGGAAATTGATTTTAAAATATAGGGGTATGGGATCCCCTTGAGGTGTGAAAATCATGATCCCTATGCCACCCCCTTACTTGCACTTGGAGCCATCGAAGAACAGAGTCATATCGGCTTGTGACTCAGGCTCATCAGAATCAGGTGATTTTGATATTTGGAAGACTCCATCATCAGGAACCTCCATGCTAAGAGGTTTATCGTCCTAGAGATGAGACTTTGCGAGTTGATCGATGATGACCTAACCCTTAATTTATTTCTATCCTATAAATTCTAGGTCAAACTCTGTCAACAACATGATCCATTTCACCGTGTGACTATTGTGATAAGTATGACTCATCATGTATCACAATGGATTCTATTTTGATACAACATATGTGGTATGGCTAAGCATGTAATATCATAGCTTCTTGGTGGCAAAGACCACCGCTAGGCATAACTTCTCAATGTATGTGTACTTGATCTCATAGCTGACTAGGGTGCGACTAAGATAGTAAGTAGCATGTTCCTTATGCAATTCATTGTTCTAGGCTAACATGGTACCCAATGCAATCTCAATGGCTAAGATGTATAAGCATAATGGTACTCCTGGTCTAGTTCATGCCAATATTGATGGTGAATCTAGATATTGCTTGATTGCATCAAAGGCAGCCTGACACTCATCATTCCAATGGAATGCGACCCCCTTGTGCAATAATTTGTTCATGTGTCGATACTTGTCTGATAATTGCACTATGAAGCGTTTGATGAATGTGACCTTACCTTGTAGGATTCAAATCTTCTTAATGGTAGTTGGGGAGGTATCTCGAGGATTACCTTGACATTGTTGGGGTCCACTTTGATGCCTTGTTTAGAGACTTTAAATTCCAAGAGCTTTCCAGATGTAACATCGAAGATGCACTTCTTGGGATTCAATCTCACGTTATGCTCAATAAGGTGATCGAGGACTTTGCGCAAGACACCGAGATGCTCATGGCGTAATAAGGATTTTTCCAATAAATCATCCATGTAATATTCCAAAATCTTATGCATGTAGTCATGGAAGATGTATGTCACGACATGCTAGTAGGTAGCATCGACGTTTTTAAGGCCAAAAGGCATGACCTTATAGCAAAATGTTCCCCAAGGCATTGTGAACATTGTTTTGAGTTGGTCTTCTAGATTGATATGAATCTGGTTGTATCCAAATAAACCATCCATGAGGGATAACATTTCGTGGCCCACTGTGGCATCTACCAGGGCATCAATGCTTGGCAAAGGAAAATCATCCTTAGGACTCTCTTTGTTTAGGTCTCAAAATTTAGTGCAAATGTGAATCCGCCCATTAGGATTTTTTATGGGAACCATGTTGGACAACCATGCTGGATAGTATACAGAAATTATAGGCATCCAACAACTTTTGTAGCTCATGTTTGACCATTAGGGCTATCGTCGGATGCATATTTCTTAGCTTTTACTTAACCATCTTGGCCTTGGGGTCAAGCGTCATATTGTGGGTGACTAGATTTGGATCTAGTCCCGGTATGTCTTTGTAGGACCATGCAAAAGCCTCCTTCTTATCTGTGAGAATGGATATGTAATCAGCTTGCTCTTTGGGGGATAAGTTTTTCCCTAGCTTGATATATTATGGATTCTCAGGATCTAAGTCGATATCTTTATCAATCGTTGGCTCGATTGACATATGCGACCCCTACTCCAATTTATGGGGATTAGGGATCAGGTGGATGTCATCTATTGTATTTAGATCAACAATTTGGAACCTCAAGTTCCTCCTTAGCATGGAAGACATCATGAGTAGGACTTGGAGAGAAATGAAATGGCTACACCATCTCATCACAAGGCTAGTACTCAGAAGGTGATGGGGGGGAATCTCCCCGATCAAAGTTAATTACCCCCAAGTCGAGGTGCAATGACTTCAATGGGTTATTTAGATCTCACAAGGGCTCAAATAGGTCAATGGAAATCATGGTTATGGATGCATGATTTCCCCTATGTGTTTGGTGGCATCCATGGACATCAGAATGTCACAAGACTTCTAGAGGTGGTTGCGGTGAAGGCTGAATAACCAGAGGTGGTCGGTGTGGCTGCAGGTGAGCTTGATCCTCTAAAGGTAGAATTTGTCACTAGATGGGATCGTGTAATGGGAACATGCACAAATATAACTCATCATCATCATCCATGTGTATTCTCCATCAGAGCTATCAAAGTCAATTGGATGACTCCATAGTCTGACTCATCATCAGTGTCCATTCATAAGGGGACCCTGTATCCTCTTCCTCACTTTCATGGGGAAGAGTGTGAACCTTCACCTCTCTTGTAAGATTGGATGACATTGCAAGGTGGGTCGTCATCTCCCAAGGGCATAGGGAAGTAGTCCCCCAGTGAGTAGACATGATTGGGGTTGGTATAAGGGTCTCATGCAAGCTCATCCCTAAAGTCTAGAGTCATGCACTCTAAGCTATCTATGAGGACATCTAGGAACACAGGTTTGTTGTATCCCAAACTAGACTTGTCATAAGGCATTTGCGGTTGATAAGTAACTCAGGAGCCTCGCTCATACAGGTCCAACCCATAACCATGCCAATTACAAAGATGAAGATATTTCATGGCAAAGTCAAGGTTGGACATGTAGTTGATGTCCTCAAAAAAAGGCTCTTCATCCTCCTCCTACTATTGGTAAGGCTTAATGCCATAGTCAAGACCTACCTAGATGAAATTAGTTTTATTTGGGGGAATATCAAGAGGTACGATAGTACCTATGGGAATACGAGGTTGACCCATGTCTTGCACTGACTCGATGGCAGGAGTGGTGGTGACATTCCTAACCATGTACTCTCCAAACTTATAGAAGCTAGATGTACTGTGACCTATGGCTATGGAGGAGGAGATGGGAGTGAGGCTTGAATTGACTCAATATTTGCCTCATGTGATAGCTCCTCATCTATTGGACTAGGAGTCTCATTGGTGGAGATGGTGGATATGGTCAGAGGGCTCCCATCAATAGGTCTCTTCCCTGTGTCTCTTGGTGGAGGATTCGCCAACAACGACAGCATGTTTGGGGTGCTAAAGATGAGGATGGTGTGGTATGAGATGATGGTGATAGAGTCAAACCTTGGCTAGATTTATTCAGTTGAAAATCCAAGTGGGTGGATTACAAGGTAGACTTAGGGATATGTTGCACCATGTTGCAGTACTTGAAGGGTTCTAGGTACATGGGGATGATATGAACTTACCCTTCATAGGTGTATTTTAGGCACTGGTGAGCAATGAAAGGGACACACTTCATGTCCCTGATCCAAGGTCTGTCCAGGAAGATATTGTACGCCATCTCACCCTCCAGTATGTGGCACAAAGTTGGTATGGTATTTTTTCCTACCTAAACGGGTAGGACTATTATGTAAACTATCGAGC